>CM048753.1:53042546-53642546 GCA_026315105.1 Locusta migratoria | reverse complement strand
CATATTTGTTTTGATTCGTATATGGTGTTCTGTGCTGAGGTTCTATAGCAACGTCTTCCTAATTGCGATCTTCTGTGTGCATTTTCTTTTAATTCGCAGTATAAAACATTGCGATTTGACGACGGCATAGTAATTCTGTCAGATACAGCAAAGGACCTGGGAGAGCAATTGAATGGAATGGACAGTGTGCTGAAAGGTGCATATAAGATGAAGATTAACAAGAGCAAAACTAGGGTAATGGAATGCAGTGTACGAAAATCAGGTGATGCTGAAGGAATTAGATTGGGTAACGAAGCAATAAAGGAGGTAGATGAGTTTTGTTACTTGGGCAGTAAAATAACAAATGATGGTCGCAGTACAGAGAATATAAAATGCAGAATAACAATGGGTAGAAAAGCGTTCTTGAAAAAGAGAAATTTGTTAACATCGAATATTGATTTAAGCCTAAGGAAGTCCTTTCTGAAGGCATTTGTATGAGTGTTGCATTGTATGGGAGTGAAACATGGACGATAAACAGTGCGGACAGGAAAAGGATTGAGGCTTTTGAAATATGGTGCTACAGAAGATTGTTGAAGATTAGGTGGGTGGATCGCGTAACTAATGAGGAGGTACTGAACAGAATTGGGGAGAAAAGAAATTTCGGGCATACCTTGCCTAAAATAAGGGGCAGGACACATTCTTAGACATCAAGGAATTGTGAATTTAGCGTTGGAGGGAAGTGTGTGGGATAAAAACCGCAGAGGAAGACCAAGAGATGGATACAGTAAGCAGATTCAGACAGATGTGGGTTGCCGTTCTTATGTGGAGATGAAGAGGCTTGCTAAGGATAGGGTATTGTGGGGAGCTGCGTCAAACCAGTCTCCGGACTGAAGACCACAGCAACAACAATTTTTGTCCGCATCCGTAATATTAGGTGGTGTAATGATGATACATCATTTACTTTACATTTATTTCCATGCGATAACGCCACACGGCGAAAATCGCAATACCGAGTTTTAGAAACACACAATTTTACGCTCAAAAAGATTACCACGACATCATTTACGAAGTTTGGCCGAATGTAAACAACAGCCACAAGCAATTAATGTTAGTTTTTGATTTAAATTTCTCGTATATATTACTTTGCAAGGTCTCAAAAACCTTTCTATGAGGTCCACCCTCAAAGAATAAATGAAAAATATTGTCATCTAACACCAATATAACGTTTTCTCATTCGTGTATGTAAAAGTAAACATATGGATTTTCGCGCCACATTTTTCGGATTGAAAGTTCACTGCCAGGCCACTAGTAGCGCTGCTGTCGTTCTGTGTTTCCGTGTGCTAACATGGTCTTTGCACTTCTTTATTTCTGGTGTTCTGTGATTTTCGTCATAACGACAAATGTGAAGTGGAGCTTTCAGATGTAGTTTTTCCCATTTAGAACTGAAATGTGGCTTTGATGTTAGCAACAAAACGTGTAATCATATCCTTATAACGCTTTTAGCAGTAAAGTGAACGCTATTTCTCCGCAATTTTTAATGTTAGTAATGCGGTGCGCCTCGGTTGTACAGTGGTAGAGTGCCAGACTACAAATTCGAAGGTCGCGGGTTCGATCCCCGCCAGGTCCTTGGATTTTTATCTGTCACTTTCCACTTCTTTCACCTCTGGCAGTACTGCTCATGTGAAAAATACCGAGTAGCACCGTGGTTCGGAACGCACGTTAAACTGTAGGTCACCCTATAACTGGCTGGGTAAGTCAGTTCGAAGGTCGGAGGAAGGCAACTGCATAGCAAACAGGACCATTCCTAGTAAAGTGCTGTGGTGTTCAAACCAATCTTCGGATTGTTGACTGCTTTACCTTAGAGAAATGCGATGGTTATACTTTTTACAAGTGCCTGGGTAAAACGGATAAATGACTTGCTCTTATTAAGATAATAGTTGTTTTTGTTGCTCTGCGAGTCTCTTACTTTACAACCGCCATGAGAGTAGAAGGCGAAAAATCAGTTTTACCAACAGCATCAGTTTTCTTACGTTTTCTCAACAATACGTGTTATGCTTTTATAGGAACTAAAAACGGTCTATATCCATAATATCAGATTTTTTTACACAATACAAGCATTTGTATTTTACGACTTCCGCATATGCCAATACGTAAACCTAGCAAAGTACTCACTATTTACATTAAAATAAGTGATGTGCAAACAGAACTAAAACTATATTATAGCTATACTGAATGTTCTGTATTCAAATATGGCTGAGTACACTGCTATTAAAAGCATATCTGCACTAGAAATGACTTATTCAATGAAATATAAATTTAGTCAAACCAGTTAGAATTGTCCTTCTGTCGATAATTACATTTTTTGTTTAGAAAAAAAAATGCTGCACGAACATTACCTGTGATTCTATTTCTTGTAAAAAGAACTGAATAAGTGTCAACTCGTCACATATAAAAACGATGATAGCATTAATATTACTATAATTGTGGAAAAACTATATTACCTTTAGTACTACATGTGTAATAAGCGTAAAAAAGTCGTTTTATTGTTAAAATCAATACTTGACTTCAGCTGAAAACTAGAAAAACTGCTGCTCATAAGAGGTTCGTTTAAGCAGCTACCAGATTCCAGTAAACTGAACATGCGCAGAGCTATTGCAGTACCTCGATGACAGCACTGTGCATGCTCCGTTTACGGAAATCTGGTAACTGGTAGCTGCTTAAACGAACCTAATGACGAAACCTTAGTCACGTGGCTAGGGGCAATGTTAGATGCTGGTTTCAGACCACAACACGGCAGAGATAGGGACACGCGCTGTCTATGCTAGATACTTTAATGTGACGGACACCATCTTGATTTGCCGCATTTCTAAGTGTTTTAGTATTATAATATGCAGTAAGCCGTATCGCGAATCTTTAATTCAGCGCAAAGTTCCTAGTGATTGGAAAAAGGCGCAGGTGACTCCCGTTTATAAGAAAGGAAAGAGAACTGACCCACATAATTACATGCCAATATAGTTCACATCAGTTTCATGTAGAATTTTAGAGAATATTCTCAGTTCGAATATAGTAAATTTCCTTGAAACGGGAAAGCTTCTTTCCATGAATCAGCACGGGTTTAGGAAACATCGTTCGTGTGAAACTCAGCTTGCCCTTTTTTCACATGATATCTTGCGAGCCATGGATGAAGGGCAACAGGCGGATTGTGTTTTTCTCGACTTCAAAAAGGCGTTCGACGCGGTGCCATACTGCAGACTGCTAACGAAGATACGAGCTTATGGAATAGGTTCACAGATTTGTGACTGGCTGGAAGACTTCCTAAGTAATAGAACGCAGTACGTTGTTCTCGACGGCGAGTGTTCATCAGAGACGAGTGTATCGTCAGGCGTGCCCCAGGGGAGTGTGATAGGACCGCTATTATTTTCTATCTATATAAATGATCTGATGGACAGAGTAAGTTGTAATTTGCGGCTGTTTGCTGACGATGCTGTGTTGTATGGGAGGGTGTCGTCTGTAACTGACTGTAATAGCATACAGGATGACTTAGACAAAATTTCTAGTTGGTGCGAAGAATGGCAGCTAGCTCTCAATGTAGAAAAATGTAAGGTGATGCGCATGAGTAGAAAAAATAATCCCATAATGTTCGAATACAGCATTAGTAGTGAGCTTCGTGATGCTGTCGCGTCGTTCAAATATCTAGGCGTAACATTGCAGAGCGATATGAAATGGAACGAGCATGTAAGGACAGTTGTGAGTAAGGCGGACAGACGACTTCGGTTTATTGCGAGAATTTTGGGAAGATGTGCTTCATCTGTAAAGGAGACCGCGTATAAAACGCTTTTACGACCATGTCTTGAGTATTGCTCAAGTGTTTGGGACCCGCAGCAGATCAGTTTAAAGGAAGACATAGAGGCGGTTCAGAGGCGAGCAGCTAGATTTGTTACCGGTAGGTTAGACCAATGCGCGAGTGTCACGGAAATGCTCCGGCAACTCAATTGGGGATCGCTGGAAGAAAGACGACGTTATTTTCGTGAATGACTGTTAAGTAAATTTAGAGGGCCGGAATTTGAAGCTGAGTGTAGTACGATCTTGCTGGCGCCTACTTACATTTCGCGTAAAGATCACAAAGACAAGATAAGAGAAATTAGGGCTCGTACGGAGGCATATAAGCATTCTTTTTTTCCTCGTTCAATTTGGGAGTGGAATAGGAAAGGGAATGCGTAGTAGTGGTACAGTGTACCCTCCGCCACGCATCTTATGGTGAACTGCGTAGTTTGTATGTAGATGTAGATCGTGCAAACAACACATTACACATGAATCACAAAAACCGTTCTCGGCTGCATTTCTTATCGCTAGATGTAAATAATAATACACCAACAGTCAAAAATTCCTGAAACTATAGTAGATAAGTATACTGAAACGTCTCGATTCTGGAAATCGTCGTAGCGTAGTTGTTGGCATTAAAGGTCCACAATGCGGAGGTTTTTCGTTTGAAACTCCTAGTATGGAATTATTTTTTTAAATCTCACAGTTTGTGATATAATGTAGATGTTGCTTAATCGTAACACATTGCGAGCCTTCCTTATTCATATAAGCATGCAATTCATGATATTTCCTGTAACAGAGCGCTGCCTCACGAATTAGCGACATCGGTTTGGTGACTTTGGTCTGATTAGAAAACGGAGACTGGAATTCCTGGAAGTGATACGGCCAGCAATGACATTTCTGTTGAGAACGGACTTCGTGGAAATGATACGACCAGCAGTCACATTTCTGTTTTCTTTCTCAGAAATATTTCACCTTTGTTACAAATATGTAAGTAACGATTTCTGGGGATATGGTTAGAGACCAGCCTAAGGGAAACGTTTAATAGCCTACATTGTAACAGTAAAAACACTTATTGTATGGTATACAGTATCTCTCCAAACAGCAATCAAAGGATGAATAAATGAACTGCTGATAAGTAAAATAAGTGCCGATGACATTTGAGGAGCAACTTTTCAAAACGCATTCTGTTCACTGGTGGACAAAATTGAGTTTGATATGGAATCCGGTATTTTATTACCCGCTCCACACACTCCTGCAAACAGATGGTGTCAAAACGCATTTTAACACTTTCAAAAAGAGCGCTGAAAAGTAGCAGATGCAACAAATAGCATTTCGTCTTCTAGTATGATTGAATCAAACTGCATTAAGTCCAACAGTTGCCTTTATTTTGTTTTATTAAGCTATGTGGACTAAAGCGAAACCATTTAACTGGCCAACAATGACCAGTTAATATTCGTTTTCAGTATTAAGGCATTGTTATGTATAAACGTTTATCATTCTGTTAGGAAGTCTTGCGTAAAATCGTTGTTGTGCTAAGATGGAGAGTATTATAGCGAGTGAATGTGTGACTGTTGGCGAGGAAATGAATCGTGGAAAGAGAAAACGAATGAAGAGAAAATCAATATTTCCAAAGTGTCACCATTGATGATGTTGAAACAAGAAAAAAAAACTGACGATGTGAAAAAACTACTAAGTCTCAGATTTGGAAACAACTGGAGAGAAAATGAAATACTTGAATTTTTAACTCAGACTATCAGCCTTCCATGTAACGAACTTATTGCCCAAGATACTGATTGTGATTATTTGGAAGAGGAGCCTCTTCATGGAAAAATATTGTGAACTTTATTGTAAATGAAGCACATTTTCGTTTTTGTTCCTACTTTTGGTGTTCAAATGTTTACTGTATACTAAAATTGTATTTTCAAACAATAAAAAGTATTTTTACCATTTCTGTATCACTGAAAACTAATCAAAACCCATTATGTCCAACATAGCTTACATCAAAAGGCATATTGTCCAATATAACCCAACAAAACGCACTTTGTCCATCACTAAAGTGCTCATAGCTTGAAAATATAAAAAGAAATTTCCTTGTATTAATCACATTTGGATCAATAGCCCTACCTGAGTACGTGGTGTAAAATTCGGAAAAATTAATCGAATATTTTTTGCGGTATACGTTCTTCGCTTCTCCTGAAAAATTAACTTTTTGGGACATAATGCGTTTTGAAAAGCAGCTCCTCGTTTATATTGTTCGCTTCTCAGAAATCTTTGGCTGTTTATTTTCCGAATATCTCGTGATTTGCGAGCGTGTGGTTAGGCTGATATTCCTAGCTTATCTCAATATTCATTTTCGAAAGTGTCGCGATTTCCGAGAATGTGGTTAGAACGATATTCAATTTCTTGTCACCAATATTTGGTACGGTAGTTTATTTCTGAATATTTTACGATTGCGGAGTTTTTGGTTAGCCAAGATCCTATGATGAAAACTTTAATTTCATTTTCAAATGTATACAGCTTACTCTCAGAACACTACAGCGCCGTCTACCGGCATCTCTACATCCTAATGTTGATTCCAGAGCCTTAATTTTGGAGATATTTGAGATCCGAATTTCCTCCATAAGCCGTTAGAAATATTCATCTTAATCGCAGTTTGATATTGTCTACACAGACTACAAAGTGACATTACCTAATTCGCTAGGCCTATTTCGATTAAGGGCATTACACTTTTTAACATTTCAGCTTAAACCCATTACTCACTTATTAAGGCTGGGGAAAAGGGTAGTGTATTGTATCTAGTTATATTCTTAACATAAATCAATTACACTACAGATACTATAAGAGACGCTGCTGGTAGCAACGTTATACTAACGGATAAACTTCTAGAATTCGTATCAGAAAAAGACTCTCTCTAATGCATTTTGAATATTGACATGCATTTCCATGTTTCGTGCTTTGTTTAATTTTATTAAGATGTCCCGTAGTATTTTAGAAACACAAAGGCGAAGAAAGGAAAATAAAATGGAAAAGGGCCCACAATCACTATATCAGGATAAAGTTGCGAAACTTCGGACGATATCAGTGTGTGTTTATAACCTATCGTGACGACAACTAGGAGTTTTTGTTTATAACCCAGCGTACCGAGAACGAGGTGGTTTTATGCTACCATTAAATAAGGCAATACCAAAGCATGTCACTTTTGCAGCAGACTGTAATCGAACCAACAACGACGTTTTTTATGATACGATAGCTACTGAAATAAACCTATTCACATTACACTAGCATATCACGTCTGCACAAAGTTATGTGGCCGCAAGTCGAAACTTCTTCGTGTGATCTGCGATACAGCGTGTGACGTAAAAATGACGTCACGTTTGTTCCAAGTTGTGTGAACAGAACGCTGCCCATGTTATTGACACCATAATATGGCGGCAATGGCTTCACTTCTGTGGCGTTATGGGCATCTCCCCCTAATCTAACCTACTTGATCTGAACCCATATATGAACTATCAAAGATAAAAATGAACTGCTGTTCGTTAGTCTCGCTAAAACTCGACAATGGTTGATCTGATTTGGCTACATATCAGTACATAAACCACTGAATCTATTGTGATGAAATCTGGACTGGAGATAGCTTGAGCGCTGAAGTACCGGATAACATACTTTAGAAAGTGTGTCATTCAAGATATCTTTTGATTTGATGCATATAAAGCGAAATATCGAACAATAGTTACTCTCTGGAAAAGCTATTATTCTTTGACTTCTTAACTTTTTTTCAGAAGTTATAAACTTTTAAATATGAATTGTTCCTTTTGTAAAAAGTGGATAGAACGGCAGAGCAACAGAAGTACCTGCCATTATTTTACATGTTTTAAATCTAAATTTTCTTCGGAATTTTTCCAAATTTTATCATCGTTTAAACCTTTCCTTAACTTCGACGAATGTGACAAGAACTTTATCCTGGACACCTGTGCATGATTTGCCCACTCTTTCCGCCCACTATCGAGCCGATACTTAGACTATCTGATGATGCCTTTATAAAGCTACTGGGTCTGAAATACATATGATTTAAATTAATATGATTTATATTAAGAGGTAAGTGATACGAAGTTCACCGGGCATCTATTCATCTAGTCGACCCGGCAATGCTTCGCAATTGCTAATATGTATGTACTCTTGCTTTGAACTTCAAATGTGCAAAATTTATTGCAATCGTACGAATGATATTGATATCCCAAAGAAAAGAGCTCTTTCAGATTTCCACAAATTTTCCTATTTTCTGGCCAACTATTGCAAACTTTTACTTCACTCAAACCTTCCTCTCCCTTTGAACGTCGAATGTGCAAAATTTTATCGCAATCAGATGATATTTCATAGGAAAATCTCTATTTTTTCCTGAATTTTCCAATTTTCCGGGAAACTTTTCCAAATTTTACTTTCATAAGAACGTTACTCTTGCTTTGGAAGTCAACTATGCAAAATTGTATCGCAATCAGACGAATGATATTGATATCCCATTGAAAAAAAATCTTTTAGTTTCTCTCGAATTTTCAAATTTTCCGGGTGACTTACCCAAAATTTTAGTTCATAAGAACGTTCATCTTTCGTTGAACGTCAAATGATCAAAATTTAATTGGAATCGGATGAACGGTTCTCAACTTATAATGTTGAGAACATTTAGAAACACATTGAAAAAGGAACTTGGTTCGAATTTTGCGACTTTCCTTTTTAACTGTCCCCGCCCCCTTTTTTTTACTGCAAACTTTTGCAAGACCATAATGAACAAAACAAAAGAGGAATAGTCAGTTATAGTGCTAAATTCCATCAAAAACACCTTGAAAAACGCACTTTCAGTTTTTCTCAAATTTTTCAATTTTCTGGTAGATTTATTTCATATAAACCTTGTCCTGTCAAGCCGTACTTACGTAGTTTTAAATGTAGTTGACGCCGGTCGTGGAAGCTTACATTGTATGAATAAAGAAGAATTGTTTTCCTATCTCTATATATAAAAGGAAGTGTCCTGATTGACTGACTGACTGATTGACTGACTGACTGCCCCTCACCCAGCCCAAACCATCGAAGATAGAAACTTGAAATTTGTGGAGGGTGTTGATCTTACTCTGTAGGCGTCATTTTGATATTCTGTCCGTAAGGGGGTGAAATAGGGGATGAAACGTTTTTTGAAAATACGTAGCTATTTAGGCAATTTTGAAGCTAGAACTACAAATTTTCGGATTTTAATTCAGGGTTCGAATTTGAAAGACACGTGTTTCGGCATTTTTTGAAATTCGACAAATAAGGGGGTAAAATAGGTGACGCAAAAATTTATTTTCAAAAATATGTCGCTGTTAACTCAAATTTTAAGCTACAACTACAAACCTTCGGATATGGAATCTTGGTCAGGATTAAAAATCCGTGATTTTTAGTTTTTTTGGAAATTCAACAACTAAGAGGGTTAAATAGAGGATCAAAAATTCTTTTTGAAAACACGTTGCTATTGATACAATTTTGAAGTTACAGCTGCAAAAATTGATATTTGTATTGTTGGTTAGACGTTAAAAAATACGTTTTCGGTATTTTTGGAAATTCGACCATCAACGGGGTTAAATTGGAGATAGGGTGTTTTTCGAAAATCTGTTGCTATTTAGGCAATTTTGAAGTTAGAACTACAAATTTTCGGATTTGGATTCGGGGTTAAAAAAATTAAAAGACAAGTGTTTCGGTATTTTTGGAAATTCGACCAATAAGGGGGCGAAATACGAGATGCAAAATTTGATTTTCAAAAATATGTTGCTGTTAACTCAAATTTCAAGCTATAACTACGAAACTTGAGATATGGATTCTTCATCAGGATTAAAAAGAAACAACTGGTGCAGACCAACCAGCCTACGCATGCGAAGCAGAGGGGGTTCAGCTAGTTTACTGTTGTTTGTTGTTGTGGTCTTCAGTCAGGAGACTGGTTTGATGCAGCTCTCCACAATACCCTATCCTGAGCAAGCCTCTTCATCTCCACATAAGAACGGAAACCTACATCTGTCTGAATCTGCTTACTGTATCCATCTCTTGGTCTTCCTCTGCGATTTTTACCCCACACACTTCTCTCCAACGCTATATTCACAATTCCTTGATGTCTAAGAATGTGTCCTACCAATCGATCCCTTATTTTAGTCAAGGTATACCTGAAATTCCTTTTCTCCCCAATTCTGTTCAGTACCTCATCATTAGTTACGTGATCCACCCACCTAATCTGCAGCATTCTTCTGTAGCACCATATTTCAAAAACCTCTATCCTCTTCCTGTCCACACTGTTTATCGTCCATGTTTCACTCCCATACAAGGCAACACTCCACACAAATGCCTTCAGAAAGGACTTCCACAGAAATTTCTCTTCTTCAAGAACGCTTTTCTACCCATTGCCATTCTGCATTTTATATCCTCTGTGTGGTGTCGCGCAAGTACAAAGTGCGCGCCACCTACTTTCGCCGCGCGCCGCCATGCACGCACGGCGCGGCGTTCTTACGACGACAGCCACGAGCGCTCTCTGCTGCAACTCCGCTCGTGGCCACCACGGAAAGACATCGTTCACTTGGGACTGACATAGCAACCAGTAAAGACTTCGGAATCCGATAGGCACCAGTGAAGACTTGGCTATCAGTTAGGCACTACGCAGGACTCTAGCTCAACTATGTATCAACATTCTGCAGTACTATGTAAAAGTTAAGTATTGTATAAATTCTGTGCAATATATATCTCGTTCTAATTTACTCTAGTGTTTCTAGTTTCTGGCTGCTCCCCTCCGTACCTGCACCAGCGTGCTATCTTTATTCCTGTGTCGGTCGCATTCCACTCGACCACCGACACCTACGACGGAAACGAGACACAAAAGCGGCGACGAGGGTGGGACACAAAAGTGGCGACGAGGAGTAATAGAAGAACCGTGAACCAACCCGCTTGCAGGAGCCAGACAGCAGCAGTCGGAGCACGCAGAAATTGCTCCCGCCCACCCACCCTTATTATAAGATTTTTGGGGGAACATATTCCGTTACGTGTTTTGTGGACTTTTTTGTTGCAGAGCGTCCTATTTCATATTGCATTTGTGTTTTGTTATAAGTTACTTGTATGCGCGGCGCCTAATCGGTCAGCATGACCACTACCCCGAACCCAAACTTAATGGAAATTATTCAGTTACAGACGGCGCAAATAACACAACTCCTGCAAGCTGTGGCTCAGCTCACAGCGCAAGCAGCTAACCAACAACAACAGCCGCCGCTTCAGCAGCCCACACCTGCCGCCGCAACGCTTCCTACGTTTCGCTAGTACAACGAACGTGAGGAAGAATGGAGCGACTACTTCGCACAGTTTCAAGAACTCGTCGCGGCTCATCAAATTACAGGTCAGAAAGTGAAGCATCTGCTATTATCTGTGGTGGGCACCAACACCTTCGTGTTACTGAAAAAACTTTTCCCCGACGTATCTCCTCGTGATGTACACTTTGAACAAATAGTAGAGGCACTAAATGCTCATTATGAGAGAAAAGTTCTCGTAGCTGCGGCACGGTACCGATTCTTCAGACTTAAAAAATCACCCGAACAGTCACACCAAGAGTGGATCACCGAGTTGAAGGGCTTAACCCGCCAATGTCAATTTACTTGCTCTTGTGGTCTTTCTTATAGTGACGTGATGTTGAGGGATGCGATTACGCAGAACATTCAGGACCCCAGAATTAGGGCAGCTATTCTAAAACAGTCAGACCCTTCATTAGACAGTGTACTGCAGCTTATAGAAGCGCATGATACTTTTGACTTAGCAGATGTAGAAATGCAAAGCCACAGTGTAAATTCAGTGCGCCGTAACGGACGCTTTCCTAGCCGTAGTTCTCAGTGTAGCACTAGTGATTCTTTAAATTCTACCGGCCGTGCTGAACAGACAGTGAACAGTAGCCAGTGTAAACGTGCGACACAAAGGTCGCCCCGTCGTGTTAGAAACAGTAATTTGAATAACGGGCGCCGACGTTCATTTCAGAAAAATGTACGTAAATCTTGCCCCCAGTGTGTGTCTCGCCACAAGCATGCACAGTGCCCAAGTCGCAACGCAACATGTTATCAATGTGGCAAATCGGGACATGTACAGTCTGTGTGTATGCAAATTAAAAACTCAAAGAACGGTGCCTTTCGGAACATTGCTTCGCATAGTGCGAGAACAGTGCATGCAGTAAATGTAATAGACGCTGTGGAATTGAACAGTGCTTTCCTTGGATCTCAATTGCAAGAAAGTAGTTCTGCGCCTATGGCAAAACTATATAGTGCACCACGTAGCAATCGCCGACGAGCGCGTAAAACAGTGCAACGGAAAAGGGTTCGGGACAAGCAAAATGACTATGAACAGTGCATTCCTGTAGTGAAAATAGTGCCTTCTGCAACTGCTCCTTGTAATAGTACTGTAGTAGTACTGTGTAGCTAGTGACAGTAGACATCAAGTAGCTACTCAAAAGTGTAGTGCAGTAGTTAGTACATCTGGAGTAGCTTCGCATGCTTGCGCGGACGCCGATCCGGCGGTAGTGCCATCTAGTGACAGTGTTGTTAATCCGCTGCGTGCCGAGTCTGCGCCGCTTACTTCACTACGCGGCCCGCACAAGCGCAGTAAACAAACCGTAGCAGACGTTGCCCACATTCGCGCACCTGTCGAGCGCCGCAAGCAAAAACTGTTTGTGACTCTCTTCATAGAAAATAAGACGGTGCAATTTCAGCTTGATACTGGTTCCGCTGTCACATTAATAAATAAAGATACTTATGAACTTCTGGGTTCGCCAAAATTGTCGCCGTCACAGCAAGTGTTAACAGCTTATACAGGTCAAAATATTCCCGTGCTAGGAACGTGTAGCCTGCCCGCCTCTTTTCAAGGTGTAACAAAAACAGTTGCTTTTGTAGTTCTTCAGGCCAAATCGACACAGAACATTTTTGGACTAGATGCTTTTGACTTGTTTGGTTTATCAATTCAAAGAGATGTGCTTCAAATTTCGTCAATAGTGCCTCAGGATAATTCAATGCATTGTGTGACAAATATAGTGACTTGTTTTCGCCGGAACTAGGTTGTGCAAAAGACTTCGTGGCACATGTAACTTTAAAAGAATCTGCAGTTCCAAAATTTCGGAAAACTAGACCAGTGCCTATCGCCTTGCGTGATACAGTTGCCGAAGAACTTAAACGTTGGCAAGATAGTGGGGTGATTTCTCCTGTTTCTGCGAGTCAGTGGGCCTCGCCTATAGTAATTATACCCAAGCCGTCAGGAAAACTTCGTCTCTGTGCGGAGTTCAAATCAACAGTGAACAGTCAAACAATTGTATATACTTACCCCCTGCCCAGACCTGAGGAACTAATGGACAAATTAGGACAGTCTCGTTTCTTTTCTAAGATTGATTTAGCAGAGGCATACTTACAGCTTCCACTTGATGATGAGTCAAAAAAGTTTTTCGTCATTAATACTCACATGGGGCTTTTTCAATTTCAACGCCTACCCTTTGGCAGTTCTTCCGCCCCCGCTATTTTTCAGCGCTTTTTGGAACAGCTGACAGTTTCTGTACCGTGTTGCTCGAACTACTTAGATGATATTGTGGTATCCGGACGTACAGTTGAAGAACATTTAGCAAACCTGGAGTGTCTTTTCAAAGTGTTGATTGCAGCAGGTCTACGTTGTAATAAAGTAAAGTCTTTGTTTTTCCAAACTGAAATAGAGTACCTAGGCCATGTGATTAATGCCCAAGGAATTCATCCCTTACAGTGACATCTTAGAGCAATCAAAGACTTGCCTCCTCCTAAGAATGTGCACGAATTGCAAGCAGTAATGGGAAAACTTAACTATTATTTCAGATTTATTCCCAATGCCTCTCAGATTGCAGCTCCACTGCATCACTTACGTAGGAAGAATGTTCCTTTTGTATGGTCCAAAGATTGCCAAGTTGCTTTTGACAAACTAAAGTCGGCACTACTCAGTGATGCATGTTTGATTCCCTTTGACCCACAGAAGCCTGTAGTGCTAGCAGTTGATGCCTCGTCGTACGGTCCGGGTGCAGTTCTGTCACATCGTTTTGGATGTCACGATCGTCCTATTGCCTTTGCATCCAAGCTACTGACGCCGACGCAACAGAATTACAGTCAGATAGAAAAGAAGGCCTTAGCAATCATTTACGGCGTCACAAAGTTTCATCATTATCTCTATGGCAGAAAATTCTATTTGTTGACAGACCACACACGTCGTTGTTCTCACCCACAAAGCCAATTCCGCCACGAACGGCACAAAAGCTTCAGAGATGGTCCTTGATATTGTCAAATTATCAGTATGAGATTTTGTACCGACCTACCACTAAACATGCCAACGCGGACACACTTTCCCGACTTCCGGTTGGCCAGGATGTATCATTTGATTCTTCAGAAATGGCATGTTGTCAGATAGACTCCAGAGATGGTTCCGCTGTCGCAGATTTCCCTTTGAACTCTCGTCGGGTTGCACAGGAAACAGCTGCGGATGCAGACTTAAGTGTGGTAGCACGTTTTGTTCGCTCAGGGTGGCCTGCCAGAGCCAAAGACATTGATCGGCCTCTGGTTCGACGTTATTTTGCACAACGTCATGCATTATCTTTAAGTCAGGGTGTACTGTTGTTGCATACCGACAACGACCAAGCAAGAGTGATTGTTCCTCGTTCCCTGCAACGAGAAGTGTTACGCCTCCTGCATCAAGGACATTGGGGTATTGTTAGGACAAAGCAACTGGCCAGACGTAATTGTACCTGGGTTGGTATGGACGCTCAGATAGAGAACATGACGTCACAGTGTACAGTTTGTGCGGAGCATCAGGCGGCTCCTCCGCAACGTTTCTCAGACTGGCCACGCCCCAAGGGACCATGGCAACGTTTACACATTCACTTTGCCGGACCATTCTGGAATACGCGCTGGTTAATCGTTGTAGACGCTTTCAGCAAGTTTCCTTTTGTGATTGCCATGAACTCAACGACAGCGTCTAGTACAATTAGTGCCCTTATCAGTGTTTTGCATCGAAGGTTTGCCTGAAACTATCGTCAGTGACAATGGACCTCAGTTTGTTAGTGCGGAATTTCAACAGTTTTATCGTGTGAATGGCATTCAGCATATCACCACCGCACCTTTTCACCCTCAGTCCAATGGTGAAGCAGAACGTTTCGTTCGAACATTCAAGTCTCACATGGAGAAGATGAAAGGTCAGCAGTCCAGGCAGCAAGCTCTTCAAGTTTTCCTGTCTACGTATCGGTGCATGCCACGTGACGGCCCGTCTCCTGCCGAGCTGCTACACGGCCGCCGTCACCGCACTCTCCTTCACCTGCTGCAGCCTCCCACGCACCGAGTCGGTTCGTATGGCGCTTCGCGTTTTCAGGTTTCGACGCCGGTGCTGTACAGGGTGTTTGCTGGCAACAAGACAAGATGAACGCCGGGCACCATTCAGCGCGTGCTCGGTCGCAATATGTATGTTGTACGTTCTTCCACAGGGTCGGAGCTGCGGCGCCACGCAAACCAATTGCGCTTGCACAGGCCGCGCGATCCTGTCTCCGGTTTCTTGATTCCAGACCCAGTTCACCGCCAGGGAGCACAGCCACATCGTTCGTCCCCGGACTACGAGATCCCTATGGACGTCGACGTACCTCCGACGCAGTCGTCGCCGCCGCAGATGACAGCGTCACCGAGAGGGACTCCGGGACCGTGCGGGCCCCCCCAGCTTGGGCCACGCACCTCAGAAGATGACCTGCTCCCTCTGGGCGGGGGCGGGCGCCCTTCCGCTGGTTTTCGCGGGTTTTCCGGCGGATCGCAAGGTGTATACCGGGGCGCGGACGGGTCTCGATCCCAGCCTCAGCTACGACGCCCGTCCCACCAGTAACGCCCCCGCCCAGGCCCTCCTCCCAGTGCCGTCGCCGTGGCTCTCAGCCCTACGCCACGACGGCGCGGCGGTTTGGGGGGGAGTGGTGTGGTGTCGCACAAGTACAAAGTGCGCGCCACCTACTTTCGCCGCGCGCCGCCATGCACGCACGGCGCGGCGTTCTTACGACGACAGCCACGAGCGCCCTCTGCTGCAACCCCGCTCGTGGCCACCACGGAAAGACATCGTTCACTTGGGACTGACATAGCAACCAGTAAAGACTTCGGAATCCGATAGGCACCAGTGAAGACTTGGCTATCAGTTAGGCACTACGCAGGACTCTAGCTCAACTATGTATCAACATTCTGCAGTACTATGTAAAAGTTAAGTATTGTATAAATTTTGTGCAATATATATCTCGTTCTAATTTACTCTAGTGTTTCTAGTTTCTGGCTGCTCCCCTCCGTACCTGCACCAGCGTGCTATCTTTATTCCTGTGTCGGTCGCATTCCACTCGACCACCGACACCTACGACGGAAACGAGACACAAAAGCGGCGACGAGGCTGGGACACAAAACTCTGTACTGCGACAATCATTTGTTATTTTACTGCCCAAATAACAAAACTCATCTACCTCCTTTATTGCTTCGTTTCCCAATCTAATTCCTTCAGCATCACCTGATTTTCTTACACTGCACTCCATTACCATAGTTTTGGTCTTGTTAATGTTGATCTTATAAGCACCTTTCAGCACACTTTCCATTCCATTCAATTGCACTTCCAGGTCCTTTGCTGTATCTGACAGAATTACTATGTCATCGGCAAAACGCAATGTTTTTAATTTTTCACCCTGAACTTTAATTCCTTCTCCAAATTTCTCCTTGCTTTCCTTTATAGCTTGCTCAATGCACAAATTGAATAACAATGGAGGAAGACTACAACCCTGTCTTACTCCCTTTCCAACCACTGCATCCCTTTCATGCCCTTCAACTCTGACAACCGCTGTCTGGTTTTTGTACAAGTTGTAAATAACCTTACGCTCCCTATATTTTACTCCTGCTTGCTTCAGAACTTGAAATAGTTTATTCCAATCAACACTGTTAAAAGCCTTCTCCAAATCTACAAAAGCTAGAAATGTAGGTTTGCCTTTTCTTCATCCTTCGTGTCCTCAATTATAACACACAGTTGTTATTCCACGCAGTAGCCGTGTTCCTAGAAGTAAATAAATAAACCGAACTGAACCGAAAACGGTCGGATCATGACGTATACAGTGTTCTTGCTTCCTATTGGTCCGACTTAACGTGGCACGTTACCGAAATGTCGCAAAACTTATTTTGTGTTTCACGGGAGAAAATGGCTCCTCAACGAGGAAAAAGCAGGATCTCGGAGAGTGGCATGTCAACGTTAGCTATCGCGTACCGTGTGCCGACAGCGTAAAGCCACGTCCCTCTCTTCATTGCCATTCTGTTCAGTTTTTCACATTTTAGGCCCATTTCTTCATTGATATTGTTAGAAAATTTGTCCTCGGTCTGCCTGTTGCGTTTTCCCCATAACGTTTCACCCAAATATATTCTTTAAGAACTGGTTGTCCTTCCATCACATGATCGATCACTTTTGCTTATCTTCTTCATCTACACTTTCGCAGCGTTCTTGCTCCCGTTCACTTCTGTTAATATCTGGTCATTCTTTTTCTATCCTCCGTCATCCTTCTACAAATCCACACTTCCATTGTGTTTCGTACAGACGATGAAGTAAATAAATAATACTATACCTGCTCTGTGTTCGACAGGTTTTCGTATGTACCCTCACTCACTCAGTAAAAGTAATTGCCCTCGTAAACGAAGACTTCATGACAAAATATTTACGCTGTTATGCGGTCGGCTAATGCCAACGTCACATGATTGACAACATAATGACGCGAAGCGGTCAAGACGCTAACTAAAATTTAACCGTGCGTAACAAGTTCTGCTCATAACACGATTTGACAATGTACGCCCATGTGTTAAATTGAATCACTGCGGAAGTTTTGATTTGATTTTTCCAGGGAAGCCAAACAGTCTTGGTCCAACCCGCCACTGCCCGCACCGAAACTAAGTTTATTGTGCGGTATCGCTCCCTGTATATCTAGTAAAGCCAACCAATGCCCTTGAACAGTGCAAGGAGTCCCTTTACCAGTTTTTTATTAGACACAATTTCTGCGGTTGTGGTTGTCCCAAATGTTCTGTGCCTTTTACTCTCCAATGCAATGCATTCGAAGATTAGATGTGATGCAGTTTCATCACCGTCATCACAGATCGTACATTTAGGGTCCTCTTCTGTTATTCCCATTGTATGTAGGTGTTTTCTGAAATTCCCATGGCCTGTCAGCAATCCAACCATGAGTCTAATCTCTCTTCTGTTCAGACCCAGGATTGCAGAGCTTCTTTTAAAACATGGCTTTGGCATGTTTTTGTTGATGGACTTTGGTCCATTATTCTACGTGCTGTCTTCTGAGCCAGTTACGTAGCT
This sequence comes from Locusta migratoria, assembly GCA_026315105.1. Taxonomy (NCBI): domain Eukaryota; kingdom Metazoa; phylum Arthropoda; class Insecta; order Orthoptera; family Acrididae; genus Locusta; species Locusta migratoria. Next base: position 53,624,354 of record CM048753.1, on the reverse strand, counting down.
CCAATTTGATCATTGCCTTGGTGATTGTCAGGACAGGTTCCGATCCAATAAATGGAGTCTCTGCCCCCATCCTGGCTAATCTGTCGGCATGTTCGTTGCCACTGATCCCCGAGTGGCCAGGGACCCACAATAGGTTTACTCTATTGCTTTCCCCTAGCTCCACCAAACCCTGTGACATTCTGCAACAATTTTAGACCTTGTTGAAGGAGCTGCCAGTGATCTCAGGGCTGCCTGGCTGTCTGAATAGATATAGATGCTACGATCTCTGTAGCACCTACGCAAATTCTCCTCCACACATGCCCTGATGGCAGTGATTTCGGCCTGGAATACTGAGGCCAGTTTCCCTAGAGAGATGACGCCCTCCAGTCCTACTTAAAGACTTATTACTTGAAATGCAAAGCATTTTCAATTCAACTAGTAAAGCATACAACATAATATCGTATCAGATCATGATAGTACCGTACGGAAAATTTTTGACGTGAGGTGACGCAAGATGGCGATCACAGAGGGACGTTCGCCAGTCCAGTAATGTATGTTTATGGTTGCACGTCACCAAGCTCGCTGACTGTTTGCCACGATTGTAGCTAGGTGTTTCGCAAAATCTGCATTAATTTTTGCATCAGTATAAATAACTTGCATAATGATTTAGGAAGCGTAAGTCTATAATTTTATTTCCAAGATTATTGGTTCTTTTACTCTTGTTGGCATTGCAACGTATCCATCCTCTAGATAAAATATTACTCTCAAACCTAACTTTAAAAAGTATCACACGTACCTGGCTGCGGTGGCCGAGGGGACTGAGGCGCTTCAGTCACGGTCTGCACGGCCACTACGGTCGGGGGTTCGAATCCCCCCTCGGGCATGGATATTTGTGCCGTCCTTAGCTGTTGCTAGTTCATAAGTAGTTTGTAAGTTTAGGGACTGATAACCCCGTAATCAAGTCCCATAAGCTCTACAAACATTTGATTTATTACACGTACTGAGTGAGGTGCCTCATGATACACTGAAATATTGCCACTCCAAATAACGATTCCACTGCTGTAAATAGATAAATAAGCTAGTATAGCAGTACGTATTTTAACTTACCATAACGCTAGCGGGCAAATGAATGTCGGTTTTTCTCTTTTTCCTTGTTACGAACGTATTCATAGTTGGAAACTTATCTCAACAGCACAGAAGAAATAAACGACAACGGTAGCATTCCACTGTAGTCCTCAACATAGCAGTAGGAATGCAAACGATCCATCGATGTTTTGAAAACATCGATGTTTCGTCCATAAATATCGATGTTAACATCGATGTTTTGAACAGCGATGTACCGCCGATGCATCGACGACAGAAGTCCAAAACTATCGACATCGTTCAACAATTGATTGTCAACTCCATTATTACTTTATTTGTTGCTGAGCCAGCATCAGCTCAAGTGTGGTGCTCCTGCTGTCGCTGTTTTCATACTTTTGAAATAATAGGTAAGTGAAATATGAAACAAGCTGATGATCAATCTGATGTTTGTCCAGCACGGGCTACTGGCATTGCTGAAATTTCACCCTCGAACAACAGTGAAATCGAATCATTGACAGTGTTACCTAGTAAGACTGATATCGTACTGTCAAAACGTCAGTTAAAACATCAAACAAAAGTCGACGAAAAATCCGAGACAACAGCCAACAAGCCAAGTATAACAGATTTTCATTTCAACAAGGTACATGATTTGATAAACGTCATTGATGAATATTCATTTTAAAAATACATTATTAAGCAATAACTGAATGATTCGTAATGTTTAATTTTCTCCAGGTCGACAGCTAAGAAAAATGCAATACGTCAACAAAACACAAGTTATTTCGCATGTAATGAACAAATCGATGTAAGTCCCAAGTAAAATCAGCGCAATAGGTAGCGAAACCCTATTCCTAACTTCTTTATCATTCGAATCTGCCATTTCGCTGTGAATTCGTAGCCTAGTGAAAGAACATAAGGCAGATACTTTCTGGTAACACAGCTTCATTTTAGTGTGTTTTTCCTAATATTTCTTAAACGTATGAAAACATCGGAAAAACATCGATGTATCGTTTTTCAGGAGCGATGTTTTTTAACATCGATATTTTTCAGCAAGAAACATCGATGTCTTAAAATCGATGTTTTTATAAACGATGTTGCATCCCTACATAGCAGTAATGGAGCAAGGCCAACAATGGACAACGGCTAAAAGAGGACTGGGCAATAGCCAATGCTGTTATCGATGTATCGATAGTTAAAATCTATAGATGGAGTTGTTGACTTTCGATAGTGCATATCCCTTTATCGGCGGTTCACTACACGGTAGCTACGTCGTGTTGTATTTCATTTAGTCCCTTTGGAGATTCGAGTCCACCATCGAGCATGGGTGTGTGTGTTGTCCTTAGCATAAGTTTGAGTAGTATTTTATCGTTTAGGTGATAGAGGGGGGGGGGGGCGGACCCCAAAGACCCTCCTTGGACTACGTCTTTGTTGGACGAACTTCTGATGCATTGTGTGAAACAATGATTTGTATCGATATGTCTGTGTCAATTTCGATTAGCGGAATCGTAATAATGTTTTGATTGTGTTAAAATGAAGTTGGAATGAATGGCATCGGGCTGTTAATCTATACTGTGAAAGTATACAGATTCTCAACAATAGGTATTAACAATGCCCTATGTTAGACAATTTATCGCGAGCCACATCTAGGGATGCAACATCGTTGATAAAAACATCGTTGTTCAGACATCGATGTTCCTGCGGAAAAATATCAATGTTTAAAAAACATGGCTCTGAAAAACGATACATCGATGTTTTTCCGATTTTTCCATGCGTTTAAGAAATATTAGGAAAAACACACTAAAATGAATCTGTGTTGCCAGAAAGTATCTGCCTTATTTATGTTCTTTCACTAGGCTACGAATACACAGCGAAATGGCAGATTAGAATGAAAAACAAGTTGCGAATAAGGTTTCGCTACCTATTGCGCTGAGTTTACTTGGGATTTAAATCGATTTGTTCATTACATGCGAAATAACTTGTGTTTTGTTGACGTATTGCATTTTTCTTAGCTGTCGATGGGGAGAAAATTAAACATTATGCATCTTTCAGTTATTACTTAATAATGTATTTTTAAGATAAATATTCATCAATGATGTTTTTCAAATCATTTACCTTGCTGAAATGAAAATCTGTTATACTTGGCTTGTTGGCTTTTGTCTCGGATTTTTCGTCGACTTTTGTTTGATGTTTTAACTGATGTTTTGACAGTACGATATCAGTCTGACGGGGTGACACTGTCAAAAATTCGATTCCACTAATGTTGGAGGGTGAAATGTCAGCAATTCCAGAAGCCCGTGCTAGACAAACATCAGATTAATCATCAAAGATCGACATAAAAAAACGAGATAAAATAATAATGAAGTTGACAATCAATTGTTGAACGATGTTGATAGTTTTGGACTTCTGTCGTCGATGCATCGGCGATATATCGTTGTTCAAAACATCGATGTTTATGGACAAAACATCGATGTTTTCAAAAAATCGATGTATCATTTGCATCCCTAGCCACATCGGTGCAGAACGGTTTCAAAAATATGAGATATTTGCTGCAGAAGGGTAATGATAAACCGCGTTCAGGTAGCTAAAATTATGAACACATTTTCACAATTAATGGACTAACTATTGAAACTTAAACAAATATACATAATCAACTATACATCCCAAAACAACAAGAACCAAGTCAGTCAGACTAGAGCTCCTAAAAACACAGGCTGGCGCATCCGCCATTTTCATTCCGTGCGAATGCTGAACACAGCCGGCCGCGGTGATCGAGGGGACTGAGGCGCTCCAGTCACGGTCTGCTCGGCCACTACGGTCGGGGGTTCGAATCCCCCCTCGGGCATGGATATTTGTGCCGTCCTAGTTCCTAAGTAGTTCATAAGTAGTTTGTAAGTTTAGGGACTGATGACCCCGTAGTTAAGTCCCATAGACTATACAAACACTTGAACATTTTTTTGCTAAACACAACTCGTAGCTTATACGAACAGTGTTATTTTGTTCAAGTTTAGTGAAATGTTTTGGAAGTACCGGCATACAGCCTTAGATCGTGCTACGTTGAGCTTGCATTCCGCTCTTGTTTACGTCGATATGTGGATTAGACACAAAAATCTCGCGTTTTTTTTTTACTTATTGCTGGTTTTCTTTTCTGTCCAAATAAAGAAAAGAGCGCAAGAAATATATATATATATATATATATATATATATATATATATATATATATGTGATAAAAATCGAGTACTACGTTTAATCCTGACGAAACTGATCATCTAGACAAAAGTTTTAAGCTATCATGGCTTGTATTTGAATAATGACTGTCAATATGCGAGGTTTGTTTGCCGTCCCGCAGTAAGTATTTGTTGTCTACTGTGACAAATACTCCACATCTGATTGTCGTACTCAAATTGCTGAATGTACTTCTCAAACGTTACTGAAAAAGTTTCAGAACGTATTACAAACACTAAAACGAAAAACAATATTAGTGTACAGGATCTAACGTTTACGGTCGTAGAAGCACACGGTGCCGATGTTGGTAACAACCGTTGAATGTTGTTGGAAAACCTAATCGTATAGAATGAGGGGAATAATCCAATCAAATAAATAATTCTGTACCTTCTCTAGGTTGACAGGCTTTTATATGTAACAGTACACTTGTCTTGTCAGTAATTTAATAGTCTTTGTAAAGCAAACATTTCGTTGTCAACATTAGCACACTACGCCGCCGCAGCCGAAAGTAAAATTTATACAGTATTCTTTGTGTATTATGTTATAATTACCCGGCATCGTCTGGTCTGGAGGCGATCAATTCGTTTTATAGTTTCCAAATGATAAGCCAAGATCGCAAACTACCAATTTATTGACGACTGGTTTCGGTGGACTGTGTCACCATCATCTGGTCATATATATATATATATATATATATATATATATATATATATATATATATATATATATATATATATATTATAATCTGGTCATCTGTCAAAAATATAAAAGACATGCAAGAAATAACGTAAAAACACAAAAAATATACATTTGGGGTTAAGGGGCACTTAACCTACCTTGTTAAAAAATTGGATATTAAATAAGAAGTGCAACATTGCACTTAGTCACTTTTTTTAGTGAGCAAGGAGCAATCACTGCACAGGCTGGGAGCCCGTTCGTAGGGAGGGGCCAGTCCACAGTCCACAGTCCACATCGTAACCGATGCAACACTCAGAGTTCAGCGACTGCCATAGTTTGCTATGGTAGCACCATTAATTCTGTTCCAGGCTTTCCCGACGTAACATATTCTTGAATGGTTCACGGGAGTACCGTCGGATACTATTGTAATAATCGCACAATATTTCTGCGAGACAGCTGCTCGCCATCTTCAGGTGAACTGCCGCTGTTGCTTCTCTGCTCGCAATATATATGGTGGCTCGTTACCACGGCGCAGGCGCCGCTGCTGTGACGTCATGGCAGACCAGAGCGTCGACGGCGTGAACATGGAGAGCCTCCTGCCCTACCGGAGGGCCGTTGAGCGGGCCGCTGGTGGTCTGCGCAGGCGCGGCGCGGGCAAGAGCGGCCGCTGGCGGTGGACCCCTTGTGCGCGCGCCAACCGGAGGAAAAAGTACGTGTATTACGAGTCTTGACTCCGATGACCCATCTGCGTCGATTGGTGACCATCGTCTGTCTGCGGCTGATGTTGTCTCAGTACTGCCAAGGCCGGTTCCCATGCTTTACTAAGTTGGAATCCCGTGTCTCTATTAATTAAATTTTTCGCAATGCGTATTTCGACGGCCTCTTTAATTATTGAGTCCCAATAGGTGGAAGCGGAAGAAATGATCTTCGTCTCTTCGTAATTCAAGAGATTGTGTCAACCACAAAAATCGGCTGTATCTGAACACAGTCTTGATTCGGGACACTGCATGAATTACGAAGAGACGAAGCTCATTTCTTCCGCTTCCACCTATTGGGACTCAGTAATTAAAGAGGCCGTCGAAATACGCATTGCGAAAAATTTAATTAATAGAGACACGGGATTCCAACTTAGTAACGCATGGGACCCGGCCTTGGCAGTACTGAGACAACATCAGCCGCAGACAGACGATGGTCACCAATCGACGCAGATGGGTCATCGGAGTCAAGACTCGTAATACACGTACTTTTTCCTCCGGTTGGCGCGCGCACAAGGGGTCCACCGCCAGCGGCCGCTCTTGCCCGCTCTGCGGCGCGCCTGCGCAGACCACCAGCGGCCCGTTCAACGGCCCTCCGGTAGGGCAGGAGGCTCTCCATGTTCACGCCGTCGACGCTCTGGTCTGCCATGACGTCACAGCAGCGGCGCCTGCGCCGTGGTAACGAGCCACCATACATATTGCGAGCAGAGAAGCAACAGCGGAGTCTCGTCACTCCTTCCCTCCTTACGCTCTCTTCCCTCCCCTTCTCCCCCTCCCCCGCACTTCCCCCGTCCCTGCCCCCCCTCCCCCCTCCATCCCCTCCCCACCCCCTGCGGGGGCGTCTCGACTTTTTATCTACGTGTTCAGTGCAAGTGCCTCCAGTGTCGTGTGTTTTACTCAGTGCCTCCATAATCGCCGTCCCCATGTTTTATTTTGTACGCCGTCCGCTGTCTCCATGTGTGAACTTCGTGTCTCCGCAATGTACTTTTAAACTTGTCACCGTGGCCGATCGTTTTTACTGACTGTGTGTGCGTTTTATCACTACCCGTCTGTTTTTTTGTTCTCTGCTGTACGTTTTGTCCTGTTTGTACATGTCCGTTTTAGTCTGTCGAAAACTCTGTATGTCAATGTTTTTAATTTCCGCGATTTTGTTCATCTTTTTATATTTTATCTCCTCTTTGTCAACATTTTTGTATGTCACATGGCTGAAGAGCAGCCACCGCAGCTGCTGCCAGCTGTTTCTACAGCTGGCTTTAGAAAACAATAAAGGAAAAAAAAAAAAGCAACAGCGGCAGTTCACCTGAAGATGGCGAGCAGCTGTCTCGCAGAAATATTGTGCGATTATTACAATAGTATCCGACGGTACTCCCGTGAACCATTCAAGACCATTAATTCTGTTCATTAAGATAGATTGACATCCACACTGTCTTTTACGTCAAAGAATTTAAAACATTGCGTTTTGCCGATGACATAGTAATTCTGTTAGAGACTGCAAAGGACCTGGAAGAGCAGTTGAACGGAATGGTCAGTGTGATGAAAGGTGTATATAAGATGAAAATCAACAAGAGCAAAACTAGGGTAATGGAGTGCAGTCTAAGAAAATCAAAAGATGCTGAAGGAATTAGATTAGGTAACGAAACAATAAAGGAGGTAGATGAGTTTTGTTACTTAGTCAGTAAAATAACAAATGATAGTCGCAGTACAGAGGATATAAAATACAGAATGGCAATGGGTAGAAAAGCGATCTTGAATAAGAGAAATTTCAATGAAAGTCCTTTCTGAAGGCATTTGTCTGGAGTGTCGCCTTGTATGGGAGTGAAACATGGACGATAAACAGTGTGGACAGGAAGAGGGTTTTTGAAATATGGTGCTACAGAAGAATGCTGAAGGTTAGGTGGGTGGATCGCGTAACTAATGAGGAGGTACTGAACAGAATTGGAGAGAAAAGAAATTTCTGGCATACCTTGACTAAAATAAGGGATCGATTGGTAGGACACATTCTTAGACATCGAGGAAATGTGAATTTAGCGTTGGAGGGAAGTGTGTGGAGTAAAAATCGCAGAGGTTGACCAAGAGATGGATACAGTAAGCAGATTCAGACAGATGTAGGTTGCCGTTCTTATGTTGAGTTGAAGAGGCTTGCTCAGGACAGGGTATTGTGGAGAGCTGCATCAAACCAGTCTCCGGACTGAATACCACAACAATATATACAGGGTGTTTTACTAAGCGTGTTTGCCTCTATAATTTATCAAAAAATAGGTGACGGGAAATTTTAATGCGGTTGGTCAACACAAGAAATGTTACACTTTCTGTGGAGCTATGAACATAGTTTATTGTATCATTTTCCAAAGAGTTATAGCACAAAGATATAATTTTTTAATGGAACAATAGTTTTTTCTATCGTGCATTGGATTCGTTGAAACCACCTACGTCCGAATCAATTTAAACTACATTACTATCACTGTTAGTTTGGGAGCTACAACCTTTCAAAGTTTAGGGGGCGGAGGCTACGCCAGCGTAGCTGACTGGCTGGTGGTCATGAGACAGTGGGCCGTGCCCCAGGGGATAGCCACTCGGCCAGTAAGCTACGCTATCGCAGCCTCCGCCCCCGGAACTTTGAAGGGTTGTAGCTCCCAAACTAACAGTGATAGGAATGTAGTTTAAATTGATTTGGACGCAGCTGGTTTCAACGAATCCAATACACGATAGAAAAAAATTATTGTTCCATTTACAAAATTATATCTTTGTGGTGTAAATCTTTGGAAAATGATACAATAAACTAGCTCCGCAGAAAGTGTAACATTTCTTGTGTTGACCTACCGCATTAAAATTTCCCGTCACCTATTATTTTATAAGTTACAGAGGCAAACACACTTAGTGAAACACCCTATATATAGCTGGTCGCTAGCACCCGTTCTATCTGCCAACGATGTTTTTGTTCATGATGTTTAACTTTGTTATACAGGCTGAAGAGAAAACGAAGTTGCTCGTCGTCTTTCTTGTTTTTGAAGTTGTTCTGATCGGAGGTTTACCACAGGGCGAGCTTTATTAAAATTGTGTGAGTTTTCGATGTTTTACTTGGAAATAATTACTAAAGTAATTGAAGTAATGTCTTTCATATCAAAATCCCTTCCTTATTTTCATTAATTTTGTCATTTTTTCTGTTGAGAATTATTAAGTGATTGTGATAGAAAATTCTGGATGCAGTTTTAATTTTGTAAATAATGTTCAATCATCTCATTTCAATGCCTACAAGAAATCTTCTGTCAGTAAACGAAGTCCGACGATTTTTTTTTTCACATTTTACCATAGATATTAACTTAAACTGACCACGGTCTTAAAATTTTTGCATCTACAGATTAGAAAACCAAGCATCATTTCACAATATAGAATAAATTGTTCCATCAGCTGCAGAGAAATGACTGCAAAATAGCAGATTACTTTAACCAGGTAATGTACGGGTTCCGCCACTTTCTTTTGTAGTGATGCTTTCTGGTGTTATCTTTGTTCAAACGATTACGACCGCTAAACATTGAGTGCGGAATCTTTCATTTTTTGTCCAGTAAATCACTTCTTCATAATTATTTTTCTCCATAATATTTCCAGATCTGTTCAATTTTAATAGCGGTACGTAACCTTAACGGCAACACCAAGATAAAAAAGGAAAGTATCATTACAAACGAAAACCAACCAAATCACACAAATGAGATAAACATGCAGATACGGCAAGGCCTCTGAGAGACAATCATACACACACACACACACACACACATACCACGACCATAAAACACACCGATCATCAGAACATCAAGTAGTACAAGGTGAGAGGAGACAACCAAACATGACAACATTAACATGCATAAAAACAACAGAAATCGATCAACAACGCTACTTGAATACGACACCACAAAGAACATAAAACCAGTGTCCTTTGTTTATGGTGGAAGTAGTTATGCAGTAAACACAGTAGAATTTGTGTACTATACCCGGTCCGCTGAAACATTGCACTTGACATTTCGCGTTACGGCGAGTTACGTTGGCTACACTGCTTTAGCGACGTTGCAACACTAGCCTCTATATGCACAGCAGACGAAACGGTTTTCAGTTGCATCTCGTAAATGTAAGCTATTGAGCAATAAAAGGGCACATAATAATTCGTTCTTGAGCAGCAACCACAAAGCAGCAATTAATTAACGGCATAGTAATGTAGACTAGAGCACAACAATGCACACGCTTTCAATAATGGAGCAAAGAAGAATAGAAAATTAGCATTGGATCATGACAGATACGAAATCAATAATCAAGATAGTAACCTCTATCTCTACGTTTTATAATCACAATGCATTTCACTCACCAATTTACGGCCAGAATGGTGCAGTTACATTCAGCTCCCCAAATTGTCGTCACTGGCAAACTCGTCATCATCAGCAAGAGAAATCATTAACTGTTCATGATTACTGATGATCCCTTCCATTGTCTGCGCTGCCCAAATCAGTTTTTCAAAGTGCTCGACCCTGTTTCTCCAAGATGCAGCATCCACATTGGCAACAGCTTCAAGCCACAGCCTTTCCACGTCTGTTATTATGAAAGACTTATTACTTTTTTTTTTTTTTTTTTTTTTTTTATATGGGACTTAACTACGGGGTCATCAGTCCCTAAACTTACAAACTACTTATGAACTACTTACAAACTAGGACGTCACAAATATCCATGCCCGAGGGGGGATTCGAACCCCCGACCGTAGTGGCCGTGCTGACCGTGACTGGAGTGCCTCAGTTACCTCGGCCACCGCGGCCGGCGACTTATTACTCTTCCTCGTGTAATTCGTCACATGACTCCATACTAATTCTATAGCGTTAAAATAACAGTGACATGGGGGCAGCCTTGTTACATCCTGCTCCTTTGCGATTTCGTTCAAATCAAATGTTCAAATGTTTGTTTAGCTTATGGGACTCGACTACGGGGACATCAGTCCCTAAACTTACAAACTACTTATGAACTATTTACGAACCAGGACGGCACAAATATCCATGCCCGAGGGGGGATTCGAACCCCCGACCGTAGTGGCCGTGCAGACCGTGACTGGAGCGCCTCAGTCCCCTTGGCCACCACAGCCGGCTGCGATTTCGTCTACTACAAATGTGGGTGTAATAGGCTTATTTTGTTTCACGAGCGAATATAAAAGAAGTTTTGACATTGACATATCTGCAGGAATATTTCTTTCTTGTAGCCGTTGCACCACACTTTCTTTCCGATCGTTTGAAGCGAGAGCATATGCTTCGAAGTTTTTATTCACACGAAATTGAGAATTTACTCAGAAAACGTCACTAGACAAACGTCTTTTCGGTGACATTATCAAATTACTTGAACTCGGAAAGTCAAGTTAAACCACACGCAGTATAACAAATCGCAGCGAAAAAAGCACACACAACATAAACACGCGGTAAACACGATACACAGCTTTGTTTATGTTAGAAATGAACGAAATCGGCAACGCGGGAACTTTGACGTCACGTCACGTGACCACTGAAAGTATTTAGTGCGCCGTGGTTGGATCGTTTCTAGCGGCTAGCGCATCGCGCTTCTTGCTATTCATTTGTTATTTGTAAACGCCAAAGTGCAAAGTTTCAGCGGCCCGGGTATAAAACAACAGAATCAGACAAACAGCAATGTGAACGCAATCAAGACACAATACTCATTGCTCCTGGTCACGGCTAGAGTGGTTTGTTTGCCCGCCGCTATCTTCCTCCCGCCCTAAAGGACATCCTTGCTGTGCAACTAGGATAGAGGACCCATCCCGGCAAGCAGCGGCAGCGCTTGGGCCTATGCGATCGCTGACAGTATGGGCGGTCAGCATTTGTCGCTATTTTAAATTTTGACCCAGGTGGCCTGTACTTGTCTGCCTGAACATCGTATCTTGCCCATGGAATTGGAGTATTGTTGTGAAGTACTCCCTGGCCAGTTTGTGGTTACTGGTAGCTATTCTGTGGATCGGACTGGAATTTAAATTTGTGTATGTTTCAATAATGATCCTCACAGTATTTCGTCAATAATTCATAATTTACATGTGTTACTTATCTTGTGCAAGGAAAGGCAAACCTACATTTTTAGCTTTTGTAGATCAGGAGAAAGCATTTGACAATGTTGACTGGAATACACTCTTTCAAATTCTGAAGTCAGCAGGGGTAAAATTCAGGGAAAGGAGAGTTATTTACAACTTGTACAAAAGCCAGACCGCAGTTATTAGACTCGAAGGGCATGAAAGGGAAGCATCAGTTGGGAAGGGAGTGAGACAGGGTTGTAGCCTTTCTCCGATGCTATTCAATTTGTACATCGAGCAGGCAGTGAAGGAAAGCAAGGAAAAATTTGGAATAGGGATTAAAGTTCAGGGTGAAGAAATAAAAACATTGTGTCTTGCTGATGACATTGTAATTCTGTCAGAGACAGCAAAGGACCTGGAAGAGCAGTTGAATGGACTGGACATTGTGTTGAAGTGAGCGTATAAAATGAACATTAACGAGAGCAAAACAAATATAATGGAATGCGGTCTTAGAAAATCAGGCGATGCTGAAGGAATTAGTTTAGGCAACGAAACAATGAAGGTGGTAGATGAGTTTTGTTACTTGGGTAGTAAAATAACATGTGATGATCGCAGTACAGAGGATATAAAATGCAGAATGGCAATGGGAAAAAAGCATTTTTGAAAAAGAGAAATTTGCTAACATCGAATATTAATCTAAGTGTAAGGAAGTATTTTCTGAAGGCATTTGTGTGGAGTGTTGCCTTGTACGGGAGTGAAACATGGACGATAAGCAGTGCGGACAGGAAGAGAATAGAGGCTTTTGACATGTGGTGCTACAGAAGAATGGTGAAGATTAGATGGGTAGATCGCATAACTAATGAAGAGGTACTGAACAGAATTGGTGAGAAAAGGAATTTTTGGCATACCCTGACTAAAAGAAGGGATCGCTTGGTAGGACACATTCTTAGACATCGGGGAATCGTACATTTAGCATTGGAGGGAAGTGTGTGGTGTAAAAATCGCAGAGGGAGTCCAAGAGACGCGTATAGTAAGCAGATTCAAGTGAATGTGGGTTGCCGTTCTTATGAGGAGATGAAAAGGCTTGCTCAGGATAGAGTAGGGTGGAGAGCTGCATCAAACCAGTCTCCGGACTGAAGACCATAACAACAACAACTTATCTTGTTCAGCAGTGATTTATCTTACCAATATTTCGTGTTGTGTATTTGAGTTTTAGTAAGGCCATAGTGTGAAGCCCCATATTGGCCCAAGGTCAACACGGATGTGGAAAATATCGTTCATGTGAAACACAACTTGCTCTTTATTCACACCAAGTGATGCCTACTATCGACAAGGGTTCGCAAATCGATTCAGCATTTCTAGATTTCCAGAAGGCTTTTGACACCGTACCTCACAAACAGTTTTTAATCAAATTGCGTGGTTATGGTATATCGCCCCAAATTTGCGACTGGATAGGGGATTTCCTGTCAGAGAGGAGACAGTTCGTAGTACCGATGGTAAGGCATCGACTAAAACAGAGGTGAAATTGGGTGTTCCACGGGGTAGTGTTATTGTTGTTCCTTATTTACATAAACGATTTGGGAGAAAATCTAAGTAGCTCTTATGTAGTTTGCAAATGACGCCGTCATTTACCATCTAGTAAAATCAGCTGAAGATCAAAACCAACTGCAGACCGATCTGAATATCACTATGGTGCAAAAATTGGCAATTGACTGTAAATAATAAGTGTGAAATCGTCCACATGAGAACAAAAAGAAATCAGTTAAACTTTGTTTACCAGAGGTGAAGGCCCTAAACTCCGCAAAATACCTAGGAATTACTATTACTTCAGTCTTAAACTGGAAAGAACACGTAATGTCATGGAAAAGGCGAACCTTCGACTACGTTTTATTGGAAGAAACCCTTAAAAGTTGCAACAGAAGTACTAAAGAAACTGCATACACTACGCTTGTCCGTCCTTTTTTGGAGTATTGCTGCCCAGTGTGGGATCCTTATCAGGTGGGTTTGACAGAGGACATCGAAAGAGTCCAAAGAAGGGCAGCTCGTTTCGTATTGTCACGATACAGGGGAGACAGCGTTACGGAAATGATACAGGATCTGGGATGTGAAAAATGACAACAACGGCGCTTATCGCTGCGGCGTGGGCTACTTAAGAAACTCCAATCGCCAACATTCTCCTCCGAATGCGAAAATATATTGTTGACTCCCACTTACATAGGTAGAGATGATAATCAGAATACGAGAAATCAGAGCTCGAACGGAGACATTCATGAGTTCTTTCTTCCCGCGCGCTATTCGAGAATGTAATGGGAGATAAATAGTATAATTGTGGTTCGATGAACCCTCTGCCAGGCACTTGAATGTGACATGTAGAGTATCCCATGTAGATCTAGATGTAGATGTAGATCGTCTGTGGCGGCGTGGACTGCTTGTCTTATTGCTCGTTGCCAAAACCTGTTGGATCACAGACATTGCTAAGGTCTGCTAATTGATAAATTTATTGTATTGTAGGCCAGTCAAATTAGACACTGAAAACGCAAATCGTGATGTAGTTCTAATTTTTTGATATGTTGTTAGGACCAGTTAGAGTAGTATGACACCAAGTTTGCAGCTTCGAAAACCCTGTGCTCCCCAAGTTATAAGTGAAAAACTCTGAAATTTTCGGCTATTTTTAGATTTTGCCTTCTAACGTATAAACTATGAGCTTTACGATGTTAGTAGTTTTTGCCATTTCCAAAGTACATAGAATATGTAACAATTTAAGCCTAACCGCAGCGTTATACGTCCAATAGCTTTCTAGATATGAAGCGTCAAAAATGGGCTTATTTTTACCAAAAATGAAAAGTTTAAGTTTTGCTCTGATTTCGAGCTGAATATTGGCATAACCGCTCATCCTCCGAGAATAGACATGAAATGAAGTTGTAGTAAATTTTATTAGCTTTAAAATAAGCACAAGATGACATCTTTAGAGCGAGTAGTGCTCTTCAAATTGAACAAAAACGGAAAGTCAGGAAACTGAAATTTTTGAAGAAATGAGCCTAAACACTAATGACTAATTATGGGCTGCAAAGAAATAAAAATGTATACCACTGTCTTTAAAGAAATGCAATTGTGTAATAAAAAACATACATTTAAATAACTGAAAACTCCCAATGTTTTTGGTTTCTTAGCAGGTCCTGGTTGTTCACAGTCAAGTTCTAGGACATAAGGAGGCTCCTGCGGTGCTGCATCCAGTCCTGGCTGTTCCTACGAAGGCGGGAGAACTTCGGAATCGTCTCCATCCTCGTAGATCAGACTCGTAGTGACGTTGTAGCAAGTGGTACCAGAGCAGTGAGTGCACAAAGCTGAGCACTGAAGCCCGGCTCTCCGGCAGTTGCACGATCCCATGCATCCCTTCTTGCACTTACATGAGAGCGATCTGAGGAAGTTTAGGTGGGGCTGGTTCACATGATGTTGTTACTGGTAACGGACCAACGGAGCTCTTTGACCAACCCCACTGTTTGCACTTGGTGATATGTGCGGTAAGAAAGGAAGGAAGCAGCTTCTTTGGTCGGTGGCAAACGTCCCAGTTTTTCCAAGTCAGCAGTGTCTCGTATCATCTGTGATGACCTCATGTCAATGTGTTGTTCTGGTGTTACAGAAGAAATGTCCCAAAAACGTTCCAGCTCTTCGCACAGGTTGAACTTGTACACCATTCCTCCTGTCCACCGCGAAAGCACACAGCAGGATATACCACGGCCATGAGTTAATCCTCCCTGGCTCTTCATTGATCTCATTAGAACCTGTTCGATAGTTAAATCTATCCACAGCCCTGACCAAAATTTATGAGATCTGCGAATCGTGAAGTTTCCTCTAGTGAAAACAGTAAATTCCTCTGGGACCATTCGGTGTTGTAGGTTACTCATGTCCTGTAAATATAGACGAGCACTTTTAGCGTAAAAAAATGGCCCCTCTAAGTGAAAGAAAGGAGGCATTTTGCTTATTGTATCCAAGTGTAGCTCCCAATGCCCCATCCTCTCTGCCTGAATGAATCTCTTCATAAGTAGTCATTCGATAATACTGCACCCAGAGTTTAGAGGTAGGGCCTTCTCTTTCCAGGTTTTCCAAGCATTTTTAATTTGTTGCTAACAATCTGGACAGTTAGATTCACTCTGGCAGAAAGGAGAAGTGGCCGGTTTTTATCACTTAACAATCTCTCAGTTTCTGCTCGCTCTATCTCAGTCAGCTGAACATCATTAAAAATCAAAGAAGCCAACGCAAGATTTGTCAACATATGAGCTCTCACAGCCCTCGAGTATGCATGCCCATTGAGAATTTTGTCGACACTGTTCTCGGCGTATATTGAAGCGAGCAATTCTTTAAGGCCACTACCTGCCAATGTGGCACCAATGGCTCCCATAAAAGAAATAAGTAGATGAAAACCACCTAACCTCACCACCACGGCACTTAAATCGGAATTTTGGCAGTTCTCAATAATGTCTCTGGCTTTCATGTACAGCGGTTGATCGTATGTTCCAAAGCAGGTCTTTTGAACAAGGGCTTTGGTTTTTGCATTGGCGACAAGAAGAGATGTCAATACGGTATCATAATATGTGGGTGGAGCGTGAATAAATGGGAGAAATACAATTTTTGAGCACTTTAATTCAACATCAACAGTCGAAGACTGAAGTTGTACATTTTATGTAGGTCCACAGGTGGTTAAAATTTTTATAACACACAAGTTTCATGTAAACATACAATCGAACCTTTCGCTGAATGCCCACAATTTGTCATTAGTATTTAGGCTCATTTCGTCAAAAATTTCAGTTTCCTGACTTTCCGTTTTTGTACAATTTGAAGAGAACTACTCGCTCTAGGGAGTTCATCTTGTGCTTATTTTAAAGCTAATAAAATTTATTACAACTTCAGTTCGTATGTCTATTCTCGCAGGATGAGCAGTTATGCCAATATTCAGCTCGAAATCAGAGCAAAACTTAAAATCTTCATTTTTGGTAAAAATAAGCCTATTTTTGACGCTTCATATCTGGAAAACTATTGGACGTATAACGCCGTGGTTAGGTTTAAATTGTTACATATTCTATGTACTTTGGAAATGGTAAAAACTACTAACATCGTAAAACTCATAGTTTATGCGTTAGAAGGCAAAATCTAAAAGAAGGCCGAAAATTTCGGAGTGTTTCACTTATAACTTGGGAAGCACAGGGTTTTCGAAGCTGCAAACTTGGTTTCATACTACTCTAAAAGGTCCTAACAACATATCAAAAAATTAGAACTACTTCACGATTTCCGTTTTTAGGCCCTTTTTTTGTACGATTTGACTGGCCTATTGTGGCTTCACTTGTGTATTGGAAAACCTATCATTACTCAATAACTAAGCGATGGTATTATCTTTGCCAACTATGGTTAACTGGTTTGAGAGTTCTATAAGGCCTTACGTCATATTACTAGGGATGCAAACGATACATCGATGTTTTGATAACATTGATGTTAACATCGATGTTTTGAACAGCGATATATGGCCGATGCATCGACGACAGAAGTCCAAAACTATCGACATCGTTCAACAATTGATTGTCAACTCCATTATTACTTTATTAGTTGCTCAGCCAGCGTAAGCTCAAGTGCGGTGCTCCTGCTGTCGTCGCTCGTCGCTGTTTTCATACTTTTGGAATAGTAGGTAAGTGAAATAAGAAACTAACAACAATATGATTTACTCACCTTTGTTTGCTATTCTCTCAGTGCTGCAGTCACTTTGTCTGAGTATTGTGTGCATAAGAGGATTTTATATGAAGCTTTTTGTTCTACTACAAAAAAAGAGTCAGTAACTTGAAATATTGAATAAAACAGTGTGCATTAGGATTTTTCTTCTACCGTTAATTATTAGGTTAGTGACTGTAGAAGTTATTGGACCTTCATGACACTGTAGAATGCAGATATTGCAAAGACATATCCTAAATCCTAAAACAAAATTAAAAGTTTTCATGGTTATTATTTGTCATATTGCCTCTATGAGTCTATCTCGTTTATTATGTCGATCTTTGATGATTAATCTGATGTTTGTCCAGCACGGGCTTCTGGAATTTCTGAAATTTCACCCTCCAACATTAGTGGAATCGAATCTTTGACAGTGTTACCCAGTCAGACTGATATCGTACTGTGAAAACGTCAGTTAAAACATCAAACAAAAGTCGACGAAAAATCCGAGATAATAGCCAACAAACAAGCCAAGTATAACAGATTTTCATTTGCAAGGTACATGATTTGAAAAACATCATTGATGAATATCGATTTTAAAACTACATTATTAAGTAATAACTGAAAGATGCATAATGTTTAATTTTCACCACGTCGACAGCTAAGAAAAAAGCAATACGTCAACAAAACACAAGTTATTTCGCATGTAATGAACAAATTGATTTAAATCCCAAGTAAACTCAGCGCAATAGGTAGCGAAACCTTATTCGCAACTTGTTTTTCATTCTAATCTGCCATTTCGCTGTGTATTCGTAGCCTAGTGAAAGAACATAAATAAGGCAGTCGGCAGATACTTTTTAGCAACACAGCTTCATTTCAGTGTGTTTTTCCTAATATTTCTTAAACGTATGGAAACATCGGAGCCGGCCGTATTGGCCGAGGGGACTGAGGCGCTCCAGTCACGGTCTGCACGGCCACTACGGTCGGGGATTCGAATCCCCTCTCGGGCATGGATATTTGTGCTGTCCTTAGTCGTAGTTAGTTCATAAGTAGTTTGTAAGTTTAGGGACTGATGACCCCGTAGTTAAGTCCCATAAGCTTAACAAACATTTGAACATTTTTTTGAAACATCGGAAAAACATCTATGTATCGTTTTTCAGAGCGTTGTTTTTTTAACATCGGTATTTTTCCGCAGGAACATCGATGTTTTTCAAATGTTAAAATGTTTGTTAAGCTTAAAGGACTTAACTACGGGGTCATCAGTCCCTAAACTTACAAACTACTTATGAACTACCTACAACTAAGGACGGCACAAATATCTATGCCCGAGGGGGGATTCGAATCCCCGACCTTAGTGACCGTGCAGACCATGACTGAAGCGCCTCAGTCCCCTCGGCCACCGCGGCCGGCTCGATGTTTTTATCAACGATGTTGCATCCCTAGGTGTGACGCAGAACACGGACTGGCGGACTGATGGCGTGGAGGATGGACCGCGGTAAACGACGCTCCCTGCCGCGAGGATTGCCCTCCTGTGAGCAGGGATGGTCGAGGCGCCTTGATTGGCCTCTCTGCTCCGCCGCTCCCCAGAGATATCGGTCCCGGGTGACGTCTGCCCCCGTTAATCACGAGGGTCACGCGACGAGGCCGGCTCCCCTCACTAACAGAAATCACAGCCCTATTACGAGCACAGCGTGTGCCAAATCGAAACTGGTCCGTGAAATATTTCCTGCTCCTTCCGCGCCTGGTGACGGTACGGATGAGGGAAGGGGGGGGGGGGGGGGGGGGTAAAGTGATGGGTTACCATCTTGTTGCCGCCTACTTACATTTCGCGTAGTGAACAGGAGATAAAAGGAATTAGGTCTCGTACGGAGGCATATAGGTATTCTTTTTTATTTTTTTTATTTTTTTTCCTCGTTCAATTTGGGAGTAGAATAGGAAAGGAAATGCCTAGTAGTGGTACAGTGTACCCTCCGCCATGCACCTTACGGTGAATTGCGGAGTATTTATGTAGATGTATACCCGGGCCGCTGAAACATTGCACTTGACGTTTCGCGTTACGGTGAGTTAAGTTGGCTACACTGCTTTAGCGACGTTGCAACACTAGCCTCTATATGCACAGCAGACGAAACGGTTTTCAGTTGCATCTCGTAAATGTAAGCTATTGAGCAATAAAAGTGCATATAATAATTCGTTCTTGAGCAGCAATTAATTAACGGCATATTAATGAAGACCAGAGCACAACAATGCACACGCTTTCAATAACGGAACAAAGCAATATAGAAAATAAGCATTTAATCACGACAGATACGAAATAAACAATAATCAAGATAGTAACTTCTCTCTACGTTTTGTAATCTGAATGCTTTTCACTCAAAAATTTACGGCGACAATAGTACAAAACATGCAGCTCCCCATCTTCACTGTTGTCATCACTGCCAAAATAGTTGTCATCACCAAGACAAATCATTAACCGTTCATGATTACTGATGATCCCTTCCATTGTTTGCGCTGACCGAATTAGTTTTTCAACGTGCTCGACCCTTTTTTTCCCAAGATGCAGCATCCACATTGGTAACAGCTTCATTCAACAGCTTTTCCACCTCTGTTATTGTGAAAGACTTATTGTTCCTTCACGTCACTCCATACCAATTTTATAGGATTAAAACGGCAGTGAAAGGGGGCAGATTTATTTCATTGTGACGCTGCTCCTTTGCGATTTCGTCTACTGCATGTGTGAGTGTAATAGGCTTATTTTGTTTCAAGAATGATTATAAAAGAAGTTTTGGCATTGACATATCTGCAGCAATATTTATTTCTTGTAACCACTGCACCATAACTTCTTTCCGATCGTTTGAAGGGAGGATGAACTTCCTGATCAGAGAATAAGCTTCCAAGTTATTCATTCGAAATTGAAAACTTACTCAGAAAACGTCACTAGACAAACGTATTTTCGGTGACATTATCCAATTACTTGAACTCGGAAAGTCAAGTTCACAGTAAAACAAATCGCAGCGGAAAAAAAAGCACACACAACGTAAACACGCGATAAACACGATACACAACTTTGTTTACTTTAGAACTGAACAAAGCCGGCTTCGCGGGCACGTTGACGTCACGGCACGTGATCACTGGAAGTGTTTACCGCGGTAGGTTGTTTGCGGATGACGCCGTCATTTACCGTCTAGTAAAATCATCTGAAGATCAAAACCAACTGGAGAACGATCTGAATAAGATATCAGTAAGGTGTAAAAATTGGCAATTGACTCTAAATAATGAGAAGTGTGAAGTCATCCACATGAGTACGAAAAAAAATCCGTTAAACTTTGTTTACAAGATAAATCAATCAAAAGTGAAGGCCATAAACTCCACAAAATACCTAGGAATTACTATTACTTCAGACTTAAATTGGAAAGAACACGTAGATATATCGTGGGAAAGGCGAACCAGAGACTGCGTTTTATTGGCAGAACCCTTAAAACATGCAACAGAACTACAAAAGAGACTGCATACACTACGCTTGTCCGTCCATTTTTGGAGTATTGCTGCCCAGTGTGGGATCCTTATCAGGTGGGTTTGGCGGAGGACATCGAAAGAGTCCAAAGAAGGGCAGCTCGTTTCGTATTGTCACGATACAGGGGAGACAGCGTTACGGAAATGATACAGGATCTGGGATGGGAATCATTACAACAACGGCGCTTATCGCTGCGGCGTGGGCTACTTGCGAAACTCCAATCGCCAACATTCTCCTCCGAATATATTGTTGACTCCCACTTACATAGGTAGAAATGATCATCAGAATAAAATACGAGAAATCAGAGCTCGAACAGAGAGATTGAGGTGTTCTTTCTTCCCGCACGCTATTCGAGAATGGAATGGGAGATAAATAGTATAATTGTGGTTCGATGAACCCTCTGCCAGGCACTTAAATGTGATTTGCAGAGTATCCCATGTAGATGTAGACGCTTACGTGTTGACACAAGTGACGCCTCTTTGACCTCGAACGCTGGGAAACGCACGAAACTGTGCTTACAAGGGAATATCATCAACTCGACCTCATATTTTCTTGAAAAAAAAAAAAAAAAATACATGAGCTAGATATCAACGCCATAAATCGATATCGTGTGAAAATTTGGGCCCTTATTCAGATACTACGCAGTTACGGCCTCCTCAGAGAACAGCTTTCAAACATTCGCGTGCTCGGGTTGTTTCTCACTGGACCCGCTTCACAGCGGCCGCTTAATGCCCGACGTTTGGTACTGTGGGCAGTAGAGTTGGCTACGGTTTCATGGTTTCGAAACCAGGTTTCGATACACACAACAGTTTTAGCGTTTCAAAACCGGCATTTTTCACGGTTTCGAAACCATGCGGTTTCATTCCGTTCTGTTTCGGATCACATTCGCGGTCGATTTTCGATACACTGAAACCGTTTCTTCCTGTCGGTTTCACGGTTTCGTGTCGGTTTCACAACACTGGTGTTTCAAACCACTAACGCAGAAACTCGGAACAGACTAAAGGTATCGAAATGTGGTGTTTCATTTTACTGAAGCTCCACACAGATACACATACAACTTACTAGTATATAAACCATTTAGAGAGTGTCAAATAGTAGTTGACACTCTTGAGTCTGCAGCTTATGATTACTGATATCAAGATTCGTTTGCAAGAGACTGCTGTATTCCTAAATGACAATGTCTCCTTTATAAATGTAAAAGAACAATAAAACAACGTTCACTATTTGCATTGAAATAACCAGTTAAATTCTAGGTTTATCTACCATATTAAAAAGACACGAGTGAAACAACATTCTTTAAAATAAGATACAACATGAAGCCTGAAATTACATTTTTTATACTAACAGGGATAGATCGCATATTTATTCTCGTGTTAAAGAGTTGGTTTCTTATGAGTGAAAACGAAGTTACCTACTGTCGTTATAATTATTCGACACTCGTGTTAAAAGAATTGCGGCGGTGGTGTAACGGTCAAGACGTACAATTGGTGAACTTGCCTCTTACTTTATTATTTTTGTAATTCCATAGCATTACTTGTGATTATTTAGTGTGCCCTTTATTCCCTTATAATTAATTTAGTATGTATAGAAAGTAGCATTTATGATCCATCACTGTAATATGCGTACCGTATTGCAGTTTGTGCGTTCCTAACGGGGTAAACTTTTACCTACCATACCGGCGGCCTCGTGTGACTGTGTTGGCAACATCAACAACACGGGAGAAAATCGTTATCGACAAATTCCGTACAGACCAAGACGTAAATATATATTCTAATGGTTGACAGGTTCTTGTATGTACCCTGTCCACATAGTGAAAAATATTGCCCTCCTAGAACGAAGATTTCATGACAAAACATTTGCTTCACAGTTTCGAAACAGTGTTTCGAAACCACAGATGGTACGGTTTCATTCGTTTCGAAACCGTCAGATTTTTCAGTTTTCCCATCTCTAGTGAGCAGAGTCCGGTAAGAGGTTTGTGTTCGCGATGTCAGTTAACCCACAGGCTGTCGTGCGACACCTCCAGGATCCGTATGGAATAATGACTAATCTGCGACAATTGGATGTCAAACAATTAAAGCTCATTGAAGTCGTCATCGGCACGCGTAATCATTTGCAGTACTACATCTACATCTACATACATACTCCGCAATTCACCGTAAGGTGCGTGGCGGAGGGTGCACCGTACCACTACTAGGCATTTCCTTTCCTATTCCACTCCCAAATTGAACGAGGAAAAAAAGAATGCCTATATGCCTCCGTACGAGCCCTAATTTCTCTTATCTTGTCTTTGTGATCTTTACGCGAAATGTAAGTAGGCGGCAGCAAGATCGTACTACACTCAGCTTCAAATTCCGGCCCTCTAAATTTACTTAACAGAAATTCACGAAAAGAACGTCGTCTTTCTTCCAGCGATCCCCAATTGAGTTGCCGGAGCATTTCCGTGACACTCGCGCATTGGTCGAACCTACCGGTAACAAATCTAGCTGCTCGCCTCTGAACCGCCTCTATGTCTTCCTTCAAACCGATCTGCTGCGGGTCCCAAATACTTGAGCAATACTCAAGACGTGGTCGTACAAGCGTTTTATACGCGGTCTCCTTTACAGGTGAAGTACATCTTCCCAAAATTCTCCCAATAAATCGAAGTCGGCTGTCTGCCTTACTCACGGTACAAGAAAATACTTGGCCCGTTCTTTATGTTTTGGCCCACTGTAAGTTACGGTTGTAACACTAAAAGTAGGCCTTTGCGATCGTCTTTTGACAGCTCGAAAATTTAATATAATTGTAATTGCAAACGAACCGTTCATCTGACACGAAAATTGAATAACCCAATTGGTAGATGAGAAAATTGTCTCTAATTTAGCTCCCTTATGTTTTTTTCATGTCTCGTATCTTTTGAAAGATATTTGGAAAAATGACTGAGTTTTGACACCCTCCATTAAATTAACGAAAACCAGCCGTTCGCAGATGTCACGTGACACTCCTCGCCCAGTTTTGTTACCTGGGCAGGAAGGAAAGCAAAGCTTTTTTTGAAAAACAGAAATTTGGTAAGATCCGATAGTAATTTAAGTGTAAGGAAGTCTTTTCTGAAGGCATTTGTTTCGAATGTTATCTTGTACTGAGAGAAACGTAGTAAATAGTTCAGACATGAAGTGGATTTTTACTCACTGTGTGTTTTTTTATCTCTTTGTAGCTCAATCCAGGATTCACTGCCAATAAGGAGCACAGGCACTGCATTACTTTATACAATTTGGGTTTTATGTCTTTCCTCACTTAATTTTCTTCAATTTTTTTTCTATTTTTCCCAACTAGGGGAAGGGGAGTAAGAATCTCTAATGACCAATTTCATCGTTATTCTTTATTCTCACTCAGTTTATGTTGGCAAAGCTGTCTTACAGATGGCGTTGCTTCTTTCGTCTGCTTGTCTCATAAGGGGAGGCCGCCAATTCTGAAATTCAGATTCCATTCATACTGCGCATAATAAAAGCTCATGGCCAGAGGTGTAATCTGGCAAAGCACCAAGATGCATTTCTCAGCCGTAGTCGAGAAAATCGACAATTAAAAAAAGCCGTAACGGTGAAATACTCTCTACGATGAGTAATATTGTACAGAGGCGTGGCGCAGCGGTGAGCGCTTGGGTTCAAAAGTCGCCGGATAGAATCTCGCGGCATGCAACTTTTTTAATTATTATTATTACTTTTTGTAATTCAAATGTCTACACACACACACACACACACACACACACACACACACACACACACACACACGGTGTTTCACTAAGTGTGTTTGTCTCTGTAACTTATAAAATAATAGGTGACGGGAAATTTTAATGCGGTAGGTCAACACAAGAAATGTTACACTTTCTGCGGAGCTATGAACATAGTTTATTGTATCACTTTCCAAAGAGTTACAGCACAAAGATATAATTTTTTAAATGGAACAATAGTTTTTTCTATCGTGCATTGGATTCGTTGAAACCACCTGCGTCCGAATCAATTTAAACTACATTACTATCACTGTTAGTTTGGGAGCTACAACCCTTCAAAGTTTAGGGGGCGGAGGCTGCGACAGCGTAACTCACTGGCTGGTGGTCATGAGACAGTGGGCCGTGCCCCAGGGCATAGCCACTCGGCCAGTCAGCTACGCTATCGCAGCCTCCACCCCCGGAACTTTGAAGGGTTGCAGCTCCCAAACTAACTCTGATAGGAATGTAGTTTAAATTGATTTGGACGCAGCTGGTTTAAACGAATCCAATACACGATAGAAAAAGCTATTTTTCCATTTAAAAATTATATCTTTGTGGTGTAACTCTTTGGAAAATGATACAATAAACTATGTTCATAGCTCCGCAGAAAGTGTAACATTTCTTGTGTTGACCTACCGCATTAAAATTTCCCGTCACCTATTATTTTATAAGTTACAGAGGCAAACACACTTAGTGAAACACTTAGTGAAACACAAACCAGAGTACTAGTTATCATAGAAATATGGAAAGCAGAAAACAGCACGACATCGAGCACATCTGATAAACGATTCTTTTTTACAAGAACAATTGTTTTTTTAAATTATCTCTTGGGAAACACACCTGATTGACATTCTGAAAAATTGTTCTATCGTTCGTCAGGTTTGACTTACACTATACGTATTCGTTTCGGAATATCGTTTATACTTCTGTTAACTATACGTGGTAAACATTATGAAGATAATAACATTTGTGAAATACAACTTTGTTTGCGAAATGCATCATGATGTTCGAAGTCGTCAGTTGCGTATAAGTTGCTTGAAAGTCGTCTGTCGTGCAAAAACTGGCGACTTCGAAAATCAAATGTTATTAATTGTATGTGTGTGTGTATATACATTTGAATTTCAAAAAACAAATAATAAAAGAAAGTTGCATGCTACGAGATTCGATCCGGCGACCTTCGGATTACGAACCCGAGCTCTTACCGCTACGCCACGCCTCTGTACAGTACTACTAATAGTAGATATCGTAGAGAGTATATCACCGCAAAGGCTTTTTTTTTACTGTCGATTTTCTCGACAACGGCTGAGAAGTGCATCTTAGTGCTTTGCCAAATTACACCCCTGGCCATGAGCTTTCATTATGCGCAGTATGAATCGAATCTGAATTGGCCTCCCCTTGTCAGTGCTTTTGCCGGTCCTTCCGAAGAGGGGACTGATGACCTAGATGTTTAGTCCCCTCAATACCCAACAACAACAACAACAACAACAACAATCCTTCCGAAGAACTTTGGAAAATTTCGGAAGATTCACTCCAAGTTTCAGGAAGATTTAGAAACTTTCGAAATTTTGAATCTAAATTTCGTGTTTTCTGGAAAAATTAAAAACAATCGGAGGACCAGGCAACACTGGCTACGCCAACAATCGGGCGTGTGTTGTAATCGGGTGGGGTCGTGACGTCACCAAAAGAAAAAAAATACCACAAGAGAGAAGGAAGGGATGGCTAAAGAATGCTGTAGGAAATGGTAACAAAGAAAAACCACAGGGTTATGGGACGGAAGAGGGGCGTTTAGAAAAAAATGTGACAAAGGGAAGTGCAGGTTGGAATTCAACAATATAATGAGGACATTTGCAACTCACCGCAAAGCACACTCAGTATTAGAGATGGCAAAACTCAAACATCTGACGGTTTCGAAACGAATGAAACCGTACCATCTGTGGTTTCGAAACCATGAAACGGTGAAGCAATGTATGTTTTGTCATGAAATCTTCGTTCTAGGAGGGCAATAATTTTCACAATGTGGACAAGGGTACATACAAAAACCTGTCAATCATTAGAGTATGTATTTACTTCTTGGTCTGAACGGAACATATTGATAAAGATTTTCTCCCGTGTTGTTGATGTTGCCAACATAGTCACACGAGGCCGCCGGTATGGTAGGTAAAAGTTTACCCCGTTAGGAACTCACAAACTGCAATACGGTACGCATATTACAGTGATGGATCATAAATGCTACTTTCTATACATACTAAATAAATTATAGGGAATAAAGGACACACTAAATAATCACAAGTAATACTATGGAATTACAAAAATAATAAAGTAAGAGGCAAGTTCACCACTTGTACGTCTTGACCGTTACACCACCGCCGCAATTCTTTTAACATGAGTGTCGAAAAATTATAACGACAGTAGGTAACTTCGTTTTCACTCATAAGAAACTAACTCTTTAACACGAGTTTAAATATGCGATATACCCTTGTTAGTATAAAAAAATGTCATTTCAGGCTTCATATTGTATCTTATTTTAAAGAATGTAGTTTCACTCGTGTGTGTTTTTAATATGGTAGGTAAACCTAGAATTTATCTGGTTATTTCAATGCAAATACGTAACGTTGTTTTATTGTACTATTACATTTATAAAGCAGCCATTATGTCATTTCGTAATACAACAGTCTCTTGCAAACGGATCTTGATTTCAGTAATCATATAAGCTGCAGACTCAAGAGTGTCAACTACTATTTGACACTCTCTAAATGGTTTACATACTAGTAAATTATATGTGTATCTGTGTGGAACTTCAGTAAAATGAAACACCACATTTCGATACCATTAGTCTGTTCCGCGTTTCTGCATTAGTGGTTTGAAACACCGGTGTTGTGAAACCGACACGATACAAAGAAACCGACAAGAAGAAACGGTTTCAGTGTATCGACCATCGACCGCGAATGTGATCCGAAACAGAACGGAATGAAACCGCATGGTTTCGAAACCGTGAAAGATGCCGGTTTTGAAACACTGAAACTGTTGTGTGTATCGAAACCTGTTTTCGAAACCATGAAACCGTAGCCAACTCTACTCAGTATGCAGTTGCCCGAGGCGACGGTTGCGTGTCGATGGCTTACGAAAGGTAGCCCATGTATTAATGCACGGTATAAGCTAACTTGTTCCATACTTAAATCATATCCGTCCAGCCACTTCAGCGTGAACATGTAAGAAACCAAGTAACTAATTATAAAGCATTCTCCGTCACGCACCTCGCGAAGTTTATTTCAGCAAGCCTGTAACCTTCGTCCGAGTGAAGGCAATGAAATGACAACGTTTTCATCGCATTCGGATGGATAGTATGGTTGTGCATAAATTACGAACAAAAAGAGAGAATCAAACAAACATTAATTGTTATACATTTCATTCCATTCCATGATGGTGGTGGTGGCGGCTGGTGCAGCAACAGTGTTGAATAATTAAAAAATGCTCAGCCTCTGTTGCAGTATTTTATTCTCCAATAACGCGTTTCGCGCTGTTAGCGCATCGTCAGACTGGAAAAAGATAAATGTTTTCTTACAGTCCGAGTACCTGGCGGGAAGCGAATCTAATGTGGCTAAGGTGAGTAAATTTGAAAATTCAAACTTACTTGGGCGGAGATGGGGCCACATAGCTATCTATAGCTGTGGAGGAGGTATCTTAACAATTTTAGGGTTACCGTATGTTCATCATCAAAAAAGAGGACACTTCATACAAAAAAAGAGGACACTATACTGTTAACATAACGTAATTTGTAACTGTTTTAATGAACAAGGTAAAACTACTACAAACTAAAACAGAAACATTGTGTGGTTATTGTGAAACAAAATATTATGGACCTTGATAGTTTATTCGTCATAATTGTCTCATTCTTGTCTTTATCACTTTTGAACCAACTAGGCTTATATTTGGATGACGACGAAATCTCTCTCAAGTGATTTTTGCTTTTCAAGAAGTACAGATAAAAGCTCAAGCATTTCAAATGTTCGAAATTATATTTTACACATGCAGTAGCTCTTATATTTTCTATTTTAAAACTATTCCCGTCTTTTGTCCACTGTGTGTTCACCAGAGAAAACACACGTTCTGTGCTAGCATTTATATATATATATATATATATATATATATATATATATATATATATATATATATATATATATATAAAGAATTCTACAATTTTTTGCTATTCGGCATAACTAACAACACTAATTTAAATATGCCCACCACACTACAGCTG
Source organism: Locusta migratoria (assembly GCA_026315105.1). Lineage (NCBI taxonomy): Eukaryota > Metazoa > Arthropoda > Insecta > Orthoptera > Acrididae > Locusta > Locusta migratoria. The sequence continues at coordinate 53,595,392 of CM048753.1, read as the reverse complement.
CTGGTATGTTCAATTTCTTTTATTTATTTATCATTATTTTTTCTAATAATCTTTCCTGTATTTCTCCAAGAGCACATCATTCAACAGTGACTTTGTTTTCGGCATTTTGTATTTAAGTTGATAATTTATTTTGAAGCAAAAGGCTACTTACAATCTCGATCACACAATACAGCCACAAAGTATATCAAAAGCAACACCAAAGACCATAATGCAGAATACACTAATTGAATACAGATAGACAACCGGGTCCCTTCACAAAGAAGTATCGAATAGTTTGCAACTATCAGATTCATGCGCAGAGCCAAATTGTGAACGGCAATGTGCGTTAATAGTTGCAAACAGTTTGGAACTGCAGTGTGAAAGATCCCGTTGTCGCAAATGGCACAAAAATAAATTTTCTTTTTCGGAACCCAAAAGAGAAGACATTTAGTAAAATTTTATAAATTCCGGCCGGACAAATTTTCCTGCCTCAAAAAGAGGACATGTCCGGGAAAAAGAGGACGTATGGTAACCCTAAACAATTTGTGTTGACATTGGGCGCCTGCAAAGAGTTAAACGTACGAAGTATGTAAGGGTTATTTGAACTAGAATAACTAGGAACTAAAGGGGTATGGGGTGGAAATTAATGGAACGCTTTTTATAAGATAAAACTCACCATAGCAGCAGAGGAATCGCTGTCGCGGCAGGTCCACGTTTACAACTGGTAGAAGAGTTGGCTACGGTTTCATGGTTTAGAAACCAGGTTTCGATACACACACCAGTTTCAGTGTTTCAAAACCGGCGTCTTTCACGGTTTCGAAACCATGTGGTTTCATTCCGTTCTGTTTCGGATCACATTCGCGGTCGATTGTCGATACACTGCAACCGTTTCTTCCTGTCGGTTTCACGGTATCGTGTCGATTTCACGGTTTCATGTCGGTTTCACGGTTTCCTGCTGGTTTCATGTCGGTTTCACGATTTCATGTCGGTCTCACAACGCCGGTGTTTCAAACCACTAATGCAGAAACGCGGAACAGACTAATGGTATCGAAATGTGGTGTTTCATTTTACTGAAGCTCCACACAGATACACACATAACTTGCTAGTATATAAACCATTTAGAGAGTGTCAAATAGTCGTTGACACTCGTGAGTCTGCAGCTTATGATTACTGATATCAAGATTCGTTTGCAACAGACTGCTGTATTCCGAAATGACATAATGTCTGCTTTATAAATGTAAAAGAACAATAAAACAACGTTCACTATTTGCATTGAAAAACCATTTAAATTCTAGGTTTATCTACCATATTAAAGACACACGAGTGAAACTACATTCTGTAAAATAAGATACCACATGAAGCCTGAAACGACATTTTTTATACTAACAAGGGTAGATCGCAAATTTAAACTCGTGTTAAAGAGTTAGTTTCTTACGAGCGAAAACGAAGTTACCTATTGTCGTTATAATTATTCGACACTCATGTTAAAAGAATTGCGGCGGTGGTGTAACGGTCAAGACGTACAAATGGTGAACTTGCCTCTTACTTTATTATTTTTGTAATTCCATAGCATTACTTGTGATTATTTAGTGTGATCTTTAATCCCTGTAATTTATTTAGTATGTATAGAAAGCAGCATCTATGATCCATCACTGTAATATGCGTACCGTATTGCAGTTTGTGAGTTCCTAACGGGGTAAACTTTTACCTACCATACCGGCGGCCTCGTGTGACTATGTTGGCAACATCAACAACACGGGAGAAAATCTTTGTCATCATGTTCCGAACAGACCAAGAAGTGAATATATACTCTATGGTTGACAGGTTCTTGTATGTACCCTTGTCCACATAGTGAAAAATATTGCCCTCCTAGAACGAAGATTTCATGACAAAACATACATTGCTTCATGGTTTCGAAATCACCGATGGTACGGTTTAATTCGTTTCAAAACCGTCAGATGTTTCAGTTTTCCGATCTCTAACTGGTAGTGTTGTTAATAACTGCGGAACATAAATGCGACCGTTAAACAGAGCGGTATGGGCAGAGTTAGGCCTGCGAGAATGAACGACTTGGTGTTATTAGAGATGTTTGTGACGTGGGGGAACGAATCTTGTGAAATGATACATGTTGGTATGAGACAATAATAAATGAATGAAAACGATATTATTAAGGGCCTGAGGGTGACATCATGTTATCCATCTTTTTTCCAAAATGACCCACCTTCTGACAATTCACAACATCTTTCTCCCGCCCCACCCCCAGGCCTCTAATAATTTCGTTTTCATTCATTTACTATTGTTTCATACCAACATGTATCATTTCACAAGATTCATTCCCCCACGTCACAAACATCTCTGTATTACTAAGCTACCGCTTAGCAAGCCGCTCATTCTCGCAGACTGTTAACTCTGGCCATACCGCTCTGTTTAACGGTCGCATTTATGTTCCGCAGTTATTAACAATACTACCAGTTGTAAACGTGGACCTGCCGCGACAGCGACTCCTCTGCTGCTATGGCGAGTTTTATCATATAAAAAGCGTACCATTAATTTCCATACCGTACCCCTTTAGTCCCTAGTCATTCTAGTTCAAATAGCCCTTACATACTTTGTACGTTTACCTCTTTGCGGCGCCCAATGGCAACACAAATTGTTAAAGATACCTCCTACACAGCTCTGTGGCTCCATCTCCGCCCAAGTAAGTCTGAATTTTCAAATTTACTCACTGTAGCCACATTAGATTCGCTGCTCGCCAGGTACACAGACTGTAACAAAACATTTGTCTTTTTCCAGTCTGACGATGCGCTAACAGCGCGAAACGCGTTATTGGAGAATAAAATATTGCAACAGAGACTTAGCATTTTTTAATTAATTGTTATACATTAGACTGATAATCAAGAATAATAATTGCCACTAAAATTGCGATTTCCATATATTTGATGAATTTTATTTTTAAATCGTTAAGTTAGTCGGACACTTTAAAAAAAGGGGTAGAAAGAGTGAGTGGATTTTTAACCATACCATTTGTTACGGTAACCTAACAACCATGGTCGTAGATGGAGGAGGGGGGGGGCGGTTTCTGGGGTTGAAACCTCTACAGAAATGTTGACACAGCTGACGAAAGCTGTCCACCTTCTTTGTCGGGATAGAGCCTGCCTACATTTTGCCCAATTTTGCCTCGTGCGATTAACATATGTTTGCAGCCCTGTAGAAAGACGTTCATGACAATTGGTATGTTTCGGACGAACAGGTATACATCTAGGTAAAAGTATAAGGTCCTGTCCTACGAACATTTGTGACCGCTTTGTTTCACAGTGAATTAAATGCAGTAACAGTTATGGTGATCACTGTTTAAATAACGAGCAGTTTACTTAGTTTTTTTCCCCAGATGTCTTGTTTTAAGTTCTCTGCTTATTACTGCCTGCTTTCAAATCGTTATGGGCAGAACGCTTCGAAGTTGCACCAGCTTCACCAAAGAGACTGCCTACGTCACACTTGTGCGTCCTCTTCTGGAGTACTGTTGCCCCTTATGGGACCCTCATGAGGTGGGACTGACGGAAGACATTGAGAAGGTTCAGAGAAGGGCAGCTCGTTTTGTTTTATCACGTTACGGGGGGGAAAGCGTCACGGAAATGTTGCACGAATTGGGGTGGAAATCATTAAAAGAAAGACGTTATTCATTGCGGTGTGATCTGTTTGCCAAGTTTCAGTCACCGAATTTTAGTTCTGAATGTGAAAATATTTTGCTACCACCCACCTACTTAGGAAGACATGACCATCCCAATAAAATAAGAGAAATCGGAAACGGAACGATTTAGGTGTTCTTTCTTCCCGCGCGCTATTAGAGAATGGAACGGTAGAGAAAAGTTATGAAAGTGGTTAATCAAATGTTCAAATGTTTGTAAAGCTTATGGGACTTAACTACAGGGTCATCAGTCCCTAAACTTACAAACTACTTATGAACTACTTACGAACTAAGACGGCACAAATATCCATGCCCGAGGGGGGATTCGAACCCCCGACCGTAGTGGCCGTGCTGACCGTGACTGGAGCGCCTCAGTCACCTCGGCCACCGCGGCCGGCAAAGTGGTTAATGAATCCTCTGCCAGGCACTTAAATGTGATTTGCAGAGTATCTATGTAGATGTAGATGAATTGCTTCGCCAAGGTATCCAGGATAAATTATGATAAAGAAGGGGACTAAATCGTGCGGAGATTTTTTTGAAAATACTGCTTCATTGTATTTGAGAGATTAGAGCTGTTTTGAACTCAACTGTTAGTAATCAGACTGACAGTCATATATGGCAGTGTCACTCAGCAGTATTTCTTGGTGTTAATATGTAGCCGTATCAAGGTTGTGTTTAGTCTAGTCAAATGCTGATAAAGCTTCATGAGTTATTGAAAGCTTCACGCTCTGTCTTTCTGAGTCCCATCCTTATTTCGAAATGCCTGTCTTTATAATATGATCTTCCTTGTCCCTGTAACGATACACTAGAATTTTATTTCATTTTTTTTTTTTTTTTTTGTTTACAATTTTTTGATCAACGATGCTTATCGTTTCCGGTTCCCTCTGGCTCGCAATATAACTGACTTCATTTCGTTCATCATTTTTCACTTCCGGACATGCGAGAAGACGGAAACGCGATCATAGTTTTTATCACTCTCTTGTCGGTTTTTCGTTCTGTACGGACGTCTTCCATTCATGTATCCATTCAATGTAAGTTGGGTTACCGTACGTCCGTCTTCAAAAAAGAGGACATTTCTAGATTCATAAAAGACCTTCTTTCGCTCCCCCCCCCCCCCTATTGACAACTCAAGTATTGTATTATGAGTGTCTTGTTTGTGATACATCTTACGCATCTTACGAAATTTGTTCAACTTCTTACAAATTAAGAAGCATGAAATGTTGAGACCCGTAGAACGAATTACATGACTATATAGCAGTGAAGCCCTAATATATCATCACTTCACCACTTGTAATCGTCGTCTTAAGTGCTGAACACTTTTTTCCATACCTTGCCCATCACCCCTGTTTCCACCTCAAATTTTTTACGATGCATCATTTACGGAAACCACAGTAGGCCCTTCTGTTGACTGTAAAATCGTCAGAAATAAAGCAACTGTAAAAATTATCTAAGCGTCCCTTGACATAGTTATGCTCCCATTTCGGATCAGACCGACGTGACATGATTAGCATCTAGATTCTAGTGAGTGAATGGAATATGTAAGGCCTAGGTGAAAAAAAGCAATGAATAAAATAAACTTTTAATTTACCGTACAAAGGCTCCCAATTAATTATTAAAAACTACTCAGTTTTTAAGACAAAAGCTTTAAATCGATGTTTTCAAAACACTGTTTATGTAGTTACGTCTCTTTGGTCCTAAACAGGCAAATGGTGAAACGGCAATGGTGACTGAGGCATCTTCCTGATTCGTATGAAGCTTTGAACAAGGATTTAACTTATGTATAACGAACATTGCACTAGCTTTTGATCTTAAAGTCATAAGTGTGGTTGACAGACAACACACACAACTGCTGAGTCCCAGCACGACAGACTGAACGTCTTATTTTTGGGTGTCACACAACACTCCGACCAGAGAAAGGGGGGAAGAGTTTCATATTATACTACTGTATGTGTATTGCACTGTCTTGCATTGTTGCAGACGTATGTTTTAATTGGCCGCCTCGAAGCTCGTATTCCACGACCATTATCACGCCAATTATTTCAATTGTTCCGAAGTAGCTTGACCTCAGAGCAGCGACGGTATAGAAACGAGAAAATGTAAAAAATCACATTGTTTCAAGGAAGGTTAATTTCTCTAGAGTTAGTGATTGTCACACTTCAGAGAGTTATATTTAGGCACCTTCAACTTGAATCATTGCACAACGCAAAAAAGAGGACATTTCCCCATTTTGTTAAAAACCCGGCCGGACCAGTTTTAGGGTCCAAAAAAGAGGACGTGTCCGGGTAAAAGAGGACGTCTGGTAACGCTAATGTAAGTAATTGTGATGCAAGTTGTTATTAAAATATATTACTTAAATTTAAAATCATCCCCTCTCTTTGGCTTTTATTTAAATTAATCCCTCCACGTCAAATATTTATTTTCTAATGTTTTCAGCTCCTCGACGTCCGTAATAGTTTAATGTTCAGATGCCATTACGATCACTTCGCACGTCTTCAAAATTTCACTCCCTGTTAGTCTTTCTTATACAATACCTTGCTTGATTACAGAACCTGCAATCATTTCTTTTGTATTTTAGGAAGCCCGATCTTTTTTTTTTCCTCTTTCTGTCATTACCATTAACTTCATGTTTCATCCACGGTCATACAACAATGAAAAGCGAAGTGACCTGTCTGAGCATTAGTCTAGTTCGGAAAGTATCTCCAATACTCTCGTATTAAATAAGAAAAGATTAACATTTTCAGCTTCTGCAGTACGAAGCATAGGATCCAGCTAGATGCTTTCCGTAAGTGTTAGAACGTCCCGATGCTTTGTGTGGTGCCTGACTTTAATATTCAACCCGAGGTGTATTTGGCTTAATGTTTATGAATATTAATTTGTGCTGTGTTTTAACTAAATTATTCAAAATTCAAAATTTCGATACAACCAATCCTTTGTCCAAATTACAGTCGCGGAATCAATTTTAACAACTTATGGCCGTTTCCAATTCAATTATTACAATGTCCATTTAATGAAAATCACTGCCGAAATCATATCGAGGCTGCTTCTAGGGACCCTACCGTTACAAATTACACACCAAATGAACGACCAACTTAAACAGTTTGCCCTGCAACTGTTCTACTCTGCAAAGTGTTTCAAATCGTATACAGTGTTCTGTAAAGTGTCTTAAAATGTATGTGTCCAGTATTCATTGTGCGTGAGGCAGTTTTGTTACTTTGCTCAGTTGGCTACAATGATAATTAGCGCGATGAAAAAGTTACATTTTAATGGGGAAATGTTTGTACGTAATGTATATGTTGCGATTATATATTTGAATAAAATATGATACAATGTGTATGTTTTGTTGCTATTATATTAAATTTGGCGCCATTAAAGTAGTTTGCCTAGGGCGCTGAATTTATTAGGGCTGACCCTGTGTACACAAGTGGACAAAACTGACTTTCATACGTCTGTATGCAGGTTCCACAATGATCTTTCATGTTGTGAAGTCTGAATGTAACAAATCGTCTTCGCTAATAGTTTAAATAATGAAACTTCCTGGCGGATTAAAATTGTGTGCCGGAACCGGGACTCGAACCTGGAGTGTGCGCTGATATGAAAGGCGAAGGCGAAAGGCGAAGGTCCCAGGTTCGAGTCCCGGTTCCGGCACACAATTTTATTCCGCCAGGAAGTTTCATGTCAGCGCACACTCCGCTGCAGAGTGAAGTTTCATTCTGGAAACATCCCTTAGGCTGTGGCTAAGCCATGTTTCCACCATATCCTTTCTTCCAGGAGTGCTAGCTAGTCTTGCAAGTTTCGCAGGAGAGCTTCTGTGAAGTTTGGAAAGTAGGAGGCGAGATACTGGCGAAAGTAAAGTTTTGCGGCGGCATCGTGAGTCGTGTCGGGATAGCACAGTCGGTAATGCGCTTGCCCGCGAAAGGCGAAGGTCCTAAGTTCGAGTCCTGGTTCCGGCATACAATTTTAATCCGCCAGGAATTTTCATCTCAGCGCACACTCCGCTGCAGAGTGAAAATTTCATTCCAGTTTAAATAATGTCTTGAAAACTAGCTATTGTCTAAAATCGTATACAGTGTTCTGTAAAGTGTCTTAAAATGTAATGTGTCCAGTATTAACTGTGCGTGAGGCAGTTTTGTCACTTTGCTCAGTTGGCTACACTGATAATTAGCGCGATTTATTTTCAGCAATGGTACTTGTTCAATAGTGACAGTTATCTCGTGAACTGTGTGTCAGAGTTGCGTAGCGATTTTTTTTTTCCAAACTGAGGGGACGTAGGGACGGATTTCCGATCTCTTCGCAAAACGTAGACTTTAATCAGGGACAATGCAAAATGAAAGTATCTTTTCTTTTTATTCAACCTCTTTGTGGCGACTCCAGGGGGGGGGGGGAGGTTATGAGTAAGCAACTACCCCCCCCCCCCCAAGGATTTCTCTCTCTTTTTTTGTTTTTAATCAGTATGGTCCAGAGGAACTTTCATGGTAAACTTACGATTTTTGACTCGTCATGTACGGGCATAATTGGAAACAAGTTTTGAACACTACTGTATGAAAGGGAGCAGCGTTTCGATTATGGAGGAAGTAAGTGCTGTTAGTGATAATTGAAAAGTATGCCGAAAGAGGGAAAAGAAAACATGTCTATCAACTTAACCCTAGAACGATCGGGCTGGGTCTGTGAGACCCACTAGTTTCTATTTCACTGAATTTATATGCTTATAGTCGCTGATCTGACTCAGGTGCTCTGCTAGCTTCCTGAAACATCAGAGAGAAAGAGTTCTCACCATGAATCATGTTATAGATTGATTAGTCATTGATTGCCAGTCCTTCAAGAAGCGCGCTGGTCTGTCAGAGCCTGCCCGACCGTTTACGTCACTAATTTCTACCAGCACGAGCTGATTTTTTTTTTTTTTTTTACTTTCTCTCGATTTTTAATTATTTTGTGAACAATTTGTGATGCCCTAACACCACATATCATTGTCAATGATTTACAATACGAAATTACAAGAGAAAGTCTTTTGTGCCGTAAAATTTACAAAATTTTATACGATGATGAGAGTGAAATTGACGATTCAGACTTCTAAATAAATAGTGATCATGATAGCAGTAGTGAAATAAGTGGGGATGAGGGAGAAAATTCTACGAGTGCAAGGACAGCAAAACTAAATACTTTTGCAATATATGGTTTTGCTTGGCGCTTGCAGAAGTGCTTTGCGACGGCTGTTGCCAAACGTGATGATTGTAGAGGACGTTATCACACAAACTATTCATTATATCCACAATTTCGATTAATATAAAAAAATTCAACACATCTGCATCTTAGTTCTACACATTAATATCATTTATCTTTGTATTTCTATCCAATTTACCTGTATTTCCAGTGTAATATTACTACAGAGATGTATGTTTTCTAGTTGTTTCTTTTACAGTAACTGTTGTAAAATTCAGAAAGTTGCCGCTACATGGTTTAGTAGGACCTAAACAAAATAAAAACTCTTCATTTGATGTAAATACACTGTTTCACACTTATTATAACTGTTTTAATTATTGGGTTTCACAGACCCAGCCCGACCGTTCTCGAAACTATGTTTTGACCAACCGTTCTAGGGTTAAATCTGAGACAAGGTAACTAAAAATAAAGTTCAAAAATAACAATGACTTTATAAATGTAACTACAAACGTTAATCGGAGCCCGTGAATATTTTAGTGAACATTGACATCCCGTAACTTAATACAGTAATCAGGTAACATTCAGGTTTATGAAACACTTCCATTTTTTCTGTAGGAATTCCGCTATCATGATATGATTATACGTCAGCACACAAAAGGCTCTTTAATATAGCAGCACATTTCCTCCTTATTGCAGAAGTGGACAACATCTGTGCGTTTCTTTGATCATTCACGTTTCCAAAGATACGCTGCGGAAGAGCTGATACAAGGAAACCTACAGCAATGATCGTCAAGTATCACATTCCAGTTAATAGAGATTTGGAACCAGTGTGTTTAAAATTTATAGCAAAAGTTTAGATTTTGGACTGACGTTTTTGTTTAATAATTACACAAACAAGCATTTGAAAAATACAGTACATCACTGAAGCATTATAGCATAAAGACATTATCAATTCGATACAAAACGTTAATGTGAATAATAATTTGTTGTAATAAAACGTTGTCCACAGTCAGTTGGCAGAAAAAAGGAATTATGAACACGCTTCACAGCAGATTTTTTTTAAACTTTAATTTTGCACTTATAGTTAATGCTATTCTCAAATAATAACAAATGTTTATTACATATATGCTGCGGTGAATTGGCCGAGCCCTCTAAGGCGCTTTGCAGCGAAGCGCGCGGTTGCTCGCCGTCGGAGGTTCGAGTCCTCCCTCGGGTATGGGTGTTGTTGTTAGTGTAAGCTAAAGTAATTTGTAACTTTAGTGACAGAAGATCATAGGAATTTGGTGGATTAAGTTTCCAAAAATTTGAACAATTTTGAGTTATGTATTTACCTCATTAATCGTTGCTTATTTGTGTATTGCATAAATTAATAGATAACAACATTTCAAATACAACACATTTTTCTTAAATTTGAAGAACACAATAGGAAATTTATATCAGTACTTCATGTTCCTAGAAGTATGTTTGTTTGTAAATCTATCGCAGGCCGCGGTGGCCGAGGGGACTGTGGCGCGTCAGTCACGGTCTGCACAGCCACTACGGTCGGGGGTTCGAATCCCCCCTCGGGCACGGATATTTGTGCCGTCCTTAGTGTTAGCTAGTTCATAAGTAGTTTGTAAGTTTAGGGACTGATGACCCCGTAGCTAAATCCCTTAAGCTATACAAACATTTGAACATTTGTAAATCTACTGGACCAAACTGTGTGGTCATCAGTCCGTAGCTTACAAACTACTTAAACCTAGGTAAACTAACCTAAGGACAAACAAACACACAGATGCCCCAGGGAGTACTCGAACCTCCACGGCGAGCAACCGCGCGCTCCGCAGCGAGACGCTTTAGACCGCTCGGCTACTCCACCGCGGCTTCTAGAAGTAGGCCTAAGTCTCAAACACGTAAACTTCACATTTAGAATATGAGAAAAAATCAGTTTTTTACTTCTCCTGTATTTTTTTTTCCTTTGAACTAATCATGAATGCCTGCGTTCGATATACATATAACATCCGTCTCTTTGATCATATTTCACAATCTTATAAGCAACTATCCTAGCTCCTTGCTGACAAGCGCAGAGATTTTCATACACTCTGTTTCCTCTACTCTCTTATCAACGTACACTGTCCCTCATATCTTTCCTCGACCTTAACACTCTTATCTGATCAACATAACAGAACTACTCGTTCCTGTCTGAGCAAAACCCTTTCTGTCCCTATCCATCACTCAGCCGGTTTCTCAAAATCCTTTTCAGTAGCAGGAACCAGGCTCTGGAACAATCTACCTCAGTATATCAGAGAACTGAATAACACTGCCAGCTTCAAACGACAGTTAATGGATTATCTACTAAAGCAATAATTACGCCAGTCTTTAATAACCTACTGTCCAGGTACGTCACATCCATTCTTCCTCCCAGATATTTTCCTACTGCCAATGCTCTCGCCAGGTACAGCTGTCTTAACTTCGTTCTGTCAGAATTCGCCATTCTTTAACCAATCTCGATATATTCAAAGTACTTCTTGTATCTGGTAATATCAATGTTGTGACTTCTATTATTACACCAACAGCAGCAGAAGGCGTCTCAGTGGTACTACTAGTATTAATCCTATTAGAGTTAAGTCAATACCTTTTATTTACATCCTTTTACATGTAATCAACTTGTATAAATTATGTTATTAATTGTTTATCTGTAAAAATCATTGTTATGTTATAGGTAACTCACATGTAAAGAAATACTGTATGTGTAAAACCCTAGTTCGATGTAAGAGAGGGTCTTTTGGCCCTAATCTGATCAGGCTAAATAAACAAATAAATAATACGATTTGAAACGATGCTCCTATTTTAATGGTTTGAGTTGCTCGTTCGTTTAATGAATAATTTGTGATAGTATGGTCACCGTGGCGGGATTAAAATAGGTGAAAACAAAATAAGCAGTCTTGCAGATCCAGATGACTTAGTGGTGATGGCAAATTCGATTGAAAGGTTGCAATCTAATATTTTAGAGCTCGATCATAGGTGTAAGGGCTATGATATGAATATCAGCATCTCCAAAACAAAAGTAAAGTTTGTGGGAAAGAGATTTAAACAGATTTATTGTCATTAGGAGGAACGAAGTTAGAACAGGTAGACAGTTTCAAGTACCTAGGATGTATTTTCACACAGGATGACAATGTATTGAAAGAACTTTAATCAAGGTGTAGCTAAGCTAATGCAGTGAGTGCTCAGCTAAGATTTACTCTCTTCTGCAAGAAGGAAGTCAGTACCGAGACCAAGTTAGCGGTGCACCACTCTATCTTTCGACCAAAAATGTTCAAATGTTTGTAAATCTATCGGACCAAACTGCGTGGTCATCAGTCCGTAGCTTACAAACTACTTAAACCTAGATAAACTAACCTAAGGACAAACACACACACCCATGCTCCAGGGAGGACTCGAACCTCCACGGCGAGCAACCGCGCGCTCCGCAGCGAGACGCTTTAGACCGCTCGGCTACTCCACCGCGGCTTTCGGCCAACTTTGATGTATGGGAGTGAAATCTGGGTGGATACAGGTTACCTTATTCATAAGGTAGTTACAGATATGAAAGTGGCAAGAATGATTGCAGATACTAATAGATGGGAACAATGGCAGGAGGGTGTCCATAATGAGGAAATCAAAGAAAAACTGGGAATGAACACCATAGATGAAGCAGTTAGAGCGAACAGACTGAGATGGTGGGGAGAAGCAAGGTTAACTAAGAGACTCATGGGCTCGGCAATGGAGGGTAAGAGGAGTCGAGGTAGACCAAGGAGAAAGTACTTAGATTTGGTAAAGAATGATTTTGAAGTAAAAGGCATAACATCAGACGAGGCTGTCAAAACGAGATCTTTAGCTTACGGCAGATAATGGAGAAGTGCTATAAGTGAAACAGAGAATTGTATGTATGTTTTATAAATTCAGGGAGTGGAATAGGAAAGGAAATGCGTAGTAGTGGTACAGGGTACCCGCCGCCACGCACCTTACAGTGAATTTAATTGACGGTAAGTCATCGAGTAAAACAGAAGTGATATCTGGCGTTCCACAGGGAAGCGTTATAGGTCCCCTACTCTTCCTCGTGTTTATAAACGATTTAGGAGACAATCTGAATAGCTCCCTTAGACTGTTCGCGGATGATGCTGTCATTTATCGGTTAGTGAAGTCAACAAAGGATCAAAAGCAACTGCAAAGCGATTTAGACAAAATTTCTGCATGGTGCGAAAATACGGAATTGACACTAAATAAAGAAAAGTGTGAAGTAATACACATGACCACTAAAAGAAATCCGCTGAACTTCAATTACGCGATAAATCAGTCAAACATTAAGGTCGTAGATTCTACCAAATACCTAGGAGTTACAATTACGAACAACTTAGACTGGAGAGAACACACAGAAAATATTGTGGGGAAGGCGAACCAAAGGTTACGTTTCATCGGCAGAACGCTTCGAAGATGCACCAGCTCCCCCAGCTCTCCTGGAATAATGCCCAGTGTGGATCCTCACCAGGTGGGACTGACGGAAGACATTGAGAAGGTTCAGAGAAGGGCAGCTCGTTTTGTTTTATCACGTTACGGGGGGGAAAGCGTCACGGAAATCTTGCACGAATTGGGGTGGAAATCATTAAAAGAAAGACGTTATTCATTGCGGCATGATCTCAATTGTTCAAATGTTTGTAAATCTATTGGACCAAACTGCGTGGTTATCAGTCTGTAGCTTAGAAACTACTTAAACCTAGGTAAACTAACCTAAGGACAACAAACACACCCATGCCCCAGGGAGGACTCGAACCTCCATGGCGAGCAACCACGCGCTCCGCAGCGAGACGCTTTAGACCGCTCGGCTACTCCACGCGGCGTGATCTGTTTGTGAAGTTTCAATCACCGACTTTTAGTTCAGAATGTGAAAATATCTTGCTAGCACCCACCTACTTAGGGAGACATGACCATCCCAATAAAATAAGAGAAATCAGATCGAAAACGGAACGATTTAGGTGTTCTTTCTTCCCGCGCGCTATTGGAGAATGGAACGGTAGAGAAAAGTTATGAAAATGGTTAAAGAACCCTCTGCCAGGCACTTGAATGTGATTTGCAGAGTATCTATGTAGATGTAGATATTGAAGAGCTGTGTGCAGGCACTTGGGTGGCGAGTGTGCAGCTGTAGCTGCAGTGGTGGGATTTTTGTGCGCGCGGTGCAGGTCGGGTGCTGGGCTGCGTGACGCACCGCTGGGGTTATCGCGGGGCCGTCCGCACTCGCCGGCGGCTACATACGGCAGACGGCGGGCCGCGCGCCACAGCCAGTGGTCAGCGATGGGGAACCCAGGAGCGGCCGCGCTGCCTCTGCTGCTGCTGGCGTCTGCTCTGGCGCCGACCGCCGGCCAGCCGTCGATGGCCGCGTCGTCGACGCCGCCGACCGCCACGCCGCCCTCCAGGCCGGCCAGGGCGTCACACGGCGCCGACACGGTGAGTCTCTCTGCCTGTCCCCACTCGTACTCGTACTGTAAACACTGGGTCGTATGAATAAAAAAGAGCACATGCTCCGCTACGTAGCGCTAGTGGGCTTCCAAACGCAAGTCTACATCTACATCTACATAGATACTCTGCAAATCACATTGAAGTGCCTGGCAGAGGGTTCATTAACCACTTTCATACATTCTCTCTACCGTTCCATTCTCTAATAGCGCGCGGGAAGAAAGAACACCAAAATCGTTCCGTTTTCGATCTGATTTCTCTTATTTTATTGGGATGGTCTTGTCTCCCTAAGTAGGTGGGTGCTAGCAAAATATTTTCACATTCAGAACTAAAAGTCGGTGATTGAAACTTCACAAACAGATCATGCCGCAATGAATAATGTCTTTCTTTTAATGATTTCCACCCCAATTCTTGCAACATTTCCGTGACGCTTCCCCCCCCCCCCCCCGTAACGTGATAAAACGAGCTGCCCTTCTCTGAACCTTCTCAATGTCTTCCTTCAGTCCCACCTGGTGAGGGTCCCACAAGGGGCAACAGTACTCCAGGAGAGGACGCACAAGTGTGATGTAGCCAGTCTCTTTGGTGGAGCTCGTGCATCTTCGAAGCGTTCTGCCGATGAAACGTAACCTTTGGTTCGCCTTCCCCACAATATTTTCTATGTGTTCTCTCCAGTCAAAGTTATGTGTAGTTGTAACTCTTAGGTATTTGGTCCGTGGTTCGGAACCCACGTTAAACTGTAGGTCCCCCTATAACTGGCTGGATAAGTCAGTTCAAAGGTCGGAGGAAGGCAACGGCATACCACCTCCAAACAGGACCATGCCTAGTAAAGCACTGTGTGTTCAAACCAATCTTCGGATTGTTGACTGCTTTACCGTTTTTAGGTATTTGGTACAATCTACGACCTTAAGGTTTGAGTGATTTATCGCGTAATTAAAGTTCAGCGGATTTCTTTTAGTGGTCATGTGTATTACTTCACACTTTTCTTTATTTAGTGTCAATTGCCACTTTTCGCACCATGCAGAAATTTTGTCTAAATCGCTTTGCAGTTGCTTTTGAACCTGTTGACTTCACTAACCGATAAACGACAGCATCGTCCGCGAACAATCTAAGGGAGCTATTCAGATTGTCTCCTAAATCGTTTATAAACACGAGGAAGAGTAGGGGACCTTTAACGCTTCCCTATGGAACGCCACTTATCACTTCTGTTTTACTCGATGACTTACCGTCAATTACAACGAACTGTGTTCTTTCTTATAGGAAATCGTGAATCCAACCGTAAATTTGGGGAGATATTCCATAAGCACGCAATTTCATAAGAAGCCGCTATTTGGGTACAGTGTCAAAAGCCTTCCTGAAATCCAGAAATATGGAATCGATTTGAGATCCCTTGTCCATGGCACTTGACACTTCATGTGAATAAAGGGCAAGCTGTGTTTCGCAAGAGTGATACTTTCTGAACCCGTGTTGACTACTGGTTAATAGGTCGTTCTCTTCGAGGTAGTACATAATATTCGAACAAAGTATATGTTCCAAAATTCTACTGCAAATCGACGTCAGTGAGATAGGCCTGTAATTTTGGGGATCACTCCTATTGCCTATCTTGAATATTGCAGTAACTTGGGCAACTTTCCAATCTTTGGGTACGGATCTTTCGCTGAGTGATCGGTTGTAAATTATAGCTAAGTACGGAGCTATTGCATCAGCATACTCTGAGAGGAATCTAGTTGGTATACAATCCGGACCGGAATATTTATTTTTGTTTAGTGACTTAAGTTGTTTTACTACTCCAGGAACATCTACTTCAAAGTTTCGCAAGTCCAGAAGTTATTTAACAGCAGTAATTTGTTTTTGTTTTATGACAACGTTCCGTATAATTTTCATACAATTTTAAAATTTTTGACGCTGAAGAATGGAAATTCTTTCATCATCGTCGTCACCGCCGTCGTCTTCTTTTTGCTTGGGACAGTTGTTCAGAAGAAGAAAACTTAGCTGTACTCGGCACTGTTGAAACACCACGACGCGTTTTTCGTGTTAGATGACAGCCATTTGATCTGTGTAATGAGAGCGAATTTAATGTGCGTTTCAGAATAATAATAATAATAATAATACTAACCAATGACATTGCCGGGTTCAAACGGAGAAAAACGTGGAATTCGATATTCCGGGTTAAATTTTACATCGCGCTCGGCGGTCGCGAGAGATAATGTTGACAACGGGTGACGTTTGCATTAGCTGCATCTCCCTCGCGATTGGTCAAGCAACATCTCGATATTGAGCAACAGTGGCCAACGTTATCTCTCGCGATCGCCGATCTGGATGTAAAATTTTACCACATTTAAATCACAAAGCCATGCTCTCATAAAAACTTTCAATTAACCATAAAGATACTTCCCTTTGCAATAGTGTTGTGCCACGAAATTGCCACTACGATCAGTCAATATTTCAGGTGATTAGTGTTTTTTTTAATTATTATTACAACGTGGGGCTCCGTAAATTTACCACTCTGTGTTGTGAAAAGTAATGTCACATTCACAGAACAATGGGAAGAGGATAATTTAAATTCATAAAAGTATATGTTGACAACAGAAATAATACGTATGATTTTATTGTCAACCCTGCCTTCGTTGTTGTTTATCCTGTTTATCTTTTTGAAAAATAATACAGCTCTCTGAGTTGCCTTACCGTTTTCTCTCCTATCTGTTTAGGGAATTGTACAGTTTTGTGACAATTTCCAAGGCGTGTTGTTTTTCCAAAAATAGTCAAACCATCTGCCTTTTCATTTAGTATAACTACTTTCCTCTCTAAACTCAAGTCGTTCAAAAAATTTTTCTCAAATATAGTCAAATTTTTCCTCACTTGTCGCCCATTGCCTTTGAAAACAGAAAACTCTTAACAGCTATACAAACTAAGATGCGTCTTCGATTTCAGTTAATAATCGATAAAATTCGAGTAATTGCGATTTTAGGTAGTAGTGCCATCTATTATCTGTTGATACGTACTATTTGCGTCGACAGAAGGCGTAGTTACCTGATAGTTAACTAACGGTCGTTGAAATCAGCTACGGGAAACTCAAGGAAGTTATCTGGCATGCTTGGTTCAACCAATCTAAATTGTGGCTTGCCCTCTCTCTGAGTCCTCTAGCGAACCACGTTTCAGCCCTGTCCCTTCTGCCATTCCCCAGGTGGGGAGGTGGCTTGTTTGTGCACTAACAAAATCCATACTTGGTAGCAACATTGTTCAGCTGAAAGTAAAACGTCACGACGCTACCCAGTATGGGCAGCAACAACAACAACAACAATGTTTTACGTCAGTTGGCCACGCCTTAGGCTCCGCCTTAGGCCACGCCTCAGGGGAGATGCTAACTTGCAGTTTTTCTTCTTTATCCTCTCACTCTAGCCTCGTGAAACCACTGACATTGCTGTTCCCAAGTGACTGGTATCAACTTTGCTACATACATTAAAACGTGCCTGTTGGCCACCAAGTACTAATGTAACATCTTACCACAGCGTCTAGACGGTATATAAAGTTACGACCATCTTCTCCGAAAGGTAACCTCCACCCTGGTACGGTGGCCGAGGGCATCAGCAGTTCGCTAGGAGATTTCTTTAGTGCCTACATCCCGTAAGATATACGTGTCTGTTTTATCCTGTTATCTGCAATGGTCTCTATTTCTCAGCCTGGAGTGCGTCTCTGTGGCTCACACAGCCTCTCAACAATTCCAACAGTAAAATCAATATATGACAATACTCACCAACTCTCAGATACTGTGTTCAGCATATTTTCCCCATACCAGACAAAAAAATTCCCCAAAATGAAACTACTCTGGAAACTTTTCCCCAAATACATTAAAACTACCTTTTTCTTCAAATTAACATTTATTGTCAGTAATGGCAACTTGAAGGGGTGTAGCTACGTGTTCAGGGCCATAAAATTATCGTATGTATCAGCAATTACAGTAATAAAACAAAATTATTAATTTTACGGCAACAATGTTAATATTATTGCATATGCTTTTTATATTAATGGTACAAAAACCCACAGAGCACAGAGCAAGAATGAAACCAGGTATTAAATAATTCCGTACGGTTTAATTTCGCTGTAACAGTACTAATTCTAAAATTAAAATTAAAGTAATTTATTCCAGCTTCGTTGCTTTACTTCAGACATGATTTTCAGTCTAGTATACATCAGGTGAAGCACGTAGAAAATGGAGAAATTTATTAACTTACCAGAAAATTGTGGTTCGGCTTCCTATGCAGGTCGATATCTTCGCATGATAATTTTTTGATACCTGCTTCCTCCCCAACGCTCAGATGCTGTGTTCGTAGTAAACTACTTCGTGAAGGATAGGGTTACCAGATGTCCGTCTTCAGAAAAGAGGACATTTCTAGAGTCATAAAAGAAACTTCTGTCTTTCTCTCTCGTATTGACAACGCAAGTATAAGTGATGTCTCTACTGTATTATCAGAGTCTTGTTTGTAATACAAATGTTCAAATGTTTGTATAGCTTATGGGACTTAACTACGGGGTCATTAGTCCCTAAACTTACAAACTACTTTTGAACTACTTACAAATTAGGACGGCATAAATATCCATGGCCGAGGGGGGATTCGAACCCCCGACCGTAGTGGTTGTGCAGACCGTGACTGGAGCGCCTCAGTCCCCTCGGCCACCGCGGCCGGCGTTTGTAATACACCTTGCGAAATTTGTTAATCTTCTTACAAATTAAAGAAACATGAAATTTTGAGACCCGTAGAACGAATTACATGACTACACAGCAGTGAACCCATAATATTTCATCACGTCACCACTTGTAATTATCGTCTTAAGTGCTGAACATTTTTTCCATACCCTCGCCTCCCCCCCCCCCCGTTTTTACCTGATAACGAATAAAGTTACTGTAAAAATTATTTAAGTGTTCCTTGATGTAGTTAATGCTTCCATTTTGGATCAGACCGACGTGACTATATACATGATTAACATCTAGATTCTAGTGAGTGAATGGAATATGTAAGGCCTAGGTGAAGAAAGCAATGAATAAAATAAACTTTGTATTTGCCGTACAAAGGGTCGCAATTAATTATTTAAAGCTACTCAGTTTTTTGGACAAAAGCTTCAACTCGATTTTTTAAAACACTGTTTATGTAGTTACGTCACTTTCGTCCTAAACAGACGAATGGTGACTGTGGCATGTGATCTTATTTGTATGAAGTTTTGAACAAGGTTTCAACTTACGTATAACTAAGAATGCACTGGCTTTTGATCTTAAAGTCATAAGTGTGGTTGACAGAGAACACACACAACTGCCGAGTCCCAGCACGACAGACTGAACGTCTTATTTTTGGGTGTCACACAACACTTCGACTAGAGAAAGGGGGGGGGGGGTTTCATATTGTACTCTGTGTATTGCACTGTCTTGCATTGTTGCAGACGTATTGTTTTAATTGACCACCTCGAAGCTCGATTCCGCGATACTTGGCACGCCAATTGTTTCAATACATCCGAAGTAGCTTGACCTCAGAGCAGTGACGGCACAGAATCGAGAAAATTAAAAACATTGTTTCAAGAAAGGTTCAATTCTCTAGAGTTATGGTGACAGTTCAGAGAGTTGTATTTACGCACTTTCAAGTTGAAGGAGGTGCACAACGCAAAAAAGAGGACATTTCCCCGTTTCGTTAAAAACCCGGCCGGATCATTTTTAGGGTCCAAAAAAAGAGGACATGTCCGGGTAAAAGAGGACGTCTGGTAACCCTAGTGAAGGACCAACAATGAAGGTTCCGCATTGTTGTACTAGTTTGGGGAAATGACAACCAGTTGTCAAATGTTCGCAGGAATCACTGTTTACTATGATATAAACATACTTCTCAGTTTACTCCATTAGCAATAAGTAAAACTTTGTATTAGGGATTGCATAGTATGATAGAGTCAGATAGCAAAGTTAGGCATGATATCTTGTAGCGGTTGACATACAGCTGCCACCAAACACAAGTGAAATCTTACTTACGGCAGTGGCAGTGTAGTGTGCTAATGTTTTAACAACCATTGAATGCTCTTTCAAAACGCAACAGAATGTGCGGAATAATCTTTCGTGTTGACCATGAAGTAAATAATTATTGCTTTTCCTGCGCTGTGGTTGACAGCTTCTTGCATCTACCCGTTTTTGCTCAGTAAAGTAATTACTCTCGTAAATGGAACATTTCGTTGCCAACATGACCACACAACACTACCACTGCCGAAAATAAAAATTTAACCCCAAATTTCCCCAGTACATAATTTTTTCCACCAACAATTTCCCCACGTTTTTTTCTTTCCCCAGAAGTTCCCCACAAAACTTTTCACCCCAAAATGGGGGACAAAGTCCCCAGTCTGCAGACACTGAGTGTAAAGCCCTTTATACACGGAAAGTGAGAGCTTACGAGATTACCCATGATGCACCGGTCACGCCGTCCGCGTACAGTGTAGACGCGTCCACTTGCACAAGGTGCTCGCATACGATCGCTAGCAGGCGGAATAGGGTGGGTCCTATTCTCACGCGTATGGAAGAGCTTCGCACATGCGCAGACGACCGAATGGGGAACCCAGCTGACAAACGAAGCCAAGTCGCGAATTTGTTTGAGAATGTGTACTTGTTTCCTGCTCAGAGGAACGCAGTTTTTCGACTCAGTCGTAATTATTTTAGGAGGTGAGACTACAGAGGAATTGCATTCAAAATTTAATACAACATGTGTACAGTTTCATTGAATACAGAGATATAGCAGTTAATATCAAATCCAAACAAACGTAGAGCAAATGTAAATCAAGAAATTTTCACTGATTTATCCGTCGGTTCTTGGTAGTACAACATCACACTTACTAAAAAGTACAATTTTGTGTATCATTTACACGTTCATTTCCACTTAGTTACCCGGTTTTCGGCTTACTAGGACATATTCAGACTTAAAACTATGTCGAAAACGGGTTATTTAAATAAAACTCAATATGGTGATCTACCAAGAACCAACGAAAGAATCAGTCAAAATATCCAAATCAGTTTGTTGTACATACCAAGAGCTGTATCTCTGTACCCAATAAAAATTGGATACAAGTTATATGAAATTTTAACTGCAAATAGTCTTTGTTACCATACTCTATAATATTTGATACTTTTTCTGAAACATGCTCTAGTTAACAGATGAAATATTTGTTTTTAGTGAGAATTATTTAAAGCTTTATCAAAGTGAAAGGTCTATGTATAGACACCTGAGCTTGTTCAATATACCGCAGGGGATGGAAGAATATAACCGCATTTTATAATGAGGACGTTAACGTTAACACATGTGAGCGACGTAGTCACGCATGAACTGAACGAAAACAATACAGTTTCATAGTGGCAATCTAAAACACAAATAAATGTTTTAATCATCACAACATATCATACAGTTTCGAAAATTGATGTTCAAGCAGCGTTTCATTTGCTGTAAGTTAACAACAAACGAAGTAGACGCGTGAAGCAGACGACTCAACAAATGCGTACCGTTTGAACGCTTCTTTGTAGTTCGTCTGTCTATCGCAAGGTGCGCTGCAGCTGGCAACGACTTTCTTGTGCGTGCTGCACGTGTCGTATAAAAACGGCTTAACCAAACAAGTGTAGACACATCACGTTCGATGCCTGTTTATCTGACTCCCTTCTCGCGCCGTGTGCTGTCGTTTTGGAGATCTAAAGTGACTAGTATCGCCTTTAGGTTATTTGTTTAAACGTTTTTGTTTGTATAATACTATTCCGAGAAAGGAAGATACCTCAGATGACCTCGTTGTTGAATGTTTTTACCTCTAGCAGGTAAATTAGACATTGTCTACTACTATTATTAAGATTGCGTGGTTACGGTATATCGCCCCAAATTTGCGACTGCATAGGGTATTTCATGTCAGATAGTACACACTTTGTAGTAATCTATTGTAAGGCATCGAGTGAAACATAGGTGATATCGAGCGTTCCACAGGGTAGTGTTTTTGGTCCTCTGCTGTTCCTTATTTACATAAACGATTTGGGAGAAAATCTAAGTAGCTCTCTTAGGTTGTTTGCAGACGACGTCGTCATTTACCGTCTACTAAAATAATCTTAAGGTCAAAACCAACTACAGAACGATCTAAATAACATATCACTATGGTGTAAAAATTGGCTATTCACTCTAAATAATGAGAAGTGTGAAGTCGTCCAGATGAGTACGAAAAGAAATCCGTTAAATTTTCTTTACATGATAAATTCCTAGGAATTACTATTGCTTCAGACTTAAACTGGAAAGAACGCGTAGATAATGTCGTGGGAAAGGCGAACCAGAGACTGCGTTTCATTGGTAGAACGCTTAAAATATGCAACACAACTACTAAAGAGACTGCATACACTACGCTTCTCCATCCTTTTTTGGAGTATTGCTGCCCAGTGTGGGATCCTTATAAGGTGGGTTTGACGGAGGACATCGAAAGAGTCCAAAGAAGGGCGCTCGTTTCGTACTGTCACGATACAGGTGAGACAGCGTTACGGAAATGATACAGGACCTGAGATGGTAATCATTACAATAACGGCGCTTATCGCTGCGGCGTGGGCTACTTATGAAACTCCAATCGCCAACATTCTCCACCGAATGTGGAAATACATTGTTGACTCCCACTTACAGAGGTAGAAATGATCATCAGGATAAAATACGGGAAATCAGAGCTCGAACGCAGAGATTCAGGTATTCTTTCTTCTGCGCGCTATTCGAGAATGGAATGGGAGATAAATAGTATAAAGGTGGTTCGATGAACCCTCTACCAGGCACATAAATGTGATTTGCACAGTATCCCATGTAGATGTAGAGATGGATCATCTCTCATCGTACGTGATTTGACATAGGACTTCGAAATATGCGAGCTTTGTTGGTTTTTTGCGGTGACGGCTTTAAATTTTTCTTTTAACTATCAGGTGTTGCGGTGTGTAGCGTAGCATTTTAGGCATATTCGTTTGCGGTAGCCAGCTACTTGAAATTATCAATTTAAAAAATAAACCAGAGTTCGGTTTATTGGAATGAAAAAATAAATCACAGGAAAGGAGCTTGGGGTAGGAATTTTTATCTAACTTGTTCTGCAGAACTGAAAATCTGTGTTGAATTGCGCAGGTATGGTTACGTGGTTGCTGTATTGTCGAGAGTTATTTCGAATAAGGGTGCTGTTAGTGCTTTCGGAAAATAAAAAGTTTTAGTGTAGACGGTAGGAAGTCGATTTTTATTAATCAAAATATCCACGGGTGAACTGCCGGTCTATAGTGTCCAACGGGCACTATATTTCTGCGATCATACATGTCGCCATCATCAGCTGAACTGACGGACTGAGCTCCTGGAAACGCGCCGGCACGGAGATCCGCACGCTACGGCGGCTCGAAGGGACCTGGGTTCTAGCCCGGTAGCGGGCCATTTAAATACCCTCGGCCCGCGGAGCGACCCCTTCGCGGTCCGCGCAGTGGAACCGATTGCGACGGCGTCTGAGATGACGTCGGTGTGAGGGCTCTGTCCGCCGTGGTCGTCACTTCGTTACGTTTGCTAGATTTACTCTTAATTAACCCAATCGCTGGTTCCAAAGCTCTGCTAAGATTATAGCCACAGTCACGGTTTATGAGGTCGTCACTTGTGCGAATTTCGATGGCCTCTCTAACGACGCAGTCCCAGTATCTCGACGTCTGTACCAGAATCCTAGTGCGTTCATACTCCATCGCATGATTTTCCGACAAACAATGTTCAGCGACCGCCGACTTGCTCGGATACATCAATCGTGTGTGCCTCTGGTGTTCAACGCATCGATCCTCGACGGTACGCATCGTCTGTCCAATATATGACTTTCCACACTGACACGGAATCTGGTACACGCCGGCCTTCCTCAAACCGAGATCATCTTTGGCGCTCCCCAACAGTGCACGAATTTTATTCGGCGAACAAAAAACAGTTCCAACTTGGTGTTTTTTCAAAATGCGGGCGATCTTCCCTGAGAGATTTTTATTGTTTATTGTAACTGTCCAAGGAAATACCGTTGTATAATAGGGTTTAGGTTTGTTTTAACGTCTTCTGGAGTCCTCGCTTATCGGTGTTTGACCTGTGTCAGATAAATGTTGTGAAGAATCGTTTGCATTGTAACAGGACGTGGTCGCCAAAGTCTGATTTCTTTGCTATGTTTAGATGAGTATACGCAAGAAGATGTTTGCTGCTTATAATGTTTTAATATATTTTAAGTAATTTCAGTTCATTCTACCACTTTCAACATAATACTCATCTTTTCAACATTACGACGTATGAGGGTTCTGCTCGCTGCAACATTATTCTCCTGGGGAGTCGTGGTAGAAATAAATACTCGTAGGTACAATTTTTCACTTCTTCTTTAATTTTCATTCAAACTTATTCTCCACCAAATCATTACAAATTCGAAACATCCACAATACAACAGAACTGAGTTGATAGTATTTCCATTTTAAGACAACAGACTGACATAGCTTCCAGTGCACTTTAGTAACGGCAAAACTCGAACTTCCCTACGCAAGGCGTTGAGGCAAATATATAACATCGACAATAATGACGTTACATTATCCATTGTTCATAACAATTGAACATACTAATTTACAATTAACAAACTCACAAAGAAAACTTTTCATGTACACAAAAATAATCACAATATAAAATGAAAACTATACATACAATAATACAATAATTTTCTTTAAGTCGAAATCTCTGATCTTTCTGTTGACAACAAACGGCAATGTTGAATGTCAATTAATCAGTTAATGAGTACATCATACATGTTCGTAACATACATTGAACTATCAAATATCTTCACAAGTCTGAAAATAGGTTCAAAATCTCACGTCAGTCAATATATACAAAGAATTACAATATTGGAATTTCGACTTTTACATTAATTAAAACAATTAGCTAGTCAGCACAACTTGTTTATGAGCCTAACATATATACAATGCTATTTATTTTATATTCGTCTGTTTAGTTAATGAAATAATGTACAATGACGAAACTATTGTTTATAGAATTGTCTGGAAAGCATCTAAACGAATCTCTTAATTAATGAAATCTATCACTTGTTTTAATCACAGTATCACCGAGACACTGTCCTACACTGATTCCTAGGCTGGCTGTTTCGTTTGTAACTTCACACGCTATTGAACCACACGATTCCAGATCCGACGCAGACGGGGACGGTATCGTACAATAACATTGAGATGAGAGCGCCAGCAGTATCGTCACGTGCTGTAGCAGGGAAATAAGAGGTAAAATTAAACTACCGGAATTCTCGGAGCTGTCGGAAGGCGCAGCACTGGATATTAAGTGGATTACAGGAAGACCGGAAACTTAATTATCGCAATACTTGACGGGAGACAGCGATACATCGATCTAAGGAAACATAACAGGGCACGATCGCTAAAGATAGAATTACATTTGGGAACTTGATAATTGTAAGAGCAGCCGCAAAGTGCAGCTGGTGTGATTTATGAGAGAGGGCAGGTTGCCTTGCCAGGCAGATCGCTGGCAGATCTAAATTTAGACGCATTCCTCCCAGGTATGACGGCGCTTGACTGACAGAGCGACTTCCGCCGCATGTTTGCTTCTGGGCCCAGCTCCATCGTAGCGCGTTTAAATAAATGCTTCTAAGATGCAGTGAGCGCCAGAGAACACCAAAAATATCAGAAGTGCAAAGACCATGTTATCATACGGAAACACAGAACGACAGCAGCGCTACTCAGGGCCGGCGCAAGCCCAAATGCCACCCCGTGCGAGCTTTTAAATTGTCGCCACCCCCCCCCCCTCCCCCCACGTATTTTTTTTTTTTTTTTTTTTTTTTTTGGGTGAGAGGGCATGTTGCAGAAAGACCGTACTTTTTTAAGGGGTTCATCAAAATCAAAGCGAGCAGTACTTAGATGAAACGTGGATTCACAGGCATTATACAGTGAATAAATGTTTGCAAAGTGATAGTGTGCGAGTAGTATTATCAAACAAAAGTGCCGTTCAGAGTTTGTTCTTCATGCAGGCGGAGACAGGTGTTTCATGGCTCAAAAACCAAAACGTAGGACTATCACTCGGAAACAAAGCCGGCCGCGGTGGCTGAGGAGACTAAGGCGCTCAGCACGGCCACTACGGTCGGGGGTTCGAATCCCCCCTCGGGCATGGATATTTGTGCCGTCCTAGTTCGTAAGTAGTTCATAAGTAGTTTGTAAGTTTAGGGACTGATGACCCCGTAGATAAGTCCCATAGACTATACAAACATTTGAACATTTCGGAAACAAATAGCAAAAATTTTGAAAAAAGCGTCGAAACCTAACTTATGCCAGACTTACTACCAAGGTCTTTATCCTTTGTAATTACTCGCAGCGTATTTATCCATTCAGAATATTTATAGCCATTGTAGGTGTTCGACATGTTCCACTGTAGTAATGTTCAAAAAAATTTTTTCCTATAATGCGGGAAGAATAAAACACTCGCAAACTGCCATTGAAGGGCTTAGAAAACTGCTTCAGGCTTACTTAGCAAGTAACCGCAGAATCGAACATTGCATTCGAATTTCCCAGTTAGATTTCATCTTCTGGAAAATTAGTTGTGAGTAAACGCTCGGCGCGTAACAGACTGTAAGCGCGCTACTCGTAAAGCCCTTTCTAAACGATGAACGAAGGTGAACAAGATAGATAATAGTCTACTGAAGCGCTCCTAGCGTACTAGCCCTGAACTACAAACTCAAGCAAGATCTTGTGGCAGCGTGTTTAGACGATAAACGTAAGAGAAACATGGAGGTAAAAAGAGCATGAATAGAACAGTAATACCCGATGTTGAAAGTGAGGTTATAAAAGCCGATTTGTTATGTAGGAAGTCATAGTTTAATACTGGAATTGAGGAAACAACGCTAAATGTTATTGACGGCTAAAGAAAACCTTGCAATCGATGTTTTTGTTCAACTTAGTGTGGTAAAGTTCTGTGTAGTGAAACAACATTTAAAAACATTCACATCTATTTTCAAGCGAAAAAAATAAACTTATGAACACATTAAACAATATTTATAAGAGCATAAATAGACCTTCTTTACTTTATCCACTACGATTTGCCCAATGACATTATTAATAACGTTATGCACAACTGAATTTCTGTCTTTCATTTGGACTGACTTTTTCATTTAAAATGCTATTTAATGAAAATTGCATAATCAAATTACAATCTTATTCAAATAAACAATTGGCTTCAGTCTTTTCTGTTACGATATTGCAAATCATAAACCATTTTTCGGTTTCAGGTGTACGACCTCGCTTTTCGGTGGATAATAATTGAGATAAATATTGAAGTCGCCATGAAACATTTGCAATTTACCGCTAAACCAAAGTATAATAATAAACTAAAGATTAATAAGACAAGTTTGCGTGCAAACCGTGTAAATGTCGACTACAGTATGAAAATCGCGTGACGAAAATAGGTTAACTTCCGATGTCAGCAGACGACCGTTCAATCAAAACAATCTTCTTGAGAAAGCTTAACATGACGTTGACGTTAGGTGACGGTCTGGTGACGGACAGTGTGAATGCCGTCATTAGAAATACATTTTGTAATACATTCTGATCATAAACTTCGACATAACGCAAAATATACGTAAATACGCAGGAAAATGGCGGACTAACTGCAGCGGCGACCGCAGCAGACAGCTGCTAGCTCGCGCATGCGCAGTGAACCCACTAGTACCGAATTCAGAACTCGTCCTATTTCTTTATCGCTATAATTATCGCGCTTCGATACTAGCGCGATCATACTAGTGCAGCCGTTCAAACGACTGACGGCCGCCATTAACGCAACTTGTTAGCAATCTATTACAAGTTCGTTGATCGTTTAAAACGGGCTTAAGAATACCGGCGTGTACGCCTGACTGCTTCCCCCTCTCTGTTCCTCCGGCGTAAACACGACGGCGCTGCCACAGTGGCGAGCGAGAAGTCAGCGCCGGCCGCGGTGGCCGAGGGGACTGCG
This sequence comes from Locusta migratoria, assembly GCA_026315105.1. NCBI lineage: Eukaryota > Metazoa > Arthropoda > Insecta > Orthoptera > Acrididae > Locusta > Locusta migratoria. Next base: position 53,567,090 of record CM048753.1, on the reverse strand, counting down.
GCGCTTCAGTCACGGTCTGCACGGCCACTACGGTCGGGGGTTCGAATCCCCCCTCGGGCATGGATATTTGTGCCGTCTTTAGTATAAGCTAGTTCATAAGCAGTTTGTAAGTTTAGGGACTGATGACCCCGTAATTAGATCCCATAAGCTCTACAAACATTTGAAGAAGTCAGCCCTCCTCCCTCCCCTTGTTCAAGAGGGGCGGCCGGCAAGTAGTCGAGACGCCATGCCACAGTTCCCGAAGCCGCTCTCTCCGAGGTTTGGTTTCGAATCCCCTCTTGGACATGAATGTTGAGTTTGTCCATGAAAAAAAAAAAAAAATAAAATAAACAAATAAATTAAAAAAAAAAATAAATGTGGTGCGAAAATCCATATGTTTACTTCTAGATACACGAATGAGAAAATGTTATATTGGTGTTAGATGACAATATTTTTGATTTATTCTTTGAGGGTGGGCCTCATAGAAAGGTTTTTGAGAGCTTGCAAAGTAATATATACGAGAAATTAAATAAAAAACTAACATTAATTGCTTGTGGCTATTGTTTACAGTCGGGCAAACTTTGTAAATGATGTCGTGGTAACCTTTTTGACCGTAAAATTGTTTGTTTCTAAAACTCGGTAATGCGATTTTCGCCGTGTGGCGTTATCACATGGAAATAAATGTAGGGGAGACCGGGGTACGTGTTCCACCATTTTACATTTTTATTTTTGTACTTCTTATTTTTATCGATTTTGCGGAAAACAGCGGATCATTATATTTCCTACACCTTTATTTACAGTCTTGTAAATATCATTCTTGGTAGCAAATGGTTTTGTCTGATTATGTTGCGTTGGAAAATTTGCCTCGTATGAGGGGCACGTTTTCCAGCTTACTTAAAATGTACAGGGGCAAATATTCCAATTATACTTTCAATGTTAAAACAGAGATAATTATCTTGATTTCAATGAATACGTATTCTTATCATGAATTTATAATACATTACAAAAGAGGATAGTAAAAATAGCCACATTAAATAAAAACAAATGCTATTTAATGGTTTTACAAAATATGTGACTTAAATATTTTACAAATACAGACATTTTTAACAATACGTATACTGCTTGAATCACAATGTAAGCTAACAAAAAATGGAACATTCCCTTTCCTACAGTCTCCATGCGCCCGTTTCGTACACTGTACACACTTTTCATTTGCTTTAGACTTGGCGTAAGACTCAAAGCAATAAGGAATATGTGCCCGATATGGACTCGAAAAACGTGCCCCGTCGCCATATTCCGAACTATAACACTACGTCCATGAGTAACAGTGTAAGCTATTTACAAAACACATTTACGTGAAGAAAGAAACGCACTTTTACTGTGTGCAATGTCAAAATAATAAGTTTAACAATAGAATGTTTATTTTAAGTTTCAATAAAAACGTGAAAGTTTACTCACATTTGCAAAAAATGACGAAAACAGCCCTGCCGACGTTGTGACTCCTGGTACAACACTGAAACTTTCGTAAATGAAGCGTGCTTTGTTGCTACTTCCTACAGTATTGCCGGTGGTAACATCTAGCGGTTTGTTTCGAAAATAAACGGATTTGGAAAACTTGCCCCTATGGAAAATGTGTCCCGGTCTCCCCTAAAGTAAATAATTTATCATCATTACACCACCTAATATTACGGATGCAGACAAAAATTAAGCAGTATAACAGCAATATATTTACAGTGCGAATTAAAAGAAAATGCACACAGAAGATGGCAATTAGGAAGACGTTGCTATAGAACCTCAGCACAGAACACCACCTACGGATCAAAACAAATATGGAGGACTGCAAAGCGTACCGGTACTTCATCCAATAGGAAAGCGAGATGAAAAATCGCAACGCTCGCAGCGCTCTATGTGGCCTGGCAGCGAACCAACATCGTGTTACCGGAAATCCCTGTATAGGTTTCACCCGGTTGGTGAGCGCTATCCCCGTCAAAGTGGTGTGCGCAGAGGTCTTGCGTAGGTTTTGTTGTCTCTTAGATCATATGCATCTGTAACTCAGACGTTTTTCGAGAGCGAATGCATATCTGTAATGCTAAGCTTATCTGATACAAGGTCATGCCTGCAACTCTCAACGGAATGAAATAAATCGCAATTTGCGATGTGTTATGGCTTCACTGTACGAGCTTTAGAGGTAGTGCTCTGGAAGCTATGTTTTTAAATGGAAGTACTGTCGGCTAAGTCCTCTTGCATTGTTTTGAATTTGTTATGTTTTGGTGGAGAAGAAGTTTGATTCAAATTAAAGAAGAAGTGAAAAATTGTACCTACGAGTATTTATTTCTACCACGACGCCCCAGGAGAATAATGTTGCAGCGAGCAGAACCCCCATACATCGAAATGTTCAAAAGATGAGTATTATGTTGAAAGTGGTAGAATGAAATGTAATTGCTTATATAGCATGTAAATGTTGTAAAGTTCAGTGTTATTATTCCAGGTAATTGTACTGTCCGAAGTACAGAATAATTGGTCCGTTTTTCAGTGTTAGTGTACGTCGATAAGTAATAACTTTTGTAAAAAATTAATTTTATTTTAGGGGTGCGGGTTCGAGTCTCAAACCAGGTCGCACGGGGGTGGCAAACTTTAGGACTGTATACCCATTAGATTTCTATCTGATTATGCTGAAGCGATAGCACCTTACTTAACAGCCATATACAGCCTTCTCCAAGAGGGATCTGTACCAGAAGATCGGAAAGTTGCACGGGTCACACCTTATATATTCAAGAAAGGCAGTAGGAGTTACCCACTAAACTACAGGCCTATTTCATTGACGTCAATTTTCAGCAGGGTTTTGGAACATATCCTGTATTCAAATATTATGAATTATCTCGAACAGAACGATCTATTGACCCAAGGTCAACACGGATTTAGAAAATATCGTTCAGGCGAAACACAACTAGCTCTTTATTCACACGAAGTGATGGGTGCTATCGACAAAGGTTCGCAAATCGATTCCGTATTTCTTGATTTCCAGAAAGCTTTTGACACCGTACCTCACAAACGGCTTTTTTTTTTTTTTTTTTTTTTTTTTTTTTTTTTTTTTTTTTTTTAAATGTTATGGGACTTGACTACGGGGTCATTAGTCCCTAAACTTACAAACTACTTACGAACTAGCTAATACTAAGGACGGCACAAATATCCATGCCCGAGGGGGGATTCGAACCCCCGACCGTAGTGGCCGTGCAGACCGTGACTGGAGCGCCTCAGTCCCCTCGGCCACCGCGGCCGGCAAACGGCTTTTAATCAAATTGCGTGGTTATGGTATATCGCCCCAAATTTGCGATTGGATAGGGGATTTCCTGTTAGAGAGGACACAGTTCGTAGTAATCGATAGTAAGGCATCGACTAAAACAGAGGTTATATCGGGCGTTCCACAGGGTAGTATTATTAGTCCTCTTCTGTTCCTTATTTACATAAACGATTTAGGGGAAAATCTAAGTAGCTCTCTTAGGTTGTTTGCAGATGACGCCGTCATTTACCGTCTAGTAAAATCATCTGAAGATCAAAACCAACTGCAGAACGATCTGAATAAGATATCAGCATGGTGAAAGAATTGGCAATTGACTCTAAATAATGAGAAGTGTGAAGTCGTCCACATGAGTACGAAAGGAAATCCGTTAAACTTTGTTTACAGGATAAATCAATCAAATGTGAAGGACGTAAACTCCACGAAATACTTAGGAATTACTATTACTTCAGACTTAAATTGGAAAGAACACGTAGATAATATCGTGGGCAAGGCGAACAAGAGACTGCGTTTTATTGGCAGAACCGTTAAAACATGCAACAGAACTACAAGAGAAACTGCATACACTACGCTTGTCCGTCCATTTTTGGAGTATTGCAGCCCAGTGTGGGATCCTTATCAGGTGGGTTTGACGGAGGACATCGAAAGAGTCCAAAGAAGTCAGCTCGTTTCGTATTGTCACGATACAGGGGAGACAGCGTTACGGAAATGATACAGGATCTGGGATGGGAATCATTACAACAACGGCGCTTATCGCTGCGGCGTGGGCTACTTGCGAAACTCCAGTCGCCAACATTCTCCTCCGAATATATTGTTGACTCCCACTTACATAGGTAGAAATGATCATCAGAATAAAATACGAGAAATCAGAGCTCGAACAGAGAGATTTAGGTGTTCTTTCATCCCGCGCGCTATTCGAGAATGGAATGGGTGATGAATAGTATAAAAGTGTTTCGATGAACCCTCTGCCAGGCACTTAAATGTGATTTGCAGAGTATCCCATGTAGATGTAGATGTAGTACTGTCAGTTGGCTGGAGATGCTTACTTGTGGAGGCAGTTGCCCTTGTTACTGATAAAAACATAGGTTGTTACAATTAAATTGATGTGCAAATTTAGTTAAATTAATTGGGGGCAGAATCGGGCAAGTGTCCTATAAGCGATTAGCTGGTCATTGTACAATGGGAATATTTCATGCAAAGATCCGTCGAAGTATTGCAAAGGGAAATACCTGTAGACAATGTTGAATGTACATTGGGGCTCGACATTGATGGATGGGCGGCGGGGGGGGGGGTGTAACGCTACTTGGATGACGTCATCAACAGAGAAACAGTACATCGGCCGGCCGAGTACGCGGAGACCGGGGAAGTGTGCCCAGGTAGCGAAACGGTACACTGGGGCAGAACCCGCTTTGTTATCCTACTTACGAACAATTTAGACTGGAAAGAACACACAGAAAATATTGTGGGGAAGGCGGACCAAAGGTCACTAAACAAAAACAAATCTTCGGGGCCAGATTGTATACCAACTAGATTCCTCTCAGAGTAAGCTGATGCAATAGCTCCGTACTTAGCTATCATTCACAACCGATCACTCAGCGAAAGATCCGTACCCAAAGACTGGAAAGTTGCCCAAGTTACTCCAATATTCAAGAAAGGCAATAGGGGTGATCCCCAAAATTACAGGCCAATCTCAATGACGTCGATTTGCAGTAGGATTTTGGAACATATACTTTGTTCGAATATTGTGAACTACCTCGAAGAGAACGACCTATTAACCAATAGTCCACACGGATTCTCTCTTGCAAAACACAGCTTGCCCTTTATTCACATGAAGTAACAAGTGACATCGACAACGGATCTCAAATCGATTCAATATTTCTGGATTTCCGGAAGGCTTTTGACACTGTACCCCACAAGCGTCTTCCAATGAAATTGCGTGCTTATGGAATATCTCCCCAATTGTGCGATTGGATTCACGATTTCCTATAAGAAAGGACACAGTTCGTTGTAATTGACGGTAAGTCATCGAGTAAAACAGAAGTGATATCTGGCGTTCCACAGGGAAGCGTTATAGGTCCCCTACTCTTCCTCGTGTTTATAAACGATTTAGGAGGCAATCTGAATAGCTCCCTTAGACTGTTCGCGGATGATGCTGTCGTTTATCGGTTAGTAAAGTCAACAGAGGATCAAAAGCAACTGCAAAGCGATTTAGACAAAATTACATGATGCGAAAATTGGCAATTGACAGTAAATAAAGAAAAGTGTGAAGTAATACAGATGACCACTAAAAGAAATTCGCTGAACTTCAATTACGCGATAAATCAGTCAAACCTTAAGGTCGTAAATTCTACCAAATACCTAGGTGTTACGAACAACTTAGACTGGAGAGAACACATAGAAAATATTGTGGGGGAGGGGAACCAAAGGTTACGTTTCATCGGCAGAACGCTTCGGAGATGCACCAGCTCCACCAAAGAGACTGCCTACATCGCGCTTGTGTGTCTTCTCCTGGAGTACTGTTCCCCTTGTGGGACCTTCACCAGGTGGGACTGACGGAAGACATTGAGATGGTTCAGAGAAGGGCAGCTCGTTTTGTTTTATCACGTTACAGGGGGAAAAGTGTCACGGATTTGAAGTGGAAATCATTAAAAGAACGTTATTCGTTGCAGAGAGATCTATTTGCGAAATTTCAATCAACAAACGTTTACTTCTGAGTGTGAAAAGATTTTGGTAGTACTCACCTACATAGGGAGACATGACCATGCCAATAAAATAAGAGAAATCAGATCGAAAACGAAAGGATTTAGGTGTTCTTTTTCCCGCGCGCTTTTAGAGAATGGAACGGCAGAGAAAGGTTATGAAAGTTGTTAATGAACGAAAACAAACACAAAATAAGGATAATTTTGAGCCTGTGAAGACGCTCAGGAGCTTGCTTTTCCGAGTGTACAGAAGACACGGGAGAGGGCTAGCTTTGCAGCAGGGAGTAGATGCGTAGCTCCACACTGGGAGGGAAACCGCGGTGCCTTATTTCCGTCACTGGACAGTGCTGATCTCCCAGGGGGAGGCTAGTGTATTGTCATCGCAGGCTTTTAAAGTGCCCGCGATACTTGGATTCGAAATATTACTATTGCACTTGAGGCTTTCTGTTGTTCTAAAGATGAAGCACTTGAACTGCTGGACCGAAAAATTACAGATACAACGTGATTTTTCAGTTTATCCCGGCGTATTTGATAATCAAAATATCCAAATATGAATATCAAATTCACTATGGAGACTGAAACGGAGGGTAAATTGCCGTTCCTTGACGTCTTGGTCAAGAGAAGAGCTGATGGCACCCTGGGTCATAGTGTATATCGGAAGACAACGCACACTGATCTGTATTTACACGCAGACAGCTGTCATCACCCTTCACAGAAGAATGGGGTACTTAAAACTCTAGTACATAGGGCGCGCACTATCTCCGACGCAGATAGTCTACCCCAGAAATTGGAACACCTGAGAACTGTATTTCGAAAAAATGGGTACTCAGAGTGGCAGATTCAGCGGGCTCTCCGCCCAACCACTACAGCACAACCTGTGGAAACGGATGAAAACGCAAGGGAGGATGTAGGCACTGCGTTCGTTCCATATACCGGCGCACTCTCGGGGAAGGTCGCCCGCATTTTGAAAAAACACCAGGTTGGAACTGTTTTTTGTCCGCCGAATAAAATTCGTGCACTGGTGGGGAGCGCCAAAGATGATCTCTGTTTGAGGAAGGCCGGCGTGTACCAGATTCCGTGTCAGTGTGGAAAGTCATATATTGGACAGACGATGCGTACCGTCGAGGATCGATGCGTTGAACACCAGAGGCACACACGATTGATGTATCCGAGCAAGTCGGCGGTCGCTGAACATTGTTTGTCGGAGAATCACGCCATGGAGTATGAACACACTAGGATTCTGGTACAGACGTCGAGATACTGGGACTGCGTCGTTAGAGAGGCCATTGAAATTCGCACAAGTGACGACCTCATAAACCGTGACTGTGGCTATAATCTTAGCAAAGCTTGGGAAGCAGCGATTGGGTTAATTAAGAGTAAATATAGCAAACGTAACGAACTGACGACTACGGCGGACAGAGCCCTCACACCGACGTCATCTCAGACGAGGTCGCCATCGGTTCCACTGCGCGGCCGCGGCGCGGGGCGCGGACCGCGGAGGGGTCGCTCCGCGGGCCGAGGGTATTTAAATCGCCCGCTACCGGGCTAGAACCCAGGTCCCTTCCAGCCGCCGTAGCGTGCGGATCTCCGTGCCGGCGCGTTTCCAGGAGCTCAGTTCGTCAGTTCGCCTAATGATGACGACATGTATGATCGCCGAAATATTGTGCCCGTTGGACACTATAGACCGGCAGTACATCCGTGGATATTTTGATTACAGATACGACGTTTCCTCTCCAGCGTGTCTTCTTGCATTTCTGCGTCATTCCCGTTGATTTAGTTAATTACGCTGAGTAACGTATTTGTGAACTCTGTACAGTCTGCTCCAATTATGTTTTCATACAGGCGTCTCGGATTTCGTGGTCGAGCGGCTGCTCGTAAGCAGGTCAATGCCAAACGACTAGTCTTGTGTAGTTCGCGAACGAAATAGTTCAGAAGAGCGCTCCTACAGGCGAACTACGCGAACTAGTTCGCAGATCTCTCGCCTCTTAGTTCGGCCGCTCCTTTTCTTACGACTGACGGGGAACAGCGAGGGGACGCGAGAGCGCGCAGAATCGCGTGATTCCCTTCTGCCAGTTACCGTCATTTCGAGCTGAGATGCAGCTCAGCTGTAGTTTCATAGTTCGCTGCCACAAGAAATCTATTTTAAAGTACTACGAGTACTCTCTATGCAAACTAGTTGAACCATTGTATCACCTATTTGTGTAAATAACTGGTTTATTTGCCTAAGTATTTGATGTCGAATTGCCCAAAAATACGGGTAATAGCACACACTTTGGCAACACTGATTCATTATATAAAAAAGCTGTCATAAAAGAAGAGCTCTTTCAGTAGCGGTAGCAAAAGCGAAAAGGAACGGACGAACTAGAAGGAGCGGACGAACTAGGAGCAGCGGACGAACTAGGAGCAGCGGACGATTATGCCAAACGTATCTCGCTTCATAGTTGTTGGATTCTTTTCCGAAGACCGACGGGCAATGGCGAGAGGGCGCGCAGCAGAATTAAAAAATCACGTGTTTGCCTTCTGCTGATGAGTCATTTCGAGGTGAGCGTCTGCCTGCTAGATTACATAGTTCAGTGCTACAAAATTTCTGTTTTGATGCGTTCTGCACTCTGCAATATCTGACTAAAAAATTCCGTAATTGCAACATATAGAGATAACTCTAAACTTAAACGCGAGAAATCATCCACAAACTGTTTCTTTTGGTTTGCGTGATATCGTTAGCGGCTCAAGCAACAAGCGTTTGAAGCAGCTAGGTGGGGGAACTTCTCCCTCCACCTGCACGCGCAGACCACGCCTCTCAGCCGTCATTGGGAGCGGACGAACTAAAAGAGCGAACTAGTTCTAGGAAGAGCCGGGAACTAAAGTGAGGGCTCCCGATCGCGAACTATTATGCGCAAGTCTACAAACGGCGCTGTAAACGATGGACGAATGATGGAAAAACGTAGTTTTGAGTGAGGAATCGCGTTACACAGTGTGGCGATCCGATGGCGGGCTGTGGGTATGGCGAATGCCAGTGAACGTCAACTGCCGACGTGTAAAATTCGCAGGCGGTGGCATTACGGTGAGGTCGCGTTTTCTTGTTTCGCCTGGCACTATCTCAGGAGTTTTTGACACTTGCGGGGAGTGACACCTGCGGCGAAAGGGAATGTGTAGACACTTGCGGGGACGCTACAGGTAGTGAACAGGGTACTCCAGAAATAGGGATACACCACCCCTACTCCACGCCCTCCAGCCGCTACCTGTGCCGTATTTAGGGAAAGGTCCACCGAGCGAGGTGGAGCAGTAGTAACGTCGAACCTCCGACCGGACCGGCCGCGCATTTTGTGACACAAATTAAATGTTTGATAATATTAATGCATAAAAGTATGAAATCACGCCAAGACTACTTCCTGCAAAAGTTTCGACAAAACAAGTTGGCACTGAGTTTAGAAAAACAAAATTCTAATATATTGGACTTTAACATTTTATCAAAAAATGAATATTACTACAAGAGATACAGTCATTCAAATTTACGGGCACAATAACGTTTTCCCTTCCTGAGTAAATGAGCTGCTTCTTCTAGTTTCAACACCACAGTAGCCTTTTTCTTGAATGTTCTGAATATAAATCTTCACATAGACTTCTTGAGGAGGAGAGTGATACGGATATCTGATTGTAAACCACTGCCTATTACCTTAGACCTATTTGACTGTACTGAACAGGAGTCCGTAATTTATATTTATACAGTTAACAGGCAATGCAATTTATAACTAACTATTGGCTGCCAATTTCGCTTCATTTTTCCTGGAAGTCTTGCAACTTGTTTCCCCTGTTGGTTTATGCCAAGTTCGGTGTAAAATTGCCTCTATATGACGGTGATAGAAAATAGAATTTATCTATAGCGTTTTTCTGTGTGTGACATTCCCTTACATATTCCGTATTTCATACATTTCTTAGATGTATTTGTAATTCGAATACAGCCAAATAAATTTAAACTACATTCTTATCACCGCTAGTTTGGGAGCTACAACCCTACAAAGTTCCGGGGGCGTAGGCTGCGATAGCGTAGCTGACTGGCCGAGTGGCTATCCCCTGGGGCACGGCCCACTGTCCCATGACCACCAGCCAGTCAGATACGCTGTCGTAGCCTCCGCCCCCCTAAACTTTGAAGGGTTGTAGCTCCCAAACTAACAGTGATAGGAATGTAGTTTAAATTGATTTGGACGCAGCTGGTTTAAACGAATCCAATACACGATTGAAAAAGCTATTGTTCCATTTAAAAAAATATGTATTTGTGGTGTAACTCTTTGGAAAATTATACAATAAACTATGTTCATAGCTCCGCAGAAAGTGTAATATTTCTTCTGTTGCCCTACCGCACTAAATTTTCCGTCACCTATTATTTTATAAGTTACAGAGGCAAACACACTTAGTGAAACACCCTGTATATATACAGGGTGATCAGGAGGAATCTGCAATACTGTGGGAGGTGATAGTATGGGTAATTCTGAACAAATAACGTTAGATGAACATATATCCGATTTCCAATGGTTACTGAGAAAAATTAATTTTCAATGAAAACAGAAAAATTACATGGAGAAGTATGTGTCATGTTTGTTTACAACTGAGAAGTGTAGTCATTCATTTCAAACAATGTAAACACATGTAGGTTAACTTCATTTAAAACTTCCGGGCTCATAAGCCGTGGTCGATTTATAAAACTTTCCCCTAACGTTTTCATCTTCGGCTGTGGAAGACATCTTCAGAGGTAGAGTGGCGAACTGCGATGAGAACTTGTGGGAGCGTCGTATCTACAGGCAATGTAGAGGGCATCACAAGACATCAAGTGATGTCTGCTACGACACTATCTCTGGTATTGCCAACATTCTTGGCAGAGAAGAATCGACTGTCATTCCGCTGGTGTAAAGCAGAAGTCCAAATTCTGTCTAATTTAACAGCTTCCTCTTAAAATTATTGCGATGTTTATAGATCTCGATTGCTTCTCTGTATGTGCGCGCATGATAGTGCGAAGTTTTTGAGATGACACTAGTCTCATTAAATTTAATCTCGTGGTTGCCTTCTTGGTACACATGTTCTGCTACGGCCGATTTCTCCGTGTGTCCCAGGCGGAAATTCCTTTTATGTTCGACCAGAGTGCCATTGGGTCACCCACTCACGAGTTAGCTAGACATCTGGCCTCGTTGTTGCAACCCTATGTTGGAAAAACTGACAGCCATATAAAATATTCGGCTCATTTCATTGAAAAACTAAAAGAGATGAATGTTGGGCATAGTGATATTCTTGTTAGCTTTGACGTGGTGTCTCTGTTTACGATGATTCCAGTGAACGATGCTATCTCTTGCTTAGCATAGTATCATTGTTTAGACACCACTACCACTACCTACTTTCAATACAATAACGAGTTATATGTAGGGATGCAACATCGTTGATAAAAACATCGATGTTCAGAGATCGATGTTCCTGCGGAAAAATATCGATGTTAAATAAACATCGCTCTGAAAAACGATGCATCGATGTTTTTCCGATGTGAAAATGAAGCTGTGTTGCCAGAAAGTATCTGCAGACTGCCTTATTTATGTTCTTTCACTAGGCTACGAATACACAGTGAAATGGCAGCTTAGAATGAAAAAGAAGTTGGGAATAAGGTTTCGCTACCTATTGCGCTGAGTTTACTTGGGATTTAAATCGATTTGTCCATTACATGCGAAATAACTTGTGTTTTGTTGACGTATTGCATTTTTCTTAGCTGTCGACCTGGAGAAAATTAAACATTATGCATCTTTCAGTTATTACTTAATAATGAAGTTTTAAAATGAATATTCATCAATAATGTTTTTCAAATCATGTACCTTGCTGAAATGAAAATCTGTTATACTTGGCTTGTTTGTTGGCTATTGTCTCGGATTTTTTCGTCGACTTTTGTCTGATGTTTTAACTGACGTTTTGACAGTACGATATCAGTCTGACTGGGTAACACTGTCAAAGATTCGATTCCACTAATGTTCGAGGGTGAAATTTCAGCAATTCCAGAAGCCCGTGCTGGACAAACATCAGATTAACCATCAAAGATCGACATAAAAAAGAGGCAATATGACAAATAATAACCATGAAAGCTTTTAATTTTGTTTAAGGATTTGGGATTTGTATTCGCAATATTTGCATTCGTCAGTGTCGTGAAGGTCCAATAACTTCTACAGTCACTAATCTAATAATCACCGGTACAAGAAAAACTTTAATGCACACTGTTTTATTCAATATTTCAAGTTACTGATTCTTTTTTGTAGTAGAACAAAAAGCTTCATATAAAATCCTCTTATGCACACAATACTCAGACAAATTGACTGCAGCACTGAGAGAATAGCAAACAAAAGTGAGTAAATCATATTGTTGTTAGTTTCTTATTTCACTTACCTACTATCCCAAAAGTATGAAAACAGCGACGACAGCAGGAGCACCGCACTTGAGCTGACGTTGGCTGAACAACTAATAAAGTAATAATGGAGTTGACAATCAGTTGTTGAACGATGTCGATGGTTTTGGACTACTATCGTCGATGCATCGACGATATATCGCTGTTCAAACATCGATGTTTATGGACGAAACATCGATGTTTTCAAAACATCGATGTATCGTTTGCATCCCTAGTTCTATGAACAGATTGACGGAGTGGCTATGGGTAGTCCACTGAGTTCAGCGGTGGCCAATCTATTTATGGAGTCGTTCGAACAACAGGCGTTGAAGACTGCGAATAAAAAGCCAGCTAGGTGGTATCGATATGTCGACGACACTTTTGTGCTATGGACACACGGTGCAGAGGAATTAGATGCCTTCTTAACGTATGTCAATGGTATCAACGTTGGGCCACAAGGTCTACAGGAAGGCTACTCATACTGACCGATACCTGCATAAAGCCTCTAAGCACCATCCCAGACAGAAAAGAGGTATGGTTAAAACACTGGTTGACAGGGAGCATAAAATTTGTGAACATTTAAAAGATGAGTTGGAGCATTTACGATCCACCTTCCAGATGAACGGTTATTCTACCAAAGAAATAGACAGAGCCCTTAGTCCCAGGGAGAAAGTTAATGTCAACAATGAACAACAACCGCCCAAGGGGAAAGTTTTTCTTCCGTTCATAAATAAGGTTACAGACCTATTGGAAAAGTGCTGGACAAGAATTGTTGTTGTGGTCTTCAGTCCGGAAACTGGTTTGATGCAGCTCTCCACAATACCCTATCCTGAGCAAGCCTCTTCATCTCCACATAAGAACGGCAACCTACATCTGCTTTCTGTATCCATCTCTTGCTCTTCCTCTGCGGTTTTTACCCCACACACTTCCCTCCAACGCTAAATTCACAATTCCTTGATGTTTAAGAATGTGTCCTACCAATCTATCCCTTCTTTTCTGTTCATTACCTCCTCATTAGTTACGCGATCCAACCACCTAATCTTCTCCACATTTCAAAAGCCTCTATCCTCTTCCTGTCCGCACTGTTTATCTTCCATGTCTCACTCCCATACATGGCAACACTCCATACAGATGCCTTCAGAAAGGACTTCCTTAGGCTTAAATCAATATTCGATATTTCTCTTTTTCAAAAATGCTTTTCTACCCCATTTTCTGCATTTTATATGCTCTGTACTGCGACCACCATTTGTTATTTTACTGCCCAAGTAACAAAACTCATCTACCTCCTTTATTGCTTCGTTACTCAATTTAATTCCTTCAGCATCACCTGATTTTCTTACACTGCACTCCATTACCCTAGTTTTGCTCTTGTTAATCTTCATCTTATATGCACCTTTCAGCACACTGCCCATTCCGTTTAACTGCTCTTCCAGGTCCTTTGCTGTCTCTGGCAGAATTACTATGTCGTCGGCAAAACGCAATATTTTTAATCCTTCTCCAAAATTCTTCTTGCTTTTCTTTATAGCTCGCTCAATGTACAAATTGAATAACATTGGAGAAAGGCTACAAACCCTGTCTTACTTCCTTCCCAAGCACTGCATCCCTTTCATGTCCTTCAACTCTGACAACCGCTGTCTGATTTTTGTAGAAGTAGTAAATAAACTTACGCTCCCTATATTTTACTCCTGCTTGCTTCAGAACTTGAAAGAGTTCATTCCAATCAACATTGTCAAAAGCCTTCTTCAAATCTGCAAAAGCTAGATATGGAGGTTTGCCTTTTCTTAATCGTGTTAATATTTTGTAACCATGACATATTACAAGGTTCTGTAGTTTTCACACCTGTCTGGGTCTGCTTTCTTTGGAATGGGGATTATAATATTTTTCTTAAAATCTGAGGGTACTTCGCCTGTCGCATACATCTTACACACGAGGTGAAACAGTTTTGTCATGTCTGCTTCTCCCAGTGACTTCAGAAGCTCTGAGGAAATGTCATCTACTCCATGGGCCCTGTTTCGACTTAGGCCCTTCAGTGCTCTGTCATATTCGTCTCTCAGTATAGTATCTCCTATTTCATCCTCATCTACTTCTTCTCCACTTCCTTCGTAGAGCCTCTCTGTATACTCTTTCCACCTTTCAGCTTTCCCTTCTTTGCTGAGAACTGGCTTTCCATCTGCGTTCTTCATATTCATACAGTTGTTTTTCTTATTTCTTTTATTTTCATGCAGGCATTATCTATTTTTCCCCTATTTATACATTCTTCTATATCCTGCTTAGCCATTTTGCACTTACTGTCAATCTCATTTCTTAGGCATCTGTACTCCATTTTGCCTGTTTCATTTACTGTATTTTTATATTTTCTTCTTTCATCCATTAAATTTAGTATGTCCTGTGATATCCAAGGATTTTTTGTAGGTCTTGCCTTCCTACCTATTTTGTCCTCTGAGGCCTTCAGTATTTCATCTGTCAATGCTACCCATTCCTCCTCTACTGTTTTATTTTCCCCTGTTTCTGTCAATTGTTGTCTAAAGCTCCCTCGGAAATTCTCAAGATCTTCAGGTTCATTCAGTTTATCCAGGTCCCAGCTCCTTATTTTCCTACCTTTCTACAGCTTTTTCAGTTTCAGCCTACAATTCATGACCAATAAGCTATGGTCAGAGTCTATATCTGCCCTTGGGTACGTCTGACAGTTTAAAACCTGGTTCCGAAATTTATGTCTTACCATTATAAAACCTAATCTAATTCCTTCAGCATCGCTTGATTTTTTAAGACTGCATTCCATTACCCTTGTTTCATTCTTGTTAATGTTCATATTTTCTCACAAAATTACAATGTTTTCGGCAAAACGAAATGTCTATATATCTTCACCCTGAATTTTAATTCCTTTTCCAAATTTCTCCTTGCTTTCCTTTGTAGCTTGCTCGATGTGCAAATTGACTAATATTGGAGAAAGGCTACAACCCTGTCTTACTCCCTTCCCAACCTCTGCATACCTTTCATGCCCTTCAACCCTGTTAACTGCTGTCTGGTTTTTGTACAAATTGTAAATAACCCTTCGTTCCCCGTAATTTTATTCCTGCTGATTTCAGAATTTGAAAGACTGCATTCCATTTCCCTTGTTCCCTATGGGAACGATATGTAAGTGTACGCCTTGCCCAGGAGCAGAAATTTATTTGCCGCTAGGTGGAGTTGAACCCGCGACCTTGTCAATATGGATGCGATCTTTCTTTTTTTTTTTTTTTTCCCACTGCTAACTTGGTACTAAGTTATCAGTGCACCGCTCTATCTTTCGACCAACTTTGTTGTATGGGAGTGAAAGTTGGGTGGATACAGGTTGCCTTATTCATAAGATAGAGGTTACAGATTTGAAAGTAGCAAGAATGATTGCAGGTACCAACAGATGGGAACAATGGCAGGAGGGTGTCCATAATGAGGAAATCAAAGAAAAGCTGGGAGTGAACACCATAGATGAAGCAGTTAAAGCGAACAGACTGAGATGGTGGGGTCATGTTACACGCATGGGAGAAGCAAGGTTACCTAAGAGACTCATGAGCTCGGCAGCGGAGGGTAAGAGGAGTCGAGGTAGACCAAGAAGAAAGTACTTAGATTCGGTGCAGAATGATTTTGAAGTGAAAGGCATAACATCAGACGAGGCATCAATGTTAGCATTGAATAGGGGATCATGGAGGAATTTTATTAGAGGTACTATGCTCCAGATTGAACGCTGAAAGGCATAATCAGTCTCTAATGATGATGATGATGACGATTTTTTTTGCGCTCATTAATGTTTGCCTTCTTCGGCGTCGGTTTCAAATGCCATAAACAAAACATTCCCCTACTGTAGGTACCAGTGTTGTATCGCAAATTAAATCAGTTGCGCCTTCCCTTCAAATCATAATACAAAACTAAAATGATGCTCTGTGGAATGAATAATAACTACCCACTCACCGTGTAGGAAGAAGAAAAAAAAACTTGTGGTGATTTTCACTTTTTTTACAGAAATGTAGTAAACAGACCAAGACACACCTTACTGTGATGAAAGGAACTATGTTTGACTTCTTTCTGTGGGAGTGACATGAGGTGGATTTTATACGTGCCGAGGAGAAAGGAATCAAGTCAGTGACTTAGTTCCTTTCTCCGCCGCATGTCGCATCCCATCAGTATATTTTACTGTCAGCGAGCTTGTACTACACCAGCTACATGCTAGGTGGCGTTGATCTGCGGCATGTAGGTGTAGAAAGCGCAAAAAAAGAAAAAAAAAAAAGTTATTTGGCGCCAAATTCGTCAGGTGTCACGATTATTGTTGAGTGTTGTAAGTGATTATATACCGTCTTACTAAATGTCAAAAGGACATGCGTGGAAGAAATCCATGCATAACAAAAATTCCGGAAAATGTAATAAATTTGATAGTACCCAGTATCACATCTTTCCCACTCAAAGAAACTTACTATGCTGGGAAGGATATGCAATACCTAGCTGCAAGCTTGGATTTGAAAACTTTGCATGAAATGTTCTTTAAGAAATAAGAATAAATGTGAACTACGACTTCTATAGGAAACATTTTCATGAAAATTACAAAGTGCGAATCAATATAAAAAAAATGAAGATTTTTCGGAAACTGATGAAATACATTCATGGAGAAGACACTGAGATTTTTTATGGGGAGATTTCGAAATGGCTAACTTCAAGTGCCACTCCCATGAACCACAGACATTGCCGAGGTGGGGTGGCTTGCGTGCCTCAACGATACAGATAGCCGTACCGTAGGTGCAACCACAGCGGAGGGGTATCTGTGGAGAGGCCAGACAAACGTGTGGTTCCTGAAGAGGGGCAGCAGCCTTTTCAGTAGTTACAGGGGCAACAGTCTGGATGATTGACTGAGCTGGCCTTGTAACATCAGCTAATGTGGCTTTGCCACACAGCTACTGCGAACGGCTGAAAGCAAGGGGAAACTACAGCCGTTATTTTTCCCGAGGACATGCAGCTCTACTGTATGAACATATGATGATGGCATCCTCTCGGGTAAAATATTCCGGAGGTAAAATAGTCCCCCATTCGGATCTCCGGGCGGGGACTACTCAGGAGGATGTGATCATCAGGAAAGACAATACTGGCATTCTACGGGTCGGAGCGTGGAATGTTAGATCCCTTAATCGAGTAGGAAAATTAGAAAATTTAAAAAGGGAAATGGATAGGTTGAAGTTAGATATAGTGGGGATTAGTGAAGTTCGGTGGCAGGATGAACAGGATTTCTGGTCAGGTGAGTACAGGATTATAAATACAAAATCAGTTGGGGGTATCACAGGAGTAGGATTGATAATGAATAAGAAAATAGGAATGCGGGTAAACTACTATAACCAGCACAGCGATCGCATTATCATTGTCAAGATAGATACGAAGCCAACACCGACAACAGTAGTACAGGTTTATATGCCAACTAGCTCTGCCGATGATGAGGAGATCGAAGAAATATATGAGGAGCTAAAGGAAATTATTCAGACAATTAAGGGAGAGGAAAACTTAATTGTTATGGGAGACTGGAATTCGGTAGTAGGACAAGGAAGGGAAGGGAAGATAGTGGGTGAATATGGTCTGGGCAAAAGGAATGAAAGAGGAAGCCGCCTGGTAGAATTTTGCACGGAACATAATTTAGTTATAACAAACACCTGGTTTAAGAATCACAAAAGAAGGTTGTATACGTGGAAGAGACCAGGAGACACCGGGAGATACCAGATAGATTTTATAATGGTAAGACATAGATTTCGGAACCAGGTTTTGAAGTGTAGGACATACCCAGGAGCAGACATAGACTCTGACCATAACTTGTTGGTAATGAACTGTAGGCTGAAACTGAAGAAACTACAGAAAGGTAGGAAAATAAGGAGATGGGACCTAGATAAATTGAAGGAACCTGAAGTTCTTAAGAATTTCAGAGGGAGCTTCAGGCAACAATTGACAGAAACAGGAGAAAATAAAACAGTTGAGGAGGAATGGGTAAAACTGAGAGATGAAATAGTGAAGGCAGCAGAGGACAAAGTAGGTAGGAAGGCAAGACCTACAAAGAATCCTTGGATATCACAGGAGATACTAAATTTAATCGATGAAAGGAGAAAGTATAAAAATGCAGTAAATGAAACAGGCAAAATGGAGTACAGACGACTAAGAAATGAGATTGACAGGAAGTGCAAAATGGCTAAGCAGGAATGGCTAGAAAGCAAATGCAAGGATGTAGAAGAATGTATAAATAGGGGAAAAATAGATACAGCCTACCGGAAAATAAAAGAAACATTTGGCGATAAGAAAAACAGCTCTATGAATATCAAGGACACTGATGGAAAACCAGTTCTCAGCAAAGAAGGGAAAGCTGAAAGGTGGAAAGAGTATATAGAGGGGCTCTACAAAGGAAATGAACTTCGAGACAATATTGTAGGAAGGGAAGAGGATGTAGATGATGATGAAATAGGAGATACTATACTGAGAGATGAATTTGACAGAGCACTGAAAGATCTAAGTCGAAACAAGGCCCCTGGAGTAGATGATATCCCGTCAGAGCTACTGAAGTCTCTGGGAGAGCCAGCCATGACAAAACTATTTGAACTGGTGTCTAGGATGTATGAGACCGGCGAAATACCCTCAGACTTTAAGAAAAATGTTATAATCCCCATTCCAAAGAAAGCGGGTGCAGACAGGTGTGAAAACTACAGAACCATCAGTTTAATAAGTCATGGTTGCAAAATATTAACACGAATTATATACAGAAGGATGGAAAAGCTGGTAGAAGCCGACCTCGGGGAAGATCAGTTTGGGTTCAGGAGAAATGTAGGAACACGGGAGGCAATACTCACTTTACGGCTTATCCTAGAAGATAGATTAAGAAAAGACAAACCAACATTTCTAGCTTTTGTAGATTTGGAGAAGGCTTTTGACAATGTTGATTGGAATAAACTCTTTCAAGTTCTGAAGCAAGCAGGAGTAAAATATAGGGAGCGTAAGGTTATTTACAACTTGTACAAAAACCAGACAGCGGTTGTCAGAGTTGAAGGGCATGAAAGGGATGCAGTGGTTGGAAAGGGAGTAAGACAGGGTTGTAGCCTTTCCCCAATGTTGTTCAATTTGTACATTGAGCAAGCTATAAAGGAAAGCAAGGAGAAATTTGGAGAAGGAATTAAAGTTCAGGGTGAAGAATTAAAAACATTGCGTTTTGCCGACGACATAGTAATTCTGTCAGATACAGCAAAGGACCTGGAAGAGCAATTGAACGGAATGGACAGTGTGCTGAAAGGTGCATATAAGATGAACATTAACAAGAGTAAAACTAGGGTAATGGAGTGCAGTGTAAGAAAATCAGGTGATGCTGAAGGAATTAGATTAGGTAACGAAACAATAAAGGAGGTAGATGAGTTTTGTTACTTGGGCAGTAAAATAACAAATGATGGTCGCAGTACAGATGATATAAAATGCAGAATGGCAATGGGTAGAAAGGCGTTTTTGAAAAAGAGAAATTTGTTAACATCGAATATTGATTTAAGCCTAAGGAAGTCCTTTCTGAAGGCATTTGTATGGAGTGTTGCCTTGTATGGGAGTGAAACATGGACGATAAGCAGTGTGGACAGAAAGACGATAGAGGCTTTTGAAATGTGGTGCTACAGAAGAATGCTGAAGATTAGGTGGGTGGATCGCGTAACTAATGAGGAGGTACTGAACCGAATTGGGGAGAAAAGAAATTTCTGGCATACCTTGACTAAAAGAAGGGATAGGTTGGTAGGACACATTCTTAGACATCAAGGAATTGTGAATTTAGCTTTGGAGGGAAGTGTGTGGGGTAAAAATCGCAGAGGGAGACCAAGAGACGCGTATAGTAAGCAGATTCAAGTGGATGTGGGTTGTCGTTCTTATGAGGAGACGAAAAGGCTTGCTCAGGATAGAGTAGGGTGGAGAGCTGCATCAAACCAGTCTCTGGACTGAAGACCACAACAACAACAACAACTTCAAGTGATAACTCACTGTGATATGAACTATTCCGATCTTTGAATTCTATTAAATAGTTGTTTTCATGTTCAGCCGAAGATAATTTGCCAATAAATTTGAGCTTTAATACAGAAATGTGTATCTTTGAATGTATTAAACTCTCGAAAAGTACTAATTCCTTCGTTGACTGGAGAAAGGAACTATGCTACAAATTTCAATTTTTTTTTTTCAGAAGATACTTTGTAGAATTTTTAATTTCATTCACAGTATATATGGTTAGAGTACAGCAAATATCGAAAATTTCAATGCAATCTGTTAAATAGTTTAACAATAAAACAGTTTTTGTCTCTCCTGAAAAGTACAAAAGAGTGACTTAGTTCCTTTCTCCACTGACCGATTAATGAAAATGATATTCAATTCGTAAGTGAAAACTTTAAACATTTTTGGAACAAAGTCCTGTATTTAGCACGCTTTTGTTGAACGTAATGCTGGTCGTTAATATAGAGTATGAAATCCTGTAAGGTAGAAGTTTTCCGGTTAATCGCATAATAAATAAACTGTCCAAGAAGCCAAGTGTAACTGTTACGCTTGGCTTCGGGGTAATATTTACAGTCAGGGCGCAATATGTTCAAATGTTTGTAAATCTATCCGACCGAACTGCGTGGTCATCAGTCCGTAGCTTACAAACTACTTAAATCTAGGTAAACTAACCTACGGACAAACATACACACACATCCATGCCCCAGGGAAGACTCGAACCTCCACGGCGAGCAACTGGAGTTTGTGACACTTGCGGGGAGTGACACTTGCGGGGAAAGGGAATGTGTAGACACTTGCGGGGAGATCCGGACGCTGCAGGTAGTGAACGAGGTGTTCCACAAGTAAGGATACACCACCCCTACTCCACGCCCTCCAGCCGCTACCTGTGCCGTATTCAGGGAAAGGCCCACCGAGCGAGGTGGAGCAGTAGTAACGTCGAACCTCCAACCGGACCGGCCGCGCAATTTGTGACACAAATTACATGTTTGATAATATTAATGCATAGAAGTATGAAATCACGTCAAGACTACTTCCTGCAAAAATTTCGACAAAAAAGTTGACATTGAGTTCAGAAAAACAAAATTCTGGTATATTGGAGTTTAATATTTTATCAAAAAATGAATGTTACTTCAAGAGATACAGCCATTCAAATTTACGGGCACCATAACGTTTTCCCTTCCTGAGTAAATGAGCTGCTTCTTGTAGTTTCAACATCACAGTAGCCTTTTTCTTGAATGTTCTGAATATAAATCTTCACACAGACTTCTTGAGGAGGAGAGTGATACATCTTTTTGACTGTACTGAACAGGCGTTCCGCATATTCCGTAATTTATATTTATACAGTTAACAGGCAATGCAATTTATAACCAACTATTGGCTGCCAATTTCGCTTCATTTTTCCTGGAAGTCTTGCAACTTGTTTCTCCCTGTAGGTTTATGCAAAGTTCGGAGTAAAAATGGTTATATATGACGGCGATAGAAAATAGAATTTATCCTTAGCATTTTTCGGTGTGTGACATTCCCTTACACATTCAGTATTTCACACATTTCTTAGATTTATTTGTAATTCGAATACAGCCAAATCGTTTTGGAGTCTACGAATAAATGCTTCAAGTATGTAAAATATTCATTATTATTAACATTTTTAATTAAAGGTTTAAGGTTGCGTCTCCTATTAAAAAGCATAGCAGCTATTTTTAAAGAGATGGAAGTTGCGTGATAGTGGGGTTAACTACATAGCGGTCAATTACATTAGCGTATCTGTGCAGGATGCCTAATATATTTATTGCTTGTGCAGGTGTCTTGATATGCTTAGTGTTCTGAATAATATGCTTTTAGGAGGTATGATTGTGGAAAGTCATCGTCTTGCAGTAGCAGAAAATGTCTTAATAACTCTCCAAACATTATCACCATTAAAATACCTTTTCGTTTTCAGGAGGAACAATTAACGAACTAATATGTAGTTAGAACAAGTAACTATGTTGCTCTTCAGCTTGCAATGGGTTGTGCAATTTCACTGAGTTTGGTGTTATGTTGACAATGTGGAAACTTGACAACAACAGTGCTAGACTTGTTGTTGTGCCTGTATCCAGGAAAAGCCATTAGCCACCCCAAGGGCCCCGCAAGTGTCACTCCCCGCAAGTGTCACTCCCCGCAAGTGTTCCAACCCCCTATCTCAGCACGGCTTATGGCGGACTGATTACACGGCAGTGGCATCCCTGTAGTGGAGTGTCCTACACGGTCCCGACTTGCATTCTAGGGAACACCTCTGGAATGTTTCGGAACGCGTGTAACCGAAAAATTTTGTGGAACAATTTCCACAATGTTTTGTACACAGCTCGTATAGAGCACCTAGCCATACCCCCCTAGAATATTATGTGCTGTATGTGACGATACTGCCGTCCCTCTCATCTCAATGTTATTGTACGATACCGTCTGCGTTGTTTTGTGTCCCAGCTTCGTCGCCTCTTTTGTGTCTCGTTTCCGTCGTAGGTGTCGGTGGCCGAGTAAGAAGACCGACACAGGAATAAAGGTAACACGCTTGTGCAGGTACGGAGGGGAGCAGCCAGTGGGACAGCAGAAACTAGAAACACTAGAGTAAATTAGAACGAGATATATATTGCACAGGATTTATACAGTACTTAACTTTTACATATCTCAGTACTGCAGAATGCTGATACATAGTTGAGCTGGAGGTCTGCCTAGTGCCTGTCCGATAGCCAAGTCTTCACTGGTGCCTATCTGATTCCGAAGGTCTTAACTGGTTCCTATCTCAGTCCCAAGTGAACGATGTCGTTTAGTGGTGGCCACGAGCGGAGTTGCAGCAGAGGGCGATCGTGGCTGTCGTAAGAACGTGCGTAGTAGGTGGCGCGCACTTTGTACTTGTGCGACACCACACGTTGGACCCGGAATCGTGTGGTTCAATAATGATACATGTTGCGTGTGAAGTTACAAACGAAATAGCCAGTCTAGGAGTCAATGTAGGACAGTGTCTCGGTGATACTGTGATCAAAACAAGTGATAGATTTCATTAATTAAGAGATTTGTATAAGACGATTCCAGACAGTTCTATAAACAATACTTTTGTCATTGTACATTATTTTAATAAATAGACAGACGAAGGGTACAAACTTATGTAAAACATAAAGTCATGAAAATAAATAGCATTGTATATAGGTTAGGCTCATAAACAAGTTGTGTTAATCAGCTAATTGTGGTAATAAATCTAATAGTCGACACTTGAATATTGTTATTCTTTGTATATATTGACTGACGTGAGATTTTGAGTATATCTTGTGAATGGCCATGACATTTGATAGTTCAATATATGTTAGAAACATGTATGATGTACTCATTAACAAATTAATTGACATTTAATATCACACTTTGTTGTTAACAGAAAGCTCGGAAACTTCGTCTTAAAAATACATGCGGCATCTAAAATTATTGTATGCATAGTTTTCATTTTATATTGTGATTATTCTTGTGTACACGAAATGTTTTACTTGTGTGCTTGGTAATTGTAAATCAGTATATTCAATTGTTATAAACAATGCGTAATGTAAGGTCATTATTGCTGATGTTATATATTTGCCTCACCGCCTTGCGTGGGTGAGTTCGAGTTTTGTCTTTTGTCGAGTACTTTGGAATCTAGGTCAGTCTGTGTTGTTGTGGTAATTTGAGTACGTTATTGTAATGTTTTGGTGGAGAAGAAGTTTGATTTAAATTAAAAAAGAAGTGAGAAATTGTACATATAGAGTATTTATTTCTACCACGACGCCCCAGGAGAATAAGGTTGCAGCGAGGAGAACCCCCATACAACGTAATGTTGAAAAGCTGAGTATCTCGTTTACAAGTGGTAGAATGAACAGTAATTACTTATATAGCATGTGAATGTTACATGTAGTAACACTCAAACCCACAACCGGAAACTCCAAAACACGGCATCGTACTATAGCTATACTATTCAAAATGTTTGTAGAGCTTAGGGGACCTCACTACAGGGTCATCAGTCCCTAAACCTACAAACTACTTATGAACTAGCTTATACTAAAGACGGCACAAACATCCATACCTGAGGGAGGATTCGAATCCCCGAACGCAGCGGCCGTGCAGACCGGGACTGGCACGCCGCAGACCGCTCGGCCACTGCGGCAGGCAGCTGTACTATTACTGCAACCATTTCTTTTGGAATTAGATGTTGGTGTTCTTAGCAAATTACCATGCAGTTCTGAACGTTGAAGGTATATAACGTCCTATGGAACATGGTACCAGACCTATGCCTTCCGAACTTCAAAAAGAAAAGAAACCACGGAATTTCGCTCAAAGCTCCGGTAAGCTGTTTAATGACTGGACCAGTTTCGACATGTTATCACCATCGACAGGTCATAAACACTTCTTGGCCGGCGGTTGCGTCAGGATCCGCTGTGAGTCAACATCTACACCAGTCATTCACCCATTACGCAAATGTAGACTCGCAGGCAACCACCGGGGAACCGGTATTTATAGTCTGCTGATAATGACAATCAGACATCGAAACTGCCACAACCATTTCACGTCAGAACTGATGGAAACCATTATTGTTAATAATATTCTACTACAAATGAACCGCCGGCCGCAGTGGCCGAGGAGACTGAGGCGCTTCAGTCATCGTCTGCACGGCCACTACGGTCGGGGGTTCGAATCCCCTCTCGGGCATGAATATTTGTGCCGTCATAGTTCGTAAGTAGTTCATAAGTAGTTTGTAAGTTTAGGAACTGATGAGCCCGTAATTAAGTCCCATAAGATTTACAACCATTTGAACATTTTTGAACAAATGAACCCACTATTATTAAAATGGTGTGTTGTGGTCTTCAGTCCGGAGACTGGTTTGATGCAGCTCTCCACAATACCCTATCCTGGGCAAGCCTCTTCATCTCCACATAAGAACGACAACCTACATCTGTCTGAATCTGCTTACTGTATCCAACTCTTGGTCTTCCTCTGCGGTTTTTTCCCCACACACTTCCCTCCAACGCTAAATTCACAATTCCTTGATGTCTAAGAATGTGTCCTACCAATCTATCCCTTCTTTTAGTCAAGGTATGCCAGAAATTTCTTTTCTCCCCAACTCTCTTCAGTATCTCCTCATTAGTTACGCGATCCACCCACCTAATCTTCAGCATTCTTCTATAGCTCCACATTTCAAAAGCCTCAATCCTCTTCCTGTCCGCACTGTTTATCGTCCATGTTTCACTCCCATACAAGGCAACACTCCATACAAATGCCTTCAGAAAGGATTTCCTTAGGCTTAAATCAATATACCATGTTAACAAATTTCTCTTTTTCAAGAATGCTTTTCTACCCATTGCCATTCTGCATTTTATATCCTCTGTACAGCGACCATCATTTGTTATTTTACTGCCCAAGTAACAAAACTCATCTACCTCCTTTATTGCTTCATTACCTGATCTAATTCCTTCGGCATCAACTGATTTTCTTAGACGGCACTCCATTATCCTTGTTTTGCTCTTGTTAATGTTCATCTTATATGCACCTTTCAGCACACTGTCCATTCCGTTCAATTGCTCCTCCACATCCTTTGCTGTATCTGACAGAATTACTATGTCGTCGGCAAAACGCAAAGTTTTTAAATCTTCCCCCTGAACTTTAATTCCTTCACCAAATTTCTCCTTTCTTTCCTTTATAGCTTGCTCAATGTACAAATTGAATAACATTGGAGAAAGGCTACAACCCTGTCTTACTCCCTTTCCAACCACTGCATCCCTTTCATGCCCTTCAACTCTGACAACCGCTGTCTGATTTTTGTACAAGTTATAAATAACATTAAGCTCCCTATATTTTACTCCTGCTTGCTTCAGAACTTGAAAGAGTTTATTCCAATCAACATTGTCAAAAGCCTTCTCCAAATCTACAAAAGCTAGAAATGTAGGTTTGCCTTTCCTTAACTATCTTCTAGGATAAGCCGTAAAGTGAGTATTGCCTCCCGTGTTCCTACATTTCTCTTGAACCCAAACTGATCTTCCCCGAGGTCGGCTTCTACCAGCTTTTCCGTCCTTCTGTAAATAATTCGTGTCAATATTTTGCAACCATGACTTATTAAACTGATGGTTCTGTAGTTTTTACACCTGTCTGCACCTGCTTTCTTTGGAATGGGGATTATAAAATTTTTCTTAAAGTCTGAGGGTACTTCACCTGTCTCATATATCTTACACACCAGGTGAAACAGGTTTGTCATGGCTGGTTCTCCCAGAGACTTCAGTAGCTCTGAGGGAATATCATCTACTCCAGGGGCCTTGTTTCGACTTAAGTCCTTCAGTGCTCTGTCAAATTCATCTCTCAGTATAGTATCTCCTATTTCATCCTCTCTACTTCTTCTCCCCTTTCTACAATATTGCCACTAAGTTCATTTTCTTCATAGAGCCTCTCTATATACTCTTTCCACCTTTCAGCTTTCCCTTCTTTGCTGAGAACTGGTTTTTCATCAGAGTCCTTGATATTCATAGAGATGTTTTTCTTATCTCCAAATGTTTCTTTTATTTTCCTGTAGGCTGTATCTATTTTTCCCCTATTTATACATTCTTCTACATCCTTGCATTTGCCTTCCAGCCACTCCTGCTTAGCCATTTTGCACTTCCTGTCAATCAGATTTCTTAGTCGTCTGTACTCCATTTTGCCTGTTTAATTTACTGCATTTTTATGGTATACTTCCTATTCTATTATTGATATGAACATGTTGTGATGGTGCAGAGCATTCCCTACCTACTATAATCAAGTGGAGAGAAATGCGTCATATGCAAGACACCTTGTCTGATTTATTTTAATCGCCCAAACATGTTTCGGCACTTTTTGTTCCAACTTCTGCCTTTAATTTCTGAAATTGTTTTACGCGTTACAGTTTTATTATTTATTTTAATGAATTTTTTGATTTGAAAATTATGTCGAATAAATTAGATCTACATTTATTTACAGACCTAAATGAAGTTATTGAAGGTATATACTTGCTACTTTTATTAGGCAGCGACGAGTTTTACGACTTCTCATCTGCAAAAAACGAAAGTTTTTATTTTCAAAACGAATTTCTTTATTGTACGCTGACCAGCATATTATGATGAAATATAATATTATGTTCTTCGTTTGTGATGCTATAATGTCCGTAGTTGCTTTCATAATTATGAATAGCAGTGTTTGTCCGTCTTTGCAACTACAATAAAAATGCGATTCTTTCGTTTTAATGAATGTAAAACATTTTCAGTGGTCTGTAATAATAGAAATCTACAGTTTGTTTTGTGTTTAGATCGAAAACAGTTCTTAAATGGACCCTGAAAAGTAGGCCTAATGTTTGTTACTTACGGAAATTTTGTCTTCTTTTCGCTTCACATCATGGAATGCCGGTCTGTTTAATGCAATACCGCCGGTTCTTCATGCTTTGTCGTTTACTCACTACTTTCACTGTCACTTTTTCACTGTTCGTAGTTGTTTTCCACAGATCAGAAGTGTTTGTTTTTGTTTTTACTGATTCTGCACAGTGTGTTATTGGAGTGTTGCCAACCTCACAAATGTAGTTCTTTCTCTATGTTTTATAATAAATTATGTTTCGGTGTATTTAGTTTTGATGTAAGCGGATTGGAATAGTGGCAAAATAATACATGTATATATTTAATGGGAACTCCACGTATTTTCTTTTCAATGCGAATACTACGAATAAACGGAGGGAGTCGCCATGGGTAGCCCACTCTCCCCTGTGGTCGCAAATTTGTACTTGGAGAATTTCGAGGAGGAAGCCCTGGCATCATCTGAATGGAAACCTACTTGCTTTTTCCGTTACGTGGACGATACTTTCGTCATCTGGCCACATGGTATGGACAAACTCCTTGACTTCCTTACACAACTGAACTCCATACACCCTAACATCAAATTCACTATGGAGACTGAAACGAAGTGTAAATTGCCGTTCCTTGACGTCTTGGTCAAGAGAAGAGCTGATGGCACCCTGGGACATAGTGTATATCGGAAGACAACGCACACTGATCTGTATTTACACGCAGATAGATGTAACCACCCTTCACAGAGGAATGGGGTACTTAAACTCTAGTACATAGGGCACGCACTATCTCCGACGCAGAGAGTCTACCCCATGAATTGGAACACCTGAGAACTGTATTTCGAAAAAAAAAAAAAAAATAAATAAATAAAAAAATGGGTACTCAGAGTGGCAGATTCAGTGGGCTCTCCGCCCAACCACTACATCACAACCTGTGGAAACGGATGAAAACACGAGGGCGGATGTAGGCACTGCGTTCGTTCCATATACCGGCGCAATCTCGGGGAAGGTCGCCCGCATTAGGTAAAAGCAGCAGGTTGGAACTGTCTTTTGTCCGCCGAATAAAATGCGTGCTCTGGTGGGGAGCGTCAAAGATGATCTCGGTTTGAGGAAGGCGGGCGTGTACCAGATTCCGTGTCAGTGTGGCAAGTCATATATTGGACAGACAATGCGCACCGTCGAGGATCGATGCATTGAACACCAGAGGCACACACGATTGATGTATCCGAGCAGGTCGGCGGTCGCTGAACATTGTTTGTCGGAGAATCATGGGATGGAGTATGAACGCACTAGGATTCGAGATACCTGGACTGCGTCGTTAGAGAGGCCATTGAAATTCCACAAGTGACGACCTCATAAACCATGACTGTGGCTATAATCTTAGCAAAGCTTGGGAACCAGCGATTGGGTTCATTAAGAGTAAATCTAGCAAACGTAACGAAGTGACGACCACGGCGGACAGAGCCCTCACATCGACGTCATCTCAGACGCCGTCGCAATCGGTTCCACTGCGCGGACCACGGAGGGGTCGCCCCGCTGGCCGAGGGTATTTAAATGGCCCGCTACCGGGCTAGAACCCAGGTCCCTTCGAGCAGCCTTAGCGTGTGGATCTCCGTGCCGGCGCGTTTCCAGGAGCTCAGTCCGTCACTTCACCTAGTGATAGCGACATATGTGATCGCCGAAATGTTGTGCCCGTTGGACACTATAGACCGGCAGTACGCCCGTGGATATTTTGATTATCAAATACGCCGGGAGAAACTGAAGAATCACAGTTTAAATATTGATGAAAATTACTACACAAAGAAGAGATATCGTATTTTTCTCTTACGATTTTCGATTCCCTAAATATTTATTTCCCCCCACTTAACACACTATTTACGAATGGATAAGGAATAAAATATAAATTTCATTTTTATTAGGTTAATGATTTCGAAAGCAAAACCTAGTTTTAATATCAATGAAACTTACTACACAAAGGAAAGATATCATCACTGTGTTCGCAAATCTGGCGTTTGTTCACTCACTCGAATTATTTTATTTGACGATCGTGAAATGTTCAAATGTTTATAAAGCTTATGGGACTTAACTACGGGGTCATCAGTCCCTAAACTTACAAACTACTTATGAACTACTTACGAACTAGGACGGCACAAATATCCATGCCCGTGGGGGGATTCGAACCCCCGACCGTAGTGGCAGTGCGGACTGTGACTGAAGCGCCTCAGTCCCCTCGGCCACCGCGGCCGGCTGACGATCGTCAGATTAGCTAAACAAAAACAGAATAAATGCGAAATTTTTCGTTTTCCGAGGCATTCTTTTTTTTTTTTAATTCAAAAACTTGAAACCTGTTTGAGGACGCTACATACAAAGATGATGCAATTAGCGACTGTAATTTCAGAGACAGCTGTAATACATTGGCAGTGTTTTGGTCGGAGAGCCATGGCGGCCATGGCTTCATGGTAGTACGGCGGGAATACGTAGCGCCATCTTCCTTCATGCTTACCTCTATGATTTTTTCACTTCTATATGTGTTCTTTGCAACAAATATGTACTTATTTTACCGAGGCAACAACGAAAGCTATGATACTGTTTCCGACGTGGAATGCTTTTGTGGTAGCTGACCCAGGCGCTTTTATATTGCAGTATTCTGTTGTCACTTTCGTCTTTGTAATCAAATTTCACGTACCAAACGATAGTTTTTTCAGCATGTTAGGCCGGTATTACACTGTTAAATTTTTGATCAAATATTTGACATAAAAGTATCATCGTAAGTTCGTAAAATATTTTTGATGTAAATCTTTGACGTGACTCTAAAAAGCGGTATTACACTGTCGTCATATTTTTGATCATATTTCAAGATGGCCGACAGTAAACAGATGTTATCACGCGCTGTCATTGCTACTACGAAAACTGCATTTTGAAAAAAAAAGGGGCTTACTTGGGAATACTGTAGAAATCATTTCGTGTTGCAGGAGCTGCAAGCGGAGGGCGCCAAGTCGCATATAAATTACTGGAGAATGGATGATATCGGTATTTACTCAGTACAGTGGCTCCACACATTAAAAATCAGTATATGCAGGTCAGAAGACTATATCGACAGAAGACAGGTTTTCAGTGACACAGCAATTTCTTGCTATTGGGGTTAAATTTTACTTACGGCGCGGCGGTGTAACTTGCTCATGTTGGCAATCAAATGTTCGCTATAGGAGAAGGGTTAAATTACTGGACGGACAAGAACGCATACAAGAACCAGTCAACAACAGAGAAGGAACAGCGTCGATTATTGTTAGATTGAGAAGAGTGGAGAGCTTATAAAATTTGCTTCCTACATTTCTCTTAATTTTGTGGTTGATGTAACACACGAGGCCATTAATCTCCTTACATGCAGGCCGAATTTCTCCGTTGAGTACCTCCGCCATTCTCTTGTAACTTTGGAGTCTCCTTAATCTGTCCTTATTCAGGGTGTCTGCGATTATATAGTGCTTCGTCTGCTTCAGATGACAGCACACACCAAATAAACTTCGACGTCATGTTTTGAAACAAGGACGTTTGTTTTCAAATAAGCGCGGTCGCAGAATAGGGAGCACACAGAAGGGAAACCTGGGGGCGGCGCCTTTGATCTGTATGTTACCAAGCGTTGAGCTTGACGCCATATTGAAAAGCAGTAAACGCCGAACTATAGCCACTTAGTACTTTAGCTGGAAATGGACTTTTTACGAACTGCAGCTAATCTCGCCGACTTTTACGAAAGGAAACTGCTTTTCATTATGCTCTCATCTATTTTGCGCCCTCTTCTTGCACCTAATTGTAATCCAACGAAAAAAAATAGGCCTAAATTTTAATACAACTACGAAAATGTACGGTGGAATCGATGATCGTTTTATTTGGTGCTTATCTCTAGGAAAATCCCAAATAACGCGGAGTTATGTTTGGGAAATTAGTTATAAACAAGAAAGTGACTTTACAACTGCCAGGTTTTATTTGACACGAATAAATTCGCACAAAATATTGAGTCAGACTTACCAATACAACGTGATTACATAGAACTAATAACGTCTTGGCATATATAAAAGTTGTATTTGCATTAGCAGTATCATTAATTTACTGATTGGAGAAGGGCATATAGAGGAATCGGTCAACCAGAGCAGAAACAGCATAAAATAATTATTCCCCTTAATCTATTTGTTTGGGTATCAGAAGAGCATTCGTTGCCAACATTAACACACTACGCCTCCAATGCCGCAAGTAAAATGTTACCTGCCTACTTACGCACTATTCTTTGTCATTCATTTTAAATTATTCCCTGCGATGTTAAACTTATAAAATATAAATGTACTTCAACATTTCGATGCTGTTGAACTGCTGCACCAACAGCGAGAGTTATCGTCAAGAGAAGAATCAAGGCTACTTTTAATAATTATGCACACATGGCTCTCATTCGAAACTGATAACATTTAACTTTCACTGCACATATAGCGACGTTCACTTACTGCTCAGCATTTTTTGGGAAGGTGAAGAAACTTATATCCTTATTTGTATTCGAAGTATTGCGCCAATTAGGTGCTGAACACCATCGGCCGCCTTTTCTTTTATTGCTGCTCATAATAAAAACGGAACAGCTCCAACTACTGACACACATTTCTTTCTTTTCACTGCACTGCACTTTTATGCGATTCAGGCTGTTAAAATATACAATTAACAAACAAAGACGGCGCATTACTACGCCACAGAGTAGGGAGTGACCACACGTTTGCTGCTTTGCAAGATGGCCGATTCCGCGCATAAATTTTTGACGACAGACTGCAGCGGGAGTTTCCTTTCTGTATACTCCTTATTCTGTGGCGCGGTCCAAGAGCTATAGCGATGCTAACGCTCCAAGTGGTTACATTTCTCATTGCAGTGAACAGAAGACAAACGACTTTGATGATCAAATCTACTGCAAGGCACTAGATATGATCATATTTTTTGACGGATGCAGATATATGTCAAAGTTCCCTATTACACTATCAAACTTTTATGATGTAAATATATGATGTAAATTTTTGACAAAGAAATATGACAGTGTAATACCGGCTTTAACGAGGAGAGTTATTAACGACACCTTATTTCGGCTTCGAACGCTTTTGTGACAGCTGACCCAGAAGCAGTTTTAACAACAGTATTTTGTTGTCACGTTCGTCTTTCTACTCAAATTTCGTCCTACAAACCATTTGACAGCAATTTCACAAGTTTGTATACTTAGTACGTTTAGTAAACACCAGATAAAAGTATGCTACAGATCTTGCACTTAAACATGGCCCCTGAGCAGAGAATGTTGGGAGCTAGAGTTGGCTAGGTTTCATGGTTTCGATACACACAACAGTTTCAGTGTTTCAAAACCGGCATGTTTCGCGGTATCGAAACCATGCGGTTTCATTCCGTTCTGTTTCGGATAACATTCGCGGTCGATTGAAGATACACTGAAACCGTTTCTTCCTGTCGGTTTCACGGTTTCGTGTCGGTTTCACGATTACATTTCTGTTTCACAATACCGGTGTTTCAAACCACTAATGCAGAAAGGCGGCCGGCCGCGGTGGCCGAGGGGACTGAGGCGCTCCAGTCACGGTCTGCACGGCCACTACGGTCGGGGGTTCAAATCCCCCCTCGGGCATGGATATTTGTGCCGTCTTTATTATAAGGTAGTTGATAAGTAGTTTGTAAGTTTAGGGACTGATGGACCTCGTAGTTAAGTCCCATAAGCTTAACAAACATTTGAAACTTTTTTTTTTTTTTTTTTTTTTTTTTTTTTTTTTTTTTTTTTTTGCAGAAAGGCGGAACAGATGAATGGTATCGAAATGTGGTGTTTCATTTTACTGAAGCTCCACACAGATACACATATAACTTACTAGTATATAAACTATTTAGAGATTGTCAAATAGTAGTTGACACTCTTGAGTCTGCAGCTTATGATTACTGAAATCACGATTCGTTTGCAAGAGACTGCTGTGTTCCGAAATGACATAATGCCTGCTTTATAAATGTAAAAGAACAATAAAACAACGTTCACTATTTGCATTGAAAAACCAGTTAAATTCTAGGTTTATCTACCATATTAAAAACACACGAGTGAAACATTTTTTAAAATAAGATACAACATGAAGCCTGAAATGACATATTTTTATACTAACAAGGGTAGAACGCATATTTAATCTCGTGTTAAAGAGTTAGTTTCTTACGTGCGAAAACGAAGTAACTTATTGTCGTTATAATTTTTCGACAGTCATGTTAAAGGAATTGCAGCGGTGGTGTAACGGTCAAGACGTATAAGTGGTGAATTTGTCTCTTGTTTTATTATTTTTGTAATTCCATAGCATTATTTGTGATTATTTAGTGTGCCCTTTATTCCCTATAATTTATTTAGTATGTATAGAAAGTAGCATTTATGATCCCTCACTGTAATGTGCGTACCGTATTGCAGTTTGTGAGTTCCTAACGGGGTAAATTTTTACCTACCACACCGGCGGCCTAGTGTGACTATGTTGGCAACATCAACAACACGGGAGAAAATCTTTATCAACTTCTTTCGTACAGACCAAGAAGTAAATATATACTCTATGGTTGACAGGTAGTTGTATGTACCCTTGTCCACACAGTGAAAACTATTGCCCTCCTAGAACGAAGATTTCATAACAAAACAAACATTGCTTGACGGTTCCATGGTTTCGAAGCAGTGTATCGAAACCACAGATCATAGACCATAGATAATATAGACTGCGTGTGACGTCATTACACTGAAACCAACATCTACGTCACGTGACTCGGGTCAGGAAACCGTTTTCATCATTACAACTAATGCGAAATGTAGCCGAGACTTGCAGTCTTACCCTTTGTAGTGGAAATTAAGCGTATATTTGAACCACAAAACTTCTTAGCGTATTAAATCCTTAGTAGTATAGTCGGAGTTATTTCTCCGCAACTGCAAGAATTAATGCGATAGTTTTTTTTTCATGTGCCTAGATGAAATGTATTGACAGTTCTTTTTACAAGTAACAGAACTACAGATTTTAAGCGAAAGATTATTGTCGTCGTACTGTGAGTCTTTTAATTTGTAGTTTACATAAGAGGAGAAGATCAAATATCAGTTTGATCAGCTTGATAGGAGCATGAGCTTCCTTACGATTCATCAACAATACATGTCAAATGTTTCGTTGTGCTTTTATAGAAAATGAAATCTGTTTGCATCCATAATGTCCGATCTTAACAAAATACATCCGTTAATATTTAAGACTTTTATTTCAGACCGCGATGTCAAAACGTAAAACAAACAAAATATTGGGTATTTACATTAAATAATAGGGTAGTGAGGAAACATCATCGATGAACTCGGTAAGAAGTGATTTTATTGGTATAATGAATAGTCTGAATGAATTTTTAGCATTTATAACGTTACTTAAAGCCGACTTTCAAGAGAAATGACTTACTTACTGACATAAAAACTCGCTCACGAGCTTGAATAATCATCGCATCGATAATCACATTCATAAGGTGCAAAAAGTAAAAGATTCATAGCGCAACACGAACACTGAGGATATGTAGTTCTATTGCTTCTAAAAATAACAGACAATATGGTACAAGCCACTTGGGCACATTAAACACTACAGCCATTGCATTAATATTAATAATACGATTAAATTACATTGCCTTTACTACTAGATATGTAATAGGAATACGAGAAGACGTTTTATTGTTCAAATGAACGCATTATTTCATCTGTAAATGAGGATAACTGTTGCTCATAACGACGAAAACTTAAGTCACGTGACTCGGGGCAATCTTAGATGTTGGTTTCAAACCACTACACATCAGAGATAAAGACACGAGCAGTCTATGTTATCTTTGGTCTATGCCACAGATGGTACGGTTTCATTTGTTTCGAAACCGTCAGATGTTTTAGTTTTCCCATCTCTATTGGGAGCTGAAGCTTGCATTCAGCTCGTAGCGCATTGGCTGTTGGAACAAGCCCCGCCTCTTTCTCCCAGTGCCGCCATCTTACGGAATATAGCTTATAGGTTTTAAAGGAAACAATATGTGTACGGGGTTAAAGCGTCACACATGAAACACAATATTATCACTTAATGTTTGAGTAATAGAAAATTGGAACTTATATCTACGAAATATTAATATTTTAAAGGGACTTATTAAGCGGGTGTAGCAACGGTTGCTGCCTCTTTGTATTGTCGTTAATGAATAACAATCGGAATTAACATACTTCATAACACTTCCAAGGACAGCCTTCCTTTCTCTAAAAGAAGTCGTCGGGGTATGTGGACTTATTTTAGTAAATAACAAAGTGGAAGACAATAATCAATACCAAGCACAAATAAACAATGCATTGACGATATCTACGGTGTACAATGCTGTTACGAGGTAAGGTTGGTAGAGAGCATAAACATTCCGTAGACTTCCGCCGATCACAGAGGGCCGACGAAAAAGTACGTGACCTGTAGACTTTATGAAAGCATACATTGACAACAGATGCAAATCCGTGGTCATGATTGTTCGTCTTAACAATTACTGTTCACTGTATGTTAGGCAGTACTTTGAGACCATGCACTTGCATTGTAATCAACACAAATATTTCCACAACGGCAACTTCGTTCTTGTTGTGAACCTCAACTGTTATAATGTGAAACCTTAACTTTTCCCGGCGTAATGAATTTTCAAACAACTTACGGGGAATGCTGTCGGGTTACGTCGTCGATCACCGCCGATATTTCGACAGGAGGACACCCTGCCATTCTCAAGGCACGACTGCACTTAAGAAGCAATGTGCAAGCGAGTTTACTACCTCTGTTTGCAAAGGGTAAACAAGGAAGATAACACACACAGTACAAGCACAGTCTAAAACAGACAGTCGCGAAACTCAGTAGGGGAAAAAATGCAACTATTAGACAGCTGAAGCGATACTAGCGCTCCAAGCGGCTGGGTAGCAAGCTCAGTAGCAGAAAAGGGCACTACTGAAACGTAGAATTTGTAATTCATTATTGCTGTTGTTTATATATTTCCTAGCCATTAAACGTGGTACTGTATTTCGTGACACAAATAAGAAAACATTATTAAACGAAAATCCCGTTTCCTGTTGATGTCAGTTTGCAATAATAACATACCAGTGCATTGTAATACATACGGCTCACACTAGCACGGTCGTAATCATAACATCCAAAAACGATTTAAGACAAGAAGCGAATTGTAACCTGGTGTGTTAAAGATCAAAAGCAACTGATTCATAGTTACACGTTCCCCACTTAAGAGGGGAATTATATTTACACTTCGGTAAAATCAGACGTGACGTCATTATGACGTATCCACACTATCGACGTCCAGAAGAGCGGCGCATCGACTTTTGCGATCGATCGAGACGCTGGTTTTGGGTGGGACAACATGCTTAATTCGACATTCTTTCTGAACTGCATACTTTGTCCCTTCGTAGTTTAGTGACAAAACTAGGCCTTACTTAATATTGGTATCATGTTTTGGAAAGCACTGACGGAAATTTCAGTAAATGTAAATTGAAAATTATGTCAGAAATAACGTAGACCGAGCCTTAAGAGAACGATAACTTCACTCATTTTCAAAGAAAAGAACTAGCATGTTGCAGCAACTTGGCGGTAGATGAGTACCCAGTTTTACGAAATGTTTTACCTGATGTTCGCAGAGCCTCTGTAACAAATGACTGTATTAATATCCAGCTCATTTGATTTATAGTTTCGGCGAAAACATACATATACCTACGGCGACTATATGCTGTTTTTGTATATCGCATATTTTGACATGTAAAGTACACATTCTCGCTTCATAGCCTGATAACCGTATTTTGTCCTCTTAGTTTAACGTTGACTCCGTACTACAATGCAACTCGGTAGCATTTTTCGCTTAGAGAAAAAGTTTCCATTAGTTTTAAACACAACCTTCACAAATGGGCCACGATGACAACATCAGATTTGGCTGAATAACATTTCAGAGCTCACAGTGTAGGTCCTTTTTCGGAAAGTTTATAGCTTCTTACTTTTAAAAAAAAAAAAAAAAAAAAAAAAAAAAAAAAAAAAAAAAAAAAAAAAAAAAAGCAAAGTTATAGCTTCCGAAACTGTAATGAATTACCATTACCAACTGAAGATATTATCAGCTACTCGTTTAATTCGTCTGCTACAATTGCAACCGCAGTTTTGCGTCTAGAGCGACCACACAAGTCGATCGTGGCTCGAGTCGTCTTCGATAGTATGGAAACGTCATAATGACGTCACATCTAATTTTACCGAAGTGTAAATAGAATCACCCCACTTAAGAAGCAATGTGCAAACGAGTTTACTACCTCCGTTTGCAAAGAGCAAACAAGGAAGATAACACACACAGTAAAAGTAACTACAGAGTCAACACAACCAAAGATAACCAAACATCATAAATATCGATAGTGACTGTTAATCAACGTCGGTATTCCTAGCAGAATTTAAACAAAAACCATCATCTCTGTTAATAAGGTCGCTTGCTAGTTTAATTTCAACAGCTTCCTTAATAACACTATCCCAATAGGTGGAAGTGCATGCCAGGATCTCTATGTTGTATTCCTTAGGATGACCTGTGTCAAGATAGCGGACTTGTTTGGCTGTTGTAGCGCGTGTAACGTTTGAGTTCTGCACGGCCACTACGGTCGGGGGTTCGAATCCCCCTTCGGGCATGGATATTTGTGCCGTCCTAGTTCGTAAGTAGTTCATAAGTAGTTTGTAAGTTTAGGGACTGATGACCCAGTAGTTAAGTCCCATAAGCTTAACAAACAAACGTTTGAGTTCAATACACCGGTCTTCCACAGTCCTGATTATCTGACCAATATATGACATGCCACAACTGCAAGGAATACGATAGACACCAGCCTTATGCAAACCAAACCAAGATCATCCTTTACGGACCCCAATAGGGCCTTTGTCTTAGAAGATGGTTGAAAAACACATGTCACATCATATTTTCACAATAAAATAAAATAAAATAAATATATAAATAAATAAAAAATAAAAAAAAACTGTTGTAATTCCTTCCTGCGTAAGGCAAAAAGGCCCTAGATTTACGTGCCACTCACACAGTACGCTGATAGCGCAACGTAAGTTTTATCTGCCCCTCACTAGTATCATTCTGACGAAAGGTCACCTCGAAATGGGCAGTGTCGGCTCGTACAAAATTTTACCAGTGTGCTACAATATTACAAAAATAAACAGGAAACAAAATATACTAAAATAAAAAAGTCAACCTTTGTATGATTGCCTTTAATTAAATATCAATTAATATTGTATTGATTGTAAGACCTTCAGGGAAATCTATAACAGCGCTGCCAACTGCATGTATTCATTGCAGGTAGTAAATATAACGTTTAAAAACATTAATTTTATTTACGGAAATTAAAAATTTAGACTTAGAGGTATTTGAATACGAGCCTCACCCAGGTAGTTTTGAGAGACAACGCGCAAGACGCCTGAGCCAGTGTGCTATTTGACTCTGTATGCCGCAATATTCGTCATATACAATTCTTCCGCAGCCGTTACACGCAGCGCGAAGAGAAATATTGGTCTGGTGCTGCAGTCGGTCTCAGCACACACGAGCCGCCAGGCCTGACGTCACGTCTGCGCATGCGCACTAGCGAACAGACGACTGCGCCGCCTCTCTGCGCACGTACCAGCGCGGCTGAATCCCACTTCAGCACACGGAGCTGGTTTCCAGCTATCGCGGCGAGAGCGTTCCAAAATGCGTTTTCATCCGTATTACCAGCATTGTAATACATATTGGAAGGGAATTGGCATAATTTTATTGTGATATCTGGATCGCATTCCAAGAGAAAGGATGTAATTTTATAGCGATATCTTGCTTGCATTCGAAGAGAAATGGCATAATTTTAGTAATATATTTACAGTGTGCTACAGCACATTAGCACATTATCACCAGCCGCCACTGGAGATGGGACAAAGCTGAAAGACTTTCAGGGACTGGAAGGAAGAGAAGGCAGCCATTCATTTCAATTTCCATAGTAAACTGAATATTCGTATGGATTGAATTTAGGTGTTCCAAAAAACCGTTTAAATTCTCACTACTATGAGGCCAAAAGGCAGAAGTGTTGTCTACATATTTGAAAAATATTTCAGGGTCGTTGACTCTCGAAATCTTCCATAAACAAATTGGCTACAAAAGGTGACAACTCCACCAGGTGCAACTCCATCAGTTTGTTCGTAGTACAAAGTCAGCACATCTCGAAAAAGATTTGTCAACTCGACATCGAACTTAACCTCGATTAGCTGCAACGAATCAGACAGAGGAACGCGAGTGAAAAGAGACAGAACATCAAAAATCACTATCAGAGTCACTCAAACTCAATTTCTGCAGTCGACGTAAGAAATCGGCCGAGTTCTTAATGTGGTGTTCACACCTGTCTACCATAGGACTGAACAAACTAGCAAGATGTTTAGCTACACGATATGTCGAAGCACCAATGTTAGACATTATAGGCCTCAAAGGAATGTTCTGTTTGTGGACCTTAGGAAGGCCATACAATCTAGGTGGTACAACATATTAAGAGTTAAGACTCTTGATAGGCTCCTGTGAGAAAGGACTTTTCTTCAGGATGTTATTAGTCTTTCTTTCAACACTCTTTGTAGGGGCCGGCCGCGGTGGCCGAGGAGGCTAAGGCGCTCCAGTCACGGTCTGCACGGCCACTACGGTCGGGGATTCGAATCCCCACTCGGGCATGGATATTTGTGCCGTCCTAGTTCGTAAGTAGTTCATAAGTAGTTTGTAAGTTTAGGGACTGATGACCCCGTAGTTAAGTCCCATAACCTTTATAAACATTTGAACATTCTCTAATAGCGCGCGGGAAGAAAGAACACCTAAATCGTTCCGTCTTCGATCTGATTTCTATTATTTTATTGGGATGGTCATGTCTCCGTAAGTAGGTGGGTGCTAGCAAAATATTTTCACATTCAGAACTAAAAGTCGGTGATTGAAACTTCGCAAACAGATCACGCCGCAATGAATAACGTCTTTCTTTTAATGATTTCCACCCCAATTCGTGCAACATTTGCGTGACGCTTTCCCCCCCGTAACGTGATAGAACAAAACGAGCTGCCCTTCTCTGAACCTTCTCAATGTCTTCCGTCAATCCCACCTGGTGAGGGTCCCACAAGGGGAAACCGTACTCCAGGAGAGGACGCACAAGTGTGATGTAGGCAGTCTCTTTGGTGGAGCTGGTGCATCTTCGAAGCGTTCTGCCGATGAAACGTAACCTTTGGTTCGCCTTCCCCACAATATTTTCTACGTGTTCTCTCCAGTCAAAGTTGGTCGTAATTGTAACTCCTAGGTATTTGGTAGAATCTACGACCTTAAGGTTTGACTGACTTATCGCGTAATTGAAGTTCGCGTAATCGACCTTTTTCACCAAAACTGTGGCGTTTCTTTTGCCTGCAGGCAAGATACTAAAATCAGGATCCATTGTGAGAGAACGTAAAGCAGACACTTGGGTGGACGGACGCAAGTCAACATACACAAGCTTCCCTCGTAGCCTCTTACGCAGAATCGGAAGGTAGTTCAGAAACAGCCCGTTCAATAGAACTCATAAAATCAACTCAACGTCCAGTAAACGCTTAGGCGTCGTTGCGAAATTCAAGCCTTTAACCAACACAAATAAAGCTGCGTCGTCATAAGTTTGCTCCGTGAGATTGATCACAGACATTCGCGAAATAAAATCAGAATCAGTCTCCGAGTCAATGAAACGTTCAAATTTCTCCGAATGCCGAGTAGTTACAGATTGAAATTCCCAACCAGACTGCGTCCAAGAGGCACCCTTCAACCAATCCCAAGAAAATTCACAAACATTAGCAGCAATCATTAAAAGAAGCCGAAATAAATCCTCGAGGTGCGGCGGAGTGGCCGAGCGCATTATGCTCCGATGCACGAGGCCGTTCCCCACCGGGCGGTTCGAATGCCCCCTTGGGCATAGATGTTTGTGTTGTCTTTAGTATAAGGTAGTTCATAAGTAGTTTGTAAGTTTAGCGACTGATGACCCCGCAGTTAAATCCCTTAAGCTTGACAAACATTCGAACAACTTACTGGTATGTTCATCTACATCTACATAGATACTCTGCAAATCTCATTCAAGTGCCTGGCAGAGGGTTCATTAACCACTTTCATAACTTTTCTCTACCGTTCCATTTTCTAATAGCTCGCGGGAAGAAAGAACACCTAAATCGTTCCGTTTTCGATCTGATTTCTCTTACTTTATTGCGATGGTCATGTCTCCCTAAGTAGGTGAGTGCTAGCAAAATATTTTCACATTCAGAACTATGCCGCAATGAATAACGTCTTTCTTTTAATGATTTCCACCCCATTTCGTGCAGAATTTCAGTGACGCTTTCCCCCCGCAACGTGATAGAACAAAACGAGCTGCCCTTCTCTGAACCTTCTCAATTGTCCTCCGTCAATCGCACCTGGTGAGGGTCCCACAAGGGGCAACAGTACTCGAGGAGAGGACGCACAATTGGGATGTAGCAGTCTCTTTAGTGGAGCTGGTGCATCTTCGAAGCGTTCTGCCGATGAAACTTAACCTTTTGTTCGCCTTCCCCACAATATTTTCTATATGTTCTCTCCAGTCAAAGTTGTTCGTAATATTAACTCCTAGGTATTTGGTAGAATCTACGACCTTAATGTTTGACTGATCTATTACGTAATTAAAGTTCAGCGGATTTCTTTTAGTGGTCATGTGTATTACTTCACACTTTTCTTTATTTAGTGTCAATTACCAATTTTCGCACCATGCAGAAATTTTGTCTAAATCACTTTGCAGTTGCTTTTGATCCTCTTTTGACTTCACTAACCGATAAACGACAGCATCATCCGCGAACAGTCTAAGGGAGCTATTCAGATTGTCTCCTAAATCGTTTATAAACACGAGGAAGAGTAGGGGACCTATAACGCTTCCTTATGGAACGCCAGATATCACTTCTGTTTTACTCGATGATTTACCGTCAATTACAACGAAGTGAGTTCTTTCTGATAGAAAATCGTGAATCCAATCGCACAATTGGGGAGATATTCCATAAGCACGCAATTTCATAAGAAGCCGCTTGTGGGGTACAGTGTCAAAAGCCTTCCTGAAATCCAAAAATATGGAATCGATTTGAGATGGCACTTAACACTTCATGTGAGTAAGGTGAAAGCTGTGTTTCGCAAGAGTGATAGTTTCTGAATTCGTGTTGACTACTGGTTGTCGGGTGACATCGTCGATCACCGCCGATATTTCGACATTCTCAAGGCAGAACTGCACTCAAGGAAGCCATGTGTAAGCTCGTTGTACTCACTTCTACTGTAAAGCCCTTTCTATATGAGACTGAAGGAAGTCGTTGTCAGCTGCAGCGTCCCATGCAATAGATCGTCGAACTTCAAAGAAGCGTTTACACGGTACGCATTTGTTGAGTCGTCTGCTTCACGCGTCTACTTCGTTTGTTGTCAACTTACAGCAAATTAATCGCGGTGTTAAGATCACTTTTCGAAACTGTATGATATATTGTGATGATTAAAACATTTTCGATTTAGACTGCCACTGTGACACTGTATTTGTTTTCGTGCAGTTCATGCGTAACTACGTCGCTCACATTGTGTTAACGTCCTCATTATGAAATGAGACTACATACTTCCAGCCCCTGCGGTTTGAGGCGACTATGTATATGATGAACAAGCTCAGGTGTCTATACATAGACCTTTCACTTTGATAAAGCTTCACGCAATGCTCACGAAAAACAAATATTTCATCTGTTAACTACAGCACGTTTCAGGAAAAATATCTAATATTTTAGAAGATGGTAATAAAGACAATTTGCAGTTAAAATTCCATATCACGTGTGACAACTTTTATTGGGTACAGAGATACAGCTCTTGGTATGTACAACAAACTGATTCGGATATTTTGACTGATTCTTTCGTCGGTTCTTGGTAAATCACCGTATTGATTCTTATTTAAATAACCGGTTTTCGACGTAGTTTAAAGTCCGAATATGTCCTAGTAAGCCGAAAACCGGGCAACTAAGTGGAAATGAACGTGTAGAAGATACACAAAATTGTACTTTTAAGTAAGTTTAATGTTGTACTAGCAACAACTGACGGATAAATTAGTGAAAATGTCTTCATTTACATTTGCTCTGAATTTGTTTGGTTTTCATATTAAGAGCTATATATCCGCATTCAATAAAAATGGTAGACACGTTATATGAAATTTTTAATGCAATTCCTCTATAGTATTACCTGCTAACATCC
The DNA here is from genome assembly GCA_026315105.1 of Locusta migratoria. Classification (NCBI taxonomy): domain Eukaryota; kingdom Metazoa; phylum Arthropoda; class Insecta; order Orthoptera; family Acrididae; genus Locusta; species Locusta migratoria. Next base: position 53,523,060 of record CM048753.1, on the reverse strand, counting down.
TTACGACTGAGTCGAAAAACTACGTTCCTGTGAGCAGGAGACAAGTACACATTCTCAAACAAATTCGCGACTTGGCTTCATTTGTCAGCTTGGTTCCCCTTTCGGTCGTCTGCGCATGCGCGAAGCACTACCACACGCGTGAGAATAGGGCCCATCCTATTCCGTCTGCTAGCGATCGTATGCGAGCATCTTGTGCAAGTGGACGCGTCTACACTGTACGCGGACGGCGTGAACGGTGCATCATGGGTAATCTCGTAAGCTCTCACTTCTCGTGTAGAAACGGCTTTAACCAAGGTTATTCTATAAAAGGTTGGGCCCGAAGCGAAACGACCTGCTATTGGCCGTAGAAATGACGTCAGCGGCGAAGCAGCAGTGCTAGCAAGGGTCGCGAAGCGGATCTGTGCCGTCACGTAGAACAACACTAAACACACAAAAGTTTACCGTATACGCACTGCTTAGGGCCGTTTCCTGCATCTCTCTTTAATCTTCTCGTTAATAAACGAGAAGATGCCTTTAACGTCCAGTTAAATGTGCTCGTTAAGTGCATTGCGTTTGTCATTGCCAGATACACCTCTCGTTTGTTAACATGGAGAAAACGAGAAGGTACGATATATTTCGACTAGGTTGGCAATAGAAACGAAAGAAAGTGCTGTCTGAAAAACAACTGTTTCCCTTATTTAACTATCAGGGAAAAGGTTAGCAGATATTGTTAATCGTCGTTATGGAAAACAAACATGAAAGAAGCTCGAATTTTATAAGAAGTTACTGTGAGTGTGTTGTGTCCTCAATAGAGAAATATTAGGGTGCAGTGGAATGTAAAAAAAAAAAAAAAAGGACGCTACGACATGGAAGGAGAAGAAAAAAGCGACATGATCGCGTGTGGCAAATGAATTCAGTGCTTTCCACAGAAAATGTAGGACAGTAAAAATGCTTAGGGCCTAGTACCATAACATGTCAAGTGCGGTGTACCTTAGTCCAACCTTGCACATAGGCAAAAGTATACTGTTCCTGTAGATCGGAGGAAGGAATCACATTTTAGGCCTTACACTAGGCGCAACAAGCATAAGTAAATACTGGGTTAAATTTTACGACGCTTCTCGCCGGGCTCCAGTGCTTATGTTGGCAACAGATAAACAATGAAGTGTAGAATTGTATTAATATTTTTCACGAGCTACAGGGTAAATGTTATTGCTGCTTGTTTCACTCGCAGCAAAATTAATACTGTACCTGCTCTATGGTTGACAGGTTCTTGTATATATCCTTGTCCGTTCAGAAAAAAATAATTTTCGTTTTAATTGAAGTTGCCACGAAAAAACATTTATTGGTCGTCTGAGTTGCCGTCATGACCACTGATGCCAACATAACCCTACAGAAGCGTGGTACAATTTAACCAAATACTGAATTAATAACATTGCAGGCATAAATAATGTATTCTGTTTTCTATTATGACAGATAACTTACAAAATACGTAACTATCTGTTGGACTCTTGAGATGGTTGTGGAGTTTTTCATGTAGCGTTTCCAAGACGAAATTGCGTAACAAATTCTGCATCACCTCAGCATTCAAAATGATACATCTAGGTCGCATTGTAGGAGCAGTGACCTGTAGATCGTCTAAAATATTGACATCGTCTTCATTGTCAACCAAATCTCTTATTCCAACCATTTTCATCATAACGATTCTCAATGAACTAGTCGTTACCTATAAGTTTGTATTTTGATATCGCAACAATAATTGTACGGTTATGTTGCGTATCTGCAATATATCACTCATGTGCTAGCTACTGACATGGATGGGGCGAGAAACATGACGATAACGTTTTTCAATGAAGCTGCTTTCCACACTAGTTTTTCATACATGTAGAGCTTGCGGTATTTTAGCGCTTTGGAATCTTTCTATTTTCATACAGATTCTCACTTAACTGTTAGCCGTGTAACGAGCAGAATTCTACTCGTTAACTTAACGGGCAGTTTGAGGTCTTTTAACGTCAGGTTAACTCATAACGAAACATTGACAAACGCAGTTTTCCGCTAACGAGAAGTTAAAATCTTAACCGGAACATAACGAGACATTGACAAACCGGCCCTTATTGCAGTCACATACCTCGTTAAATCCTTTCTACAGCCGAAGAATGCCACTGACGTCATTTTCGCTTCTGTGATGCCGCTGCTTTCTCTCTCTTCAGCTTCATGTTGATGTAGCGCACTCCAATAAAAATTCGGTCCGTAAGAATATTTTAATGACCTCCGGCGCCACATGAAGATATTTCTGCGAAATTACGTCGGCTACTCTCTTACAAATATTTCTTTTTTAAGTGTGTCTCACACACTAGAATAGTGAGTGAGGTAAATATAGGAAAGGTTGGGGAAATGCCAGTCGACTATATTATAACCCCATACTGCTTCAACCAGCCTTTCAGTATAACAATTGGAAGTAGGGAGCAGTGGGAGAAAATAGTTCGACACCATACGGGGGATATTGTCTGGTTCACTGACGGGTCAAAATCGGACCATGGCGTTGGGGCCGGGGTATACTGGGTGCAGCCAAGACTGGAGGGCGTCATCTCTCTAGGGAAACTGGCCTCAGTATTCCAGGCCGAAATCACTGCCATCAGGGCGTGTGTGGAGGAGAATTTGCGTAGGTGCTACAAAGATCGTAGCATCTATATCTATACAGACAGCCAGGCAGCCCTGAGATCACTGGCAGCTCCTGCAACAAGGTCTAAAATTGTCAGGGTTCTGGTGGAGCTAGGGGAAAGCAATAGAGTAAACCTATTGTGGGTCCCTGGCCACTCGGGGATCAGTGGCAACGAACATGCCGACAGATTAGGAGGATGGAGGCAGAGACTCCATTTATTGGACCGGAACCTGTCCTGACAATCACCAAGGCAATGATCAAATTGGAGCTACGTACCTGGCTCAGAAGACAGCACGTAGAATATTGGACCAAAGTCCAGCAACAAAAACATGGCGAGGTAATGATGCCAAAACCATGTTTTAAAAGAAGCTCTGCAATCCTGGGTCTGAACAGGAAAGAGATTAGACTCATGGTTGGATTGCTGACAGGCCATGGGAATTTCAAAAAACACCTACATACAATGGGAATAACAGAAGAGGATCCTAAATGTAGAATCTGTGATGACGGTCATGAAACTGCATCACATCTAATCTTCGAATGCATTGCATTGGAGTCTAAAAGGCACAGAACATTTGGGACAACCAGACCCGAAGAAATTGTGTCTAATAAAGAACTGGTAAAGGGACTCCTTGCACTGTTCAAGGGCATTGGTTGGCTTTACTAGATATATAGGGAGCGATACCGCACAATAAACTTAGTTTCGGTGCGGGCAGTGGCGGGTTGGACCAAGACTGTTTTGGCTTCCCTGAGAAAATCAAATCAAATCAAATCAAATCAAATCAAGTGTGTCACTTCCGTTAATATCGTTGAACAGCAGCTCAAACTCTGAGATCTGTCGCATCCACTCGTCAGACGGCACTAGCAAACCTCCTCTTGATAGAAATTCAGTCCACCCGTATTCTGCGAGGTGTTTTGGAGCAGGACAAAGTTCATTAGACGACATCGCCAGTGAGATCTCATATTTCGAAGCATGACGAGCAATGTAGCCTGCCAGATATTTGAATCCTTCAGTTGGGCTTTCAACATTTGTCACAGCAGATGGTGCAGCAGCCTCACAACTAAAACTTATTCCTGGATCTCAGCTTCCCCATCTGGCATGGTCATTGCATCCGACATATCCGGCAAACTTCCACACAGCAGACTAGATGACAGGAAGTGTTCCTTTGTCTTCCTGTCCCAGAGACGAAGTATTAGACAGTGGAATGTCTTGGGCATTCTTTCCCAGAAGCAATAAACGCAGCCGATGTTTTACTTCTTTTGGGCGAGGATGCTGATAGAAATGGCCAATGCCTGTAATCTGTAAAAACAAATTTTCAAGACTCCTGGTTCAGCCGTGCTGTTAACCCGCGAGGACTTGCGCGTGAGGATTTTGCTCACAGTAATTTTAAAACAATCGGCATTTTACCAGATTTAAATAGTGAAATGTTTGCGTTTTCTTATAAACACAACTAGAAGCACTTATTTAGACATATTAAATACATTATAAACTATTCGACTATCAGAAAAATACTGTACACCGATCGATCGCGTAACTTTTAAACGTGTATGTTCTCGCGGGTTAATATACACTAAGGGCCGGTTTGTCAATGTCTCGTTAAGTTCCGGTTAAGATTTTAACTTGTCGTTAGCGGAGAACTGCGTTTGTCAATGTTTCGTTATGAGTTAACCAGACGTTAAAAGACCTCAAACTGGCCGTTAAGTTAACGAGTAGAATTCTGCTCGTTACACGGCTAACTATCACTTAAGTGAGACTCTGTATGAAAATAGAAAGATTCCAAAGCGCTAAAATACCGCCATATATTCACGTGATAAGACCGATTTATCGAACAAAATAACAGAAGCACTTCATAGAAAAATTTTATCGTCATATTTCTCGCCCCATCCATGTCAGTAGCTATCAGATGAATTTGATATATTGGAGATACGCAACATAACCTTAAGATTATTGTTGCGATATCAAAATACAAACTTGTGGGTAACGACTAGTTCAGTGAGAATCGATATGATGAAAAGGGTTGGAATAAGAGATTTGGTTGACAATGAAGACGATGTCCATATTTTAGACGATCTAGAGGTCATTGCTCCTATAATGCGACCTAGATGTATCATTTTGAATGCTGAGATGATGCAGAATTTGTTACGCAATTTCGTCTTGGAAACGCTACATGAAAAACTCCACGACCATCTCAAGGGTCCAACAGATAGTTACGTATTTTGTAAGTTATCTGTCATAATAGAAAACAGAATACATTATTTATGCCTTCAAGCTTATTAATTCAGTATTTGGTTAAATTGTACCACGCTTCTCGCCGGGCTGCAGTGGTTATGTTGGCACCAATGATAATGACGGCAACTCAGATGACCAATAAATGTTTTTTCGTGGCAACTTCAGTTAAAACGAAACTTATTTTTTTCTGAACGGACCAGGGTACATACAAGAACCTGTCGACCATAGGGCAGGCACAGTATTAATTTTGCTGCGAATGAAGCGAGCAGCAATAAGATTTACTCTGTAGCTCGTGAAAAATATTAACAAAATTCTACACTTCATTGTTTATCTGTTGCCAACATAAGCAACTTCTCCTTTCATGTCGTGGCGTCCGTTTTTTTACATTCCAATGCACCCTAATATTTCTCTATTGAGGACACAACATACTCGCACTAACTTCTTATAAAATTCGAGCTTCCTTCACGTTTGTTTTCCATAACGCCATGTAACAACTATCTGCTAACCTCTTCCTTGATACTTAAATAAGGGAAACAGCTATTTATTCAGACGGCACTTTTATTTGTTTCTACTGCCAACCTAGTCGAAATATATCGTACCTTCTCGTTTTCTGCGGGTTAGCAAACGAGAGGTGTATCTGGCAATGACAAACGCAATGCACTTAACAAACCCATTTAACTCTTCGTAAAGTCATCTTCTCGTTAACTAACGAGAAGATTAACGAGAGATGGACGAACCGGCCCTAAATAATATCATTTTCACTTTGTGCAATGACTTAAGAAACCATTCTCTACCGGATTATTGTTATTTTTATAGCCAAGCTAATATGGATAAAGGATAAATGATAGTGTTTACTTTTTCTCGTTTTCTGCCCTGCCACAGATATGTAATTTGCACTAAATGTATTGCTCTTTTATTCCATAGGCACTTGCTAATGCTTTTTGTCAATGATTCTGGGAGAATATAAAATGTCAAACGAATAAATAACATATTAATCGAATTTTCTAAAATGTCTGTAAATCTATCGGACAAAACTGCGTGGTCATCAGTCCGTAGCTTAGAAAGTACTTAAACCTAGGTAAACTAACCTACGGACAAACACACACACCCATGCCCCAGGGAGGACTCGAACCTCCACTACGAGCAACCGCGCTATCCGCAGCGAAGTGCTTTAGACCGCTTGGCTACTCCACCTCGAATTTTCTGTCGTAAAACACGAATAACCGAAACAAAACATGCACTGTAAGCGACAAGCTACTGCAGGGCTACCGCTACAACTGCCGCCGTGTAGGGATGCAACATCGTTGATAAAAACATCGATGTTCAGACTTCGATGTTCCTGCGAAAAAATATCGATGTTAAAAAAACATCGCTGTGAAAAAGGATACATCCATGTTTTTTCGATGTTTCCATACGTTTAAGAAATATTAGGAAAAACAGTGAAATGAAGCTGCGTTGCCAGAAAGTATCTGCCTCATTTATGTTCTTTCACTAGGCAACGAATACACAGCGAAATGGCAGCTTAGAATGAAAAAGAAGTTGTGAACAAGGTTTCGCTACATATTGTGCTGATTTTACTTGGGATTTACATCGATTTGTTCATTACATGCGAAATAACTTGTGTTTTGTTGACGTATTGTATTTTTCTTAGCTGTCGACGTGGAAAAAATTAAACATATGCATCTTTCAGTTATTACTTAATAATGTAGTTTTAAACTGAATATTCATCAATGATGTTTTTCAAATCATGTACCTTGCTGAAATGAAAATTTGTTATACTTGCTCTTGTTTGCTGGCTATTGTCTCGGATTTTTCGTCGACTTTTGTTTGATGTTTTAACTGACGTTTTGACAGTACGATATCAGTCTGACTGGGTAACACTGTTGAAGGGTGAAATTTCAGCAATGTCAGCAGCCCATGCTGGACAAACATCAGATTAATCATCAGATTGTTTCATATTTCACTTACCTACTATTTCAAAAGTATGAAAACAGCGACGACAGCAGGAGCACCGCACTTGAGCTGACGCTGGCTGAGCAACTAATAAAGTAATAATGGAGTTGACAATGAATTGTTGAACGATGTCGATATTTTTGGACTTCTGTCGTCGATGCATCAGCGATATATCGCTGTTCAAAACATCGATGTTAACATCGATGTTTATGGACGAAACATCGATATTTTCAAAACACCGATGTATCGTTTGCATCCCTAGTTTCGGCTGCGGCAGAGTGAGTGTAGTGGGCCAGTACTAGTGGGAGTGTGATTGGGGCAGGCCGCGACCTCGGCACGTGTGTAGCGGCTGGAACACGGCCAGCCAGCGGCTGAGGGATCCGTCTGCAGCTGCCAGCCGCAGGGCTACCACCCAACAGCTATACAGGCTGCAGCTAGAGCCCTGTATAGAGAAATTCAGCCTACAGAAATAAAATTTGACATCGGAGAAACATAAAAACACAAAGGAGATAAAATTTTGGAGATAACACATACATAAAACGGAGATTTAAAATGGAGATAAAACAAAGTACATAAAATGGAGGAAAACGGTGGTGACATAAAACACTTGGAACGGCGAAAGTGGTGAATAAAAACAGTTGCTCACACAATTAAAATGAGCATAGGGCGGCGGCTATGGTGAGACCGTCCGCTATTGTGGAGTTAAAAAAAAAAAAAAAAAATCACACACTCACACACACACACACAATCGGAAAAAAACACCGGTTAAAACTGACGGTGGTGCCTGCGGGTTGGCCGTCCACTGTCGTAAAATAAGACACTGTAGCTAAAACACACCACACTTGTAGAAGCACAAAGGAGGTTCCGTAGATGGTGGGGCACTGACAGCACTGAAGATGTGGTGTGGGGGGAAAGGGGATGAAAGGAGAGGGAGAGGGTGGGGAGGAGCCACAGAGCCGGTAGGGAAGGGACGGGGGGATGACGTCCCAGGAAACCACGGGGAAGAAGGATAGGGGAGGTCGGTAAGAGGAGGATCTGGAGGGACGGGGGACGGAGGAGGGGAGAAGGGACGGGAAGGGAGGGATAGTCGGGGCCCTCAGGGAGAGAAGGGGGAGAGGGAGCAAGGGGAAGGATCACAGCTGGTATGAAGGGTAGATGTCAGGTCGGAGGGCATCATCCGGGAGGGGGATGTGTAGAGAAAGTAGCGACAACCTTTTATGTGTGGGTTGCCGACAATCGCGTCTTACCATTGGTCAGTTGCACGTCACGTGGTACGCGGCAGCCATTCCTGGGCCAACCTGAGCATGTACGTATATTGTAAAAATGTACTGATTGAAGGTTTATTTCCTTATAGGAAGCTTCTGTGTTGTACAAGAGCGGTTCGTATTAACTAAAGAACTTACTGAACTATTTTTGTGATGTATAAATCGAGGCTACATACAATAATGTTAAATTACTTTGTCGGACTAAGTGATATCTTTCGTATTTCTGTATCTGTGTAAAATTTTAGTTATGTCATGTATATCTAATGTTTCAAATAATATTTTTAAGCTACCGTTTGTATAAGTAAGGAAATCTAACATTTAAAAAAATAATGTGCATAAGAATCAGTTTGGTCATTCCGTACTAGTATTGTGTAAATGCGGCAGTGAACCGTCGGTTGTTTTAGCGTAACGGCTAGAGTCATTGATTACGGAACAACCTATTGGCGGGGAGGCTGGGTTCGAAACCCGCTATTTTCAACTTTTTTTTTTGGGGGGGGGGGGGGGTCAGAGGTATAACAGTGCAAACGAAGTATTGAGAAATACTTGTTTTCATTTTATGAGATTATAACAGGAAAATTTGGATTCACTGCCTCTGAGAGACTGTTATCACTTTTTCAGGAATAATGCCGAACTGTTGTGTCGTGAATTGTAGTTCAAGGCCAGATCGTGGCTACAAGCTCTTCAAAATCCCACAAGGGGAATGAAATGCGGAACGTCGCAGGATATGGTTACATGGAATAGGAAGTCAGGACCAGTTTTCTTATGAATCAGGAAAGCTGTGCGACGTAAGAAACTAGGAGCAGCGGACGATTATGCCAAACGTATCTCGCTTCATAGTTCGTTGGATTCGTTTCCGAAGACCGAAGGGCAATAGCTAGAGAGCGCGTAGCAGAATTAAAAATCATGTGTTTGCCTTCTGCTGATGAGTCATTTCGAGGTGAGCGTCTGCCTGCTAGATTACATAGTTCAGTGCTACAAAATTTCTGTTTTGATGTGTTCTGTACTCTGCAATATCTGACTAATAAATTCCATAACGCCAAGATATAGAGATAACTCTAAACTTAAACGCGAGAAATTATCCACAAACTGTTTCTTTTGTTTTTCGTGATATCGTTAGCGGCTCAAGCAGCAAGCGCATGAAGCAGCTAGGTGGGGGAACTTCTCCCTCCACCTGCACGCGCAGACCACGCCGCTCAGCCGTCACTGGGAGCGGACCAACTAAAAAAGCGAACTAGTTTGCGGCAGAGTCGCAAACTAAAGTGAGCGCTCCCGATCGCGAACTATTATGCCCAAGTCTACTACGGTGTGATTTTTTCACTATTATGATGGCCCCATGTTGCCTCGCTCTAAGTAGACACAATGTAAACTTCATGTAACGAGCTGAGACAGCAAAATATCACGCTGTATCACACACAAATTACAATTGTAATTTGAGTCAAAGAATTTGCGTTGTCAACAAACTGGAAGAGATGTTACTTGCAGAGAAATAAATTACTATAAATGTTTGTATAGTCTATGGGACTTAACTACGGGGTCATCAGTTCCTAACCTTACAAACTACTTATGAACTACTTACGAACTAGGACGGCACAAATATCCATGCCCGAGGGCGGATTCGAACCCCCGACCGTAGTGGTCGTGCAGACCGTGACTGGAGCGCCTTAGTCCCCTCGGCCACCGCGGCCGGCTAAATTACTATCATTGAAGAAGCAGTTACAATGTAACTAAATATTAAAATGAAATTTGTAAATTAATAATACTGCAAGAAGAAAATATTTACATTATACCTCGAGAAACAGTGCATATATAACCATTTCATGGCAACAATGAGTACAGTGAATAAAATTAAATCATACAAGAATCTAAAGTTTGAAGGGTTGTTCACTGTTCAAAACACGAGGTGACGTAAAGCCTAAGAAATATATAATAAATATTAGAAACCTGGCCAATATTATAACTAAATAAACATAAATAAACGAAAATAGAGGGATTGAATGAGACGGTATAGGTGGGATAGATGCATTGGAGAAAAGCGAAGCTCAACAAAGCAAAGGTATGCTTTGGAACTTAAACACGATGAAAATGAACATATTCAATTATAATGATCATAATTACATAAAGAATTTATGTAAGGACAGAGTACAGAATAATTTGGAATATTATTACTATTAATGATGATATATAACCGGCGCGATACATTAGAAAACTGGACTGGTATTAACATAGAAAGCAGTGGCTGTACCAAATTTAAATTGGATTTCAACTTCATACCTGTAAAGTAATTGTAAGACCAAAGTACTGAAACCTATTACAAACAGGAGCTGAACAAAAAAAAAAAAAAAAAAAAAAAAAAAAAAAAAAAAAAAAAAAAAAAAACAGAGTAAAGTAAAGATACAAGAATTGAAGTAATAAACTGGAACTGGCCTGGAGAGTATTTTTTTGGAAATTGTGAGGATTAGGGTGGGTTCAGAAGTGATGATGTATTGAGGACTGTTTGATCATTTAATATTAAGCCTGGACTGTAAGCCAGATGTTTGTTTATTTCTAAGACATCGATAAGGGCTTCCGCGTGTGACGCGTCTAGGGAGCTGCTCATCCATTGCATTTTGGTCGAGCTAATTTCTGTGAGTTTATGAAAGAAACTCGGGCATCCAAGTTTGGGTTGTCGGACGTGCAATGGTTCTATCCTGATAATTATTTCTTTGCCTGGGACAACACCCCAGAAATAAATTACACTAGACCCAAACCCCAGCTCTGGCTAAGATTTCTGGCAGGCATTCCTTGGTTGAAGGCGCTCCTTACACTTATCCCCCTTTGCAGCACTATCAGCGTTTCTGATAATTGACTGAATACAACCGCGACTCTTTATGGGCCTGATCTCAAACAGCAAATCTACATAAAAAAAAAATTTGTTCCGTGCATGGTGGAGGGTATGTTATAGAAAATCCACAGTTTGGGTCCAATCATGGTGAAATTTTATACAATTCACTTTCGATCTTTGACGTAATCCATACCCTTGCTCCGCTCTTGATGAAAGTTTTCACACTTCACCTGCAATCGAAAGAGTACCGCGTGTGGCAAAATGTATCCTGCAAAATTTTTTTGTTCACCATCACCATGGTAGTTGCCTTTTTCTATATTTGGAGGGTGAGGGGTGGGGAGAGCAGAAGCGATAAACCAAGGATTAGATTAGTTAAATACTTGTTCCATACTACATTTCGCAATGATGTGGAATGTTTAAAAAATGGTGTCGCTACACGACACCACAACACTAAATATTTTAAGTATATTTTTAAATATTCTTTTGCGAAATTACTAAGTTTTATCTAAAAATTCATCTAATGTGTATAATGACTTGCCAATCCGAAATTCTTTTAATTTTTAAAAAAATATTAGTTGGGTATGTGGCATAATTTTGAAGCTACTTTGTAAGTGACTGAAGACTTTTGTGGCATCATAATTCACCCCTTTCTGTGCCAAAGTTAGATTTAACCTTGAATAGTGAATATCACCCTTTCTCCTAGTGTTGTAGCTATGCACACTGCAATTACTTTTGATTTGTGATGGGTTCTTAATACCAAATTTCATATATGAAATCCCTTGATCCCTGAATAAATATCTGCAGGATGATCTCGGTTGAGCTCCAGCAATTATTTTGATTACACGATTTTGCAGAATGATTACTTTTACTCAATGTTGAATTGCCCCAGAATATGATCCTATATGAAAGCAGCGGGATATCACCAAATTTTCTAGTGACCCTGATAGCATAAGTAGCTGAACTGAAACGTTTCAGCAGATCTTCAATGTGTTCCTTCCAATTCAATCCCTCATCAATGCAAATACCTAAACTTTTGAATATTCTATTTAGCTACAGATCTCTGTGGAAAGTGTATATTTATCAATGGTGTCATGCTGTTTATTGCATGAAACTGTATTTATTTGGTTTTATTAAAGTTTAAAGAGAGTCCATTTGTAGAGAACCATTTAATAGTTTTCTGAAATACATTATCTACAATTTCATCACTTAATTCCTGTTAGTCAGGCGTGGTAGCCATATTTGTATAGAACTAGCTTAGCATCATCATGAATATGGAATGGCAAGTCATTAATATATAGATTAAGAACAGCAAAGGACCCAAGTCTGATCCTTGTGGGATGTCGTTTTTGATAACTCCCCAGTTAGAGGAATAAACTGTTTTTTGCATATTATGTGAACTGCTTGTTGCAACTCTCTGCACTTATCCAGCTAAGTATGGTTTAAATCATTCGTGAACTGTCCCACTCATACCACAATACTTATGCTAATCTAGAAGAATACCATGATTTACGCAATCAAAAAACTTTGAGAGATCACAGAAAATCCTAAAGGGTAATCTCCAGTAGTTCAGAGCATTTAATAGTTCATCAGCGAATATATATATATATATATATATATATATATATATATATATATATATATATATATATATAATTTTCTGTTGGAAAGCTTTCTTGAAAACCTGATGTTTCTTAGAACTTTTGTTTACTAATATGTGAAGCTACCCAAGGATACATGATTATGGATAAATCTGTCCAAAGTGAGACTGGACAGTAGTAGTTGACATCAGACATATCCCCTTTTTTATTCAATGGTTTAACGATAGCATGACACCATATTTAAGTCTGTCAGGGAAAATACCCTACTTTAGATAGGTATTACATATGTAGCTAAGAATCCTGCTTATCTCTTGGGAACAAGAGGGTTAGTGGTACAGATGGGCTGAAAGAGGGAAAATTTGAGATTTGCAGAGAGAGGGGTGGCGAGAGAAGTAGAGTTACGAGGGTGCAGAACAAGTAAGCAACCGGGCACTGCCGGTGTTTGGCTAGTTAGAGTATTGAGGCTGAGAGGACGCTGAAGAGTTGTACATGTGGAGTTTTCTATTTATTTATTTCTCATTTAAAATCCAGCTACCTTTTAATGAATAGCAGGACATATGCATTTGTAGTTTTACATGTTATATTATACATGACTTCATTGATGTTACATATTTTAAGTATCTGAAATAGATGGAGATAAGAAGAAAAATAAAAACATAGAGAAAAAATATATACACATAATTGCTTATATTTTTTGCTACAATTATAGTATAACAAATTACAGTTTATGCATTTCACGATACCTTAGATGTAGGGGAGAACACAAAAATATGATTAGTTACATGTTTGATGTACACATGTCAAAATTGCTTTAATTGTAATCATGGGATACACTAATGTAATAGAAAAGAAAAGAATTATATCTAAAAATAAGGGGGTTTTCTTTCCTCGTAGCTAATTACACTGAGTTGTAATGGGCGTTGAAGTACCTTGGAATGGCCGGCCGCATTGGCTGAGGGGTCTGAGGCGCTCCAGTCATGGTCTGCACGGTCACTACGGTCGGGGGTTCGAATCCCCCCTCGGGCATGGATATTTGTGCCGTCCTTAGTCTTACCTAGTTCAAAAGTAGTTTGTAAGCTTAGGGACTGATGACCCCGTAGTTAAGTCCCATAAGTTCTACAAACATTTGAATTTGAATTTTACCTTGGAATGTTTGTTTGAAGCCACCAATCGCCCAGCATAGTTTCCATGGTTTTCGTGATATCAGTCTCTTTTTCTATATTGAAGGAAGTTTTGAAAAGGGATATATTATTTATGACGAATTTCATTGAGGAATAAATATACAGACGAAGAAGAAGGCAATGAAACTTTCACAAATGAAGGGAAGTCACACTGATGAGACTCAACATTGACAGGGAGGCAATCTTCTAATGTCATTATCACAAACCAGACGTTCTGAGACCCAAGAAAGAAAAAACAAAACGTAAGTCTGCTTCTGGTAGTGTACCTGATGAGGGGTCATTCATGTATACAAGAAAAAGCAATGGCCCTAAAATGGATCCTTGTGGGACACCACATGTAATTTCTTCCCAATCCGATGATGGGACTATTAGTGCATTGTGTCCATTTTTCTTCATCTCTTATTATGTCACACATTGTATCATCTCTTGTAAAGTCGAGCTGCAGTGTGTCTCTGACACGTGTGTATCATCTGCAGAGGAAGATGATGTGTTCAGGGGAGCCTTCGGTGTTTTCTCAAGTGCAAGTGTTGGTGTCGCCCAGTCCCATTTGGAACAGGTGAGTGGGTTATGGACCGTGTCCTGTGACACGGCTGGGGTGAACCATACCAAGGCTGTGGTCACCCTTTTCCTTCCTCTAATGTCTGGTAGCAGTGTATAGAGTCTAAGTCCCTCATCGTGAGCCTCCCATTTACGTCACTGCATGTCTGTTTGCCACGTTCTCTGTTGCCAGTTTGTTATGACACGTGTGCCCATTATTTCGTGCACTTTGTCTAGATTTCCCATTATAAGCCAGTACGTTTGTCGTATTTGCACCATTGTGTTATTGCTGTCAGTGTTTCACGTGCCTTCTCCTCGACGTGGGCCTTGTTGTTGGCGGAGAAACCATTAGAAGGTCGTCCACATATGCGACGACTCCGTCAACCCTGACACTGATGAGACTCAACATTGACAGGGGTGCAATCTCCCAGAGTCATTATCACAAACCAGACGTTCTGAGACACAAGAAAGAAAAAATAAAACGTAACTCTGCTTCTTGTAGTGTAACTGATGAGAGGTCATTAATGTACACAACAAAAAGCAACGGCCCTAAGATGGATCCTTGTGGGAGCAATCTCCCAGTGTCATCATGACAAGCCAGAGGTTCTGAGACACAAGAAAGAAGAAACAAAATATAACTCTGCTTGTGGTAGTGTAGCTGAAGAGAGGTCATTAATGTACTCAAGGAAAAGTAATGGCCCTAAGATGGATCCTTGTGGGACACCACATGTAATTTCTTCCCAATCCGATGATGGGACTGCTAGTGCGTTGTGTCCATTTTTGTTCATCTCTTATTACGTCACAGTCGAGCTGCAGTGTGTCTCTGACACGTGTGTATTGTCTGCAGAGTAAGATGACATGTTCAGGGCAGCCTTCGGTATTTCGGCAGGTGCAGGTGTTGGTGTCGCCCAGTCCCATTCAGAACAGGTGAGTGGGATGTGGACCGTGATGTCCTGTAAGGAAGTGAACCATACCGCGCCTGGGGTCGATATGCTTCACCCTTTTCCTTCCTCTAATGTCTGGAAGCAGTGGATACAGTCTACATCCCTTATCGCAGGCCTCCCATTCCTGTTGCCATGTGTCTGTTTGCCATGTTCTCTGTTGGCGGTTTGTTACGATACGTGTGCCCGCGATTTTGTGCATTTTGTCTAGATTCCCCATTTTAAGCCAGTATGCTGCACCTCTATTTCTCTTTGTGATGTCAACTGGACAGATACCGAGAATGACACATAACGTTTCTGTCGGTGTTGATTTGAATGCACCTGTAAGTTGTAATAATAAACTTCTGTGCCAAGTTCTCAAAAATTGTTTTGTTGGTTACTAGGCTCAATCTTTCTGCATAGGTACTAGCTGCAAAGCATAATACTGACTCGAAGACAGCACAGTGATATGTTCGTGCAGTTGACAGAGGCAGTCTGTATGTGGTTGAATTTTGCCTTGTCTGTAGTTATCTTAATTTGTTCGTGGAAATTTTGTGTTTCATCAGTGTGAACACCTAGATAGCGTGTGCTGCTGTTCGTTATATATTTGTGTTGTCTAATTTTAGTGAGGGGTTCCGTTGTAATGCCTTTTTGTCGTTTCGTTGTTTGTTATCTTGAGTATGTTGTGTTTGCACCACTGTGTTATTGTTGCCAATGTTTCATGTGCCTTCTCCTCGACCTGTGCCCTGTTGTTGGTGGAGACAGCCACTAGATGGTCATCTGAGTATGACGACTCCGTGAACCCTGACATCCCCATCCAGTAGATGCAGGAGCGGTTCAATCTCCAGGTCCCAGGAAATGGGGCCGCAGATTGATCCGTGTGGGACAACCTTTCGTTATTTTCTTTATAACGTTTAGGCGACCTGTTCTCCATTCCACTACACTTCCTCTGCAGTAGTTTAATAGACTGTGATACAAAGACTCTGGAACCTGCAGTTGCTTCAACCTCCAGAACTAGCGGGACTTGTCACGGTATCTGTGGTGCATGGCGCATTCATTTCATCCATGAGCTGTTTGTGTTCTCAGGTGTCTCTAAGTGTATCGTCGTCTGGAAGCAGTTTGTCCAGCAAAAATTCTGCTGTTTGCCTACATCCCACGGTCATGTCTTTGCGTAAAGTGCCAAGAACCAGTGGGTTTTTTATTTTATCTGTTGTTACCTTATAAGGCTCACCCCATATATTGTGTTCCGTGTGAGCAGCGACAAACCTGTCCCAGTGTCTCGGTCTCGTGTCTTTTAGTTTTTGTTTGTAGACGTCTTTGGCGTGCCTGTATGCCGCTAGTCGGATTTGTTTGTCTCGCCCGAATGTCGTTCTCTGGTATAGCTTTCTTAAAGTCTTACGTCTTGTTTCAGTCTTGTCAATTCGTTGTTCCAAAGTATTTGTTGCGCTATGTAGTCGTTCTGTTCAGTACCTCTTCATTAGTTAACAGAACAAAATTGGTGAGAAAAGGAATTTTTGGCATAACCTGACTAAAAGAAGGGATCGCTTGGTAGGACACATTCTTAGGCATAGAGGAATCGGAAATTTAGCATTGGAGGGAAGTGTGTGGGGTAAAAATCGCAGAGGGAGACCAAGAGATGCGTATAGTAAGCAGATTCAAGTGGATATGGGTTGTCGTTCTTATGAGGAGATGAAAAGTCTTGCTCAGGATAGAGTAGGGTGGAGAACTGCATCAAACCAGTCTCCGGACTGAAGACCATAACAACAACATGTAGTCGTTGGCCGTTGGGCTCTAGTAATGATGTCCATTAGCATGTGAGTTCTGTAGTCAACACTACCTTGTATGTTGTTAATGTTATATCTGTCAATAGTTGATCTCAGTCTATTGTAGCCTCCTTTATGGAAAAGTAGTCTTTTCTTCTCAGTAAATTAGCTTACTACGCCTATTTTGATTCACTGCTTTCATATGGGATGATATTCTGGGCAATTCAACATTGAGTAAAAAAGTATTCATTGCACAAAAGAGGGTAATCAAAATAATTGCTGGAGCCCACCCAAGAGCATCCTGCAGACATTTATTTAGGGATCTAGGGATACTCACTGTAGCTTCACTATATATATATATATATATATATATATATATATATATATATATATATATATATATATATATATTCACTCATGAAATTTGTTACTAACAATCCGACCCAATTCAAAAGTAATAGCAGTGTGCATAGCTACAACACTAGGAGAAAGGATGATATTCACTATTCAAGATTCAATCTAACTTTGGCTCAGAAAGGGGTGAATTACGCTGCCACAAAAGTCTTTAATATTCACAGAATATATGACATCAACTGCGATTGGGCAAAGCTGAAAATGTGTATCCAGCTGGGATTCGAACCCGGGTCCCCTGCTTTCTAGGCAGTTGCGCTGACCCCTACACCACTGGGGACACAGTGATCACCGCACCTGCAAGGACTACCCAAGCACGCCTCCCGTCAGATACAAATTCCCAGCTTCGCCTTGCCCAATCCCGGCTGGGTACACATTTTCAGCTTTGCCCAATCGCAGTTGATGTCATATATTCTGTGAATATTATGTAATAACAACTGCAGTATCAGAAGTGACGTCTGTTCATTTGGAACAGACGCCACATGTATATACAAAAGTCTTTGGTCACTTACCACGCAGCATCAAAAGTCTGACAGATAGCCACCTAGTATTTAAAAAGATATTAAAGGAATTTCTGAATGGCAACTCCTTCTACAATGTATATTAATTTTTAGATAAAACTTAAAAGAAAGAGAAAAAAAAAGAAAAAATCCTCTAAATATTGATTGTCAAGTATAGACAACATTTACTAAACTGACACGTTCCACATCATTGCGAAATGTCGTATATATGATCTATGGAACAAGTATTAATCTAATCTAAACATTCGTGTTAGTATTATTGAGTTGATTGTGTAGTTTGAAGGAAATTACGTTGTGGTCGGTTAATGTAATTCTATCATGTACGGTCCAGTGGTGTATCCAGTGAATGGCTGATTTGATAGCGATTGTGACTTCAGTGTTACTGGTCGATCCGTCACGTCTCATTCCCGTCGCCACGAGTCGGTTTGCCGTGTTCTCAGTCGGCGATCCGTTACGATACGTGTGCCCGTTATTTCGAGCACGTTTTTTAAATTCTTTATTGTAATATCGAACAATACAACCCATTACCTAAGAGTAAAATGGGCAATAGTATAATACATAAATTTCTTACGGCTAAATGGTGACATTACATTACTTTAAATGTTACTACGGAAACCACTGGACATCTTGCTGATGTTGATGTTTATACTGGTTGATGTGTATGACGTGTTGTGTTTTATGCTACTGCTGTGGTGTTACATGTGTGCCAGCATTACAAACCTGCTTTTGGTGGCCAGCTCACCGAGCGAACCCCAGTGACTATGCCCCTGGCACTGGGCGGCCAATTTCTTTTGTCACCACAGCCCCCCCCCCCCGCAAATTTTCCCCTGTATGTTCTATTCTACTGTTTAAGAAAAACCTACATCTAACTTACGTCTATGGTCTCAGTCGATGTTTGCCACATCTAACCCTAGAATCCAGGGGATGGCGGATTCTTCCATTGCTGGAGACCAGTTCATCTCCCGGCGGCATGGCAGATGTGGCTGTCTCAGTCGGGTATTGGGTCAGATCTGGTTACTGATTCAGGATAAAGTCCCGAAGTACTTTGCGAGAGACATTATTGGCGATTTCGTCGAGTACTCGGAACGTGTCTGGGGTTCTTATGAGCTCAAAGGTGTTTTTACTCGGCAGAGCCCTTCTGAGATCCGCATCCACGTCGTCATACGTAGGACACTCATAGATGATGTGTTCAGGCGTGCCTATCTCGGCACCACAGGCACAAGCTGGCGTAGCCTGTCTCCTAAAACGACATAGATATGTCAGATAGGGTCCATGCCCGGTGAGGAAGTGCAGCATCCCCCTAGATGGTTTGAAATGTTTCATACGCAATCCTTCCTGGATATCTGGCAGGCGAGCGCGAGTTCTCCTCCCAGATTCCTCTTCGTCCCAAGATTGCTGCCAAAGCTGGAGCCCTTTCTGTCTGATCTCTGTTTTACTTAGAAGTGGTTCCCCCATAATTTTTGCTACGTTCCCTCCGTTCCGTTTCTTGGCCCAGTACCGAGCTCCCTGCTTCCTTACCTTGATGTCAAGGGGGCATAGCCCCATCAACACCAAAGAGGGCCCCACCGGGAGTGGTCCTGTAGGCTCCAACTGAATGCAGGTGGATGTTGCGCTGCACCCTTCTCACGGCCATGGCAGGCGTCACCCTCGTGGGCCTGTGGGCCCATACCGGAGATCCGTAGCCCACGATGGACGTCAGTATGCTGTTGTGATACAGCTGTATGAGATCGGGAGGTAGATGAAATCTCCGGTGCCCGATCCCAGCCAGACGGTGTAGCGCTACCAGCGATCTCTCAGCAACCGCGTCCACGTGGGTGGCGAAATTCCAGAGCTCGTCTATGATTACGCCAAGGTATCTAGCTTGAGTTCGTCTTATGACAGGTGTACCGTTTATCCTGAGTGTTGGATTTCTAGCCAATTGGCCCTGTAGCAGCAGGTACACCGACTTCTGCGGCGCAGTCTGTAACTTCGTCCTGCTGCACCAAGCAGTAAGCACCTGCAGTGATCTTTCGATCTTGGGCTCGATGTCTTCACGACTTCGGCCCCCGACCATGATGAGGAGGTCGTCTGTATAAGCTATCACTTCTAGCACGTCAGGATGTTCTTTGAGCTCTCCGAGGAGAGGTTCCATATTGAGGTCCCAGAAGAGTGGCCCCAGGACGGAGCCCTTGGGACACCCCTTGATGATCATTTTGTTGACTCTCCTGCTAGGAGATGATAGCCAGACTTCCCTTCCAGCACAATAGCTCCTGAGACACCCATATAGCGACCCTGGACACTATCTCCCGGAGATAGGAGAAGAGCGAAGGCCACCACAGGTTGTCAAAGGCACCACTGATGTCCACCATGATACCCACGACGTATTTGTACGGCGCAGAGGAGCAGACCTCGGCCGCCAGGGTAATCGCGTCAGACGCCGATTTCCTCTGACGAAAACCGAATTGCCTGCTGCTCGCACCACACAGCATACGATGTGCGGACAGCTTGTCAGCCAGCAGTAACCTTCCTTTATCACCACCACACTGGCCTTTTTACATGGTTTTGGAAACTTGGCAGTGCGCAGGCATTCATTAACGAATACAGTCATTTGAGAGACCAACTAGGGCGCAAGGAATTGCACTACCTCTGCTGGGATGCCATCGGGCCCACGAGCTTTCCCTTTCTTGAGGGCTCATATCTGCATAGCCACCTCCTCTTCTAAGAAGGGGTAAACAGGAGTGTTGTTGATGTATTCCTGGGCCCCCCTTTCTCCGATTTGTCTTTTCTCATCTGTGTCAGTGTCGGCCTCATTGTCAGGAAGGAGGGTTCGGAGAAGGATCCCGGCAGTTTCCTGCCGGGACTCCGTCGTCCGGTCCCCATCCCTGAGAGTTGATAACACCAATGGAGCGTGTATCCTTTCTCGGACAAGCTTGTAGGGGACGCCCCAGGGGTCAGTGGCTAGCTGATTTTTGATGTAGGTCTCCCGGCTCCTGAGTTGGGTGTCCTTCAACACCTGGGAGAAGTGTTGCTTTTCCTGTCGGTACCGGGCGAGCCAGTACTGACGCTCCTGCCAGACCACAGCACGCTGGTAGTGCTTCCTTGTCCTTCTGACAGACTGCCTCAGTTCTCGGAGTTCTCGGGACCACGGCGACAGGGAAGCCGCGACGGCCCTCCTCCTCAACAGTACGGCAGCTTCGATCGCTCGAACCACCGCACTGGCGAGATCTTGCGCTGCCGATCTACGTCAAAGTCACCGTCCGGCAATGCAGGCACGGAGCAATCCACCGCTAGGCGTTCCCAATCAGTTCTGTTAAAGTTTCGCTGCCACTCCCACTCTGTATCCCAGTCACACTCGGCCTGTTGTAGTCTGATGTTATGATCACTAGATGTTATACGATCATGGACTCTCAAGTCCGACATCTTATCTGCCAAGTTGGCCATGATGAGTGTGGCATCAACATTGGTCCCTTCTCCGCCAGGTCCCACAATGGTTGGCGGGTCGCCTGGTCTGTTGGTGACGACCAACTGGAGAGCCATGATGGCCTTCCACTTTGTTGCCCTTGGCATCTCGAGTGCGACTGTTCCACAGCGGGGAGTGTGCGTTCAAGTCGGTCACCACAACCACCCTTCGACCATGCAGCACCTGCAACACCTGGGTTAGGCGATCCAGGTAGGGATCAACTGGATCCCCGTATTGGAAATACAGGTTCACTATATGCACCACCCCCACGGGGGAGTGAACCTCAATGGCGCTGCAGTGCTCGTCGGACAGCTGTGATAGGACCGTGACTCACAAGGCCTTATTGCAAATGACAATTGCGACCCTAGGGTGAGGCCTCGGGCCCACAATCTGCCATGTTGTTGCCCCAAAAGGGAGTTTGCCATTCACGGTGTAGAGCTCCTGTAGACACAGGACATGTGGACTCATCTTGTCCACGACCCTACGGAGCTCTTGTAGCACAAGCCTTGAGTTGTGTGCATTGAAATGTGCGACTTGTAGCATTTAAGAGAAATAGGTATGAATGTTACAATCAGGCCAAGATTTGGTGTGGTCCAGAGCAATTCTCCCCAAGCCCAATACGGCCTGGTGGTAAATCTCATTCAAGTCATACCTTTCCCCCCTTCTCCGAAAGTCTTTCTCAATGAGATGCTGAAGAGCACCAAAGTCCGTGGGCAGACTCGAAAAAGACCTACGTCAAAAATCAGCTAGCCACTGACTCCTGGGACGTACCAGAAATTATTCTACAGCGAGTATGCAATGCGCTTTAGCAATAATCAAGTTGTAACTGAACTATTAACTGTACTAATGGCAAGCTCAAAAATTAATTAATGACTTGTCGTGATAACACTGAATATTTAGAAAAGAACCATTTAACCTTCTGATTAACTTTTACTCTTTCTTTAACCAGGAATTCAAACATTTGCAAACAATTACTATTCTCAGTAGTCAGTACTTGCAAGTTAAAACAAACGTTACATCAAAATAATATGCAGTGGAAAACAATTAACCTTTTACACTGTTATTGAAATATATAACTTGAAATTGAAAGATAGTCTAGCAGTTTCGTTCAACTTAGCAAACCTATTGATCAGCAACACTGGTATAAGCTATATTCAGTAATACGTTTCTGAACACATTTTTTATTAACGACTGTCATATTGTCTTTAATGACTCTGATTTTTAGTTTTCTATAACTTTGTGAATATTCTCGGAAAAACAATGGATGAGGAAGGAACCTGTCTCGACAATGACTATGGGTAATGATTTTTAAACACAGGTTCACAAATAACAGTGTTCGCTATTGAACAATCATCACTAATACGCTGGTTAGCTGTACATGCTAAGACAAACTGGACAGATCTTACTGAATTTGGTGTGCGACATGGTGCTGCTGATTGGATACTGTTGGCGCTTAACAATTGGCAAACACAGGCTCTTCTTGGCGACGAATGTTAATTTCAATTTTGGGCCCACAGCATTCCTCTTGATGCATTTATTAATTATTTGAGCTGTGGCTATATTAATAAATAATATTGCCTCTTCGCCATCTCCTCCACTAGTGCGAATCCAACACGCATTCAACTTCACGTAGTTTTGCTGTTCACCATTGAGCACACAGTCTCACTAATCCGTCTCTCCGCCGCCACTTCTCAACAATGACTCCTTCTCGCTGTGCGCCTCTGCGCTACCAGCGATAAAAAACTCCCTATTCAATCTCGCCGGTGCGGTGGTTCGAGCGATCGAAGCTGCCGTACTGTTGAGGAGGAGGGCCGTCGCGGCTTCCCCGTCGCCGTGGCCCCGAGAGCTCCGAGAACTGAGGCAGTCTGTCAGAAGGACAGGGAAGCACTACCAGCGTGCTGTGGGCTGGCAGGAGCGTCAGTACTGGCTCGCCCGGTACCGACAGGAAAAGCAACACTTCTCCCAGGTGTTGAAAGACACCCAACTCAGGAGCCGGGAGACCTACATCAAAAATCAGCTAGCCACTGACCCCTGGGGCGTCCCCTACAAGCTTGACCGAGAAAAGATACGCACTCCCTCGGTGTTATCGACTCTCAGGGATGGGGACTTGAGGACGGAGTCCCGGCAGGAAACTGCCAGGGTCGTTATCCGGACCCTCCTTCCTGATGGTGACGCCGACACGGATGAGCAGAGACAAATCGGAGAAAGGGACGCCCAGGAATACTTCGAGCCACTTTGCCTGAATGGCCCAGTATGCTGCAGCTCATCGTGTGGCTGAACAGCACCGAAGTCCGTGGGCAGACTCGAAAAAGACCTACGTCAAAAATCAGCTAGCCACTGACCCCTGGGGCGTCCCCTACAAGCTTGTCCGAGAAAAGATACGCACTCCCTCGGTGTTATGGACTCTCAGGGATGGGGACCAGACGACTGGGTCCCGGCAGGAAACTGCCGGGGTCCTTCTCCGGACCCACCTTCCTGACGGTGACGCCGACACGGACACAGATGAGCAGAGACAAATCGGAGAAAGGGACGCCCAGGAGTACTTCGAGCACTCTGCCCGGATGGCCCAGTACGCTGCAGCTCATGGTGTGGTCGGCAGGTGAGCGGAGACGCTGGCGAGGCGCCGCGCCCAGCGCTGTCGAGGGCGGCGGTGATGGCGGCGGCGCGGGCGGCGGTGGCGGCGAGGGCGGCGGAGGCGGCGCGGGCGGCGGGGGCGGCGGGGGCGCGCCTGGCGCTGGCGGCGGCGGCCCCCGCGCTGAGGGCCGGCGTGGGTGGCGTGGGCGGCGTGGGCGGCGGCGCCGGCCAGCTGGTGCTGGGGCCCGTCGACAACTCCAGCGAGCCGCGCTGCCGCAACGTCTCCAGCGTGCACTACAGCCTCGACATGGTGAGTCCTTCAGCTGCCGTTGCTCCTGATACTGTCCGTTTGGTGACCTCCTGCTGCCTGGCACTGTGGCTCCTCTTATGCGTGTCGGTTCCTGCAACAGGTAATCTTGCAGAAAATCCAAAGAAATTTTGGTCATATGTGAAGTACACTAGTGGCAAAACACAAACAATACCTTTCCGATACTGTCCGTTTGGTGACCTCATACTGCCTGGCACTGTGGCTACTCTTATGCGTGTCGGTTCCTGCAACAGGTAATCTTGCAGAAAATCCAAAGAAATTCTGGTAATATGTGAAGCATACTAGCGGAAAAACACAAACAATACCTTTCCGATACTGTCCATTTGGTGATCTCCTGATGCCTGGCACTGTTGGCTCCTCTTATGCGTGTTGGTTCCTACAACAGGGAAAAAGGGTGTTCTTGCTGCTAACTGCATGCTGGTGTGGTTTTCTTCTACATCTACATCTACAACCATCTACAACCATACTCCGCAAGCCACCTGACGGTGTGTGGCGGAGGGTATCTTGAGTACCACTATCGATTTTCCCTCCTATTCCAGTCAAGTATTGTTCGCGGAAAGATGGATTGTCGGTATGCCTCTGTGTGGGCTCTAATCTCTCTGATTTTATCCTCACGGTCTCTTCACGAGATATACGTAGGAGGCAGCAATATACTGCTAGACACCTCGGTAAAGGTATGTTCTCGAAACTTAGATAAAAGCCCGTACCGAGCAACAGAGCGTCTCTCCTGCAGAGTCTTCCCCTGGAGTTCATCGATCATTTCCATAACGCTTTCACGATTACCAAATGATCCTGTAACGAAGCGCGCTGCTCTCCATTGGATCTTCTCTACCTCCTCTATCAATCCCACCTAGTACGGATCCCACACTGGTGAGCAGTATTCAAGCTGTGGGCGAACAAGTGTACTGTAACCTACTTCCTTTGTTTTCGGACTGCATTCCTTAGTATTCTTCCAATGAATCTAAGTCTGGCATCTGCTTTACCGACGATTGATTTTATATGGTCGTTCCATTCTAAATCCCTCCTAATGACTACTCCCAGATACTTTATGGAATTAACTGCTTCCAGTTCCTGCCCTGCTATAGTGTAGCTAAATGATAAAGGATCTTTCTTTCTATGTATTCGCAGCACATTACACTTGTCTACATTGAGATTTAATTGCCATTTCCTGCTCCATGCGTCAATTCTATGCAGATCCTCCTGCATCTCAATACAATTTTCCATTGTTACAACCTCTCTATATACTACAGCATCATCCGCAAAAAGCCTCAGTGAACTTCCGATGTTATCCGCAAGGTCATTTATATATATCGTGAACAGCAACGGACCCACGACACTCCCCTGTGGCCCACCTGATATAACTCCTACTTCGGAAGACTTCTCTCCATTGAGAATGACATGCTGCATTCTGTTATCTAGGAATTCCTCAATCCAATCACACAATTGGTCTGATAGACCATATGCTCTTACTTTGTTCATTTAACGCTTGTGAGTATCTGTATCAAACGCCTTGCGGAAGTCGAGAAACACAGTATCTATCTGAGAACCCATGTATATGGCCCTCTGAGTCTCGTGGACGAATACCGCGAGCTGGGTTTCACACGAACGCTTGTCTCGAAACCCATGCTGATTCCTACAGAGCAGATTCCTAGTCTCGAGAAATGTCATTATATTCGAAAATAATACATGTTCCAAAATTCTACAACTGACCGACATCAGAGATATAGGCCTATAGTTCTGCACATCTGTTCGAGGACCCTTCTTGAAAACGGGGATGATCTGAGCCATTTTCCAATCCTTCGGAATATGATGTTCCAGAGGCCTATGATACACCACTGCGAGAAGGGGGGCCAGTTCCTTCGCGTACTCTGAATAAAAACGAACTGGTATCCCATCAGGCCCTGTGGCCTTTCCTCTTTTGAGCGATTTTAATTGTTGTTCTATCCCTCTGTCAGTTATTTCGATATCTGCCATTTCGTAATCTGTGCGGCAATGTAGGGATGGAACTACAGTGCAACCTTCCTCTGTGAAACAATGACCCTTCGTCCATTTTTCGCGGTCGACTACTGGGCAAGCGACTGTCTCCCACTAGTAAGGAGAGGAGACTGAGTGGAAAGCAGCTTGTACTCCTTTGAAGAAATTGCTGGGATCGTTGCCTCTCATAGATCCTGCAGGAGCCGGTAGGGTTTGTCGGGAAGTTTGTTTTTGTGACAGGAAGGAAGGAAGGGATAGGGGTTGTTGAAGTGGTGGTCTCGGATGGAGTTGATTTGATTTGATTTGATTTTTTCAGGGAAGCCAAAACAGTCTTGATCCAACCCGTCACTGCCCGCACCGAAACTAAGTTTATTGTGTGGTATCGCTCCCAGTATGTCTAGTAAAGCCAACCAATGCCCTTGAACAGTGCAAGGAGTGCCTTTACCAGTACTTTATTACACACAATTACTTCGGGTCTGGTTGTCCCAAATGTTCTGCCTTTTACTCACCAATGCAATGCATTCAAAGATGAGATATGATGCAGTTTCATCACCGTCATGACAGATTCTACATTTAGGTTCCTCTTCTGTAATTCCCATTGTGTGTAGGTGTTTTTTGAAATTCCCATGGCCTGTCAGCAATCCAACCATGAGTCTAATCTCTCTCCTGTTCAGGCCCAGGATTGCAGAGCTTCTTTTAGAACATGGCTTTGGCATCATTACCTTGCCATGTTTTTGTTGATGGACTTTGGTCCAATATTCTATGTGCTGTCTTCTGAGCCAGGTACGTAGCTCCAATTTGATCATGGCCTTGGTGATTGTCCAGGACAGGTTCCGGTCCAATAAATGGAGTCTCTGCCCCCATCCTGGCTAATCTGTTGGCATGTTCGTTACCACTGATCCCCGAGTGGCCAGGGACCCACAATAGGTTTACTCTGTTGCTTTCCCCTAGCTCCACCAGAACCCTGTGACATTCTGCAACAATTTTAGATCTTGTTGCAGGAGCTGCCAGTGATCTCAGGGCTGCCTGGCTGTCTGAATAGATATAGATGCTACAATCTTTGTAGCACCTACGCAAATTCTCCTCCACACATGCCCTGATGGCAGTGATTTCCACCTGGAATACTGAGGCCAGTTTGCCTAGAGAGATGACGCCCTCCAGTCTTGGCTGCACCCCATATACCCTGGTCCCAACACCTTGGTCTGATTTTGACCCATCAGTGAACCAGACAATATCTCCCCACTGCTCCCTGCTTCCAATTGTTATATTGAAAGGCTTGTTGAAGCAGTATGGGGTTATAATATAGTCGGCTGGCATTTCCCCAACCTTTCCTATATTTACCTCACTCACTATTCTAGTGTGTGATTCTGGATATCCCGAAGAGTTCCAGTTGTTGCCAGTTTTGAGTCTGTATGCACCAGCCGCTGCCTCCATCTTGACCCAAAGGTGTAATGGGGGCATATCCAGCATGGTTTCCATCCCAGCAGTTGGTGTGCTGCTAATTCCGCCTGTTATGGCTAAGCAGGCTAATCTCTGCACCTTACCAAGCTCCTTAGCATCAACCTGCTGTTCTACCTTCTTCCACCACACGACCGCCCCATAAGTGATCCTGGGTCTAATCACCATGGTGTATATCCAGTGCATACCCTTGGGGCTCAGGCCCCAATTTTTGCCACATGCCCTCCTGGTACTTACTAGAGTACCTTTTGCCTTGGAGCAAATATTCCTAATGTGAGGGGTCCATGTCAGTTTCTCATCTAGGGTAATCCCTAGATATTTCACTATCCCCTTCACAGGTAGCGCTTCATGAAAAGCTTTAGATTCCAACTTGAATGTTGTATATGCTTCTTTGTGAATGGTACAACAACAGTCTTCTTAGGACTAACCCAGTTAGTAAGGTCAGAGCAAAGTGCCTCAATGTTAAACTTGGCCAGAATTTGCAGGACATCTTCTCCCTCTAGTACCGAGAGGGGTGGCGCAGTGGTAAGACACTGGACTCGCCATTCGGAAGGATGGTGGTTCAAATCCACCTCTGGCCATCCGGATCTAGGTTTTCCATGATTTCCCTAAATCACTTCGGGCAAATGCCGGGATGGTTCCTTTGAAAGGACAAGGCCGATTTCCTTCCACATCCTTACCCAAATACTCCGAGCATAAGTTCTGTCTCTAATGATCGTGTTGTTAAATTCCAAGCTTCCTTCCTTCCTCTCCCTCCAGAGACACGACTTGCGTGGTGACGTTCTCACTTCTTCTTCTGCAGTGGTTGCTACCGATGGAGTGCCAGCAACTGCCGGTGTGTCTTTTTCCACCATCCGTGTCTCCGTGTCCACCCCCTACTTTAAGCTGCTTTTACGCGCCCGACTTTCTTGTCCCAGCAGACTACTACCACAGACAAATATATACAGACAGGAAACCTCCGTAAGGGCCCGGTCCTACGCCCCGAGGTGTGGGGAGGGAGGGTTTCCAGCAGTTCAGTAAGATGTCCCATGATGGCGGGCTGCGGTCAGAAGCAGACCTTTAAACTGGCCAGAGCAGGCGGCAGGTAGCGGCTGTCCCCACCACCACCTCCCCTCAAACGCCGGCACGCCGGACACAGCCGTGGCCTCGTGGCAGGCGGCACGAGCTCTCCCCTCAGCCTCCCCTCCACGCTACCCTCTGACGTGCGAGAGGCACTCTAAGCCAGCGAACTGCCTGACACCTGCTAGCATCTTACGGAACTACGAGGGGAGCGTAGGACAGTGGTTTAGGGTGGGCTTCTCCTCTGTATATGTTACTCTGTGCTACTACAGACGAATGCGTCCACTGCAGACCCCATGACGTGCTGTTTCTCTACTGTGCTGCGTCTGTCTCGAGCAGTCATTTTCGTTTGGATGTAAACAGCAAAACTGTACATCTGCTTTGTAGTTTTGTAATTAAATGTAGAAGTGAGGTTTTGAGGACACTTTTTACATAGAAGTAGGAAAACGTTAATTGACTTTATTAATGACAAAATGTTAATTCATAGTTCATATTCTCCTCAAATATCATGTAGCAAAGAGGAATTACTATTACATCAGACTTAAACTGGAAATAACATGTAGATAATGTCCTAGGAAAGGCGAAGCAGAGACTGCATTTTATTGGGAGAACCGTTAACGTTTTTTTTTTAATTTCCTCCGTCTGTACTTTTACAAATAAATTCACAACATTTTATCAGCACGGCTGGGAAGAATTCAGAATTCACACTCATAAGAAGTGGCAGTTGTAAAACATAATGAATTAATTTTTATTTACATGTGAAGTTTCATTATTTTTGCACTTACTATTGCTGCAGTTGTTGTTGCTATAGGTACACTTCTTTTCATAAGTAAGAGAGATTCTTCGATGAGTTTTACAAACCATACAAACGATACTTACAGGTGTATGAAACTCTAGAATTTATTTAATTTATGAGAAACTCAATGCGCTGTTACATTTAAAATTTTGTGTTTAGAAAATACTGAAACGTTATGTTAAGAAACTTAATTGTTATCACTTTTTTAATATATTTGGAAAATTCTAGAGTTTCGTGCACCTGTAAGTACAGTTTGTATGTTGTTCAAAAATCATTGAAGAATCTGTTACTTACAAAAATAAGTGTACCTATAGCAAGTAATGGAGCCAACAGAAAGTGAAGAATTGTCAAATTTTCACCCAAAATAAAAATTATTTAATTAATTTTTAGAACTCCCACTCCTATGAGTGTGAATACTGAATCCTTCACGGTCATGGACGCAAAGTTTTGTGAATTTATTTCTAAAAGTGTAGACAATAGAAATTAAAATGACCTGCCCTGCCTCTCCTGGCCGCGGTCGGCCCGCTAGACGTTCCAACCCACTTAAAAGATGCAACAGAACTACTAAAGAAACTGCATGCACTACGCTTGTCCATACTTTCTTGGAGTATTGATGCCAGTGTGGGATCCTTATCAGGTGGGTTTGACGGAGGACATCGAAAGAGTCCAAAGAAGGGCAGCTCATTTCGTATTGTCACGATACAGGAGAGACAGCGTCACGAAAATGATACAGGATCTGGGATGGGAATCATTACAACAATGGCGCTTATCACTGTGGCGTGGGTTACTTACGAAACTCCAATCGCCAATATTCTCCTCCGAATGCATAAATATATTGTTGACTTTCACCTATATAGGTAGGAATGATAATCAGGAATTCGGAGCTCGAACGGAGAGATTCAGATGTTTTTTTTTTTTCTGTGTGCTATTCGAGAATGGAATAGGAGATGAATAGTATAAAGGTAGTCCGGTGAACCCTCTGCCAGGCACTTAAATGTCATTTGCAGAGTATCCCATGTAGATGCAGATGCTTTTTCGCCGGAAAAAAACTGTCATCAAACAGTATAAATATGAAAACTTAATAAATCACGGAATAATGTAGATAGAGAGGTAAAAGTTGACACACATGCTAGGAATGACATGGGGTTTTATTAGAACAAAAAAAAGTATTACTAGACGCGTGAAAGATCTCTTGCGTGTGTCGTATGGTGATGATCGTTTCCGCAGCCGTCACTTTCGTCACGCTTGGCCTCTCAGGTCCCCAGACCTCAGTCTGTGTGATTGTTGGCTTCGGGGTTACCTGAAGTCGCAAGTGTATCGTGATCGACCGACATCTCTAGGGATGCTGAAAGACAACATCCGACGCCAATGCCTCACCATTGATTTGATTTTTCCAGGGAAGCCAAAACAGTCTTGGTCCAACCCACCACTGCCCGCACCGAAACTAAGTTTATTGTGCGGTATCACTCCCTGTATATCTAGTAAAGCCAACTAATGCCCTTGAACAGTGCAAGGAGTCCCTTTACCAGTTCTTTATTAGACACAATTTCTTCGGGTCTGGTTGTCCCAAATGTTCTGTGCCTTTTACTCTCCAATGCAATGCATTCGAAGATTAGATGTGATGCAGTTTCATCACCGTCATCACAGATCCTACATTTAGGGTCCTCTTCTGTTATTCCCATTGTATGTAGGTGTTTTTTGAAATTCCCATGGCCTGTCAGCAATCCAACCATGAGTCTAATCTCTCTCCTGTTCAGGCCCAGGATTGCAGAGCTTCTTTTAAAACATGGCTTTGGCATCATTACCTTGCCATGTTTTTGTTGCTAGACTTTGGTCCAATATTCTACGTGATGTCTTCTGAGCCAGTTACACAGCTTCAATTTGATCATTGCCTTGGTGATTGTCAGGACAGGTTCCGGTCCAATAAATGGAGTCTCTGCCCCATCCTGGCTAATCTGTCGGCATGTTGGTTGCCACTGATCCCCGAGTGGCCAGGGACCCACAATAGGTTTACTCTATTGCTTTCCCCTAGCTCCACCAGAACCCTGTGACATTCTGCAACAATCTTAGACCTTGTTGCAGGAGCTTCCAGTGATCTCAGGGCTGCCTGGCTCTCTGAATAGATATAGATGCTACGATCTTTGTGGCAACTAGCTAATACTAAGGACGGCACAAATATCCATGCCCGAGGGGGGATTCGAACCCCCGACCATAGTGGCCGTGCAGACCGTGACTGGAGCGCCTCAGTCCCCTCGGCGACCGCGGCCGGCCGCAGTTGTGGTGGTGAACATATTGAGCATTTTCTGTAAAGAACATCATCTTTGGTTTGTCTTAAATTGTTATGCTAATTATTGATTTTCTGATGAGATGAAGCACCATCTGTCGGACATTTTTGAACTTTTTTTTCTATTCTAATAAAACCCCAGGTCATTCCAAGCATGTGTGTCAATTTTTACCTATCTACATTATTCTGTACAGTACTTGATCTTTATCCTACGGATGATAGGAAAATTATACAACCCATTCCAGTGCTGCATAAATAAAATGGGTTGGAAGCGTTGTCAGGATGGAAGGCGGAGCAGCGAAGGCTTGTGGGCGCCCTAGGAAAGGGTGGATGACAGGCAAATAAAAGATAGTCTTCAAGTTAATAGTTGGTATATTCTGAAATGCGGGATACATATCGGGTCTCGCCCTGGGTACGGATGTAATGAATGAGTGCCAGTGTAAACGGATTAGAAAACGGAAAAAGGAAAAGGTTACGGTAATGGTTACGGTTCACACAGTTGGTGGCTGATACCGAACAGCCGCTAGGCGGGAGTGGACGGCATGCGGCCGTTCGCCCCGCACAGACGCTGAGCCTCTGGAGTGCGTCTGTTCTATACAAGAACTCAAACGAAAGAGAGCGAAGGAACTGATTCTCGCACCTCTGCGTCCTGCAGCAGTAGCACACGTGATTAAACGTGGGTGTCTGCTATTGGCTCCACGGTAGCATGGAAACGTCAGTAGTTTCGGCACAGACGCCAGAAGGGTGGCGTGATTTTAGAATCAGCATTCAATACTGGTTCTGTCCGGCTCTGTCCTGCAAGGTGGACAGCCTCGGTCACGTTGTCAAAGCGTATGTCGCAGTGGAAGAACACTTGTAAAACTCAGGCGAAGTTTTGAAATAAGATTTTGAATTATTTCCCTAAACTATTTTAGACTGGCTGGTCATCCTGTACAATTCCGTGATTTATTAGGTTTTCAAATTTATACTGACTTTTTGATCACGTAGTATTATAAAATATCCAAATTTCATAAAAATCGGAGAGTGACACTTGGGTACGTTTGCTTGTGAGGCGCACCACACGCGCTTCTGCAAAAAAGATGTTTGCCAACTGCGGCCGGCCGCGGTCGCCGAGGGGACTGAGGCGCTCCAGTCACGGTCTGCACAGCCACTACGGTCGGGGGTTCGAATCCCCCCTCGGGCATGGATATTTGTGCCGTCCTTAGTATTAGCTAGTTGCCACAAAGATCGTAGCATCTATATCTATTCAGAGAGCCAGGCAGCCCTGAGATCACTGGCAGCTCCTGCAACAAGGTCTAAAATTGTTGCAGAATGTCACAGGGTTCTGGTGGAGCTAGGGGAAAGCAATAGAGTAAACCTATTGTGGGTCCCTGGCCACTCGGGGATCAGTAGCAAAGAACATGCCGACAGATTAGCCAGGATGGGGGCAGAGACTCCATTTATTGGACCCGAACCTGTCCTGACAATCACCAAGGCAATGATCAAATTGGAGCTACGTAACTGGCTCAGAAGACAGCACGTAGAATATTGGACCAAAGTCTACCAACAAAAACATGGTTAGGTAATGATGCCAAAGCCATGTTTTAAAAGAAGCTCTGCAATTCTGGGTCTGAACAGGAGAGAGATTAGACTCATGGTTGGATTGCTGACAGGCCATGGGAATTTCAAAAAACACCTACATACAATGGGAATAATAGAAGAGGACCCTAAATGTAGGATCTGTGATGGCGGTGATGAAACTGCATCACATCTAATCTTCGAATGCATTGCATTGGAGAGTAAAAGGCACAGAACATTTGCGACAACCAGACCCGAAGAAATTGTGTCTAATAAAGAACTAGTAAAGGGACTCCTCGCACTGTTCAAGGGCATTGGTTGACTTTACTAGATATACAGGGAGCGATACCGCACAATAAACTTAGTTTCGGTGCGGGCAGTGGCGGGTTGGACCAAGACTGTTTTGGCTTCCCTGGAAAAAATCAAATCAAATCAAACCAATCTTAGCTAGTTCATAAGTAGTTTGTAAGCTTAGGGACTGATGACCCCGTAGTTAAGTCCCAT
This sequence comes from Locusta migratoria, assembly GCA_026315105.1. NCBI lineage: Eukaryota > Metazoa > Arthropoda > Insecta > Orthoptera > Acrididae > Locusta > Locusta migratoria. The sequence goes on along the minus strand of CM048753.1, from coordinate 53,489,252 downwards.
AAGTTATACAAACATTTGAGCCAACTGCGGTGGTTCTCATGACGCCAACTCTCTTGAGGAGTGGCGCACACACTGGGGGGAGGCAGCAGGAAAAATGTTCAAATGTTTGTTAAGCTTATGGGACTTAACTACGGGGTCATCAGTCCCTAAGCTTACAAACTACTTATGAACTAATTACGATCTAGGATGGCACAAATATCCATGCCCGAGGGGGGATTTGAACCCCCGACCGCAGTGGCCGTGCAGACCGTGACTGGAGCGCCTCAGTCCCCTCGGCCACCGCGGCCGGCAAGGCAGCAGGACATGCGGCCTCTCCGCCCCTCCACAAAGGGCCGGGTCCCAGGGCGGAGCGACTGCGCACCTCTGCCGACGAAGCGGGCAGCAGCGAGAGGGGGCGTTGCTGGCCAGAGAAGCGGCCACCTGCCACACACGAGCCGCATTCAAGTTCAAAGGCATCCGATTTTTTTCTCTCCGGACTGGAAGGAGATAGAAACAGTGGCGTAGCTAGGGATGGGAAAAACCGACCGCTTAAAACCGATACCGGTATTTTAGTTTTGAATAACCGGTTTTTCGGTATTTATTTGGTGTCGGTTATACCCTTTTTTTCGTTATTGCCAAGAACCGGGTAAAAAACTCGGTGCGATTACTTCCTGTAGCAGTGACTCAAAATGTGTGTTTTTTTTTAATAATAATAATCTGATGAAGACTGACTAAATGTGCCGAAAGTGGCCATTTTAATAAATGAGTTTTCTTGACTGCTTTTACTATTGGATATTAAAGAACAGAGTGTTGTTAGCTCCTCAACACGTTGGTTAAAACTTTAAATGTATTATATTGCTATGCTAACAAGTTTTGTTAATGTGATTGCTTGAAAGTGAAGGGCTTTTTTAATAACCAATATGGATTTAGGTAACATTAATCATGTGGTGCCTCGCGAGGTAGCCGTGCGGTCTGAGGCTCCATGTCACGGACTGCGCCGCTGCTGCAGTCCCAGGTTCGAATCCTCCCTCCTCCCTCGGTCATGGATGTGTATGTTGTCCTTAGCGTAAGTTAGATTAAGTAGTTTGTAAGTCTAGCGACCGATGACCTAAGCAGTTAGGTCTCATAAGAACTCACACCCATCTGAACATTCTTTGGGCATTTGCTGTACAGCTTTTCTAGTTGAATTTGCGTAAATTTACACTGACAACAATCATATTGTTAGCACTGATTTAAGTTCATTTACTGACTGTAACATATATGCTCTGGCTCACAAGTCCAACTTAAGGAGTGGTGGCTCAGTATTCGCAACTGCTGGACGGAAATACTAGGCCAATACATCTGTATGCTTCGTATATAATCTTCTACGGACTCCTGGATAGGCTTACAAACTCTCAAGAAGGCGTGGTATTGGGAGGGGATCTTGCAAAATATGGAAAGACTAGTCATTTGTCGTATAACGTAAATTTACCTAAATTTTAACTAAACTTCCTAAGTTTCGTTTTCGGCCGAAACGAGAAGAATCCGAAAATTCGATTACGGTTTCTGTTTCGGCTGCCAATTAATTTTCGGTCGAACTTTGCTGGAAATAAAAGCAATAAAAAACCGTAAACCGGTTATTTAAAACACCGGTCATCTTGGGTGGTTTTTACAGTGCGGTTAAACTGGTGATGAAAAGAACCGGTATAACCGAAAACCGGTTGTTTCAGCGATAACCGCCATCCCTAGGCGTAGCTGTCTTACGGCTAAGCGGGGTAGTGGCCGGGGCCCCCGAGCTCAAGGGGCCCCTCGGCCTACGTGAGCGACGTTCGAAAAAAGTTACCGTAGATGTCCGCCAATTACTTCGGATAATCGAAGTTCAACTGTATATAATAATTTAGTGAATGAAAGTTTTCCGACTTTGAACTTTTTGAACCCTGACAAACAGACCTCAAACGCACGAAGTGAAATCCAAAAATTATTCGCATCTCAGAATATAAACATAACAAGGTCCTTTGCTTTTCCACTAAGACATGGACTCTGCCATCGTCAGCGTGTTATCGGTTGAAGTCGGAGTTGCCGTGCCTGCCAATCTTTGCGAAATAACAGCGAACGGTGCTGAATTACTAGCACAGTAGACAGTGTGACCACATTTGAATATGAAGACTCTACAATGTATTATTACAGAATGGTATTATTATGGTAACTCAACAGTTTGTGTAGTGAATTCCCCAACGGTGTGCTCCATAATCATAGATCCCAATGAAGTGCTGTAACCAACTGCACTCTTAAATTCGTGCAAGAAGTAGAGAAAATCTGGTTACTTTGTCACAATAGTAAGTTGTGCATTCAAGACACTACCCTGTACCCCACTGCCACTATAATAAGCGAAGATGTCAGCTTGGTTATTTTACGTATTACTTTTTCCTGGCCAGACATTAATATATACTTCATGATGGCTGGTAGGGGCACGGCTAAAACCAAAGTATTCCATCAAACAAAATCCGGCAACTTTCTTTTCTGAAACCATCCTACACGAATATTTTCCTTCTTTGATTGGGCTTCTTTGATTAGGCTGCTCGGTACGGAGCAATGACCTCACAGAGGGGAGTTTAGCGACAGTGAGATGTCGGCACTGACAACAGTCCGCCTGCTGTCGCCGCGGATTCGACTGGGGTTGGAACACTTGCGCGGAGTGACACTTGCGCGGAGTGACACTTGCGCGGAACCCGGGGCCCTTGGGGCCTGGGTACAGGCACACCAAGAAGTCTAGCACTGCTGTTGTCACGTTTCCACACTGTCAACACGAAACTCAGTGAAATGGCACAACCCTTTGCAAGCTGAAGAGCAATATAGTAACTTGTTCTAACTACATATTAATCCGTTGAGTGTTCCTCCCGGAAACAAAAAGGTATTTTAATAGTGATAATGTTTGGAAAGTTAGTCTCTGCTACTACAAGACTATGACTTTCCACAGTCATACCTCCTAAAAGCATATTATTCAGAACACTAAGCATATCAAGACACCTGCGCAAGCAATAAATATATTAGGCATCCTGCACAGATACGTTGATGTAATTGACCCCTATGTAGTTAACCCCACTATCACGCAATTTCCGTCTCTTTAAAAATAGCTACTATGCTTTTTAATAGGAGATGCAACCTTAAACCTTCAATTAAAAAACGTTAATAATAAGTCAATGAGTATTTTACATACTTAAAGCGTTTATTCGTAGACCCCAAAACGATTTGGCTGTATTCGAATTACAAATACATCTAAGAAATATATGAAATACGGAATGTGTAAGGGAATGTCACACACCGAAAAATGCTAAAGATAAATTCTATTTTCCATCACCGTCATATAGAACCATTTTTACTCCGAACTTGGCATAAACCAACAGGGAGAAACAAGTTGCAAGACTTCCAGGAAAAATTAAGCGAAATTGGCAGCCAATAGTTGGTTATAAATTACATTGCCTGTTAACTGTATAAATATAAATTACGGAATACGCGGAACTACTGTTCAGTACAGTCAAAAAGGTCTAAGGTAATAGGCAGTGGTTTACAATCAGATATCCGTATCACTCTCCTTCTCAAGAAGTCTGTGTGAAGATTTATATTCAGAACATTCAAGAAAAAGGAGTTAAAACTATAAGAAGCAGCTCATTTACTCAGGAAGGGAAAACGTTATGGTGCCCATAAATTTGAGTGGCTGTATCTCTTGTAGTAACATTTAATTTTTGATAAAATGTTAAAATCCAATATACCAGAATTTTGTTTTTCTAAGCTCAGTGCCAACTTTTTTTTGTCGAAATTTTTGCAGGAAATAGTCTTGACATGATTTCATACTTCTATGCATTAATATTATCAAACATGTAATTTGTGTCACAAATTGCGCGGCCGGTCCGGTTGGAGGTTCGAGTCCTTCCTCGGACATAGGTATGTTTGTTTGTACTTTGCCTAAGTTATTTTAAGTAAGATTAAGTAGTGTGTAAGTCTAGCGACCAATTATCTAAGTAGTTTGGCCGCATAAGACTACACATATACACGTCATTTATTTATTTCATAACCACATTTAAGTACTAATAATTAAAGAAACTTAAAAGAGAAATTTGAAGTAAACACTGAAAACAAATGATTGATATTTCTCATAAGATGAATGCACACAACTGTTGACTTGTCTTGTGAATGTACCTACAAATTCTGCCATATGAAAATTTTAGTGTGAGTCCCAAATTTGTTTTTTCTATAATAACATTAAAAACATATTAAAAATTCGAACTCGAAAATCAGTGAAGTTTTGGACTTGAAGCGTTTTGTGTTGCTACATCTTTACGTAGTAGACACGATTTTAAAATTTGGTTGCTATCGCCAAAGTAGACGAAACGTTAAATTTTTTGGTGTAATCTTCGCCGTGTAGACTGTATGTTGTAGAAGTCTACATCGAACCTAATCATACCTCTGAGGAGAGAACGTTGTTTGCACTTCTCCTGCGTTTCCAGTCGGCTGTGCTGTGCTACGTAACGACATCGTACCGTTCCACTTTACCCAGAGTTATATATGTATTGGTGTGAAGTCTGTTCTTTCGAAATAAGACATCACACCAATATATGTATTTATATATACATGTGGCGTCTGTTCCGGAAGAACAGACGTCACTTTTGATCCTGCAGTTGTTATTATTTTATATTCACAGAATATAAAATAATTTTCAGCTTTGCCCAATCGCAGTTGATGTCATATATTCTGTGAATACAATATATGTATCATTTAGACGCAGAGATTCTGGGTTCTGTTTTCATTGCTAAAGCGATTAACAACGTTAGACCTCGTGTGTAAACAAAATGTTCAAATGTTTGTATAGTCTATGGCACTTAACTACGGGGTCATCAGTCCCTAAACTTACAAACTACTTATGAACTACTTACGAACTAGGACGGCACAAATATCCATGCCCGAAGGGGGAATCGAACCCCCGACCGTAAAGGCCGTGCAGACCGTGACTGGAGCGCCTTAGTCTCCTCTGCCACCGCGGCCGGCGTGTGTAAACACTTAAAGGTTATGAGTGCCACTGGAAAAATGCATAAGTAACATCTGTTGTTTGAGATTTGAAGATGACCTGAAATTAGCCGAAATCGATATCTCATAATAAACATAAGGTGTAGCTGTCTATATTTCATAATGCAATTCCTAACATATTTAAAAGCTGCTCAAAACCACCTCAAAACCTTTATAATGAGATTGTATATAATTCCACGATCAAATTGTGTTTTAGTTATTTGTAGTAATACACCCAAAGATCTGCCCTTGCTTTTAGTGCCTTGGTCAGCTGTTTATTTCTAGAGGTATTACTAGGGACAGGAAAAATTCGAATTTGCGATAAATGCGAATATAGATGCGAATCCTGACTCAAAATGCAGTAAATCCGAAATTGTAGTTAGCAACGGTTACGCTCAATTCCGATTTCATCACATTCCTCTTCACATGGTGCTGTATTGTAAATCGAGTGATATTTGTATGACGTGTTATCTCCCTGTTGAATTAGGCTGTGATATCTCCGGGCAGTTACTACTGCTCCACCTCGCTCGGTGGGCCTTTCCCTGAATACAGCACAGGTAGCGGCTGGAGGGCGAGGAGTAGGGGTGGTGTATCCCTACTTCTGGAACACTCTGTTCACTACCTGCAGCGTCCGGGTCTCCGCGCAAGTGTCTACACATTCCCTTTCCGCGCAAGTGTCACTCCTCGCAAGTGTCACAAACTCGATTCGACTGTGCCCGGTTTGCTTCGCAGCAGGGAGCCATGTTTTCATGGTTAAGTAGTACTTCTTCATTGAAACTTCCTGGGAGACTAAAATTGTGTTTATTTTTTACTAGCTTATGCCTGCGACGTCATTCGCCTAGTATGGAGCAACTTCGGAAACTATCCCAAGGGGTTGTTTATCTTTATGTCCTACCCAGGTACAAATCTATCCTTCTGCAAAATTTCATTCAAATTCGCCCAGTAACTTTTGCGTGAAAGCATAACAAACAAACCAACTTTCACAGTTATAATTATATTTGAGAGTACAATTAAATATTATCTGCGTGAAATATTATAATTTACTTAATAGTATTTTGGTTTGCCTTATTATGTCTTCCAGTAGGCGATAAGGAACTGATGATGAAGTAGTTTTGCATAGTTTTAGTTTAAAAAGGGCCCCAATGTCATTTTTGCCCCAGGGCCCTAGGTGACAGCTACGCCACTGGATAGAAACATGCGCATTGTTTTAAAATAAGGCCGCGTTCATTGCCAATACGTCCCAGAGATGGCAGCACCGTACGGCAGATGGAATTTTACCGCCATCGGAGAATGAGAACTATTTTAGATACTTGAACAGCGTGTACAAGCTTCCTAGGGTTTTATTTGCGGACGGAGAAGTTGGTACTGCTTCCTCCTACAAGTCCCCTAAAACCTCCACATCCTTGCGGATGCGTAGCAGTGTGCGTTTGTACCGCCCTACAGTACGCACGAGGTGCCGTAGTTGCTGTCCAAGTCTTTATGGAAAGCAAAGAGTTCTGACTAACCTGTTGTCTTCTATAGTTGTGTTCCTAGCGCAGAAGACAGCACACAAGTCGTTGGTTCTTTACAGCATACAAGTGAGGCTAAAATAAGTTCTGTAGGATGGAAGCATAAGAAGCGACTCGCGAGATTTTTAATTGTCAGGGATGCCATTTATTAAATAAATAATTAAATATGAACAACATTTGTTAATACGACACGGCCTATGCCTATGCTGCTCATGTTGAGACCTCGACTGTTAGCACTATTACACAAATCTTTACTCATGACCGGCGCGGTCCGGCGCGTATAATGGTCAGCTCGAGACTGAAACTGCGGTGCGTTACGAGACTAGAGGCACAGACATATATATATATTACTCAGTGTCAGAGGGCACCTGACGCTCTATTTCGCGCCAAAACAGGGCCGTCGCGCGCCTTTTGCAAAATCGCTCTTCTCTTGTTACAATAAGAGAAGGCACCTTAAACTATTTCAACTGTCAAAACCTAGCCTGTCCTTGACAGATATTTATCACAAATTCTCAAATCTGAATAATTAATATTTAGTATATAATAAACAAAACTAATTTCAAAAGAAATCACGTGACGTGAAATGCAGCAGCCAATGCGAGGAGAGCACCAGTAAAATAGGCGGGCTTTCCCACGGGAACCAGCACCTACTGTGCCATATGCTACTGCTTCCCACCTCACATTTCAACATATGCTGCACTTCTGTCTTTCTTCAGGGTTTAAGACACGTACGATGTTAGCAAAGAAACGGCCAGCGGCCAGAAATATGAAGTGGCCCTAGGCTAGGAATATCACACGTGCAATCATTCGTTTTCTGAATTTGCGTGGTGTGACACCAATTGAAATTCATCGACAGTTGAAGGAGTCATCTGGTGATGGAGTTATGGATGTGTCGAAAGTGTGTTCGTGGGTGCGACAGTTTAATGAAGGCAGAACATCGTGTGACAACAAACCGATACAACCTCGGGCTCACACAAGTCGGTCTGACGACATGATCGAGAAAGTGGAGAGGATTGTTTTGGGGGATCGCCGAATGACTGTTGAACAGATCGCCCCCAGAGTTGGCATTTCTGTGAGTTCTGTGCACACAATCCTGCATGACGACCTGAAAATGCGAAAAGTGTCATCCAGGTGGGAGCCACGAATGGTGACGGACGACCAAAAGGCTGCCCGTGTGGCATGTTGCCGAGCAATGTTGACGCTCAACGACAGCATGAATGGGACTTTCTTTTTGTCGGTTGTGACAATGGATGAGACGTGGATGCCATTTTTCAATCCAGAAACAAAGCTCCAGTCAGCTCAATAGAAGCACACAGATTCACCGCCACCAAAAAAAATTTCGGGTGACCTCCAGTGCTGAGAAAATGATGGCGTCCATCTTCTGGGACAGCGAGGGCGTAATCCTTACCATTGCGTTCCAAAGGGCACTATGGTAACAGGTGCATCCTACGAAAATGTTATGAAGAACAAATTCCTTCCTGCACTGCAACAAAAACGTCCGGGAAGGGCTGCGCGTGTGCTGTTTCACCGAGACAACGCACCCGCACATCGAGCTAACGTTACGCAACAGTTTCTTCGTGATAACAACTTTGAAGTGATTCCTCGTGCTCCCTACTCACCTGACCTGGCTCCCAGTGACTTTTGGCTTTTTCCATCAATGAAAGACACTCTCCGTGGCCGCACATTCACCAGCCGTGCTGCTATTGCCTCAGCGATTTTCCAGTGGTCAAAACAGACTCCTAAAGAAGCCTTCGCCGCTGCCATGGAATAGTGGCGTCAGTGTTGTGAAAAATGTGTACGTCTGCAGGGCGATTACGTCGAGACGTAACGCCAGTTTCATCGATTTCGGATGAGTAGTTAATTAGAAAAAAAAATCTGAGGCCTTAGAACTTAAATGCACCTCATAAAAAGCAAGGACCGGAGCCCGTTTCACACGATCGACTTTGTGGTGACAACCGAGCACTCGACGTGCGTGCGCCGACGTGTAAACCAGCACCCAGTGGCGGCTCGTACAAAGTTTGACCAGTGTGCTACAATATTACAAAAATAAACAGGAAACAAAATATACTAAAATAAAAAAGTCAGCCTTTGTATCATTGCCTTTAATTAAATATCAATTAATACTGTATTGACAGTAAGACGTTGAGGTGAATCTATAACAGCGCTGCCAACTGCATGTATTCACTGCAGGTAGTAAATATAAGGTTTAAAAATATAAATTTTATTTACAGAAATTAAAAATTTAGACTTAGAGGTATTTGAATACGAGCCTCTATCAGGTAGGTTTGAGAGACAACGCGCAAGACGCCTGAGCCAGCGCGCTATTTGACTCCGTATGCCGCAATATTCGTCATATAATATTCTTCCGCAGCCGTTACACGCAGCGCGAAGAGAAATATTGGTCTGGTGCTGCAGTCGGTCTCAGCACACATGAGCCACCAGGCCTGACGTCACGTCTGCGCATGCGCACTAGCGAACAGACGACTGCGCCGCCTCTCTGCGCACGTACCAGCGCGGCTGAATCCCACTTCAGCACACGGAGCTGGTTTCCAGCTATCGCGGCGAGAGCGCTCCAAAATGCGTTTTCATCCTTATTACTAGCATTGTAATACGCATTGGAAGGGAATTGGCATAATTTTATTGTGATATCTGGCTCACATTCCAAGAGAAAGGATTTTACAGCGATTTCTCGCTTGCATTCGAAGAGAAATGGCCTAATTTTAGTAATATATTTACAGTGTGCTGCAGCACATTAGCACATTATCACCAGCCGCCACTGTAAACCAGCACCCAACCCCTTCGCGAGTCCGCCTGTCACCGTCAGTGATCTATAGATTGTGCCCAGTGTGGAGATTCTAAATTTTCGACTGACCTGCAGAACGTACATGTGCTGCAAGAAACAGTAGTGGTGTGTGCTGACACCGGAAGTTAACCCTTTTTGGTCAAGGCCGTTCATATTACAGGAATGCTTTCTCATCTTCTTTAACTTTGTCCTGTTGTTTGCTTTGTGTTTCCATCACACCGAAAAAAGTGCAATCAGACCATAACATTGTTTTGGCCCACTTTAGGATACGGTAGTAACACTAAAAGTGGGCCTTTGCGATCGTCTTTTCAAAGCTCGAAATTTAAATGAAAATAACGGCTTAAATATTCATCTGACACGAAAAATGAATAACCGAATTTATATACCAGAAAATTCTCTACAACTTTGCTCTCTTATGTTTTTTTCATATCTCGTAGCGTTTCAACTATATTTGCAAAAATAACGGCGATTTTGGGATGTATATCTGTCTGTCTGTCTGGCCGTCCCGTGTTCTCTGTTTTTAAGACGAACCGTTCAACCGATCGACACCTAATTTTACAGACATGATTGTAGGCCGCCAGAGACCTGAACCACCACTTTCAAATTTTTCGGGAAAAAAATACGGCAGTAATACAAAAAAAAAAGCCGTTTATAATGTTGTGTTGTTGTGGTCTTCAGTCCAGAGACTGGTTTGATGCAGCTCTCCACCCTACTCTATCCTGAGCAAGCCTTTTCATCTCCTCATAAGAACGACAACCCACATCCACTTGAATCTGCTTACTATACGCGTCTCTTGGTCTCCCCCTGCGATTTTTACCCCACACACTTCCCTCCAACGCTAAATTCACAATTCCTTGATGTCTAAGAATGTGTCCTACCAATCTATCCCTTGTTTTAGTCAAGGTATGCCAGAAAATTCTTTTCTCCCCAATTCGGTTCAGTACCTCTTCATTAGTTACGCGATCCACCCACCTAATCTTCAGCATTCTTCTGTAGCACCACATTTCAAAAGCCTCTATCCTCTTTCTGTCCACACTGCTTATCGTCCATGTTTCACTCCCATACAAGGCAACACTCCATACAAATGCCTTCAGAAAGGACTTCCTTAGGCTTAAATCAATATTCGATGTTAACAAATTTCTCTTTTTCAAAAACGCCTTTCTACCCATTGCCATTCTGCATTTTATATCATCTGTACTGCGACCATCATTTGTTATTTTACTGCCCAAGTAACAAAACTCATCTACCTCCTTTATTGTTTCGTTACCTAATCTAATTGCTTCAGCATCACCTGATTTTCTTACACTGCACTCCATTACCCTAGTTTTACTCTTGTTAATGTTCATCTTATATGCACCTTTCAGCACACTGTCCATTCCGTTCAATTGCTCTTCCAGGTCCTTTGCTGTATCTGACAGAATTACTATGTCATCGGCAAAACGCAATGTTTTTAATTCTTCACCCTGAACTTTAATTCCTTCTCCAAATTTCTCCTTGCTTTCCTTTATAGCTTGCTCAATGTACAAATTGAACAACATTGGGGAAAGGCTACAACCCTGTCTTACTCCCTTTCCAACCACTGCATCCCTTTCATGCCCTTCAACTCTGACAACATAACTGCAAAACACGACCCGTAGTTCTCCGTACGTCAACTCTGGCGCGACGTTTCTCTGCCGCGGAGTAATCGGCGCCTGTCTGGCAAAACTCCACCCGTGCGGAACAAGTAAATACAGCCCCGAATGAGGCGAGACCAAAGACGTTGTCAAAAATAACTAGACTCACTAACGGCGCTGCTGTCGCGGTATAATCTGAACTTTCGAAAATGTTCAAATGTTTGTAGAGCTTATGGGACTTAACTACGGGGTCATCTGTCCCTAAACTTACAAATTACTTACGAACTACCTTATACTAAGGACGGCACAATATCCATGCCCGAGGGGGGATTCGAACCCCCAGCCGTAGTGTCCGTGCAGACCGTGACTGGCGCGCGCAGACCGCTCGGCCACCGCGGCCGGCACAGCACTTTTCAGTTGTTGAGAGTCAACTGTCATTCCCTGCACTGTGCGTCGATATATTACATATTGCCCTAGTAGTTTTCAGTGTTACTACTTTGCGATATACAACAGCATCTCCCGATAGAAGCCTCATTGAACTTCCGGTGTTGTCTACAGCGTCTCAAAGGGTTAAAATGAAACGAACATATAAGGACAGTTGTGAGTAAGGCGGACAGCCGACTTTTGTTTATTGGGAGAATTTTGGGAAGATGTACTTCACCTGTAAAGGAGACCGCGTATAAAACGCTTGTACGACCACGTCTTGAGTATTGCTCAAGTGTTTGGGACCCGCAGCAGATCAGTTTAATGGAAGACAGGGAAGCAGTTAAGAGGCGTCTGTTACCGGTAGGTTCGACCAATGCGCTAGTGTCACGGAAATGCCCCCAGCCCTAGTGGCCGTGCAGACCGTGACTGGCGCGCCGCAGACCGCTTGGCCACCGCGGCCGACATCTGAACTTTAGACCGGCCGTCATGGTAGTGGTAAGCGTCAGATAAATAGGAGCGTTGTTAGGAGATAAATCGGGTATTATATACCTTCTGTGGTATACAGGGTGTCCCAGCTACCTTGTCCACCCAAAATATCTCTGGAACAATAACAGCTATTGGAAAACGACTTTCACCGGTATCAATGTACGTCTGGGACCCATGAATGTACATGTTTGGAAACATTCTACAACGAAAGCAAATGTGTTTTTTAACACAAACATATGTTTTTTTTTTTTTTTTTTTTTTTTTTTTTTTTTTTTTTTTTTTTTTAATGGACGCTCTATATTTTTTCTTCAGCAATCCATAGCATGACAAATCACATAAACAATGGCGTTGATTGCATCGCAGTATTCCAATTACATCCCGAGATATTGCGACGCGAAGTTGACGCTTGAAATACGCGAAACGCGCGGCTAGCGCTCGTCCTGAGCAGCATGGGGTTCTCGCCTGAGTCTCAGGACGTGCGCTAGCCGCGCGTTTCGCGTATTTCAAGCGTCAACTTCGCGTCGCAATATCTCGGCATGTAATTGGAATATTGCGCTCCAATCAACGGATGAGGATTCATTCCAACGTGATCCAATTCTAAATTTTCAAAATCAACACGTGTGGGCTGACGACAATCCGCACGCAATTGTGCAATCACGTCATCAGCACAGATTTTCTGTGAACGTTTGGGCAGGAATTGCTGGTGATGTCTTGATTGGGCCTCATGTTCTTCCACCTACGCTCAACGGAGCACGTTATAATGATTTCATACGGGATACTCTACCTGTGCTGCTAGAACATGTGCCTTTACAAGTACGACACAACATGTGGTCAAGTCAAGGGCAAGAAATATCAAGGGTAAGAAATATCTTACCCTTGACTTGTATCATGTATCAGTTTGCTTTTATCACTCACTGTGTTAATTACGTTTTATTATAATGACTTAGTGCACTTATGCACTGTAAATCGTTTTATATAACAACTATTTGACATTACAAGGTATGTCTCATCTCTAAATATGCCCGATCTTGCTCTTATGGATTTAATTGACGTATCTTTTCGTTTTATTACAATGACTTGCATGTTTTAAATATCCGTTTCTCCTTTTAACAGATTATGGCCTTGTAAAATATTTTATTTGACCTGATGATGCTGACATAGTTATGTGAAACCGGTCGTCATTAATAAAAACTGATGATAAGCGATCTTGGCTATTTTATATCTTTTTACAATAATTGTTTCATGTGTTTGCTAGTATCAATCTTCTTCAGCGGGTCGAATTTATGTTCTAATAGCTGAAAACCCGGCGTTGATAGGGTGTTTATTTATTTGAGACTTGAGGTAGTATTTCTATCCTGCCTCCCTCTCTATTCATCTCCTTTCTTTTTCTTACATTTATGGGAGAATATTTAAGAAATACGGCTGTCTTGCATAATGTAATAAATACAGTAACCAGACAAAGAAAGCTAGTCATTAGGGTACAAATGATATGTAACAATCATGCATTCATTTAAGGGGGGGCATTGATGAAATTGACAAAAAATCTCAATTTTCGATTTATTTTTAATTTATTACAAGAACTCAAGGACAATAAGTTCACAAAGTTTCAATGTTGAAGTCGCATCCAAATTGCCTGAAAATTAATTAAAAGTGTGACGCGGCCTCCCTGGCACGCACACGTTTCTACATCTACATCTACATCTACATACATACTCGCAATTCACCGTAAGGTGCGTTGCGGAGGGTACACTGTACCACTACTAGGCATTTCCTTTCCTATTCCACTCCCAAATTGAACGAGGAAAAAAAGAATGCCTATATGCCTCCGTACTAGCCCTAATTTCTCTTATTTTGTCTTTGTGATCTTTACGTGAAATGTAAGTAGGCAGCAGCAAGATCGTACTACACTCAGCTTCAAACTCCGGACCTCTAAATTTCCTCAACACAAATCCACGAAAAGAACGTCGTCCTTGCTCTAGCGATCCCCAATTGAGTTCCCGGAGCATTTCCGTGACACTCGCGCATTGGTCGAACTTACAAGTATCAAATCTAGCTGCTCGCCTCTGAACCGCCTCTATGTCTTCCTTTAAACTGATCCGCTGCGGGTCCCAAACACTCGAGCAATACTCAAGACGTGATCATACAAGCTTTTTATACGCGGTCTCCTTTACAGATGAAGCACATCTTCCCAAAATTCTCCCAATAAAGCGATGTCGGCTGTTTGCCTTACTCGCAACTGTCCTTACATGTTCGTTCCATTTCATATCGCTCTGCAATGTTACGCCTAGATATTTGAACGACGCGACAGCATCAAGAAGCTCACTACTAATGCTGTATTCGAACATTATGGGATTGTTTTTCCTACTCATGCGCATCACCTTACATTTTCCTACATTGAGAGCTAGCTGCCATTCTTCGCACAACTAGAAATTTTGTCAGTTAAATACGACACCCTCCCATACACCACAGCATCATCAGCAAGCAGCCGCAAATTACAACTTACTCTGTCCATCAGATGATTTATATAGATAGCAATAGCGATAGCAATGGTAATACTACCGATGACAGTACTGCTAAGGCAGAATTACTAAACACAGCTTTCCGAAATGAAATTCGTTCACCAAAGAAGACGAAGTGAACACTCCAGTATTCAATCCAAGAACATCTGCCAGCATGCGAAACTTAGAAGTAGATGTTCCTGGAGTAGTAAAACAACTTAAGTCACTAAACAAAAATAAATCTTCCGGGCCAGATTGTATACCGACTGGATTCCTCTCAGAGTATGCTGATGAAATAGCTCCGTACTTAGCTATCATTTACAACCGATCATTCAGCGAAAGAGCCGTACCAAAAGACTGGAAAGTTAACCAAGTTACTCCAATATTCAAGAAAGGCAATAGGAGTGATCCCCAAAATTACAGGCCAATCTCATTGACGTCGATTTGCAGTAGGATTTTAGAACATATACTTTGTTCGAATATTATGAACTACCTCGAAGAGAACGACCTATTAACCAGTAGTCAACACGGATTCAGAAAGTATGACTCTTGTGACACACACCTTCCCTTTATTCACATGAAGTGTTAAGTGCCATCGACAAGGGATCTCAAATCAATTCCATATTTTTGGATTTCAGGAAGGCTTTTGACACTGTACCCCATAAGCGGCTTCTTATGGAATTGCGTGCTTAAGGAATATCTCCCCAATTGTGCGGTTGGATCCACGATTTCCTATCAGAAAGAACACAGTTCGTTGTAATTGACGGTAAGTCATCGAGTAAAACAGAAGTGATATCTGGCTTTCCACAGGGAAGCGTTATAGGTCCCCTACTCTTCCTCGTGTTTATAAACGATTTATGAGACAATCTGAATAGCTCCCTTAGATTGTTCGCGGATGATGCTGTCTTTTATCGATAAGTGAAGTCAACAGAGAATCAAAAGCAACTGCAAAGCGATTTAGACAAAATTTCTGCATGGTGCGATAATTGGCAATTGACACTAAATAAAGAAAAGTGTGAAGTAATACACATGACCACTAAAAGAAATCCGCTGAACTTCAATTACGCGATAAATCAGTCAAACCTTAAGGTCGTAGATTCTACCAAATACCTAGGAGTTACAATTACTAACAACTTTGACTAGAGAGAACACATAGAAAATATTGTGGGGAAGGCGAAATAAAGGTTACGTTTCATTGGCAGAACGCTTAGAAGATGCACCAGCTCCACCAAAGAGACTGCCAACATCACACTTGTGCGTCCTCTCCTGGAGTACTGTTGCCCCTTGTGGGACCCTCACCAGGTGGGACTGACGGAGGATATTGAGAAGGTTCAGAGAAGGGCAGCTCGTTTTGTTTTATCACGTCACGGCGGGGGGGGGGGGAAGCGTCACGGAGATGTTGCACGAATTGGGGTGGAAATCATTAAAAGAAAGACGTTATTCATTGCGGCGTGATCTGTTTGCGAAGTTTCAATCACCGACTTTTAGTTCTGAATATGAAAATATTTTGCTAGCACCCACCTACATAGGGAGACATGACCATCCCAATAAAATAAGAGAAATCAGATCGAAAACGGAACGATTTAGGTGTTCTGTCTTCCCGTGCGCTATTAGAGAATGGAACGGTAGAGTAAAGTTATGAAAGTGGTTAATGAACCCTCTGCCAGGCACTTGAATATGATTTGCGGAGTATCTATGTAGATGTAGATGTAGATGTAGAAAAGAATAGCGGTCCTAGTTGACAGAGGCAGTCTGTAAGTCGTTGAACTGAGCCTTGCCAACTTTAATATTTTCTCTGGTTTGTCCTTTCTTCAGTGTGTTAGGGGAGCAGTAGTTGTATTTTCCGTGCTATTTTCGACTGTGTTGACCCTGGGCGTCGCGTGTTGGCGGGACGCGCGCGGGTGCAGACGATAGGCGGCTATCTTATCTGGCGGCCGCGAGGCGCGCTGCAGTGCAGCCGGCGCAGCGGGTTCCCCAGGGTCGCGTTTCGGGGCCTGCGCTATCGCCCACGCTCCTCCAGCTCCTCTTATTGCTACGCACCGGATAACGTATCTGGCGGCACACGCATTTCGGCGAATTTTCCATAGAGTGGCCCACGCGGCTCAACAGGGGGAATGGTTACAGAGAATAACATCCCTGTAATGGGATGTGAGACAGCTCTCCACCAACTCGTTGGGAAGGTGGAGAAAGCACTACACTTTCAGGAAATAGACCACTGTATCTTCCTGGACATCGAGGGAGCTTTTAGCAACACGACCTTCGATTCCATGGTTAGGGCAGCAGAGGTGCATGACCTAGGGACTACTATATGTAGGTGGACTAGGGCCATGCTCAGTGGAAGAAAGGTAGAGGCTACCATGATGGGTGAAAAAATGGTAATCAACACCATTAGGGGTTGCCCACAAGGTGGAGTTCATTCCCCTTTATTGTGGAATCTAGTGGTGAATGATCTCATTGGAGAATTAAACTCTAAGCAGTACTTTTGCCAAGGATACACAGATGACCTTGTCATAGTAATACTTGGCAAATTTGCTGACACAGTCAAGAATATGGCACAAGGTGCATTGCACATTGTGCAAGACTGGTGCAGAAAACAGGATCTGGGGGTTAGTCCTAAGAAGACTGTTTTTGTACCATTAACAAAGAAGCATATACAACATTCAAGTTAGAATCTAAAGCTTTTCAATGAAGCACTACCTGTGCAGGGGACAGTGAAACATCTAGGGGTTACCCTAGATGAGAAACTGACATGGACCCCTCACATTAGGAATATTTGCTCCAAGGCAAAAGGTACTTTGGTAAGTACCAGGACAGCTTGTGGCAAAAATTGGGGCCTTAGTCCCAAGGGTATGCACTGGATATACACCACAGTGATTAGACCCAGGATCACCTATGGGGCGGTCGTGTGGTGGAAGAAGGGAGAACAGCAGGTTGCTGCTAAGGAGCTTGGTAAGGTGCAGAGATTAGCCTGCTTAGCCATAACAGGCGGAATTAGCAGCACACCAACTGCTGGGATGGAAACCATGCTGGATATGCCCCCATAACACCTTTGGGTCAAGATGGAGGCAGCGGCTGCTGGTGCATACAGACTCAAAACTGGCAACAACTGGATCTCTTTGGGATATCCAGAATCACACACTAGAATAGTGGAAAGGTTGGGGAAATGCCAGCCGACTATATTATAACCCCATACTGCTTCAACAAGCCTTTCAATATAACAATTGGAAGTAGGGAGTAGTGGGAGAAAATAGTTCGATACCGTACGGGGGATATTGTCTGGTTCACTGACGGGTCAAAATCAGACCAAGGCGTTGGGGCCGGGGTATACGGGTTGCAGCCAAGACTGGAGGGCGTCAACTCTCTAGGGAAACTGGCATGAGGCCGAAATCACTGCCATCAGGGCGTGTGTTGAGGAGAATTTGCTTAGGTGCTACAAAGATCGTAGCATCTATATCTATCCAGACAGCCAGGAAGCCCTGAGATCACTGGCAGCTCCTGCAACAAGTTCTAAAATTGTTGCAGAAAGTCACAGGGTTCTGGCGGAGCTAGGGGAAAGCAATAGAGTAAACCTATTGTGGGTCCCTGGCCACTCGGGGATCAGTGGCAACGAACATGCCGACAGATTAGCCAGGATGGGGGCAGAGTCTCCATTTATTGGACCGGAACCAGTCCTAACAATCACCAAGGCAATGATCAAATTGATGCTACGTAACTGGCTCAGAAGACAGCACGTACAGTATTGGACCAAAGTCCATCAACAAAAACATGGCAAGGTAATGATGTTTTAAAAGAAGCTCTGCAATCCTGGGTCTGAACAGGAGAGAGATTAGACTCATGGTTGGATTGCTGACAGGCCATGGGAATTTCAAAAAACAACTACATACAATGGGAATAACAGAAGAGGAACCGAAATGTAGGATCTGTGATGACAGTGATGAAACTGCAACACATCTAGTCTTCGAATGCATTGCATTGGAGACTAAAAGGCACAGAACATTTGGGACAACCAGACCCGAAGAAATTGTGTCTAATAAAGAATTGGTAAAGGGACTCCTTGCACTGTTCAAGGGCATTGGTTGGCTTTACTAGATATACAGGGAGCGATACCGCACAATAAACTTAGTTTCGGTGCGGGCAGTGGCGGGTTGGACCAATACTGTTTTGGCTTCCCTGAAAACATCAGTCAATCAATCAATCAATCAATGGGCTGACCTCCACAGAGGACCCCTGACTCGAATCATACAGAAAATTTCTGGAATGTTTTCAAACGCGGACTTCGTGCCAGGTGTCACCGACCTATATTGATACCTCCACACAGTGCAGCACTCCATGAAGAAAGGACTGCCATTCCCCGAGAAACCTTCCCGGACCTGACTGAACGTATGCCTGTGAGATGGGAACCTCTCAATCTGAAATTACGAAATTAATAAACTCTCTCGAGAGTAAAAGCTCTCATGGCATTGATGACATATTCAGCAGGCTATTAAAAGCTTGTTCACAAGAAATATGTAAGATTGAAACTTCCTGGCAGATTAAAATTGTGTGCCGGAACCGGTACTCGAACCTGGGACCTTTGCCTTTCGCGGGCAAGCGCACTACCGACTGTGCTATCCCGACACGACTCACGATGCCGCCTCACAACTTTACTTCCGCCAGTATCTCGCCTCCTACTTTCCAAACTTCACAGAAGCTCTCCTGTGGACCATGCAAGACTAGCACTCCTGGAAGAAAGTATATGGTGGAGACATGGCTTAGCCACAGCCTAAGGGATGTTTCCAGAATGAAACTTTCACTCTGAAGCGGAGTGTGCGCTGATATTAAACAGTCGGTAGTGCGCTTGCCCGCGAAATGGAAAGGTCCCAGGTTCGAGGCCCGGTTCCGGCACTCAATTTTAATCTGCCAGGAAGTTTCATATCAGCGCACACTCCGTTGCAGAGTGAAAGTTTCATTCCGGTAACATGCCTTAGGCTGTGGCTAAGCCTTGTCTCCACCATATCCTTTCTTCCAGGAGTGCTAGTCTTGCAAGTTTCGCAGGAAAACTTCTGTAAAGTTTGGAAAGTAGGAGGCGAGGTACTGGTGGAAGTAAAGTTGTAAGGCGGCATCGTGAGTCGAGTCGGGATAGCACAGTCGGCAGTGCGCTTGCCCGTGAAAGGCAAAAGTCCCAGATTCGAGTCCCGGTTCCGGCACACAATTTTAATCTGCCAGGAAGTTTCATATCAGCGCACACTCCGCTGCAGAGTGAAAGTTTCATTCTGGAATATGTAAGATTCTTAGCCACATTTGTAATAGCTTACTGGAGCAGGGTATTTTCCCTGATAGACTGAAATATGCTATTGTCAAACCACTGCATAAAAAAGGTGCTACGTCGGATGTCAACAACTACTGCACAATCGCACTTCTGACCGCTCTTTCAAAAATTCTTGAAATAGTAATAAATGGCATCACACCATTAATTAATATTGACTTCAACCAGAAATCTATAGCTAAGGTACAATATTCAAAATTTTTAGGTTTATGCATTGATGAGGGATTGAATGGGAAGAAACAGATTGTAGATCTGCTGAAACCTTTGAGCTCAGCTACTTATGCTATTAGGGTGATTGCAAACTTTGGTGATGTACAACTCAGTAAACTAGCGTACTATGCCTATTTTCATTCTCTGCTTTCTTATGGCATCATATTCTGGGGTAATTCATCATTTAGTAAGAAAGTATTCATTGCCCAAAAGCGCGTCATCAGAATAATTGCTGGAGCCCACCCAAAAGCATCCTGCAGACATTTATTTAAGGATCTAAGAATCTTCACAGTAGCTTCACAATATATTCACTTATGAAATTTGTTATTAACAATCCAACTGAATTCAAATGTAACAGCAGTGTGCATAGCTACAACACTGGGAGAAAGGGTGACGTACACTATTCAAGGTTAAATTTAGCTCTGTCACAGAAAGGGGTTAATTATTCTGCCACAAAAGTCTTTGGTCACTTTCCAAGTAGTATCAAAATTCTGACAGATAGTCAACTAGCATTTAAAAATAAATTAAGAGAATTTCTGAATGGCAATTCCTTCTACACATTAGATGAATTTCTAGATAAATGTTAGTACTTTAGGGAAAAAAATAAAAAAATTAAAAATTAAAAATTAAAATATTCAAATATTGAGTGTCATGTAATATCACGTACTAGCTGAACCCCGCTGCTTTGCATGTGTAGGCTGGTTGGTCTGCACCAGTTGTTTCTTTTTAATCCTGATGAACAATCCATATCTTAAGTTTCATAGTTATAGCTTGAAATTCGAGTTAACAGCACCATATTTTTGAAAATCAATTTTTGCATCTCGTATTTCACCCCTTATTGGTCGAATTTCCAATTTCTTTTAAATTTGAACCTCGAATCCAAATCCGAAAATTTGTAAATTTCACTTTAAAATTGCATAAATAGCAACAGATTTTCGAAAAACACCCCCTCTCCAATTTAACCCATATGATGGTTGAATTTCCAAAAATACCGAAACACACATATTTTTTAAATCATAACGAACAATACAAATACCAATTTTTGCAGCTATAGCTACAGTGTATGTTTTCGAAAAGAATTTTTGATCCCCTCTTTTACCCCCTTACTTTTTGAATTTCCAAAAATACCGAAACTCGTGTATTTATAATTCTGATCAAAAGTCCATATCCTAAGTTTCGTAGTTATAGCTAGAAATTTGCGTTATCAGCAACAAGATTCCATATCCGAAGTTTTGTAGTTGTAGCTTAAAATTTTAGTTAACAGTAACATATTTTTGAAAATCAATTTTTTGCTGCACCTATTTTACCCCCTTATTTGTGGAATTTCAAAAATTGCCGCAACACGTGTCTTTTTAATTCGAACCCTGAATTAAAATCCGAAATGTTGTAGTTCTAGCTTCAAAATTGCCTAAATAGCTACGTATTTTCAAAAAACGTTTCATCCCCTATTTCACCCCCTTACGGACGGAATATCGCAAAATCGCGTCTTAAATGACGCCTACAGCGTAAGATCAACACCCTCCACAAATTTCAAGTTTCTATCTTCAGTGGTTTGGGCTGAGCGATGATGAGTCAGTCCGTCAGTCAATCGGGACACTTCCTTTGAAATATAGAGATAAACACATTTCATTTAACTGACACGTTCCACATCATTACGAAGTGTCGTATTCATGATGTATGGAACAAGTATTAATCTAATCTGTCATCAACACAATATTGAATTCCGGCGATACCGATCGAGGGCGCAACGAATCTTCAAGTCATTTGGAGCCATGTGTCCAAATGCTTTTGATCAGACACTGTATGTAATATTCGATGTACAGTGCACAGGAGAGATAAACAGAAACAAGGGGCAGGAGAACATTAACAAAGAAAAGGGGATGGGTGGATACGGTGACAAGGGAAGGTGGTCGAGGAAGAAGAGGAGGGGCAGGAGCAAGGAGAGGCTGATAACACAGGCTTCTCTTCCCACTTTCTACACTCCCTTCTCCACGACGTCGGCCCAGGTCGGGTCCTCCGATTGCGGTCCGTGTCTGTTCCCTTCTCTCCTTACTTGATTCCCTACCTCTTCCTCCACTTTTCCATTACTCCCCTCGTATCCCCCCCCCTGGAAAATTCCTCGCCTGGAGCTTCGGTTGGATTTTTCCCGGGATTCGAAAGCCTCTGTTCCACCACTGATTCTCTGTCTCCGGTTCTTTGCACTGCTTGGCACATTTCACGGAGCAAACATTGTTTACACGGACCTTTCTTTGATCGATGGCCATGCTGAATACGCCTTTGTCTATGGTAACCACGTCGAACAGCGGTCATTGCCTTGTGGAAGCAGCATCTTCACCACAGAACTGGTCGGTATTTTGAGAGCTCTTGAACACCTCAGAGCTCGCCCCAGGAGGTCGTTCGTCATCTGCAGCGACTCCCTGAGTGGCTTACAGGCCCTCGACCAGTTGCCACCCAAACACACTGTGGTGCGAGCAATTCAAAGTGCTGTCTTCGCCCTTAGCGCGTCAGGCCGTTCTGTCGCTTTTGTCTGGACGCCGGGGCACATAGGTATACCGGGCAATGAACGTGTTGATCAGCTGGCCAAGCAGGCCACCACTTCGCAGTCCCTGGATATTGGCCTCCCAGTCTCCGATCTCCAAACCCAGTTGACCCAAGAGGTCTTAGGTGTTTGGAATTCTGAATGGGTAGATTCGACTGAACCGAATAAGCTCCGTGCTGTCAAGCCGTCTACCGCTGCACGGAAGACGTCCCTGAGAGCTTCTCGCAGGGAGTCGGTTGTCCTTTGCCGGCTCCGTATAGGCACAGAGTAACATATACAGAGAAGCAGCCCTCCCTAAACCACTGTTCTACGCTCCCCTCGTAGTTCCGTAAGATGCTAGCAGGTGTGCACGTCAGAGGGTAGCGTGGAGGGGAGGCTGAGGGGAGAGCTCGTGCCGCCTGCCACAAGGCCACGGCTGTGTCCGGCTTGCTGGCGTTTGAGGGGAGGTGGTGGTGGGGGCAGCCGCTACCTGCCTCCTGCTCTGGCCAGTTTAAAGGGCTGCTTCTGACTGCAGCGCCATCATGGGACATTTTACGGAACTGCTGGGAAACCTCCCTCCCCGCACCCCTGAGCGTAGGCCCGGGCCCTCACGAAGGTTTCCCGTCTGTATACATTTGTCTGTGGTATAGGCTATTCTCGGCTTACGCGCGGTCATATCCTGCGTCGCGAGGACCCTCCTCGGTGTCGATGTGGTGCGCCTTTGACAGTCGCCCACATCTTACTTGAATGCCACAATTTAGCCGCAGCGCGACGATATTTTAATGTCCCTGACGCTTTGCAGCTTGCATTAGCCGACAATAACTCCACGGTTGACTCTGTTTTAAATTTTATACATGAGTGTGGATTTTAAAAGTCCATTTAAAGTTTGTGTTTGTCTGTCATTGCTCTGTCCTCAACCTGCTTAAGTCTGTTAGGTAGGTGGTTTTAACGGGTCCCAGAGTGGCTGGATGTGTTCCTTATATCCCAGTAACCACCCAGCAAAAACACTCTTGTACTGTCTCAGCTGTTTTATCCCTTCTTCGTTTTTAATCGTATCCTTTCTTTATATTAGTCTGTGAGTTTTAAACTTTGACGTGTTAACGCATTTACTTAGGGACGCCTAACAAAATGTTTTATCTCTTTGACTGGAAAAAGGGACTCATAGCCGTCGCTGTTTAGTCCCTTCCAAAACCCAACAACAACAACAACAACAACAAGAGAGGGAGGGGGTGACTGAGAGGGGAGGAGGGAGGAATACTGCGACAAGTGGACACCTGTGCAACCAGCTAATGCAGACAGGGCAGCGGCAGAGGTAGAGGCAACAAATAGGCACGCAGATACCGCAGGCGTTCTGAACACTGTCTAACTGGTCGAAGGTAGGCTGCTGTTTATCTCGGTTAATTCTGTCAGTTTTGTTGTTGAAACTTAATATTGATGCTGCCTGTCGGGTGGTATTCACCCATCTAGGACCAGATCGCGGAACATACATTCCCCAACTGGACTGGGTAAGTATCCAATAGAGGGCGCCGTTAAACGTTCTACATCTACATCCATACTCCGCAAGCCACCTGACGGTGTGTGGCGGAGGGTACCTTGAGTACCACTATCGATTTTCCTTCCTATTCACGTATTGTTCACGGAAAGAAGGATTGTCGGTATGCCTCTGTGTGGGCTCTAATCTCTCTGATTTTATCCTCACGGTTTCTTCGCGAGATATACGTAGGAGGGAGCAATATACTGCTAAACTCCTCGGTAAAGGTATGTTCTCGAAACTTCGACAAAACCCGTACCGAGCGACAGAGCGTCTCTCTTGCAGAGTCTTCCACTGGAGTTTATCGATCATCTCCGTAACGCTTTCACGATTACCAAATGATCCTGTAACGAAGCGCGCTGCTCTCCGTTGGATCTTTTCTACCTCCTCTATCAATCCCACCTGGTACGGATCCCACACCAGTGAGCAGTATTCAAGCTGTGGGCGATGAAGTGTACTGTAACCTACTTCCTTTGTTTTCGGACAGCATTTCCTTAATATTCTTCCAATGAATCTAAGTCTGGCATCTTCTTTACCGACAATTGATTTTATGTGGTCGCTCCATTTTAAATCGCTCCTAATGACTACTCCCAGATACTTTATGGAATTAACTGTTTCCAGTTGCTGCCCTGCTATAGTGTAGCTAAATGATAAAGGATCTTTCTTTCTGTGTATTCGCAGCACATTACACTTGTCTACATTGAGATTTAATTACCATTCCCTGCACCATGCGTCAATTCTATGCAGATCCTCTTTCATCTCAATACAATTTTCCATTGTTACAACCTCTCCATATACTACAGCATCATCCGCAAAAAAGCCTCAGTGAACTTCCGATGTTATCCGCAAGGTCATTTATATATATCGTGAACAGCAACGGACACACAACACTCCCCTGTGGCACACCTGACATAATTCCTACTTCGGAAGACTTCTCTCCATTGAGAATGACCTGCTGCTTTCTGTTATCTAGAAATTCCTCAATCCAATCACACAATTGCTCTGATAGACCATATGCTCTTACTTTGTTCATTAAACGCTTGTGGGGAACTGTATCAAACGCCTTGCGGAAGTCGAGAAACACAGCATCTACCTGAGAACCCCTGTCTATGGCTATCTGAGTCTCGTGGACGAATAGCGCGAGCTGGATTTCACACGAACGTTTTTTTCGAAACCCATGCTGATTCCTACAGAGGAGATTCCTAGTCTCGAGAAATGTCATTATATTCGAACATAATACATGTTCCAAAATTCTACAACTGACTGACGTTAGAGATATAGGCCTATAGTTCTGCACATCTGTTCGAGGACCCTTCTTGAAAACGGGGATGACCTGAGCCATTTTCCAATCTTTCGGAACGATATGCTGTTCTAGAGACCTACGATACGCCACTGCGAGAAGGGGGGCCAGTTCCTTCGCGTACTCTGTGTAAAAACGAACTGGTATCCCATCAGGCCCTGCGGCCTTTCCTCTTTTGAGCGATTTTAATTGTTTTTCTATCCCCCTGTCTGTTATTTCGATATCTGCCATTTTGTAATCTAGAATATTACCGTGATGCTACAATTTATTTCTCGTTACTCGTATTTTCCAAGTAATGAACGAGATTCAAAGAAAAGTACACCAAAGCAACGGAGGTGAATCATTGAAAGCCATCTTGTTCGCTGACAACGTATATCCATGGGGTGATTCTAGAGAAGAGCTCCAAACACATGGGCAGAAGCTAATAAAGAATATGGGCTCATCTTCAGCCAAGAGAAAAGCGATGTTATGGCCATGAAAAGATCTGGACACAGAACTGGAAGGGAAACAACTATGGATGACTCATCAGTTTAACTACCTGGGTAGTGTTATCTCCAATAAAGGTTCTATAGATGAAGAAATCACTCACAGAATTCAAACTGCTATAGTGGAGCCGCCGAAAGAACGACTCTGACAGCTAGCGGCTATGTTGCCAATGCTGCTACGCAGCTGTGGCTGTTTGTTGTTACGCCGTGTCGGTCGCCGGCATACGAATATCACGTCCGAAAATTTTGGGACCGTTGCTATGTACTAATAAAGCGTAAACGAACGGTACCACGAACTAATGAAAAAGACTCGTTTTCAGTTAAAAAGAAAAGGTTTAGAAATATATGTCGAGTTAAAGTAAAGGTCCATATGTTCCAGTATTCCATTAAATATAATGTATCATTTAGTCTTCAGCCAAAGGTTGCTAGTTGAAGAATTTTGATTATATATTTCATCTTCTGTAACTATTTTCCACAGACTCCCTGTTATTACTCGGACACTATTGTGGTAGTCTGCTGAGAGGGTAAACAAATAAGGACTACCACTTTACAAGTAGAAAAGCCGCCTCTTCCACTCAAATCATTTGTATTCTTACATAAAAAGAGGTTTTGTCTCATTCGTTTATGGTCGCTGTTGACTGTCATAGTATAGTGTCTGAGTAATATTATCAGATCAGTTTCGACAGCTAGTTCATATGTTCAAATGTTTGTAGAACTTATGGGACTTAACTATGGGGTCATCAGTCCCTAAGCTTACAAACTACTTATGAACTAGCTAAGACTAAGGACGGCACATATATCCATGCCCGAGGGGGGATTCGAACCCCCGACCGTAGTGGCCGTGCAGACCGTGACTGGAGCGCCTCAGTCTCCTCGGCTACCGCGGCCTGCTCAACAGCTAGTTTATTGGTCACAGAAGTAGAAATAAAATAACGTAATTTTTCAGTAAATGATCTTTGGTTGCGAAACAAACTATACATTAAAAATCAGTCACGGCCAGCATCATGTGCAATGCATCGCTGCTGCTGCTACTATCGTCCCCTAATCTTACTATTAATTCTTGTACCCATTCTTCTAGTGTACCGTCTCGTTACCATGCCTCTTCTAAGATGTGCCACGTATGTGTGACAACATTGTTCCATTTTTTGGGAATAATACTGCCTTGTGCTTCA
Source organism: Locusta migratoria (assembly GCA_026315105.1). Taxonomy (NCBI): domain Eukaryota; kingdom Metazoa; phylum Arthropoda; class Insecta; order Orthoptera; family Acrididae; genus Locusta; species Locusta migratoria. The sequence continues at coordinate 53,462,378 of CM048753.1, read as the reverse complement.
CGAACTAAGAATTCTACTTTTGCTAATGAAAAACGTTTATTATTTCTGCAACGTACCACACAAGTTCTATTGCATTGAAATGTCAATGATATGGCGTAAGGCACAACACTCTATGAACACTTTCTTCAGCAATTGTATCAATTTCTTAAATGATTTTTCGGCTTTTGTTTTTGTAACACAACGAGACAAGTATGAAAAAAATTGTTGAAATGTCTTGGTCGCAGTTAGCTTTATTTCATGACGCGTTTCGAGAACATCATCATCAGACTGTGGTACAAAAAAAGAAAATTACATTTTTGGATGTATATAGAACGTAATAATGATATCTATAAGGAGTATAAACCATACTAATACATGTATACTTACAAAAGATTTTTTAAAAACGATGGGAATTACACCATCTTGGTATAGATTCCTGATTACAAATTTAAAATACCATCATGGATGTCTGGTGAAGGTGTTCAACCAGACTTACATGCTCAACTGTGGTGAGAGGGGGGAAACACCGTAACAGGTAACCTAGGTCCCATTCGCCACCAGATGGCGCAGGGTTGGCATTGAAAGTTACGTGAATAAAGCTATACATAAAACATGTTTTATGTATAGCTTTATTCACGTAACTTTCAATGCCAACCCTGCGCCATCTGGTGGCGAATGGGACCTAGGTTAACTGTTACGGTGTTTCCCCCCTCTCACCACAGTTGAGCATGTAAGTCTGGTTGAACACCTTCACCAGACATCCATGATGGTATTTTAAATTTGTAATCAGGAATCTATACCAAGATGGTGTAATTCCCATCGTTTTTTAAAAATCTTTTGTAAGTATACATGTATTAGTATGGTTTATACTCCTTATAGATATCATTATTACGTTCTATATACATCCAAAAATGTAATTTTCTTCTTTTGTACCACAGTCTGATGATGATGTTCTCGAAACGCGTCATGAAATAAAGCTAACTGCGACCAAGACATTTCAACAATTTTTTTCATACATGCCAACGTAAGGTCGTGTGTCCAACAAGAATGGATGGTTTTATGAACCAAGTGATAAACAACGAGACAAACGACGAACACTCGACAGATGCTTTGCAGCGACTGAAGCATGCCACCCCGCGCGACCTTGAGTGGCAGGGTGGCAACGCGGCCCTGTTACCCCGGCAACGTTTACGAATTGCAGAGCTCAGGTTGGTGCTTGAGTGTGTCCCCCACCCTCTGGGGCCCACCTGCGTGAACTGCCAGGGTCGTTCTTTCGGCGGCCCGACTATAGCAAGTTCTACAGAATAGTGAAAGAACTAATATGGAACACAACAATACCAATAAAATGCAGGAGAGTCACCTATGAAACATATTACACACTCATTTTGACAAATGGTTGCGAATCATGCACCATGAGAAAGGAGGAGGTCAGCAGAATCCAAGTAGCGGAAATGAGATTCGTAGAAACGTAGAGTATACGTTCGGAACGTGGAAATCCGCAACCAGGCTCAAGCCACAAAACTACAAGACCGAATAACCACACAGAGGCTGAGATGGTATGGGCATATGTGTCGTATGGATGGAAACACAGACTGCCAAGAAAAATGTACGAGCTGAACCTCAGAGACAAGACCTAGAGGAAAACGAAATGGTTGTTAAGCTTATGGGACTTAAGTACGGGGTCATCAGTCCCTAAACTTACAAACTACCTAGAGGACAGCCACTACTGAGGTACAGAGCTACGCTGAGGTCGGATGTCGTATATCGAATAAGAAGAGGAATTCAAGGACTGGTGGAGAAGCCTCATTCGCTGACCGATCGATGATGATGATGATTTATTAGAAAGAATTGTTTTAGAAACAGCTGCAACTCTTCGAGGCGACAACTCTTAAAGGTCTCTTAAATGTGATTTTATGCATTCTTGGACCAAAACACACACCAATTGCTGCAGCGATGTTCGAGCTGCAAATCTTGTCGTCGTTATCACTTCTAAAACTCCTCATAACGGTTTCTTTTTAAATGCTGGGTTGCTGCTGTGAGATATTTAATGTTATTTGGTCAAGTGACAAATGTGATTGTTATTTTATTATCAATATGTAGTTGAATAATATTTCATTTTCATAAGAGTCCTAATATTGGAGGATGAGTACCTTAAGATGATAGTGATATTATTACTATTATTATTATTATTATTATGTAATTAATTTCTATTTTTAGAATTTCTATTAGATAACATTGATTTACAAAGAGTAATTTTATTCTTCTAAATATTAGAACTATAATTGTAGTTAATAAGAAGTAGATGTAAAAGTATAATTGTCATATGTTTTCTCTAGTAATTATTGATCTTAAATGTCTAATTGATGAGTATTTGTGGCAAGATACTTCATTCCCTTCTGTGCCAAAGTTAGTTTTAATCTTGAATAGTGTAGGTCATCCTTCTTTCTGATGTTGTAGCTATGCTTACTGCTATTACTTTTCAATTTGGTTGGGTGACTAATATCAAATTTCACAAGTATATATATAAATATGTGTCTGCAGGACGAGCTTGGATAGGGTCCAGAAATAATGCTAATTAAACACTTTTGTGCAATGAGTACCTTTTTGCTCAATGATGAATTACCGCAATATATGATTCCATATGAAAGCAGTAAATGAAAATAGGCGTAGTAAGCTAATTTTCTGTCATGCAATAGCCGTATTAGCATACGTTGCTATTTTATTCTGATGATCATTTCTATCTATGTAAGTGGGAGTCAACAACACATTTTCGCATTCGGAGGAGAATGTTGGCGATTGTAGTTTCGTAATCATCCCACGCAGCAGCGATAAGCGTCGTTGTTGTAGATTCCCATCCCAGATCCTGTATCATTTCCGTAACGCTGTCTACCGTGTATCGCGACAATACGAAACGAGCTGCCCTTCTTTGGACTCTTTCGATATCCTCCGTCAAACCCACCTGATAAGGATCCCCCACTGGGCAGCAACACTTCTAAGTAAAACAGAGATCAGACAGAAAGGGCTCCAACTTTGGCAGCAATCTTGGGACGAAGAGGAATCTGGGAGGAGAACTCACGCTCTCCTGCCAGATATCCAGGAAAGATTGGGTATGAAACACTTCAAACCATCTAGGGGGATGCTGCACTACCTCACTGGGCATGGACCCTATCCGACATATGTATGTCGGTTTAGGAGACTGGCTACGCCAGCTTGTGCTTGTGGTGCCGAGATAGGCAAGCCAGAACACATCATTTATGAGTGTCCTACGTATGACGACGTGGCTGCGGATCTCAGAAGGGCTCTGCCTAGCAATAACACCTTTGAGCTCATAAGAACCCCAGACACGTTCCGAGCACTCGACGAAATCGGCAACAATGTCTTGCGTAAAGTGCTTCGGGACTTTATCCTGAATCAGTAACCGGATCTTACCCAATACTCGATTGAGACAGCCACATCTGCCATGCCGCCGGGGGATGGACTGGTCTCCAGCAATGGAAGAATCCGCCAACTCCTGGATTCAGGGGTTATATTTGGCAAACACCAAATTAGACCATAGACGTAAATTAGATGTAGGTTTTTCTTAAATAGTAGAATAGAACACACAATGGAAAATATGTGTGGGGGGTGCTGTGGTGACAAAAGAAATTGTCCGAGCAGTGCGAGGGGCATGCTCACTGGGATTCGCTCGGTGAGCTGGTCACCATAAGCAGACTTCTAATCAGTGGCGGCTGGAGACCAGAAAAGATGGTAGTGCACGGCCTGTCCATTGTGGCAGCTCAACGCATTCGGAAAAAATGCTATTAAGTCAAGATATCATTGCTGTATATGGATCAGAAACAATCACTCGACCGCAAACACAATATCTACCCGAGGCATTTAAAAAAAAAAAAAAAAAAAAAAAAAAAAAAAAAAAAAAAAAAATGAATTGACGACTTTTCGTTTTAACTGTCTGTGAAATTGTCAAACTTGGAATCGGTCTACCTAGCCTCTTGATTTATAATTTTTCAAACCTGCGTAAATTGAAGGGTTCAGAAATCAAGGAAATTACCTGATTCATTACTTCACCTGTTCCTTGAGACTCAAAATTAACTATAAAACACGCTAAACAACAGACGCAACGCACAGTTACTTCGCTCGCAGTTACACGTGAACTGGTAGGAAGGCGCGAAAAGCCCGCTTTTTTTAAGGGCGGACGACTCCGGTTGTCTTCGGGAGAGTTGGGACTCTGTTTCTGCAGCTGACAGTGTGGCTCGGGCGAGGTGTTTATACACTCAACGCGCCTATACGGAAACACTGTTGCCAAGGGTTGCCCCCGCACCTCGCACTCACCCTGAGACTCCCTAGTCGGCGTTTGCAGGCCGGCTGCAAACCCAGCTGCTGTCGGCGAAGTTCGGTCCACTCGGGAGCGGTCGGTGCGTAGCAGCCCGGGCATTTCAAAAGATATAAATGGTGCGCTACTTCCCCCATTTCATAGAATCTCTAACAGTAAATGGAGTTTAGGAATATTGTTATTCCTGGGGGTAGCGCAAACCTGCAAACGTATGCAGGAGCCGCCCCTGCTCGTAATGCTGGCACACATGTAACACCACAGCAGTAGCATAAGACACAACATCATACACATCAACCAGTATAAACATCAACAACCAGTAAGATGTCTAGTGGTTTCTGCAGAAACGTGTAATGTAATGTCACCATTTAGCCATAAGAAATTTATGTATTATACTATTGCCCATTTTATTTATTTGTTTATTTTGCCTGATCAGATTAGGGCCATCAGGCCCTCTCTTACATTGGACCAGGGTTTTACACATACAGTATTTCTTTACATTTGAGTTACCTATAACATGTCAATGATTTTTACAGATAAACAATTAATAACGTAATTTATACAAGTTTACTACATGTAAAAGGATGTAAATAAAAGGTACTGACTTAACTCTAATAGGATTAATACTAGTAGTACCACTGAGACACCTTCTGCTGCTGTTGGTGTAATAAAAGAAGTAACAACATTGATATTAGCAGATACTTACAGATGTACTTTTGAATATATCGAGACTGGTTAAGGCGTGGCGATTTCTGACAGAAGGAAGTTAAGAAAGCTGTACCTGGCGAGAGCAATAGCAGTAGGACAATATCTGGGAGGAGGAATGGATGTGACGTACCTGGACCGTAGGGTATTAAATACTGGCGTAATTATTGCTTTAGTAGATAATCCATTAACTGTCGTTTGAAGCTGGCAGTGTTATTCAGTTCTCTGATATACTGAGGTAGATTGTTCCAGAGCCTGGTTCCTGCGACTGAAAAGGATTTTGAGAAACCGGCCGAGTGATGGATAGGGACAGAAAGGGTTTTGCTCTGACAGGAACGAGTCTTAGTTAATGGGTTGTATTGTTTGATATTATAATAAAGAATATTTTATTATTATTATTATTATTTTTTATATTCCATAAAAAGACGGACAAGCGTAGTATACGCAGTTTCTTTAGTGGTTCTGTTGCATCTTTTAAAGGTTCTGCCAATAAAACGCAGTCTCCGGTTCGCCTTTCCCATGACACTATGTACGTGTTGTTTCCAGTTTGAGTGAGAAATGTGCGACTGCTCAGTGCGGGCGCTGTGTGTGTGCAGCTGCTGGGCACGTGGTACGTGTTGTTTCCAGTTTGAGTGAGAAATGTGCGACTGCTCAGTGCGGGCGCTGTGTGTGTGCAGCTGCTGGGCACGTGGTACGTGTTGTTTCCAGTTTGAGTGAGAAATGTGCGACTGCTCAGTGCGGGCGCTGTGTGTGTGCAGCTGCTGGGCACGTGGTACGTGTTGTTTCCAGTTTGAGTGAGAAATGTGCGACTGCTCAGTGCGGGCGCTGTGTGTGTGCAGCTGCTGGGCACGTGGTACGTGTTGTTTCCAGTTTGAGTGAGAAATGTGCGACTGCTCAGTGCGGGCGCTGTGTGTGTGCAGCTGCTGGGCACGTGGTACGTGTTGTTTCCAGTTTGAGTGAGAAATGTGCGACTGCTCAGTGCGGGCGCTGTGTGTGTGCAGCTGCTGGGCACGTGGTACGTGTTGTTTCCAGTTTGAGTGAGAAGTGTGCGACTGCTCAGTGCGGGCGCTGTGTGTGTGCAGCTGCTGGGCACGTGGTACGTGTTGTTTCCAGTTAGAGTGAGGAATGTGCGACTGCTCAGTGCGGGCGCTGTGTGTGTGCAGCTGCTGGGCACGTGGTACGTGTTGTTTCCAGTTTGAGTGAGAAATGTGCGACTGCTCAGTGCGGGCGCTGTGTGTGTGCAGCTGCTGGGCACGTGGTACGTGTTGTTTCCAGTTTGAGTGAGAAATGTGCGACTGCTCAGTGCGGGCGCTGTGTGTGTGCAGCTGCTGGGCACGTGGTACGTGTTGTTTCCAGTTTGAGTGAGAAATGTGCGACTGCTCAGTGCGGGCGCTGTGTGTGTGCAGCTGCTGGGCACGTGGTACGTGTTGTTTCCAGTTTGAGTGAGAAATGTGCGACTGCTCAGTGCGGGCGCTGTGTGTGTGCAGCTGCTGGGCACGTGGTACGTGTTGTTTCCAGTTTGAGTGAGAAATGTGCGACTGCTCAGTGCGGGCGCTGTGTGTGTGCAGCTGCTGGGCACGTGGTACGTGTTGTTTCCAGTTTGAGTGAGAAATGTGCGACTGCTCAGTGCGGGCGCTGTGTGTGTGCAGCTGCTGGGCACGTGGTACGTGTTGTTTCCAGTTTGAGTGAGAAGTGTGCGACTGCTCAGTGCGGGCGCTGTGTGTGTGCAGCTGCTGGGCACGTGGTACGTGTTGTTTCCAGTTAGAGTGAGGAATGTGCGACTGCTCAGTGCGGGCGCTGTGTGTGTGCAGCTGCTGGGCACGTGGTACGTGTTGTTTCCAGTTTGAGTGAGAAATGTGCGACTGCTCAGTGCGGGCGCTGTGTGTGTGCAGCTGCTGGGCACGTGGTACGTGTTGTTTCCAGTTTGAGTGAGAAATGTGCGACTGCTCAGTGCGGGCGCTGTGTGTGTGCAGCTGCTGGGCACGTGGTACGTGTTGTTTCCAGTTTGAGTGAGAAATGTGCGACTGCTCAGTGCGGGCGCTGTGTGTGTGCAGCTGCTGGGCACGTGGTACGTGTTGTTTCCAGTTTGAGTGAGAAATGTGCGACTGCTCAGTGCGGGCGCTGTGTGTGTGCAGCTGCTGGGCACGTGGTACGTGTTGTTTCCAGTTTGAGTGAGAAATGTGCGACTGCTCAGTGCGGGCGCTGTGTGTGTGCAGCTGCTGGGCACGTGGTACGTGTTGTTTCCAGTTTGAGTGAGAAATGTGCGACTGCTCAGTGCGGGCGCTGTGTGTGTGCAGCTGCTGGGCACGTGGTACGTGTTGTTTCCAGTTTGAGTGAGAAATGTGCGACTGCTCAGTGCGGGCGCTGTGTGTGTGCAGCTGCTGGGCACGTGGTACGTGTTGTTTCCAGTTTGAGTGAGAAATGTGCGACTGCTCAGTGCGGGCGCTGTGTGTGTGCAGCTGCTGGGCACGTGGTACGTGTTGTTTCCAGTTTGAGTGAGAAATGTGCGACTGCTCAGTGCGGGCGCTGTGTGTGTGCAGCTGCTGGGCACGTGGTACGTGTTGTTTCCAGTTTGAGTGAGAAATGTGCGACTGCTCAGTGCGGGCGCTGTGTGTGTGCAGCTGCTGGGCACGTGGTACGTGTTGTTTCCAGTTTGAGTGAGAAATGTGCGACTGCTCAGTGCGGGCGCTGTGTGTGTGCAGCTGCTGGGCACGTGGTACGTGTTGTTTCCAGTTTGAGTGAGAAATGTGCGACTGCTCAGTGCGGGCGCTGTGTGTGTGCAGCTGCTGGGCACGTGGTACGTGTTGTTTCCAGTTTGAGTGAGAAATGTGCGACTGCTCAGTGCGGGCGCTGTGTGTGTGCAGCTGCTGGGCACGTGGTACGTGTTGTTTCCAGTTTGAGTGAGAAATGTGCGACTGCTCAGTGCGGGCGCTGTGTGTGTGCAGCTGCTGGGCACGTGGTACGTGTTGTTTCCAGTTTGAGTGAGAAATGTGCGACTGCTCAGTGCGGGCGCTGTGTGTGTGCAGCTGCTGGGCACGTGGTACGTGTTGTTTCCAGTTTGAGTGAGAAATGTGCGACTGCTCAGTGCGGGCGCTGTGTGTGTGCAGCTGCTGGGCACGTGGTACGTGTTGTTTCCAGTTTGAGTGAGAAATGTGCGACTGCTCAGTGCGGGCGCTGTGTGTGTGCAGCTGCTGGGCACGTGGTACGTGTTGTTTCCAGTTTGAGTGAGAAATGTGCGACTGCTCAGTGCGGGCGCTGTGTGTGTGCAGCTGCTGGGCACGTGGTACGTGTTGTTTCCAGTTTGAGTGAGAAATGTGCGACTGCTCAGTGCGGGCGCTGTGTGTGTGCAGCTGCTGGGCACGTGGTACGTGTTGTTTCCAGTTAGAGTGAGGAATGTGCGACTGCTCAGTGCGGGCGCTGTGTGTGTGCAGCTGCTGGGCACGTGGTACGTGTTGTTTCCAGTTTGAGTGAGAAATGTGCGACTGCTCAGTGCGGGCGCTGTGTGTGTGCAGCTGCTGGGCACGTGGTACGTGTTGTTTCCAGTTTGAGTGAGAAATGTGCGACTGCTCAGTGCGGGCGCTGTGTGTGTGCAGCTGCTGGGCACGTGGTACGTGGTCGAGGTGCTCTCTCCGGTGGCGGTGGGCACGGTGTGCGACGGCTTCCAGCTGACCAAGCTGAACGTGAGCCGCGCGTGGCAGCAGCTGCGCGCCGAGGCGGTCATCCTGAGCAGGTTCGGGCGCCGGCCCGGCGGCCCCACCGCCTACTTCAACCGCACCATGCTGGTGGGCGGCGGGCAGCGCGAGGGCGACGGCGCCGGCGCCGGCGACGACGGGGAGCAAGACGGGCAGCACGAGGACGCCGCCGCGCCCAGTGAGTGCGGGGGCCGCGCGCGCTGCCGGGCCGAACACTCGACACTCGATAAGTCGCGAAATAATGCAGATAGAGAGGCAAAAACTGACAGGCATCAGTGGCGTAACTAGGACTTGGCTTTGGGGGGAGGGGGTACAGATCTGCTTGACGAGCAAAATTTTAGTCAGTTTGCAGACAGACTACCATCTACCAAGCTCGCTGAAGAAACTAATTCATTCCCATCCAATGAAAGATTATGGTAAAACACCCAAAGTTTCCAATCTTTACCTTTACTAGATTGCTGTTATACGATTTTTTTCCTTTTTTTTCTTTTTTTTTCTGGTTCTGGGGAGGGGTTGATCCCCCTCATCCCCCCCCCATAGTTACGCCACTGACAAGCATGCTGCCTAGACACATCATTACATATTAATAAGATATTAATAAATCATTACATTCACTTGTTTGTTACGAATCGTTACCATATAAACCGCTTCATATATATATATATATATATATATATATATATATATATATATATATATATATATATATATATTAAAAATACACAAAGATTACTCACCAGGCGAAGGAGCACAGGTGTGACAGCAGCACAACTAAACAGAAAAAAAATGTTCAAATGTTTGTATAGCTTATGGGACTCAACTACGGGGTCATCAGTCCCTAATACTAAGGACGGCACAAATATCCATGATCGAGGGGGGATTCAAACCCCCGACTGTAGTGACCGTGCAGACCGTGACTGGAGTGCTTCAGTCACTTCGGCCACCGCAGCCGGCACAAATAAACAGAACACATTCACATACACACAAACGCTAGCTTTCGCAGCCTAGCTGCTTCATCAGGCAGAAGGGAAGGAGAAGGAAAAGGAAATGACGAGCAGCTAGGCTGCGAAAGCTAGCGTTTGTGTGTATGTGAGTGTGTTCTGTTTATTTGTGCTGCTGTCACACCAGTGCTCCTTCGCCTGGTGAGTAATCTTTGTCTATATATATATATATATATATATATATATATATATATATTCCTGCTAGGAATTTTTCGTCTATAATATTCGTCATAAAAAATAGGACACTTCATACCAAAAAGAGGACACTTTACTGTTAACATAACGTAATTTATAACTGTTTTATTGAACATGGTAAAAACTACTACAAACTAGAACAGAAACATTTTGTGGTTATTGTGAAAGAAAATATTATGGACCTTGACAGTTTATTCATCATAATTGTCTTATTCTTGTCTTTATCACTTTTGAACTAGCCTTATATTTGGATGACGACGAAATCTCTCTCAAGAGATTTTTGCTTTTCAATAAGTACAGATAAAAGCTCAAGCATTTCAAATGTTCGAAATTATATTTTACACGTGCAGTAGCTCTTATATTTTCTATTTTAAATCTATTCCCGTCTTTTGTCCACTGTGTGTTCACCGGAGAAAACACACGTTCTGTGCTAGCTTTGTGACTATATATATATAGGGTGTTTCACTAAGTGTGTTTGCCTCTGTAACTTATAAAATAATAGGTGACGGGAAATTTTAATGCGGTATGTCAACACAAGAACTGTTACACTTTCTGCGGAGCTATGAACATAGTTTATTGTATCATTTTCCAAAGAGTTACCGCACAAAGATATAATTTGTTAAATGGAACAATAGTTTTTTTTTCTATCGTGCATTGGATTCGTTGAAACCAGCTGCGTCCAAATCAATTTAAACTACATTCCTATCACTCTTAGTTTGGGAGGTACAACCCTTCAACGTTTCAGGGGCAGATACCACAAACGCTGTGCATAATGCAATGCGCCTTCTAAATGTGGTGCGGCCGAGTTGTAACGTCGCCGGTGTCACGGAGCGAGAAGCTTCCTCGATGCGCTGTTAGATTGCCGACTGTCGCCGCACACGGCCGTGTACCCGACAGTTGGAGCCACACAAACAACCGGGCCTCTATATACCACAGTTACTGACATCGGATGACGATGGCATACACGAACAACAGCGCATCGAGGAAGCTTCTCGCTCCGTGACACCGGCGACGTTACAACTCGGCCGCACCACATTTAGAAGGCGCATTGCATTATGCGCAGCGTTTGTGGTATCTGCCCCTGAAACTTTGAAGGGTTGTAGCTCCCAAACTAACACTGATAGGAATGTAGTTTAAATTGATTTGGACGCAGCTAGTTTAAACGAATCCAATACACGATAGAAAAAACTATTGTTCCATTTAAAAAATTATATCTGTGTGGTGTAACTCTTTGGAAAATGACACAATAAACTATATTCATAGCTCCGCAGAAGGTGTAACATTTCATGTGTTGACCTACCGCATTAAAATTTCCCGTCACCTATTATTTTATAAGTTACAGAGGCAAGCACACTTAGTGAAACACCCTATATATATACGGTGTCCTAGCTATCTTGTCCACCCAAAATATCTCTGGATCAATAACAGCTATTGGAAAACGACTTTCACCGGTATCAATGTACGGCTGGGGCCCATGAATGTACATATTTGGAAACATTCTAAAACGAAAGCAAATGTGTTTCTTAACACAAACTCATGTTTTTTTAAATGGCCACCCTATATTTTTTCTTGAGCAATCCATAGCATGACAAATCTCATAAACAATGGCGTTGATTGCATCGCAATATTCCAATTACATCCCCAGACATTGCGACGCGAAGTTCACGCTTGAAATACGCGAAACGCGCGGCTAGCGCACGTCCTGAGCAGCATGGGGTTCTCGCCTGAGTCTCAGGGACGAGCGCTAGCCGCGCGTTTCGCGTATTTCAAGCGTCAACTTCGCGTCGCAATGTCTGGGGATGTAATTGGAATATTGCGATGCAATCAACGCCATTGTTTATATGATTTGACATGCTATGGATTGCTGAAAAAAATATAGGGTGTACATTAAAAAAAAGGTTTGTGTTAAAAAACACATTTGCTTTCGTTTTAGAATGTTTCCAAATATGTACACATGGGGCCCCAGCCGTACATTGATACCGGTGAAAGTCGTTTTCCAATAGCTGTTATTGTTCCAGAGATATTTTGGGTGGACAAGATAGCTGGGACACCCTATATATACGTCAATCTGTGGGGGGTTTAAGAATATGTAGCTATTCGAAACCAACCAGAAGTTAAATATTTGATTTGTGGTATATTCATATGAGAATTATCAAACCTACCACCATTTACCATGTTGGAATATTTATGTCTTATGTGACACACACCCGCCAGAAGAATGGGGTCGAATGTGACGTTACATGGCGGTAGAAGATAGCCAAACGAGGAGGAGGCTAAGAGCAATGAAAGAATTTTAAATTTAAACAATTTTTTATTTAAAAGGCATAAATGTATATAAATACATGTATTTTTATTTATGTAGAATCAACAAAATAGTTAATAATATCAATATGAGTCCACAGATGTGATTATAGCGTAATGTAAGTAGGTAGAAAACAAAGTAACTAATTCATTGTTCATATGGTTTTTTTATAACAAATGATAATTGAGGTAGAGTCTCACATCTGATGTCATGAAGGATAGACGTAACATTTCATATATGTGTGAAATTTATACCATAAAGTTTCAATAGAGAATTGTTTATGAAAATAGTGTATGAGTTTATTTAGTAGAGTAATGGAACCAATGCAAAGCCTTAAATAGGACCTGAATCCTTGAGATCTCATCAATGTACAACATCAAAAACGGAGAAAATTTAGCCAGACTTTGAACTTGCAGTAAAATAATAGACTCTAATAAAGTTACATTGAAACATTTATTTTAACTCTCAATTTCAATATCTGCAAATATTAATAAAACTAATAATATGCCATACAATTTCAATATCAACAAAATTATTTCATTTGTAATAGTATAATGGCAAAGTAGAGATTATGTGGAAAACTAACAGTACTATTTGGTAAGTGGCAACATTTTATTTTACAGACGAAATTGGATACTTATTGATGAACTAATAATCAAATACATTTGGTATACTCACATGAGTAATGGTCATTTTGGGGCAAAGAAATGTGGAGACATACTTGTCATTTCTTCAATGTGGAAAGACGCATTGCAGGTGTGTTAAAAAGTACAACAATCCGAGAAGAAGCAGGAATGGGTCAAATGACTCCTGATAAATTAAGGTACATCGCAGCAACAGATTCAGTATGACCACTATCACGACGAAAACGGAATACCTTGAATGTGTTAATCTTGCCCCATTGCAAAGAGTAACAAGGTTAAGTGTTAGCAAAGCACTTGAGCAAGATTTCTTGAAGCAAGTGGGTCAAGTCGGTAAGATCTAGCCACATAATGGAACGCAGTATATATAGAAGCACTAGCAGGTCACCTTAAAGAAACACAAAATTAAACCAATGAAAATTTCAAGACGTATCAAGTGTCTGTAAATCTATGGGACTTCTTTTTATTAGTCCCTAACGCGGGAAGAAACACCTGAATCTCACAATTCGAGCTCTGATTTCTCGTATTTTATTCTGATGATCATTTCTACCTATGTTAGTGGGAGTCAAAAATATATTTTCGCATTCGGAGGGGAATGTTGGCGATTGGAGTTTCGTAAGTAGCCCACGCCGCAGCGATAAGCGCCGTTGTTGTAATGATTCCCATCCCAGATCCTGTACCATTTTCGTGACGCTGTCTCCCCTGTATCTTTGAATTCTCTCGATGTCCTCCATCAAACGCACCTGATAAGGATCCAACACTGGGCAGCAATAGTACAAAAAAGGACGGACAAGCGTAGTGTATGCAGTTTCTTTTGTAGTTCTGTTGCATCTTTTAAGGGTTCTGCCAATAAAACGCAGTCTCTGGTTCGCGTTTCCCACGACATTATTTTTGTGTCCCAGCCTCGTCGCCGCTTTTGTGTCTCGTGCCCGTCGTAGGTGTCGGTGACCGAGTAGAAAGACCGACACAGGAATAAAGGATGCACGCTTGTGCAGGTAGGAGGTGACCAGCCAGTGGGACAGCAGAAACTAGAAACACTAGAGTAAATTAGAACGAGATATATATTTCTTAGAGTCTTAGTAATACTTAACTTTTACATAGCTCAGTACTGCAGAATGCTGATACGTAGTCGAGTTAGAGGGCTGCCTAGTGCCTGTCCGATAGCCAAGTCTTCACTGGTGCCTATCTGATTCCGAAGTGTTAGCTGGTTCCTATCTCAGTCCCAAGTGAACGATGTCGTTCAGTGGTGGCCACGAGCGGAGTTGTAGCAGAGGGCGCTCGTGGCTGACGTCGTAAGAACGCCGCGCCGTGCGTGCATGGCGGCGCGCGGCGAAAGTAGGTGGCGCGTACTTTAGACTTGTGCGACACCACAATTATCTACGTGTTCTTTCCAGTTTAAGTCTGAAATCATAGTAATTCCTAGATATTTTGTGGAGTTTACGGCCTTTAATTTTGATTGATTTATCTTGTAAACAAAGTTTAACGGATTTCTTTGCACACTCATATGGACTACTTCACACTTCTCGTTATTTAGAGTAAATTGCCAATTTTGACACCATAGTTGATATGTTATTTAGATCGTTGATCAGTTGGTTTTGATCTTCAGATGATTTTACCAGACGGCGTCATCTGCAAACAACCTAAGAGAGCTACTTAGACTTTCCCCTAAATCTTTTATGTAAATAAGGAACAGCAGAGGACCAAAGACACGACCCTGTGGAACGCCCGAAATCACCTCTGTTTTAGCCGATGCCTTACCATCGATTACCACAAACTGTGTCCTCTCTGACTCGAAATCCCCTATCCAATCGCAAATTTGGGGCGCTATACCATAACCAAGCAATTTGATTAAATTGAGACATTCGGAACCTCTACGACCGTTTCCGTGAAAGAATCAGAGCTCGCATTGTTGCAAAAGGAGGGTGTACACGGTACTAACATTGCGGACGCTCTGGTCACTGTACTGACGTGCGTACGGCTCTGCTGTGTGACAGTGTGTGGTACAGAAGCTCGAGAATCCGTAAATAAAATTACCCTCCACCGGGTGACGTATTCGCGGTGCTCCATTTTCCAGGAGTGTAGTATTGTCACAGTCTAACATACCATGCTGGATATGCCTCCATTACACCTTTGGGTCAAGATGGAGGCAGCGGCTGGTGCATACAGACTCAAATCTGGCAACAACTGGAACTCTTTGGGATATCCAGAATCACACACTAAAATAGTGAGTGAGGTAAATATAGGAAAGGTTGGGGAAATGCCAGCCGACTACATTATAACCACATACTGCTACAACAAGCCTTTCAGTATAACAACTGGAAGTAGGGAGCAGTGGGAGAAAATAGTTCGACACCGTACGGGGGATATTGTCTGGTTCACTGGCGGATCAAAATCAGACCAAGGTGTTGGGGCCGGGGTATATGGGGTGCAGCCAAGACTGGAGGGCGTCATCTCTCTAGGGAAACTGGCCTCAGTATTCCAGGCCGAAATCACTGCCATCAGGGCATGTGTGGAGGAGAATTTGCGTAGGTGCTACAAAGATCGTAGCATCTACATCTATTCAGACAGCCAGGCAGCCCTGAGATCACTGGCAGCTCCTGCAACAAGGTCTAAAATTGTTGCAGAATGTCAACGGGTTCTGGTGGAGCTAGGGGAAAGCAATAGAGTAAACCTATTGTGAGTCCCTGGCCACTCGGGGATCAGTGGCAACGAACATGCCGACAGATTAGCCAGGATGGGGGCAGAGACTCCATTTATTGGACCGGAACCTGTCCTGACAATCACCAAGGCAATGATCAAATTGGAGCTACGTAACTGGCTCAGAAGACAGCACGTAGAATATTGGACCAAATCCATCAACAAAAACATGGCAAGGTAATGATGCCAAAGCCATGTTTTAAAAGAAGCTCTGCAATCCTGGTCCTGAACAGGAGAGAGATTACACTCATGGTTGGATTGCTGACAGGCCATGGGAATTTCAAAAAACACCTACATACAATGGGAATAACAGAAGAGGACCCTAAATGTAGGATCTGTGATGACGGTGATAAAACTGCATCACATATAATCTTCGAATGCATTGCATTGGAGAGTAAAAGGCACAGAACATTTGGGACAACCAGACCAGAAGAAATTGTGTCTAATAAAGAACTGGTAAAGGGACTCCTTGCACTGTTCAAGGGCAGTGGTTGGCTTTACTAGATATACAGTGAGCGATACCGCACAATAAACTTAGTTTCGTTGTGGGCAGTGGCGGGTTGGACCAAGACTGTTTTGGCTTCCCTGGAAAAATCAAATCAAATCAAACATACCAGTCACGACAATCACTGGTGTAAAATCTGTTTTCGTCTGACAGCTGGGGCGACACTAGCGCTACAAGCGGTGAGCAAGGGAGCCGCTCTTTAACATCGTGCCTATAACATTTCATTTTCAACCCTCTCCGATATGAGGTTTGATTCCATTTTTTGGAACGGTGTGCTCAGCGACCACAAAACAATAAATACAACAACTATAGTATGGAGCATTGGTCATTTTTTATTAATGTTTCTGCAGATCGAATTCGATCACATAGTGAACATCCTCATTGCACCAGTCAAGGAAATACCATGGTTGGACACTATATTGATATCTTGAAAAAAAAAATCTGTTACATTCAGCTATTTTGACATATGATTATACATAACTGATATTACGTTGACTGGTGTATTGAGGATGTTCACTATGTGATCGAAATTGATGTGCGACTACATTAATAAAAAAACGACGAGTGCTGCATACTATACTTATTGTATTCATTTTCCGATATGATTGTCGACTCTGTTTTTGTTGTGGTCTTCAGTCCGGAGACTGGTTTGATGCAGCTCTCCACAATACCCTATCCTGAGCAAGCCTCTTCATCTCCACATATGAACGGCAACCTACATGTGTCTGAATCTGCTTACTAAATCCCCACACACTTCCCTCCAACGCTAAATTCACAATTCCTTGATGTTTAAGAATGTGTCCTACCAATCTATCCCTTCTTTTAGTCAAGGTATGCCAGAAATTTCTTTTCTCCCCAATTCTGTTCAGTACCTCCTCATTAGTTACACGATCCACCCACCTAATCTTCAGCATTCTTCTGTAGCGCCATATTTCAAAAGCCTCAATCCTTTTCCTGTCCGCACTGTTTATCGTTCATGTCTCACTCCCATACAAGGCAACACTTCATACAAATGCCTTCAGAAAGGACTTCCTTAGGCTTAAATCAATATTCGATGTTACCAAATTTCTCTTTTTTAAGAACGCTTTTCTACCAATTGCCATTCTGCATTTTATATCCTCTGTACTGCGACCATCATTTGTTATTTTACTGCCCAAGTAACAAAACTCATCTACCTGCTTTATTGCTTCGTTATCTAATCTAATTCCCTCAGCATCACCTGATTTTCTTAGACTGCACTCCATTACCCACGTTTTGCTCTTGTTAATGTGCATCTTATATGCACCTTTCAGCACACTGTCCATTCTGTTCAATTGCTCTTCCAGGTCCTTTGCTGTATCTGACAGAATTACTATGTCGTCGGCAAATCGCAATGTTTTTAATTCTTCTCCCTGAACTTTAATTCCTTCTCCAGATTTCTCCTTCCTTTCCTTTATAGTTTGCTCAATGTACAAATTGAATAACATTGGAGAAAGCGACAACCCTGTCTTACGCCCTTTCCAACCACTGCATCTCTTTCAAGCCCTTCAACTCTGACTACCGCTGTCTGCTTTTTGTACAAGTTGTAAATAACCTTACGCTTCCTATATTTTACTCCTGCTTGCTTCAGAACTTGAAAGAGTTTATTCCAATCAACTTTGTCAAAAGCCGTCTCCAAATATACAAAAGCTAGAAATGTAGGTTTGCCTTTTCTTAATCTGTCTTCTAGGATAAGCCGTAAAGTTGGTATTGCCTCCCGAGTTCCTACATTTCATATTCACAGAATATATGACATCAACTGCGGTTGGGGAAAGCTGAAAATGTGTACCCAGCCGGGATTCGTACTCGGGTTCCTGCTTTCTAGGCAGTTGCGCTGACCCCTACACCACTGGGGACACAGTGATCACCGCACCTGCAAGGACTACCTAAGCATGCCTCCCGTCAGATACAAATTCCCAGCTTCGCCCTGCCCACAGTACTCAAACTCGTAGTTATGAAACTAATTCCCGTAAGAGTAAGTGCTTCAAACTTGCCCACCCCTCCCCACTAACGATAGGATCATTGCCCGTCACCGGCATATTATACGTGTGGCGTCTGTTCGGAAAGAACAGACGTCACTTCTGATCGTGCAGTTGTTATTATTTAATATTGATAGAATATATGACATCAACTGCGATTGGGCAAAGCTGAAAATGTGTACCTGACCGGAGGCGTGCTTAGGTAGTCCTTGCAGGGGCGGTGATCACTGTGTCCCCAGTGATGTAGTGGTCAGCGCAACTGCCTATAAAGCAGGAGACCCGGGTTCGCATCCCGGCTGGGTACACATTTTCAGCTTTGCCCAATCGCAATTGATGTCATATATTCTATGAATATTAAATAATAACAACTGCAGGATCAAAAGTGACGTCTGTTCTTTCGGAACAGACGCCACACGTATATTCCTACATTCCTCCTGAACCCAAACTGATCTTCCCCGAGGCCGGCTTCTACTAGCTTTTCCATCCTTCAGTAAATAATTCGTGTTAATATTTTGCAACCATGGCTTATTGGACACCCTGTATTCGCCTAGCTTTGTGTGTTGTGTCTGCGGTGCGGCCCCAGTACAGTGGCCGCGCCTAGCCTCGCTTCGCTTCGCCGCCTCGCCTCGCGCTGACCTCCGCGGCCGCCAAGGACTAAGGCATCAGGCCACTCACCATCCATCAGCGCCATTTGTCGCCGTCGCGCCGGCAGAGGTGTCGGCCGCTGCTGCCGTGATTGGCCGCTCATTGGATAAACGCCGCCGCCGCCGCCACCGCCTTGCGAAAGCGCCGCTGCCCGCCTGCTCTGCCCGCTCCGCTCCGCTGCGGATGGGCTCGTTATGCCGTGCCGTGCCGCGCCTCATTGCCCCATTAGGGCCATCAGGGCGGGCCGCGCCGTGCGAAACCCGCCGACGAGGCGAGGCCCGCTAGACGACACCGCCGCGCCGGCCCACAGCTGCCAGGTTTTTCTCTTCTACATCTACATCTACATCCACATATTTACTTTCCTATTCCACTCCCAAATTGAACGAGTAAAAAAATGCCTATATGCCTCCGTACGAGCCCTAATTTCTCTTATCTTGTCTTTGTGATCTTTACGCGAAATGTAAGTAGGCGGCAGCAAGATCGTACTACACTCAGCTTCAAATTCCGGCCCTCTAAATTTACTTAACAGAAATTCACGAAAAGAACGTCGTCTTTCTTCCAGCGATCCCCAATTGAGTTGCCGGACCATTTCCGTGACACTCGCGCATTGGTCGAACCTACCGGTAACAAATCTAGCTGCTCGCCTCTGATCCGCCTCTATGTCTTCCTTTAAACTGATCTGCTGCGGGTCCCAAACACTTGAGCAATCGTTTATGTAAATAAGGAACAGCAGAGGACCAAAGACACGACCCTGTGGAACGCCCGAAATCACCTCTGTTTTAGCCGATGCCTTACCATCGATTACTACAAACTGTGTCCTCTCTGACTCGAAATCCCCTATCCAATCGCAAATTTGGGGCGCTATACCATAACCAAGCAATTTGATTAAATTGAACATTCGGAACCTCTACGACCGTTTCCGTGAAAGAATCAGAGCTCGTGGTCGTACAGAGACGTGGTCGTACAAGCGTTTTATACGCGGTCTCCTTTACAGGTGAAGTACATCTTAGCAAAATTCTCCCAATAAACCGAAGTCGGCTGTCCGCCTTACTCACAAATGTCCTTACATGCTCGTCCCATTTCATATCGCTCTGCAATGTTACGACTAGATATTTGAACACGCGACAGCATCAAGAAGCTCACTACTAATGCTGTATTCGAACATAATGGGATTGCTTTTTCTAGTCATGCGCATCACCTTACATTTTTCTACATTGAGAGCTAGCTGCCATTCTAGAAATTTTGTCTAAGTCATCCTGTATGCTATTACAGTCAGTTACAGACGACACCAATCCACCACACCATCATCAGCAAACAGTGGCAAATTACAAACATGTTCAAACGTTCAAATGTTTGGTAACCTTATGGGTCATCAGTCCCTAAACTTACAAATTACTTATCTACTACCTTATACTAAAGACGGCACAAGTATCCATGCCCGAGGGGGGATTCGAATCCCCGACCGTAGTGGCCGTGTTGACCGTGACTGGAGCGCCTCAGTCCCCTCGGCCACCGCGGCCGGCGGCAAATTACAACTTACTCTGTCCATCAGATCATTTATATAGACAGAAAATAATACCTTCGACGTACATGCCCACAACCTACCGATCGTGTATTGGAAGCTGAGGAAAGTATCGCCATTCTATACAAATAGTCACTACACCGTGCGCTCCCCAGAACCCCCCAGCCCTTAGCTCAGGGGCCATACTCGAGGTATAGCGCCCTCAAGAATCACCAATTCGCACGCACCGTTTACGAACACATTAATTCCGCTCACGGTAAGGATTATGTATTTGTTTTCCGCCGTGCGGTTTTCGAGAGTAGAATGTTACACGAACTGTGTTAAAAATGTTCGACATTTCCTCTGTCTACATCTATCTACTTCTACATATATACTCTGCAAATCTCATTTAACCACTTTCAAAACTTTTCTCTACCGTTCCATTCTCTAATAGCGCGCGGGAAGAAAGAACACCTAAATCGTTCCGTTTTCGATCTGATTTCTCTTATTTTACTGGGATGGTCGTGTCTCCCTAAGTAGGTGGGTACTAGCAAAATTTTTTCACATTCAGAACTTAAAGTCGGTGATTGAAACTTCGCAAACAGATCACGCCGCAATGAATAACGTCTTTCTTTTAATGATTTCCACCCCAATTCGTGCAACGTTTCCGTGAAGCTTCCCCCCCCCCCCCCGTAACGTGATAAAAAAAAACGAGCTGCCCTTCTCTGAACCTTCCCAATGTCTTCCGTCAGTCCCACCTGGTGAGGGTCCCACAAGGGGCAACAGTACTCCAGGAGAGGACGCACAAGTGTGATGTAGGCAGTCTCTTTGCTGGAGCTGTTGCATCTTCGAAGCGTTCTGCCGATGAAACGTAACCTTTGGTTCGCCTTCCCCACAATATTTTCTGTGTGTTCTCTCCAGTCAAAGTTGTTCGTAATTGTAACTCCTAGGTATTTGGTAGAATCTACGACCTTAAGGTTTGACTGATTTATCGCGTAATTAAAGTTCAGCGGATTTCTTTTAGTGGTCATGTGTATTACTTCACACTTTTCCTTATTTAGTGTCAATTGCCAATTTTCGCACCATGCAGAAATTTTGTCTAAATCGCTTTGCAGTTGCTTTTGATCCTCTGTTGACTTCACTAACCGATAAACGACAGCATCATCCGCGAACAGTTTAAGGGAGCTATTCAGATTATCTCCTAAATCGTGTATAAACACGAGGAAGAGTAAGGGACTTATAACGCTTCCCTGTGGAACGCCAGATATCACTTCTCCTTGATACACATCGTCTACAGCGCAAGTGCGGAACTGCAATCGCAGCGCTGCAGCGGAGATGAATTGAAACGGAACTTACTTTCTGGTCGTGCCTCGTATCCTTGCCGACATTTTTATCAATTCTCTCGAAGAAAACTTCTTTCTTAAATTCTCTACTACAATGTTGGGCATTCTTTCCTATTCTAGGTATATCGATGACACTTAAGTCATCTGCGAAGGACCTACCACTGGCATTGATCACATTTTTACGCTTTTTAATGGACGACATGAGAATATCACCTTCACGTGTGAACTCGAAAACGAGGCTCGTCAACTGAAATTTCTCGATTTGACCTTAAGAGTAAAACAAAATAAAATTTCTTTCAATATCAACCGAGAAGAAACATGTACTGATCAAATTGTACCCGCCTCTTCTATGCACTCTCATTGTCAGAAAAATGCTTTCTTTCATTCCACCATCCGCAGGGCCATTTCTATGCCACTCTCGAAAGAAAAATTCGAGGAGGAAATAAATTTAATGATGAATACGATCCTGCCATAGTTGACAACATCCTTAAAAAGAAAACTGTTAAAAGGGTTACAACACTTGGCACTCCTATTGAATCTAAACAAAAGAAAAATTATTTCTCCATTCCATATCTGGGGCCAATTTCCTATCAGATCCAACGACTTCTTCGTAATAACTGCAACGTTGCCTTCTCGACCAACAATCATTTGAAACAAAAATTTCGTTCATAATTTAAAATCAACCTGTTCTCCCTTAGCTTATTCCTGCGTTTACAAAATTGTTTGTGATACTTGTTCTTCCTACTACATAGGTCAATCGGGACGTGCTTTTAAAGTCAGGTTTTAAGAACATCTTTTGAGAAAGAATGGCACTAACCCCCAGAATTCGTCTTTTACTGACCATCTTCCCATTACAGGTCACGCACGTTAAGCCATTCGTGACCTTAACATTTTGCATACGGAAAAGAAAGGCCACAGATTAGACGTGCTCGAAGAATTGCAAACATTTAAACATTTTTCACGTAATGACGGGCTTATTCTGAATGAAGAGTTACAACTCCGTAATATAAGCTGTTTTAATGGTATTAAGCCATTACATCTACATCTACATACATACTCCGCAATTCAGCGTAAGGTGCGTGGCGGAGGGTACACTGTACCACTACTAGGCATTTCCTTTCCTATTCCACTACGAAATTGAACGAGGAAAAAAAGAATGCCTATATGCCTCCGTACAAGCCCTAATTTCTCTTATCTTGTCTTTGTGATCTTCACGCGAAATGTAAGTAGGCGGCAGCAAGATAGTACTACACTCAGCTTCAAATTCCGGCCCTCTAAATTTACTTAACAGAATTTCACGAAAAGAACGTCGTCTTTCCTCCAACGATACCCAATTGAGTTGTCGGAGCATTTCCGTGACACTCGCTCATTGGTCGAACCTAGCGGTAACAAATCTAGCTGCTCGCCTCTGAATCGTCTCTATGTCTTCCTTTAAACTGATCTGCTGCGGGTCCCAAACACTTGAGCAATACTCAAGACGTGGTCGTACAAGCGTTTTATACGCGGTCTCCTTTACAGGTGAAGCACATCTTCCCAAAATTCTCCCAATAAACCGAAGTCGGCTGTCCGCCTTACTCACTACTGTCCTTACATGCTCGTTCCATTTCATATCGCTCTGCAATGTTACGCCTAGATATTTGAACGACGCGACAGCATCAAGAAGCTCACTACTAATGCTGTATTAGAACATTATGGGATTGTTTTTTCTACTCATGCGCATCACCTTACATATTCCTACATTGAGAGCTAGCTGCCATTCTTCGCACCAACTAGAAATTTTGTCTAAGTCATCCTGTATGCTATTACAGTCAGTTACAGACGACACCCTCCCATACACCACAACATCATCAGCAAACAGCCGCAAATTACAACTTACTCTGTCCATCAGATCATTTATATAGATAGAAAAAAATAGCGGTCCTATCACACTCCCCTGGGGCACGCCTGACGATACACTCGTTTCTGATGAACACTCGCCGTCGAGAACAACGTACTGCGTTCTAATACTTAGGAAGTCGTCCAGCCAGTCACAAATCTGTGAACCTATTCCATAAGCTCGTATCTTCGTTAGCAGTCTGCAGTGTGGCACCGCGTCGAACGCTTTTTTGAAGTCGAGAAAAACACTCTGTCTTTGATATTGTACTTCGTGCAGTGTTCGAAATATTTCTTCCGACTGGATCCATAGCATTTATGTTCCAAAAGCTAAAGATTTTTTAAAACCTATATGCTTCTTAAAACTTTGTTACTCGCTTATTTTCTCTACCACTATTATGTTGCCAAAATGACGCCTCAGCCATCTGTACCATCTTGTTTTTTCATTACTGTTTTTGTCTGTACTGTAGCCTAGTTGTAATTGCGGCTACCAGATGGCACTACTGAGGTAACGTCTTCCTTATCACAACTTTACTTAGCACACGCCAGTCTGATGCCCCCGTGCAGTCGTGCAGCCTACCTTTAAAAATAAAAAAAATGTTCAAATGTTTGTAGTTCTATCGGACCAAACTTCGTGGTCATCAGTCCGTAGCTTACATACTACTTAAACCTAGGTAAACTAACCTAAGGACAAATACACACACCCATGCCCCAGGGAGGACTCCAATCTCCACGACGAGCAACCGCGCGCTCCGCAGCGAGACGCTTTAGACCGCTCGGCAACTCCACCACGACCTTTAAAAATCTTTTTTAAACTGTGTGACGTAAGCTATACAGCTGAATAATATATTTTATTATGTGATTTGTGTCTGACAGAATTACTATGTCGTCGGCAAAACACAATGTTTTTAATTCTTCCCCCTGAACTTTAATTCCTTCACCAAATTTCTCCTTCGTTTCTTTTATAGCTTGTTCAATATACAAATCGAACAACATTGGAGAAAGGCTACAACCCTGTCGTACTCCCTTCCCAACTAATGCTTCCCTTTCATGTCCTTCGAGTCTAATAACTGCAGTCTGGCTTTTGTACAAGTTGTAAATAACTCTCCTTTTCCTGTATTTTACCCCTGCTGACTTCAGAATTTGAAAGAGTGTATTCCAGTCACCATTGTCAAAAGCTTCCTCCAAATCTACAAAAGCTAAAAATGTAGGTTTACCTTTCCTTAATCTATCTTCTAAGATAAGACGTAATGTGAGTATTGCCTCCTGGGTTCCTACGTTCCTCCTGAATCCAAACTGATCTTCCCCGAGGTCAGCTTCTACCAGCTTTTCCATTCTCCTGTAGATACTTCGTGTTAAAATTTTGCAACCATGACTTATCAAACTGATGGTTCTGTAATTTTCACACCTGTCTGCGTCTGCTTTCTTTGGAATGGGGTTTATTACATTTTTCTTAAAGTCTGAGGGTATTTCGCCTGTCTCATACATCCTACACACCAGTTCAAATAGTTTTGTCATGGCTGGCTCTCCCAGAGACTTTAGTAGCTCTGCGGGTATGTCATCTATGTGGAAGAGCAATTGAACGGAATGGTCAGTGTCCTGAAAGGTGCTTATAAGATGAACATTAACAAGAGCAAAACTAGGGTAATGGAGTGCAGTCTAAGAAAATCGGGTGATGCTAAAGGAATTAGATTAGGTAACGAAGCAATAAAGGAGGTAGATGAGTTTTGTTACTTGGGCAGTAAAATAACAAATGATGGTCGCAGTACAGAGGATATAAAATGCAGAATAGCAATGGGAAGAAAAGCATTTTTGAAAAAGAGAAATTTGCTCACATCGAATATTAATTTAAGTGTAAGGAAGTCTTTTATGAAGGCATATGTGTGGAGTGTTGCCTTGTATGGGAGTGAAACATGGACGATAAGCAGTGCGGACAGGAAGAGGATATAGGATTTTGAAATGTGGTGCTACATGAGAATGCTGAAGATTAGGTGGGTGGATCGCATAACTAATGAAGAGGTACTGAACAGAATTGGTGAGAAAAGGAATTTTTGGCACACCCTGACTAAAAGAAGGGATCGCTTGGTGGGACACATTCCTAGACATCGAGGAATTGCAAATTTAGCATTGGAGGGAAGTGTGTGGGGTAAAAATCGCAGAGGGAGACCAAGAGACGCGTATAGTAAGCAGATTCAAGTGGATGTGGTTTGCCGTTCTTATGAGGAGATGAAAAGGCTTGCTCAGGATAGGATATTGTGGAGAGCTGCATCAAACCAGTCTCCGGACTGAAGACCATAACAACATCATGTGACTTGTTTTGTTTTATATTTTCTGATGGAGGCAATCTTAGACATTGCCGAAACCTGGTCAAAATCCGAGGACTGCTTGTTTATCCATTGCACACATTAATACATCTATTGCAATATAATCATAATACATTTGTTCAGGCACATCAAATATCTAATGCATTGCCTTCAAGTAGTCAAGTTTCTTGAGTTTGCGCTTATTAAAACGGATATTAGGCGTAACGCTATTTACAATGCACTGCTTTCGCAATAAGTGACGTTCCTGCTTTCAAATTAGCTAATGACTGACGTGTTTTTATAACTAATATATTGGTTTTTATCAAAGTAGATGCAGTGGCGTAGCTACTACAGCAAGGGCCCCGGGGCAGGAATGACGTTGGGACCCTCTCTAAACTAAAACTATACCACACGCGCCGACTTTTGAAAATCTGGGGTGTGTCGAGTGGTGTTTCCAATAAGGGAGAGGTGGTTCCCGGCCTGCAGCCGCCCCCCCCCCCCCCCCCCGACAGGAATTTCTAAAAAAGAAAAAAAAATCTTTATTATATTTTTCCTATTGCACGTATAGAGGTAAAGTAATAATTTTGTTTTATTTTAGAACTATTTCTTCTTTTTTGCTTCATCTGGTGTTAATTTAGGACCATTTTAATCTCTGAAAGGAGAAAAGTAATTTATTAACATACAAGAAAGAAATTGACAGCCATTAATTTCAATTTCACGTTTCAGAACTACTGGGCGGCTTTTACGACCATTTGAACCTGTTTTTCCCGTTGTAGTAACTACTGAAGTCATTTTCAGAGTTTTCGTCTTCTTAGACATGCATATCAGATAATGATGTGCATGTATTGTGAATACTGTGTTCATTAGCACAAAAACAAACATCGAATGGTCTTCCTGCCTTCTTTCTTTTGCAGATTTATTTTCTATACAGTATTACGAAAATAGTCCATAACCACTTCTGCTGTCATACCATGTCTGACGATACCAATAGGTTCACAACACATTGTTACATCACACACCAATTCAGTAAACAGCCGGCCGCGGTGGCCGAGGAGACTGAGGCGCTCCACTCACGGTCTGCACGGCCACTACGGTCGGGGGTTCGAATCCCCCCCTCGGGCATGGATATTTGTGCCGTCCTAGTTCGTAAGTAGTTCATAAGTAGTTTGTAAGTTTAGGGACTGATGACCCCGTAGTTAAGTCCCATAAGTTTAACAAACATTTGAACATTTGAATTCAGTCAACAGGATGAAAAATGTCACGACTTAACGCTAACACGATACCTTTACCGTAAGACAATTGACTTCTAAGAGAATACATAAACGTTAAATTAGTAGTATACTCATTTTCATCGTATCATACGAAACCCACTTCATTTCTAGTTATTTAATACAACAATTAAAGGTTACCGCCTTCAGTTTACGATATTGAAGTTACAAACAGCATTCCATTAACATTCGGACTATTTAGAAAATTATCACTTCACTCACATGTCAACATGAATTTTAATGCCTACGAATTCAATTACCTGTTTGTTTTATATAATCTTTTTACAGCGGTGTATTACAAAAGCCAGGCGCCCATCAATGGAATGAGAGAGTCCAATTTAATTACAAACAAGAAATATAACGTACAGACGGCCGCGGTGGCCGAGGGGACTGAGGCGCTCCAGTCACGGTCTGTACGGCCACTACGGTCGGGGGTTCGAATCCCCCCTCGGGCATGGATATTTGTGACGTCCTAGTTCGTAAGTTGTTCATAAGTAGTTTGTACGTTTACGGACTGATGACCCCGTAGTTAAGTCCCATAAACTATACAAACATCTGAACATTTTTTATAACATAAAGAAAAAAATAATACCAAAATTTTCAGTGGGATATGCCGAGCATATCCACTCAAATTTTGGGGTAGGCGTGAGCGACCGAGCATAACTTTAATCGGCGCCTATGAACTATACAGATGCAATATTACTTCATCAGGTCCTTACCGCTTACTGGACGACATAATAAGGCAAACTTACTCTTAAGTAAATAACTCTGTGTCACGCAGCAGATAATATTTAATCGTACTCTCTAATATAATTACAACTGTGAAAGTTAATTATGCTTTCAAGCAGAAACTACTGGGTGGATTTGGATGAAATGTTGGAGAGGGATAGAGTTGGACCTGGGTAGGACATACAGATAAAACTACCAAGGAATAGTTTTCGAAGTTGCCCCATACTCGGTGAATGAACTCGCAGGCATAAGGTAGTAAAAATGAACAATGAGTTTTACTCAACCACAAAAATATGGCCCCCGTGCCGCGAATCATACCATGAACAGTATTGTCACACGCTGCTAGTAATTCAGCAGGGGCAGGGTACGCGTCTTAGAGAAACAAGCAATACCTTTTTATGTTTATATTCTGAGATGGGAATAACTTTTTGATTTCACTTTGTGCGTTTGATGTTTGTTAGCAGTGTCCAAAAAGTTAAAAGTCGAAAATCCTTCATTCAGCTAAAATATTATATACAGTAGAACGTCGATTATCCGAAGTGTAATTGGGGGACTTGGATGTTCGGAAAACCGATTATTCGTATAATCGAAATGTACACTTCTACTTGCCAATAAGAAGTACTGTACAGTAAATGTATTTATACAGTAGTTGGAGCCGAGCGATCCTTCGCATTACGCCGAGCGGCACGCCGCAACACTTGGAAGGCGCAGCTGTTGCTGTGAAAACAGTTTTGATGCTGCAGCTGCTGTACTCCTGCCGACTGGAGTGTGTGCCGATTGTTGTACTCAGGCTGTCGGCTTGGCCTGTCAGCAGGCCCCATTAGAAGCAATGTTCCGTCACCCTGTGGCCCAGTGCGGTTACTATGGGAAGCTTAATTTGACGGGAGGGGGGGGGGGGATTGATGGACGGTAGGGTTGGAAGGTAAAAAATAAATAAAAAATAAAAATAAAAATTTAAAAAATGACGCTCTATTGTAACTTTTAGCGAACTTTGCTCACGGAGGCCGAGGGGCCCCTTGATCTCGGGGGCCCCGGGGCACTGCCCCGCCTAGCCCTATGATAGCTACGCCACTGAGTAGATGTAATTAATACATGTTGCTTTCCATTAATCTAGTACCTAATGTTGATAGGTGTTGTGTGCTAACCAACATGTGATATTATCACGTAACATTAACTGAGCTAACATTATGGGAAGGTTTAAGTTTTTACACATTGTTATTGCACTGCTGGGTACTTCAGTAAAATAAACTTTATTTTAAAATTCGAGTTGGAGATCTATTTAATGGGCGGTTTCATTTACCGCCCAAACTTTCGTAATATGCAGACTAAGTATAAATACGAAATTCGTCAAATACGGCACATTAAGTTAGATTTTCATGTATTTTTATCTTTTAATAATATCTTTTCTCTTACATGTGTTGTCCCTCCAACATTGCTCGCAAGAAACTTGAACAGATAAACCTAGAAGTTTACTCGATATTTCAATACAAATTAACTTACTTCACAAAATTTTGCATTCTCTTATGGAAATGCATTTTTTCTTCCAATGCGGTGTACCCACAATTCGCGTCTTTTCGCATCTCTTTCGTCCGTGGAATGCGTAAAACTTGCTACCTCGGACTGTCTTAGTATAACAATTCACTGCCAACAATGCGGCATTTTTCACCAAATAAAAATGGAATTTGCTATGTTAAGCTCTTAATTTAATACATAATGAGTCTACACATTTTCCAACACCTCTAAATGGTAAAATAACAGCTAATTAAGTGAAATATGCCATTTACGCTGATGGATTGCTTAGGCCTAAAATAGCGGACGTGCCCCACCCACGCTCAATTGACCAATAGCAGCCGGCGGTTGTCGGCAAGACACACATAAAAGGTTGGCGCTACTCTCCCAATACAGGGCTCTATTGCTCCCTAAAGCTCTGTATTGGTAGGAGTTCTTATATCTCAAGCAAAAATTTCTTTCCCTCCAATGAATTTCGCTGTTACATTATCCAATAAACGACGACTTTGGAAAGTGACGTGAAAACGATATTCACTTGTTCGTTTCCTGTCTCATACGCCATCTTGATTTGCTGTATATCCCACAGTTTTGGATTTATAACTCCCAGTAAACCGTTTCAGGGCTAGACGAATTAAAGATGAATTAAAAGATTTTCTCTCAATCAATTTATTATAACTAAATGTAATTAACCCCATACTGTTTCAACAAGCTTTTCAATATAACAATTGGAAGTAGGGAGCAGTGGGAGAAAATAGTTCGACACCGTACGGGGGAAGTTGTCTGGTCCACTGACGGGTCAAAATCAGACCGAGGTGTTGGGGCCGGGGTGTACGGGGTGCAGCCAAGACTGGAGGGCGTCATCTCTCTAGGGAAACTGGCCTCAGTATTCCAGGCCGAAATCACTGCTATCAGGGCATGTGTGGAGGAGAATTTGCGTAGGTGCTACAAAGATCGTAGCATCTATATCTATTCAGACAACCAGACAGCCCCGAGATCACTGGCAGCTCCTGCAACAAGGTCTAAAATTGTTGCAGAATGTCACAGGGTTCTGGTGGAGCTAGGGGAAAGCAACAGAGTAAACCTATTGTGGGTCCCTGGCCACTCGGGGATCAGTGGCAACGAACATGCCGACAGATTAGCCAGGATGGGGGCAAGGACTCCATTTATTGGATCGGAACCTGTCCTGACAATCACCAAGGCAATGATCAAATTGGAGCTACGTAACTGGCTCAGAAGACAGCACGTAGAATATTGGACCAAAGTCCATCAACAAAAACATGGAAAGGTAATGATGCCAAAGCCATGTTTTAAAAGAAGCTCTGCAATCCTGGGCCTGAATAGGAGAGAGATTAGAATCATGGTTGGATTGCTGACAGGCCATGGGAATTTCAAAAAACACCTACATACAATGGGAATAACAGAAGAGGACCCTAAATGTACGATCTGTGATGACGGTGATAAAACTGCATCACATATAATCTTCGAATGCATTGCATTGGAGAGTAAAAGGCACAGAACATTTGGGACAACCAGACCAGAAGAAATTGTGTCTAATAAAGAACTGGTAAAGGGACTCCTTGCACTGTTCAAGGGCATTGGTTGGCTTTACTAGATATACAGTGAGCGATACCGCACAATAAACTTAGTTTCGTTGCGGGCAGTGGCGGGTTGGACCAAGACTGTTTTGGCTTCCCTGGAAAAATCAATCAATCAATCAATCAAATGTAATTAAAATCATATTAAGCTTGAGAAACAAACATGTAGCAACTGGTATTTAAATCGTGATTGGGTAAATGGTCTTGAGTTTGCAAAAATGTTCAGAATGCCGTGCTTCCGTCTCAGGTTCTAGCTGTATGGCACGAGGTTGTCAACAACGCCATCGCTAAAGGAGAAAAGCTATATAACATCAAACTCCCTCCGACTCCATATTGCAATGCATGTCTTCTCGTTGACTCCCTCGCGCATAAGTTCACTTGCAGGGATCAAACGGAGATATGGACCTGGACAAGGAAAAAGTTGTCTCTCATAACACGAACTAGTACGATGAATATCACGACTACGCACTTATTGCACCCAGACTGGAAATTCTTTCCTAACGCCAAAAATAACAGTTACGCCTGGCTCATTCGATATTATGTGCACTACAGCATCAACTATAAAAAGAAATCCTTACCTGACTTTTTACAATTGTTATCAACGGAACATCACAAGATACTAAGTCTACCTAGATACAAAGATTTGTTTCAAAGATTCCTCATTGTACCGTTATCGGCTTGAAGTGACAATACGTTCAACTACGACATGCGCCGAAATGCGAAAATAAAATTTTAAACTCATTATTTTCATACTTATTTATTATGTTTCTGTTCTACTTCAGTTTGGAACTTATAACTGGTATCAAATAAAGCAGTGACGGCAAGGAAAGTGTCACATATATATATATATATATATATATATATATATATATATATATATATATATATATATATATAGTGGTGGATTACTATGCAAGAGGTTCCGTTTTCAAACCTCGTCGAAATATTTTTTTTTTTTTTTAATCTTATCGTTTGTAACACATTGTTGGACCTATTTATCCACAACACTTTGTGGGATTTTCTTCTTGCCGGCCGCGGTGGCCGAGGTGACTGAGGCGCGTCAGTCACGGTCAGCACGGCCACTACGGTCGGGGGTTCGAATCCCCCCTCGGGCATGGATATTTGTGCCGTCCTAGTTCGTAAGTAGTTCATAAGTAGTTTGTAAGTTTAGGGACTGATGACCCCGTAGTTAAGTCCCATAAGCTTAACAAACATTTGAACATTTTTGATTTTCTTCTTCACATAACAGCATTATGTTATTCAGTAATCTTATGTGCTGTCTCAGCAGTTAGTAACATCGATTTGGTGACTTATGTGTGACTGAAGAACGGAGAATGAAGTTACTGCTGCAAGTGGTACGATCAACAATGACATTTGCGTTCTTCCTTCTCACAAATATTTGACTTTGTTGCAAATATGTTACAGTTTTCGAGAATATTGTTGGAAACAAAACTATGCGGACGTTTAAATTGCTGCTACAGTAAGTGAAACGAGCATAAAAGACATTTAGGCCTACACTATTCGCTATTCAGAAAAATTTGGCTACGTATTTCCGAATATCTCGTGATTTCCGAGGGTATGGAAAGGCTGATATTTCTTGTTTCTCCCCTACATTTTTCTGCTTAGTTTCGAATAAATCGCGATTTCCGACAGTGTGCTTAGACCGTTATTCCTTACTTGTCATCAATATTGGGTAGTTTGTTTCTGAATTTCTTGCGATTACAGTGTGCATGGTTAACTAAGATCCTAACAGGATAAATTTAATTTCTGTTGCAACTGTATACAAAATACTCAGAACAACGTCGTCGCCGGCCGCGGTGGCCGAGGGGACTGAGGCGCTCCAGTCACGGTCTGCACGGCCACTACGGTCGGGGTTCGAATCCCCCCTCGGGCATGGATATTTCTGCCGTCCTTAGGATTAACTAGTTCATAAGTAGTTTGTAAGTTTAGGGACTGATGACCCCGTAGTTAAGTCCCATAAACTATACAAACATTTGAACATTTTGAACAACGTCGTCTTCTGTCATCTCTATATGCGTACTGCATGAACGCCTAATGCCAACAGGTAGTATCTCTGGGAGAGATTTTTTCGCTTGGGACATAAGCGCACGACTGTATAGGGAAAGTACGGTCATCCTTTTCCGCGCCGCTTTCCGCCGTCTGAAGCTCGTTGATTGACTGAAATCGTGGCCAACTATTCCAAACTTTTACATTACTCAAACCTTCCTCTCGCTTTGGACGTCGAATGTGCAAAATTTTATCGCAATCAGGTGAATGGTATTGATATCTCATAGAAAAATCTTTATATTTTTTCTGAATTTTCCAATTTTTCAGCAAACTTTTCCAATTTTTTATTTAATAAGAACGTTAAAGTTGATTTTAACGCCAAATACTCAAAACTTTATCGCAATCAGATGAATGATATTGATCTCCCATTGAAAAAAGCTATTTCAGTTTCTCGCGAATTTTCTAATTTTCCTGGCAACTTTCCCAAATTTTTTGTTAATTAATAACGTTCATCTTTTGTTGAAAAGTCAAATGATTAAAATTTTATCTCAATCGGATGAACGGTTTTCAATTTATAGTGTTGAGCACGTTTAGAAACACACTGAGAAAGGAACTTAGTTCGAATTTTACGACTTTCCTTTTTAACTGTCCCTATTTTTTTTTTACTGAAAACTTTTTGAAGCCTATAATTAACAAAACAAAAAATGCCCTCTCCGTCGTGCGAATAGTCTGTTATAGTGCTGAATTAAATCAAAAACACATTGAAAAATGCACATTCAGTGTTTATGAAATTTTCCAATTTTCCGGTAGATTTTTCCAAAAACACTATTTCATACAAACCTTGACCTGTAAAGCCGTACTCAAGTGATGCTCTTACAACCTTGTGGAAATTGATTTTTATCCACAGAAAAAAATCGCTTTTAATTTTTCATAAATTTTCCTTGTTTCCGGGCGACTTTTCCACATTTTTATTTGATTCGAACCTTCCTCTTGCTTTCAACATGAAATGTACAAAATTTTATCGCAGTTGAACGAATGGTATTGATAGCTCACTGGAAGAACCTGTTTTAGTTTTTCCCGATTTTCCTCTTTTCCGGACAACTTTTCCATATTATATCACCGCTTAAACCTACCTTGGACTTATACGGATATTTCAAGACTAAAATTAGCCAAATCGGTTCAGCCGTTCTCGAGTTTTAGCGAGACTAACAAACAGCAATTCGTTTATATACAGTTGTATGTTTGACGATATGACTTGCTGTGACACTTACTGTGCACCGACCAACACGTAGACGCAAACCATCCATCATTCTCACAGTTTATGGAACATCACAAAAATACATAAATATTTGCGCTTTGCGATAAATTCTCAAAACGCGTCATTTTAAACATGAAAACCCCCTAATCGCTGCTTACATGCCGACCGCTACAACGTTCCCAGCGCTTATGAATACTTATCAACCGATTTTGAGGAAACAATTCAATGAAAAAAATTATTTTTATTTGTAAGCAGCGATTAGGGAGTTCTCATGTTTAAAATGAAGCGTTTTGAGAATTTATTGCAAAGCGCAAATATTTATGTATTTTTGTGATGTTTCATAAACTGTGAGAATGATGGATGGTTTCCGTGTACGTGTTGGTCGGTGCACTGTATGTGTCACAAGTTATATCCTCAAAACATACAACTGTAAGACGCAGACGATGCACAAAAAATACTTGTCAATATATTTTCACTTGAGAATGCGAATAAATTCTCAAATATCGTCAGGCCAGACATGGACAAACACGCGAGCAGTGTTTCATTATTCAAATCATGAATGACACCGTTACAGGATTGCAGAAAAAAATCGATTACGATGAACGAAATTACATCGAAAGTTTCTACTTCCTGTTGAATTACTAGTTTGTTGCACTTGGTACTAAAAACAGTACAAAATTCAGATAACCTTCACATGATAATAAAGCTCCTGACGGATATTTTCCTGCATATTATGTACATATCTATATAAATAAAAACGAATTGCTGTTCGTTAGTCTCGCTAAAATTCGAGAACGGCTGAACCGATTTGGCCAATTTTAGTCTTGAAATATCCGTATAAGTCCAGGGTAGGTTTAAACGGTGATATAATATGGAAAAGTTGTCCGGAAAAAAGGAAAATTGGGAAAAACTAAAACAGCTTCTTCCAGTGAGATATCAATACCATTCGCCCAAATGCGATAAAATTTTGTACATTTCATGTTGAAAGCAAGACGAAGGTTCGAATCAAATAAAAATTTGGAAAAGTCGCCCGGAAAATAGGAAAATTTATGAAAAACCGAAAGAGATTTTTTTCTATGAATAAAAATCAATTTCCACATGGTTGTAAGAGCATCACTTGAGTACGGCTTGACAGGTCAAGGTTTGTATGAAATAGTTTTTTTTGAAAAATCAACCGGAAAATTGGAAATTTCATAAACACTGAACGTGCATTTTTCAATGTGTTTTTGATTTAATTCAGCACTATAACAGACTATTCGCCCGACGGAGAGGGCATTTTTTGTTTTGTTAATTATAGGCTTCAAAAAGTTTTCAGTAAAAAAAAAATAGGGACAGTTAAAAAGGAAAGTCGTAAAATTCGAACTAAGTTCCTTTCTCAGTGTGTTTCTAAACGTGCTCAACACTATAAGTTGAAAACCGTTCATCCGATTGAGATAAAATTTTAATCATTTGACTTTTCAACAAAAGATGAACGTTATTAATTAACAAAAAATTTGGGAAAGTTGCCAGGAAAATTAGAAAATTCGCGAGAAACTGAAATAGCTTTTTTTAATGGGATATCAATATCATTCATCTGATTGCGATAAAAGTTTGCGTATTTGACGTTCAAAGCAACTTTAACGTTCTTATTAAATAAAAAATTGGAAAAGTTTGCTGAAAAATTGGAAAATTGAGAAAAAATAGAAAGAGATTTTTCTATGAAATATCAATACCATTCACCTGATTGCGATAAAATTTTGCACATTCGATGTCCAAAGCGAGAGGAAGGTTTGTGTAATGTAAAAGTTTGGAATAGTTGGCCATAAAACAGGAAAACTTGTGGAATACTGACAGGTACCTCTGTTGTTCTGCCGGTCTATGCAAATTTTACAAAAGGGGCAATGCGTTTTTAAAAGTTGAATATAACTTCTGAAAAATAGTTAAGAAGTCAAAGAGTAAATAGCTTTTCCAGACAGTAATTATTGTTCGAAGTTTCGCTTTATATACTTCAAATCAAAAAATATCTTGAATGACACACTTTCTAAAGTACCTTATCCGGTACTTCAGGGCTCAAGCTATCTCCACGCCAGATTTCAGTGGTTTTTGTAATGATATATAGCCCAATCGGTTCAGTCGTTCACGAGTTTTAGCGAGACTAACGAATAACAATTCATTTTTATCTTTGACAGTTCATATCGTGTAAAGCGAACTTTACTTTTTCAAAGTATATTTCTGAAAGCATGCAACACAACAGCCAAGTCATTATTTTACATGTTTTAAATCTAAATTTTCCTCGCAATTTTTCCATATTTTATTACCGTTTAAATCTTCCCTGAACTTCCACGAATGTGACATGAATATTATCAAATGTTCAAATGTTCGTAGAACTTATGGGACTTAACTACAAACTACTTATGAACTAGTTAAGACTAAGGACGGCACAAATATCCATGCCCGAGGGGGATTCGAACCCCCGACCGTAGTGGCCGTACAGACCGTGACTGGAGCGCCTCAGTCCCCTCGGCCACCGCGGCCGGCATGAATATTATCCTAGACATGTGTGCGTGATTTGCCCACTCTTTCCGCCCACTATCGAGCCGATACTCAGACTATCTGATAATCCCTTTATAAATGTACTGCGTATAAAATACATAAAATTTAAATTAATATGGTTTATATTTAGTGCTAAGTGATACGAAGTTCAGCGGGTCATCTACTATCAAATATAAACTACGAAAAAGTAAGAGAGAGCCTTAAAGCAAATTTTCCGCTTAAAACATTATTTTCAGCATTTTACACCATTTTTTTAAGTCCTTGAAAATAAATCGAACTTGTAGTTACCAGTGGCGGCTGGTGATAATGTGCTAAAGTGCTGCAGCACACTGTAAATATATAACTAAAATTATGCCATTTCTCTTCGAATGCAAGCGAGAAATCGCTGTAAAATTACATCCTTTCTCTTGGAATGCGATCCAGATATCACAATAAAATTATGCCAGTTGCCTTCCAATACGTATTAGAATGCTAGTAATAAGGATGAAAAGGCATTTTGGAGCGCTCTCGCCGCGATAGCTGGAAACCAGCTCCGTGTGCTGAAGTGGGATTCTGCCGTGCTGGTACGTGCGCAGAGAGGCGGCGCAGTCGTCTGTTCGCTAGTGCGCATGCGCAGACGTGACGTCATGCCTGGCGGCTCATGTGTGCTGAGACCTACTGCAGCACCAGATCAATATTTCTCTCCGCGCTGCGTGTAACGGCTGCGGAAGAATAGTATATGACGAATGTAGCTGCATACAGAGTCAAATAGCGCGCTGGCTCAGGCGTTTTAAGCATTGTCTCTCAAACCTACTTGTGTGAGGCTCGTATTCAAATACCTCTGAGTCCAAATTTTTAATTTCTGTAAATAAACTTCAATCACAAACAACATTAGTAATGCATAGCCAACATGCGAGTGAAACTGCGCTTTTCAGCCAAGCAGTTTCATTGGTCACTCGTGTAGAACGCAGATGACGTGGCGGGGATATTGCTAAGCTCCGTTATTTATTGTCAGTCACGCTTTTTATTTTAGTATATTTTGTTTCCTGTTTATTTTTGTAATATTGTTGCACACTGGTCAAATTTTGTACGAGCCGCCACTGGTAGTTACGTACCTTAACTGGCAACCGGCGTATAAAACGCGCCAGTTTCTGAACTAATTTTTGTTGCAAAGAAAGTGTATCTTATACGCCGGAAAATACGGTAAATTATTTTTAACATAATCTCCTTCATCCTTTCATGGTCGGAATAGTTTTCAGCCGGCCGCGGTGGCCAAGGAGACTGAGGCGCTTCAGTCACGGTCTGCACGGCTACTACGGTCGGGGGTTCGAATCCCCCCTCGGGCATGGATATTTGTGCCGTCCTTAGGATAAGCTAGTTGATATGTAGTTTGTAAGTTTAGGGACTGATGACCCCGCAGTTAAGTCCCTTAAGCTTAACAAACATTTGAACATTTTTTTGAATAGTTTTCATTGACTACCTTGAAAAAGGGAGAAAGTGTCAACGGCGACTACTATGTAAACTTATTGCAATGTCGAATCGAGCAAAAGCGAAAGTGTTGTTCCTTCAGGAAAATGCACTAGGTCACAAATCTATTATTGGAGTGGCCAAACTTCATGAATTGAAGTCTGTATTCTAGCTCATGCGCCCTGTTCTCCAGTTTTTGCCTCCTCTCATTAATTTACGTTCCCAACTTGAAAAAAAATGCTTCGTTGGTGAAAGATTTAAAAAAAATGGAGACATGATTTCGGCAGTTTATGGGTACTTCGAGCAGTTAGACAGTTCTCATTTTAAAAGGGTAGCGAACATCGTTGGGAAATATGTGTAGAGCTGAAGTAAATTATCCATCAATTAAAACTTCTGGGCTACGTTGCCGTGGTCCATCTGTAAAACTTTCTCCTCCCGACATTTCGTTGCCTACTGCGGGCAACATCTTCAGGGGTGGGTCGACGACTGGAGGTCCTGCATAGAGAGAGCGTGCTACTGACTGTGAAGCTACGGTCTATATAGAAACAACGAAAACAAGTTGCATTTATCGCGAATCTTTAATTCGGTGCAAAGTTCCTAGTGATTGGAAAAAAAGCGCAGGTGACTCCCGTTTATAAGAAAGGAAAGAGAACTGACCCACACAATTACAGGCCAATATAGTTGACATCAGTTTCATGTAGAATTTTAGAGCATATTCTCAGTTCGAATATAGAAATTTCATTGAAACGGAAAAAGCTTCTTTCCATGAATCAGCAAGGGTTTAGGAAACATCGTTCATGTGAAACTCAGCTTGCCCTTTTCTCACATGACATCTTGCGAGCCATGGATGAAGGGCAACAGGCGGATTGTGTTTTTCTCGACTTCAATAAAGCGTTCGACGCGGTGCCACACTGCAGAATGCTAACGAAGATACGAGCTTAAGGAATAGGTTCACAGATTTGTGACTGGCTGGACGACTTCCTAAGTAATAGAACGCAGTACGTTGTTCTCGACGGCGAGTGTTTACCAGAGACGAGTGTATGGTCAGGAGTGCCCCAGGGGAGTTTGATGGGACCGCTATTATTTCCTTTCTATATAAATGATCTGATGGACAGAGTAAGTTGTAATTTGGGGCTGTTTGCTGATGATGCTGTGGTGTATGGGAGGGTGTAGTCTGTAACTGACTGTAATAGCATACAGGATGACTTAGACAAAATCTCTAGTTGGTGCGAAGAATGGCAGCTAGCTCTCAATGTAGAAAAATGTAAGGTGATGCGCATGAGTAGAAAAAGCAGTCCCATAATATTCGAATACAGCATTAGTAGTGAGCTTCTTGATGCTGTCGCGTCGTTCAAATATCTAGGCGTAACATTGCAGAGCGATATGAAATGGAACGTACAGGTAAGAACAGTTGTGAGTAAGGCGGACAGCCGACTTCGGTTTATTGGGAGAATTTTGGGAAGATGTACTTCACCTGTAAAGGAAACCGCATATAAAACGCTTGTACGACGACATCTTGAGTATTACTCAAGTGTTTGGGACCCGCAGCAGATCAGTTTAAAGGAAGACATAGAGGCGGTTCAGAGACAAGGAGCTAGATTTGTTACCGGTAGGTTCGACCAATGTGCGAGTGTCACGGAAATGGTCCGGCAACTCAATTGGGGATCGCTGGAAGAAAGACGACGTTCTTTTCGTGAATTTCTGTTCAGTAAATTTAGAGGGCCGGAATTTGAAGCTGAGTGTAGTACGATCTTGCTGCCGCCTACTTACATTTCGCGTAAAGATCACAAAGACAAGATAAGAGAAATTAGGGCTCGTACGGAGGCATATAGGCATTCTTTTTTTCCTCGTTCAATTTGGGAGTGGAATAGGAAAGGAATGCCTAGTAGTGGTACAGTGTACCCTCCCCCACGAAGCTTACGGTGAATTGCGGAGTATGTATGTAGATGTAGATGTAGAAGTGTTAAAACCCGCTTGATGGAATACAAAAGCCTTAGTCGACTGGGTCATACCTACAAATCACCTCTAGCGGAACATGTTTTTGCGAACGGGGATCGCGAAATAAATTCAGTGAAACTAGCGTCCTAGTCATACATTACACAGGTCGACATGGATTCTGTTGTTTGGAACGTAAGTGGTG
The DNA here is from genome assembly GCA_026315105.1 of Locusta migratoria. NCBI lineage: Eukaryota > Metazoa > Arthropoda > Insecta > Orthoptera > Acrididae > Locusta > Locusta migratoria. The sequence goes on along the minus strand of CM048753.1, from coordinate 53,422,189 downwards.
TTCTTTACTAAATTTGCACCCCTGAATATGAAAATCAAATCAGTTTTTTTCCATCACCCTCAGTTTTTCTGCACACCTGCCACCCCCCCCCCCCCCTACAAACCTATCTTTTTCTGCGAAATCTATGTTATGCAGTGTCCACAACTACAGAAATGTTGCAATGCTGCATTTTTGTGTGAAGGTGAGGCAAAGGGGGCTAATGAGCTTGGAGCTGACGTTCCATTATCGCCACAGAAATCAGTGAGTGAGTGCTACAGCTACAAGAAGGTGTTTTCGCACTTTGTTGTGAGTGGTGGTATTTCACTGAAGGTGTGTTAAAAATAACAGGAAAGCAGTGTGTGAATAGCCCAGATACATTTTGTTATATCTGTGGAAATTATGTGATACGTGCAAGACGTCGACAAATAACAAAATTTGTGCAGAAGACATAGTTTGCATATTTCGGCATGAAGCTCGGCGATCAGGACAAGTCATTTGCTCCACACATTGTGTGCCATACATGTGTGGAGCAGTTAAGGAAATGGAGTGAAGGTAAAATCAAGTGCTTGAACTTCGCAATTCCTATTGTATGGTGTGAACAGAAGAATCATGTTGATGACTGTTACTTCTGTATGACGAATGTAACGGGATACAGAAGAAACATGAAAAACATATCGTATCGAAACTTAGATTCGGCAATTAGACCTGTTCCTCATGGCCCAGGGGTACCAATCTCCTCTCCACCAACATCAGTGGATTCTCTTGAATTCTCTGAACCAGATGTAAGTCAAGAAAGCAGTGAATCCGACTATTCTGAGTGTGGTACCGCAGGTAGCCCAAAACCTCTTACTCAAACAGAGCTTGAAAATTTGGTGAAAGACTTAGGACTCTCAAAAGATGCAGCACAACTACTGGGATCACGTCTCCATAAAAATAATGTACTTGCACACGGTACATCACATTCATTGTACAGAAATTGTGATAAAGATTTCAGGGAATTTTTTGTTGAAGATTGTTTAATGGTGTTCTGCAAAGACATCGCCGGATTAGTGATGAAAATGGGAGCTCAGAAGTATGAGAGTAAGGAATGGAGATTGTTCATAGATTCTTCGAAGCGAAGTTTGAAAGCAGTGTTGCTACATATCGGAAATGACCTAGGGTCAATTCCAATTGCGTATTCAGTACATTTAAAAGAGACATACAATACCATGAAAATACTTCTACAAAATGTGAAGTACGAAGAACACCAGTGGCTTGTGTGATTGGCATTCTTCTTGGTCAGCAAGCAGGGTAGACTAAGATGCCTTGCTATATGTGTGAATGGGACAGTAGAGGCAAAATCTGACAGTGGGATCAAAGAACATAGTGAATGAACATTTGGTTAATCCAGATCATATTTTATTGCGTTCACTGCACATCAAATTAGGACTCATGAAGCAGTATGTTAAAGCACTGGACAAAACAGGAAACTGTTTCCAATACATGTGCAGGCAATTCCCAAATCTATCGGGTGCAAAGCTGAAAGAAGGGATATTTGTTGGACCAGATATAAGGACGTTGATGTCTAATGAGCACTTTGACAGTTCTATGACGGAAATAGAACTTCAAGCTTGGAGAAGTTTAAAAAATGTTGTGCATCGTTTCCTTGGCTAGAATAAGCAGCCTGATTACAAGGAAATAGTGGAATACATACTACAGTCCTTTAAACAGTTAGGATGCAAGGTCTCTCTAAAACTACATTTTCTAATGTCACACTTAGAGAGTTTTCAAGAAAATTTGAATAACACATCAGAGGAACATGGTGAACGATTTCATCAGGAACTTAAAACTATGGAACATCGTTATCAAGCGTTCATTCACGGGCAAACGAAAACGGAAGTAATACCGCTACCGTGTAAGTGCCCACCATAATATTTGCTTCTTATAATTCATATGCCTTTCTTCCAATTCTTTTTTAACCACTTTACTGTTCCATTTTGTTTCCATTATCCAGTAATTGCTTTCCAATTTCATTGGGCGCAGAGTTAGACAATGGTGAATATGATGATGATAGTGGTGGTGCAAAACCCTGACGTGCTACAGAGAAACAGGCTGCAGGTTTGTGATCAGCAGGATCAATTTAGTCAGAAATTCATATTTTCATGCAAACCCCAGACAAAAAGTCAAAATTTGTCGACCTGTGTTATTATACACTCATGTATGGAGAAACTATAGAGATCCAAAAACACCACAATAATTTCAATAGAAAAGAAGACTTTAAATTACATAAGATGTGATTTGAAAATCGAATACCTGTAATCCAGATCGACGTGGACGGTCAGAGATAACTTCGTAGACAGCAGCACTTGACAACTGATATCGCCCTCTTATCGCTCTATGTAAGCAGGACCTCCAGCAACTAGCAACAAGTTGTCGACTCACCCCTAAAGATGTTGCCCGCAGCATGCAGCCAAACGTTAGACCCAGTGGCGGCTGGTGATAATGTGCTGCAGCACACTGTAAATATATTACTAAAATACCAGCCAGATATCACAACAAAATTATGCCAATTCCTTTCCAATGCGTATTAGAATACTAGTGATAAGGATGAAAACGCATTTTGGAGCGCTCTCGCCGCGATATCTGGAAACCAGCTCCGTGTGCTGAAGTGGGATTAAGCCGCGCTGATACGTGCGCAGAGAGGCGGCGCAGTCGTCTGTTCGCTAGTGCGCATGCGCAGACGTGACGTCAGGCCTGGCGACTCGTGTGCTGAGACCGACTGTAGCACCACATCAATATTTCTCTTCGCGCTGCGTCTTTGCACATTGTCTCTCAAACCTACCTGTGTGATGCTCGTATTCAAATACCTCTCAGTCTAAATTTTTAATTTCTGTAAATAAAATTAATATGTTTTAAACGTTATATTTACTACCTGCAGTGAATACATGCAGTTGGCAGCGCTGTTATAGATTCCCCTGAAGGTCTTACTGTCAGTACAATATTAATTGATATTTAATTAAACACAATCATACAAAGATTGACTTTTTATTTTAGTATATTTTGTTTCCTGTTTATTTTTTAATATTGTAGCACACTAGTCAAATTTTGTAGCAGCCGCCACTGCGTTGACAGAAGAATGTTTTATGATGGACCACGGCAACTTAGCTCGAAAGTTTTAGTTGATGGATAATCTACTTCACTCTATACATTTTTCCCAACGATGTTCTACTAGTTCGATACCCTTTTAAAATGAGAATTGTCTAAATCCTCAAAATACGCATTTACTAACAAAAATCACGTTGGTGTTTTTTTCTTTTTTACATCTTCCACCACCGAGCCATTTTTTTATGTTTGGGAACAAAAGAGGAAGAAACTGGCGAATAGGGCTCATGAGGTAGAATTCAAACCTCAAATCACGTGTGTGTCGCTTCGGATCTGAAGAGATTCTCTCAGGTTTCGAGCGGCTCTCTGAAGTGGTAAAGACTGCCAGTCTTGCTCGCAAGATGAAAGCAGAGCTCACCATCTGCAGCATAGGTGACAGGACCAACTGTGGACCTCTGGTACAGAGCCGAGCAAGCTACAAAGGAAAGCAAGGAGAAATTTGGAGTAGGAATTAAAGTTCGGGGTGAAGAATTAAAAACATTGCGTTCTGACAACCACATAGTAATTCTGTCAGATACAGCAAAGGACCTGGAAGAGCAGTTGGACGCAATGGACAGTGTGCTGAAAGGTGCATATAAGATGAACATTAACAAGAGCAAAACAAGGGTAATGGAGTGCAGTCTAAGAAAATCAGGTGATGCTGAAGGAATTAGATTATGTAACGAAACAATAAAGGTGGTAAATGAGTTTCGTTACTTGGGCAGTAAAATAACACATGATGGTCGCAGTACAGAGGATGTAAAATGCAGAATGACAATGGGTACAAAAGCGTTCTTGAAAAACAGATATTTGTTAACATCGAATATTGATTTAAGCCTAAGAGAGTCCTTTCTGAAGGCATTTGTGTGGAGTATTGCCTTGTATGGAAGTGAAACATGGACAATAAAAAGTGTGGACAGGAAGAGAATATAGGCTTTTGAAATATGGTGCTACAGAAGAATGCTGAAGATTAGGTGGATTGATCGCATACCTTATGAGGAGGTACTGAACAGAATTAGGAAAAGGAATTTCTGGCATTCCTTGACTAAAAGAAGGGATCGTTGTTAGGACACATTCTTAGACATCAAGGAATTGTGAATTTAGCGTTGGAGGGAAGTGTGTGGGGTAAAAACCGCAGAGGTAGACCAAGAGATGGACACAGTAAGCATATTCAGACAGATGTAGGTTGCCATTCTTATGTGGAATTGAAGAGGCTTGCTCAGGATAGGGTATTGTCGAGAGCTGCATCAAACCGGTCTCCGGACTGAAGACCACAACAACAACAACCGCAAATCACTAGTGTTGCCGCATTTTACCAGATTCCCTCCCCGTACTGAACGTTCTTGAATGTGTGTTAAGCCTAGGCAGAAGATCGTAGAAGATGACATAGCAGGCGTAAAGATTTATTTGTTGCGAGGGTGAAGGTCGGGGTGAGAGTTTAAAATAGGGAAAGATTAATTTTTGAAACTCACAACCACCAGCTGCGAACCAAATTCCTAAACACGCAAAAACACTGGAAGTATTATTGCGACTGTTTGACTCGTTTTCTAGGGGATGATATCACACGTTCGCAGCTTTCCTTCCCTGCATATGATTAACAAAACAAATTCATAACAAATTCAAGTTCATGAGAGAAAAGGGTGTACTAACTACTATTTTAGAAAACACGTGAAAGTTCACTTTATGTTGTTTATTTCACAATACTTGAACCCTGTGGCTGTCGCGTCTGTACGTCGGTAAATGTACCAAATAAAGTTATAGCTCGTGAGCCCCCAGACAAAATGAATATTTGTCGCGAATTGATTTCACACCACGTGGCTATCTCAAACACCGTTTATGATCATGCCTATGCGACGACACTTGTTACATTAACAAATCACAGTCACTTTAATTTAATGCGATGCACACCTTGTTGCACCGGCTAATTATTTACAAACACACAGAAGCACTCGATTTAACTTGGTGCAGTCTATGACGAGCAACCACACGTGGCGATTGCCACACACAAAACTCAAGTCACCACCTTGAGATCCACATGCCGACCGAGGCAGAGCGACGCCGCCAGGCCAGCCACACCACGTGGTCTGGAGTCCTCACTTCCTGCCCTCGTGTGCGCGCGCGCCGAAACTCAACTGCCGGGGTTTTTTCCCCTACGTCATCAACTTCCCCATGTAAGCTGTTGTAACCGATTTACCAACGTACAGCGCTCAGCCAATACATTTCTAAAACTTTACTTAAAATCAAAATAATTACACTACACATTAAACAAATATTTTCTTACGTTTTTATATTAATATAAACATTCTTTGTACTGTTTATCATAATTGTGCAATTTCTTATACCACAGATAAGTGATTTAACTGAATACTTCAAGATAAAATACAAAAGATTAATTGAAAATAAAATGAGAAATAGTTAATATATTATTTTTATAAACAAACATTGCCATGCTAGTTGTGTAACTGTCTTGTCTTCGTTGGTAATTTATTACTTTTCATTGTCAATTAAACATATTACGTTAGATGTGACTATATCAGCTAATGTATTGTTTATTTATCAACAGGCTATTTTGTAATGAGGGCCTTAAAGGTTCCTAACTGCATCGTATTACTTCAAATGCCAGTAGTATTACAATATTTGTGCACTGCACTGTGCCTGGCATTCGCCATTGTCCCTCTCTCCCCTCACCGGAAACGAACTGTAAAATCCTAAGTTGGAACAAGCCACCAACATCGGCCTGCTCGCTGGCCTCCCGTCAGCTACAAGCACACAGCAAATCTCAACGTGGAGAATTTCTACCTATGGCCTAACTATAAATGTTGTCACCCAACTGTGTACATACATTGCTACCTTAATAAGATTAAAATTGTGTAACATTTAGTGCATTGGCATGGTCAATGTTTGCAGTGAACTTCATACTGTTTAATTATCAAATGCTATTAATTACCAGTATTTCTATTGGGCGGTAATCTCACATTGCCTAAACTGGCAGATGCGAATTTAAGTCAACCACTCCTTAAGCTAGCTTCGTCAGCCATTGCATACGAATACCATATACCTGTTACTAGTGAAGCTGTGTCTATTTTCCCTCACAGATCTCCTAGCGCTTTGATTTTTTTAAAGTGCAATTCAGAATTTCTGATGCGAGTAGGTATTCTCCTGAAAATAAAGGCCGGGATTACTAACGACTCTATAATCGAGAAATAACATGTACATTTTACCCTAACTTTGATACGTCAGCAAAACTGCGGAGCGAGGTCATTGCATCACAGACTTAGATCAGCCAAGACCTCGTATATAAGTTGTATATTTTGTGTCCCGACTTCGTCGCCGCTTTTGTGTCCCAGCCTCGTCGTAGGTGTCGGTAGCCGAGTGAAACGAGACCGACACGCTGGTGCAGGTACGGAGGGGAGCAGCCAGAAACTATAAACACTCGAGTAAATTAGAAAGATATATATTGCACAGAATGTAACAATACTTAACTTTTACATAGTACTGCAGAATGTTGATACATAGTTGTTGGAGGCCTGCCTAGTGCCTGTACAATAGCGAAGTCTTAAATCGTGCCTATCTGATTACGAAGGTCGTAACTGTTTGCTAGCTCAGTCCGAAGTGCGAAGTGCGAAGTGCCCCATGTCCTTCAGTGGTGGCCACGAGCGGCGTTGTACCAGAGGGCGCTCGTGGCTGTCGTCGGAAGAACGCCGCGCCGTGCATGCATGGCGGCGCGCGGCGAAAGTAGGTGGCGCGCACTTTGTACTTGTGCGACACCACACCCCTCCCCCCCAAACCGCCGCGCCGTCGTGGCGTAGGACTGAGGGCCACGGCGACGGCACTGGGAGGAGGGCCTGAGCGGGGGCGTTACTGGTGGGACGGGCGTCGTAGCTGAGGCCGGGATCGAGACGCCGTCCGCGCCCCGGCATCCGCCTTGCGATCCTCCAGGGAACCCGCCGAAACCTGGGGAAGGGCGCCCGCCCCCGCCCAGAGGGAGCAGGTCATCTTCTTCTGAGGTGCGTGGCCCAAGCTGGGGGGGCCCGCACGGTCCCGGAGTCCCTCTCGGTGACGCTGTCATCTGCGGCGGCGACAGCGGCGGCGACGACTGCGTCGGATGTACGTCGACGTCCATAGGGATCTCGTAGTCCGGGGACGAACGATGTGGTTGTGCTCCCTGGCGCAGAACTGGGTCTGGAATCAAGAAACCGGAGACAGGATCGCGCGGTCTGTGCAGGCGCAATTGGTTTGCGTGGCGCCGCAGCTCCGACCCTGTGGAAGAACGTACAATAAACATATTGCGACCAAGCACGCGCTGAATGGTGCCCGGCAACCATGTCTTCTTGTTTCCAGCAAACACCCTGTACAGCACCGGCGTGGAAACCTGAAAACGCGTAGCGCCATACGAACCGACTCGGTGCGTGGGAGGCTGCAGCAGGTGAAGGAGAGTGCGGTGACGGCGGCCGTGTAGCAGCTCGGCAGGAGACGGGCCGTCACGTGGCATGCACCGATACGTAGACAGGAAAATTTGAAGAGCTTGCTGCCTGGAGTGCTGACCTTTCATCTTCTCCATGTGAGACTTGAATGTTCGAACGAAACGTTCTGCTTCACCATTGGACTGAGGGTGAAAAGGTGCAGTGGTAATATGCTGAATGCCATTCACACGACAAAACTGTTGAAATTCCGCACTAACAAACTGAGGTCCATTGTCACTGACGATAGTTTCAGGCAAGCCTTCGATGCAAAACACTGATGTTAAGGCACTGATTGTACTAGAAGCTGTCGTTGAGTTCATGGCAATCACAAAAGGAAACTTGCTGAAAGCGTCGACAACAATTAACCATCGCGTATTCCAGAAAGGTCCGGCAAAGTCAATGTGTAAACGTTGCCATGGTCCCTTGGGGCGTGGCCAGTCTGAAAAACGTTGCGGAGGAGCCGCCTGATGCTCCGCACAAACAGTACACTGTGACGTCATGTTCTCTATCTGAGCGTCCATACCAACCCAGGTACAATGACGTCTGGCCAGTTGCTTTGTCCTAACAATACCCCAATGTCCTTGATGCAGGAGGCTTAACACTTCTCGTTGCAGGGAACGAGGAACAATCACTCTTGCTTGGTCGTTGTCGGTATGCAACAACAGTACACCCTGACTTAAAGATAATGCATGACGTTGTGCAAAATAACGTCGAACCAGAGGCCGATCAATGTCTTTGGCTCTGGCAGGCCAACCAAAGCGAACAAAACGTGCTACCACACTTAAGTCTGCATCCGCAGCTGTTTCCTGTGCGACCCGACGAGAGTTCAAAGGGAAATCTGCGACAGCGGTAGCATCTCTGGAGTCTATCTGACAACATGCCATTTCCGAAGAATCAAAAGACACATCCTGGCCAACCGGAAGTCGGGAAAGTGTGTCCGCGTTGGCGTGTTTAGTGGTAGGTCGGTACAAAATCTCATACTGATAATTAGACAATATCAAGGACCATCTCTGAAGCTTTTGTGCCGTACGTGGCGGAATTGGCTTTGTGGGTGAGAACAACGACGTGAGAGGCTTGTGGTCCGTCAACAAATAGAATTTTCTGCCATAGAGATAATGATGAAACTTTGTGACGCCGTAAATGATTGCTAAGGCCTCCTTTTCTATCTGACTGTAATTCTGTTGCGTCGGCGTCAGTAGCTTGGATGCAAAGGCAATAGGACGATCGTGACATCCAATACGATGTGAGATTACAGCGCCGAGACCGTACGATGAGGCGTCAACTGCTAACACTACAGGCTTCTGGGGATCAAAGGGAATCAAACATGCATCACTGAGTAGTGCAGACTTTAGTTTGTCAAAGGCAACCTGACAATCTTTAGACCATACAAAAGGAACATTCTTCCTACGTAAGTGATGCAGTGGAGCTGCAATCTGAGAGGCATTGGGAATAAACCTGAAATAATAGTTAAGCTTTCCCATCACTGCCTGCAATTCATGCACATTCTTAGGAGGAGGCAAGTCTTTGATTGCTCGAAGATGTGACTGTAAGGGATGAATTCCTTGGGCATTAATCACATGGCCTAGGTACTCTATTTCAGTTTGAAAAAACGAACACTTTGCTTTGTTACAACGTAGACCTGCTGCAGTCAAAACTTTGAAAAGGCACTCCAGGTTTGCTAAATGTTCTTCAACTGTACGTCCGGATACCACAATGTCATCTAAATAGTTCGAACAACAAGGTACAGAAACTGTCAGCTGTTCCAAAAAACGCTGAAAAATAGCGGGAGCGGAAGAACTGCCAAAGGGTAGGCGTTGAAATTGAAAAAGGCCCATGTGAGTATTAATGACGAAAAACTTTTTGGACTCGTCATCAAGTGGAATCTGTAAGTATGCCTCTGCTAAATCAATCTTGGAAAAGAAGCGAGACTGTCCTAATTTGTCCATCAGTTCCTCAGGTCTGGGCAGAGGGTAAGTGTCTACAATTGTTTGACTGTTCACTGTTGATTTGAAGTCCGCACAGAGACGAAGTTTTCCTGACGGCTTGGGTATAATTACTATAGGCGAGGCCCACTGACTCGCAGAAACAGGAGAAATCACACCACTATCTTGCCAACGTTTAAGTTCTTCGGCAACTGTATCACGCAATGCGATAGGCACTGGTCTAGCTTTACGAAATTTTGGAACTGCCGATTCTTTTAAAGTCACATGTGCCACGAAGTCTTTTGCACAACCTAGTTCCGGCGAAAACAAGTCACTGTATTTGTCACACAATGCATTGATTTTATCCTGAGGCACTATTGACGAAATTTGAAGCACATCTCTTTGAATTGATAAACCAAACAAGTCAAAAGCATCTAGTCCAAAAATGTTCTGCGTAGATTTGGCCTGAAGAACAACAAAAGCAACTGTTTTTGTTACACCTTGAAAAGAGGCAGGCAGGCTACACGTTCCTAGCACGGGAATATCTTCACCTGTATAAGCTGTTAACACTTGCTGTGACGGCGACAATTTTGGCGAACCCAGAAGTTCATAAGTATCGTTATTTATTAATGTAACAGCGGAACCAGTATCAAGCTGAAATTGCACAGTCTTATTTTCTATAGAGAGAGTAACAAACAGCTTGTGCTTCTGGCGCACGACCGGTGCGCGAATGTGGGCAACGTCTAATACATATTGTTTTCTGCGCTTGCGCGGGCCGCGTAGTGAAGTGAGCGGCGCAGACCCGGCACGCAGCGGATTAACAACACTGTCACTAGATGGCACTACCGCCGGATCGGCGTCCGCGCAATGCGAGGCTACTACAGAGTCACTAACTACTGCACTACACTTTTGAGTAGCTACTTGATGTCTACTGTCACTAGCTACACAGTACTGGGCACTATTACAAGGAGCAGTTGCAGAAGGCACTATTTTCACTACAGGAATGCACTGTTCATAGTCATTTTGCTTGTCCCGAACCCTTTTCCGTTGCACTGTTTTACGCGCTCGTCGGCGCATGCTACGTGGTGCACTATATAGTTTTGCCATAGGCGCAGAACTACTTTCTTGCAATTGAGAATCAAGAGAAGCACTGTTCAAGTCCACAGCGTGTATAACATTGACTGTATACACTGCTTCTAACGTTACTGTTCGAGTTTTTAATTTGCATACACACAGACTGCACATGTCCCGATTTGCCACATTGATAACAGGTCGCATTGCGACTAGGGCAATGAGCACGTTTGTGGCGAGATACACACTGGGGGCAAGATTTACGTACATTTTTCTGAAATGAGCGTTGGCGCCCGTTATTCAAATCACTGTTTCTAACACGACGGGGCGACCTTTGTGTCGCACTTTTACACTGGCTACTGTTCACTGTCTGTTCAGCACGGCCTGTACTATTGTAAGAATCACTAGTGCTACACTGAGAACTACGGCTAGGAAAGCGTCCGTTACGGCGCACTGAATTTACACTGTGGCTTTGCATTTCTACATCTGCTAAGTCAAAAGTATCATGCGCTTCTATAAGCTGCAGTACACTGTCTAATGAGGGGTCAGACTGTTTCAGAATTGCTGCTCTAATTCTGGGGTCCTGAATGTTCTGCGTAATCGCATCCCTCAACATCACGTCACTATACGAAAGTCCACAAGAGCAAGTAAATTTACATTTGCGGGTTAAGCCCTTCAATTCCGTAATCCACTCTTGGTGTGACTGTTCTGGTAATTTTTTCAGTCTGAAAAATCGGTATCGTGCAGCGGCTACAAGAACTTTTCTCTCATAATGAGCATTCAGTGCATCTACAATTTGTTCAAAGTCTACATCACGAGGAGATGCGTGAGGGAATAGTTTTTTCAGTAAGACGAAGGTCTGGGGGCCCACAATCGCTAAGAAAAGGTTCTTCACTCTCTGACCTGTAATTTGATGAGCCGCGACGAGTTCTTGGAACTGTGCGAAGTAGTCGCTCCATTCTTCCTCACGTTCGTTGTACTGGCGGAACGTAGGAAGCGTTGCGGCGGCAGGTGTGGGCTGCTGAAGCGGCGGCTGTTGTTGTTGGTGAGCTGCCTGCGCTGTGAGCTCGGCCACAGCCTGCAGGAGATGTGTGATTTGCGCCGTCTGTAACTGAATAATTTCCATTAAGTTTGGGTTCGGGTTAGCGGCCATGCTGACCGATTAGGCGCCGCGTATACAAGTAACTTATAACAAAACACAAATGCAATATGAAAGAGGACTCGCTCTGCAACAAAAAAGTCCACAAAATACGTAACAGAATATGTTCCCCCAAAAATCTTATAATAAGGGTGGGTGGGCGGGAGCAATTTTTGCGTGCTCCGACTGCTGCTGTCTGGCTGCTGTAAGCGGGCTGGTCCAAGGTTCTATCACTCCTCGTCGCCACTTTTGTGTCCCGACTTCGTCGCCGCTTTTGTGTCCCAGCCTCGTCGTAGGTGTCGGTAGCCGAGTGAAACGAGACCGACACGCTGGTGCAGGTACGGAGGGGAGCAGCCAGAAACTATAAACACTCGAGTAAATTAGAAAGATATATATTGCACAGAATGTAACAATACTTAACTTTTACATAGTACTGCAGAATGTTGATACATAGTTGTTGGAGGCCTGCCTAGTGCCTGTACAATAGCGAAGTCTTAAATCGTGCCTATCTGATTACGAAGGTCGTAACTGTTTGCTAGCTCAGTCCGAAGTGCGAAGTGCGAAGTGCCCCATGTCCTTCAGTGGTGGCCACGAGCGGCGTTGTACCAGAGGGCGCTCGTGGCTGTCGTCGGAAGAACGCCGCGCCGTGCATGCATGGCGGCGCGCGGCGAAAGTAGGTGGCGCGCACTTTGTACTTGTGCGACACCACAGTATAATTCCGTTGGGTGTTCGTATCTCTACGTTAACATTATTTTTATCATTTGTTTATTACAGTAATTAGATTTCAGCAAACTAAACTTGTTTTTATATAGTGCTGCAGACTGACAGGCTTCATTCCCGACAGATAATGACTTCAATCAGTGCTGCATAAAGTATTTCGAAAAATAACGCCACAGTTCCGACTAACAGTATGACTGTTGTCAGTGTAAATTTACGCAAACGCAACAGGAGAAGCCGTGTACCACACGATAAGTGTTTCATAAACCGATATCGGTTATTAAAGAAGCCTCTTTTCAGCGTAAAATATGATAACCCATTCCATTAAGTACATTACTGAATAAGTTAAATTGGATAATTTGGAAGGACTGTTGTACATCGCTTCGGACAGCCTGCTATCGATAATGAAGCACTATCGATAGTTGCGTAGTGTTAATTTCTATCGAACATGTGAGCATCGGAATGCTATCGTAGTTTGTTTACTCGCAAGCGTAGGCGAAATCAGTTCCCTTTATGATATAGGAGAAAATTGTTTAGGCTAGACCAATATAATACCTTTCTGAACCGGAGATACACGCACTAAAAAAAATTTTTTAATTCCTTAACCTAAACCTAACATTCTTAAGGCCACGCTACAGATCAGCTTTTTAAGTAAAATAGCGTAGACCACGATAATACCTTTATGAACCGAAGATTTCATACAGATCATAAAATAAATAAAACATGCTATACCTGCTTTAAGGTTGACAGGTTCTTGTATGTACACTTGTCCGCTCATTAAAAATAATTGCCCTCATATTTTGAATCACTTCATCACTGTTCCGTTGTTGTTGTTGTGAACTTCAGTCCGGAGACTGGTTTGATGCAGCTCTCCACAATACCCTATCCTGAGCAAGCCTCTTCATCTCCACATAAGAACGGCAACCTACATCTGTCTGAATCTGCTTACTGTATCCATGTCTTGGTCTTCCTCTGCGATTTTTACCCACACACTTCCCTCCAACGCTAAATTCACAATTCCTTGATGTCTAAGAATGTGTCCTACCAATATATCCCTTCTTTTAGTCAAGGTATGCCAGAAATTTCTTTTCTCCCAATTCTGTTCACTACCTCCTCATTAGTTACGCAATCCACCCACCTAATCTGCAGCATTCTTCTGTAGCACCATATTTCAAAAGCCTCAATCCTCTTCTTGTCCGCACTGTTTATCGTCCATGTCTCATTCCCATACAAGGCAACACTCCATACAAATGCCTTCAGAAAGGACTTCCTTAAGCTTAAATCAATATTCGATGTTAACAAATTTCTCTTTTTCAAGAACGCTTTTCTACCCATTGCCATTCTGCATTTTATATCTTCTGTACTGCGACCATCATTTGTTATTTTATTGCCCAAGTAACAAAACTCATCTACCTTCTTTATTGCTTCGTTACCCAATCTAATTCCTTCAGCATCACCTGATTTTCTTAGACTGCACTCCATTACCCTAGTGTTGCTCTTGTTAATGTTCATCTTATATGCACCTTTCAGCACACTGTCCATTCCGTTCAATTGCTCTTCCAGGTCCTTTGCTGTATCTAACAGAATAACTATGTCTTCGGCAAAACGCAATGTTTTTAATTCTTCACCCTGAACTTTAATTCTTTCTCCAAATTTCCCCTTGCTTTCCTTTATAGCTTGCTCAATGTACAAATTGAGTAACATCGGAGAAAGGCTACAACCCGGTCTTGCTCCCTTCCCAACCACTGCATCCCTTTCATGCCCTTCAACTCTGACAACTGCTGTCTGGTTTTTGTACAAGTTGTAAATAACCTTACGTTCCCTATATTTTACTCCTTCTTGCTTCAGAACTGGAAAGAGTTTATTCCAATCAACATTGTCAAAAGCCTTCTCCAAATCTACAAAAGCTAGAAATGTAGGTTTGCCTTTTCTTAATCTATCTTCTAGGATAAGCCGTAAAGTGAGTATTGCCTCCCGTGTTCCAACATTTGTCCTGAACCCAAACTGATCTTCCCCGAGGTCGGCTTCTACCAGCTTTTCCATCTTTCTGTATATAATTCGTGCTAATATTTTGCAACCATGATTTATTAAACTGATGGTTCTGTAGTTTTCACACCTGTCTGCACCTGCTTTCTTTGGAATGAGGATTATAACATTTTTCTTAAAGTCTGAGGGTACTTCACCTGTCTCATACATCTTACACGCCAGGTCAAACAATTTTGTCATGGCTGGTTCTCCCAGAGACTTCAGTAGCTGTGAGGGAATATCATCTACTCCAGGGGCCTTGTTTCGTCTTAGGTCTTTCAGGGCTCTGTCAAATTCTTCACTCAGTTCAGTACACTGTTCCGTACAGATCATAAAATAAATAAAACTTGCTATACCTGCTCTATGGTTGAAAGGTTCTTGTATGTACCCAACAGCATTAATTATTTAATTTGTTTATATACGCGGAAATGAATATCTGTTTTCATTTGTCCGCCAACATTTGTTTCTTACGGCACAGCGACGTCCGTGTGTTCGATATACGACACTGCGATACTCGCGTCTTCGATAGATATCGATAGTAGGCCGTCCGAAGCGATATACAACGTCCTTGGCTTTCGTAATTTTTGCCATTTTGGGGCAGTGAATAAGAACTGTTTCTGAACGCTGCTTTGAACATCAGCGTCACCTGAAATACAGGCATCTGCGGTGGTTCTTTTTTATTATTATTATTATTTTTTTTTTATTTTTTTTTTTTTATTTTTTTGAATTTTAATGCCCTAATACAGGCAGGCTGGCAGCAGCCGATGATGCTGCTCTACAGCCGAGCGAATGGTAAACAATGGACAAAACAGAATATAAAATTAAAGATGATAAAAAGGCGCTTTTACAATGACAAGATGAAAATTTGGGAGAATGTTAAAAGACAATATGACAGCGGACAGAACATATATGGTTGTTAAAACAAGACATTGCCACGGTGGCTATAAAACACTCACTGCAGACGACAAGACATAACAAGACGGCGACATTGAGGTAAAAAACACTGAACACTGGTGTACGCAACGTTAAAAAAACACTGGGCGACGAAACACTATACACACGAAGCACTGAACACTTAAAAACACAGTACTGTACTGGCCCTGCAGGGGAAGGGGGGACGATGGAGAAGGCACGGGGGAAGGGGAAGGAGGTGGGGGAAGGGAGAATGGAAGAAACCGGAAGGAGCTCCCGGGAAGGTGGAGAAAGGAGGGGGTGAGCCAAGCGGGGAACGGGAGTGGGAGGGGAAGGGGAGGGAGGAGGCGGCGGCAATCCACAGAGAGGGGGTCAAAGTTGGAAGGAGGGATAGATGTCGGGACGGTTGTGGAGACCATCGTCAGGGAGAGGTAGGTGGCGGAAGCCACCCTCGAAGAAGACGTAGAGGGTGTGGAGGTGAAGGGAGGGAGGGATGTGGTGGTAAAGGCGTGGCATGAGCCCAGGATCCAGGAGGAGAGGAGATACCAGTGGGTTACGGGACTCTATCTTTCGGTGAATGTACTTGAGGCGGATGTGTTGGAGGAATTGGACCAGGTGTGGGAATGGGATGACGTCGTAAAGGATCCGCGTGGGGGAGGGTCTGCGGTGGTTGAGCACAGCCTGTTAAATAAACATCGGATTTTGTTGGAAGAAACGAGAGTACTGGCTCACGCTTCCAACTACTGGGATTCTGTCATCAGGGAGGTGATTGAAATCGGATTATGCGATAATAATATCAATAGAGACTCCGGATATGCACTCAGCAATGCATGGAAGCGAGCACTGGAGAAGGAGAAGGAACAGAGGTTGGCTCCCAGAACCTTCAGTACTTCCCACAGATTACCGCCTGCTGCGTGAGATGGCGCTGCTAACAACGCGGAATAGAGCGCGCTAGAAAATTCTAGGTGGCTAGATGGCACCACCCAAGTACGCGCCATTACCGCTGTGACGTAAGCTAGCCAATGAGAAGCCGTCTCCTGGTTATATAAGCGGAAGCCTCCAGTTCACGCAGTCTCTCCCCTTCTCTATCTCCTCTACTCCGCCGACATGCCTCAACCCAAACCTCCTGTCTATCTCCTCCAATATGCTGATGACACCGCCTTCCTGGCCCTCGCCCCCTCCCTTGCCCGTTCCCAGGTTTTGCTCCGGTCCCACCTCACCGAGTTCGCCTCATGGTGTAACCGGTGGCTCCTATCAGTGAATCAAGAAAAATCCCAGGCAATCATCATAGGTCGTACTACACACTCCTTTCGTCTCCACAATTTCTATCTCACCCTTCACAACCGCCCAATCCGTCACACACACACCCAAAAATACGTTGGCCTTACCCTTGACCGCCACCTGTCCTGGACCCCATACCTCAAATCCCTCTGTGAGAAAGCTCTGTCCCACCTCAACCTCCTTAAACTCCTTACCGGCCGTACGTGGAGCCTCAACCCTTCCACTGTCCTTCACACCTACAAATCCATCATGCGCCCCATCCTCTGTTCCTTCCACCTCGCCTGGATATCAGCCCCTACTACTTTCTACAAATCCCTCCAGATCCTGGAACGCCACGCCCTCCACCTCGCATACCGTATCAGAATCCCTTCCCCCACGCGGATCCTCTATGACCTCATCCCCTTCCCTCCTCTCCTTCAACACCTTGAACATCTTCGACTCCTTTATACAACCCGCAAAATAGTCCCAAAACCCTCTGGTATACCCAATCCTTACCAATCTTGGGTCTCTGCCACGCCTCCGCCAAACCATCCCTCCCGGCCTCCACCTACATAAGCTCCATATCCTCTCCAAGGGCAATTTCCTCACCCTTCCCTTACCAGATACCGAACTTCGTCCCGATATCTACCCCTCCTACCAACTCTGATCCCTTCCCCATAGCATCAGCACCCCTCCCCTCTCTCCCATCCCTTTTCCTTCCCACCCGCTGTGCTACCCCTCTCCCATGCCCAGAGTCTCGTCACTCTTCTTTCCCCTACTTTCTCTCTCTTCCCTCCCCTCTCCCTCCTCTCCCGTGCTTCCCCCATCCCTGTCCCTCCCCCCTCCATCCCCCTCCCTACCCCTGCAGCGGCGTCTCGACTTTTTACCAACGTGTACACTGCCAGTGTATCCAGTGTCGTGTTTTTAATCAGTGCCTCCGTGATCGCCATCCCTAAGTTTTATTCTGTGCACCGTCCACTGTCTTCGTGTTTGTCCTTAGTGTTTTCTGCAATGTACTTTTAAATCGTCACCACGGCCAACTGTTTTTACTGACTATGTGTGTTTTATTACTACTCGTCTGTTCTCGTTCTCTGATATATGTTTGTCCCGTTTGTCCATGTACGTTTTAGTCCATCAAAAACTCAGTGTGTCAGATGTTTTTACATTCCACAATTTTATTCCTCTTTTATATGTTGTTTATTACTCTCTGTCTTCACATGTATGTCGCATGGCTGAAGAGCAGCCACCGTTGCTGCTGCCAGCCTGCCAACTGTTTCACACAGTTGGCTTCAAAATTACAATAAAGGAAAAAAAAAAAGTTCTGGGATACACAAGTGGCGACGAGGATGGGATACAAAAGTTTTCTCACGAATGATGCAGACTGCAAGCACCTTTTTTTGTCCATAGGGACTCTCACGGTGAATGTAGGTATTTTTGACACGCCATGTAGGGACACGGTCGCGTGCAACTTATTATAGAGTAGAGTGGCGAGGGCAGTACCAGCCCGGTCAGTGTCAGCCCGCTGACACAGGCGCCGCTGCCACTGTTGCAGTGCTGTACGACCAGCTGGCGGTGACGGACTACGCGCCCGGCGGCCGCTTCCTCAGCCTGACGGCGTGCCGCGACGGCCAGCACTGGACCTACGTGTACGGCCGCCGGCCCGCCCCCGCCGCCCCCGACGACCTGCGCGCCCTGCTCGCGCGGCTCGCCGCCGCCGGCGTCGCCGTGCCCGCCGCCCCCGGCGCCGACGACGCGGAGAACGCCGCCCCCGGCGAGGCGCGGCAGGCGCAGACGTCGACGGCACGGCCGCGCGCCACCCCCCAGCCGCAGCCGGAGCCGCCGCCCGCCTTCAACGTCACCGAGTGCGGCTGGTAGGCCGGGGCCCGCCCGGGCGACCGGACGGGTCCGAGGCGCACCCGACGCGAGCACCGGCGCCGCGGAAATAAGACTGAACGGGGCCGCACTTCAGTTCGATACGGTGCCATTCCTCGCAACCGTCTGTAATGGTCGAGACCATGGAGAACTGCTCCCCTTTCCCTCTCTGATGTCGTGTGGTAGCAGAGCCCCTCTCTGATGTCATTTGTAATCGGATCCATTTTCCTGTCTGATGTCACGTATAAACCGATCACATCTCTGATATATTATCTAAGGAGATCCCTTCCCATCTCTGATGCCTTATTTAAGGAGATCCCAATTCCAATGTCATGTCCCCCTCTGACATAATATGTAAACATATCTCTGATGTCATATGTAATCATATCCCTTCCCCTCTCTGATGTCATATGTAAGCAGATCTGCTCTCTGATTTCAGAGGTAGACAGATGCCCTCTCTGATGTCAATATCTAAGCAGATGCCCTCTCTGATGTCAATATCTAAGCAGATGCCCTCTCTGATGTCAATATCTAAGCAGATGCCCTCTCTGATGTCATCTCTAAGCAGATGCCCTCTCTGATGTCAATATCTAAGCAGATGCCCTCTCTGATGTCATATGTAAGCAGATCTCCTCTCTATCATATATAACCAGATCCATTTCCCCATCTGATGTCAAGTGTAAGCCGATCGCATCTCTGATATATTACGTAAGGAGATACCTTCCCATCTCTGATGCCATATTTAAGCAGATCCCCATTCCGATGTCGTATGTAACCGTATCCCTTCCCCTCTACCGAGCGAGGTGGTGCAGTGATAATACACTGGACTTGCCTTCGGGAGGATGATGGTTCGATCTACCTCCGGCCATCCAGATTTAGGTTTTCCGTGATTTCCCTAAATTGCTCCAGGCAAATGCCAGGATGGTTCCTTTCAAAGGGCACGGCCGATTTCCTCCCCCATCCTTCCCCGAAAATCCGAGCATAAGATCTGTCTCTAATGACCACACTGTCGACGGGACGTTAAGCCCTAAGATTCCTTCCTTCCCCTCTCTGACATAATATGGAAACAGATCTCTTTCTGTCTCTGGTGTCACATGTAAGCAGATCTGCTCTCTGATTTCATATGTAAACAGATGCCCTCTCTGATGTCATATCTAAGAAGATGCCCTCTCTGATGTCACTATCTAAGCAGATACCCTCTCTGATGTCATATGTAATCAGATCCGTTTCCCCATCTGATGTCATGTGTAAACCAATCGCATCTATGATATATCATGTAAAGAAAATCCCATTCCCATCTCTGATGCCATATTTAAGCAGATCTCCATTTCATTGTCATATGTAATCATATACCTTCCCCTCTCAGACACAATATGTAAACAGATCTCTTCCTGTCTCTGATGTCATATATAAGCATATCTCCTCAATGATTTCATACGTAAACAGATGCTCTCTCTGATGTCATATAAGATGCCCTCTCTGATGTCATATGTAATCAGATCCATTTCCCCATCTAATGTCATGTGTAAATTGATCGCATCTCTGATATATTATGTAAGGAGATCCCTTTCCATCTCTGATGCCGTATTTAAGCAGATCCCCATTCCGATGTCATATGTAACCTTATCTCTTGCCCTCTCTGACATATTGTGTAAATAGATCTCTTCCCCTCTCTGATGTCATGTGTAAGGAGATCTCCTTTCTGATGTCATATGTGAACAGTTCCCCTTCCC
This sequence comes from Locusta migratoria, assembly GCA_026315105.1. NCBI lineage: Eukaryota > Metazoa > Arthropoda > Insecta > Orthoptera > Acrididae > Locusta > Locusta migratoria. The sequence goes on along the minus strand of CM048753.1, from coordinate 53,401,977 downwards.
CCCTCTGATGGCATATGCGAGCTAATCCCCTCTCTGACGTCATATGTAAGCAGATCCCCTCTCCGATATATGCAAGCAGGTCCCCCCTCGGATATCACATGTAACCAGATCCCTCCCCATGTCTCATGTCAGATGTAAATCAATCCCCTCTCTGATGTCACATGTAAGGAGATCCACTCCCATCCTGAAGCCATATTTAAGCAGATCCCCATTCCAACATCATATGTAACCTTCCCTCTCTGACATAAGATGTAAACAGATCCCTTTCCATCTCTGATGTCACATGTAATCAGATCCCCTCATACGTAAGCAGGTCCCCTCTCTCATGCTATATGTAAGCAGACCTGCTTCCCACTCTGATGTCACATGTAATCAGATCCTCTTCCCTTTTCTGATGTCATATGTAAACAGTTCCCATTTCCCCCCCTCCAATATATGTACACAGATTCCTTTCTCAACTCTCTACCACTGTATATTAACATACAAGACACCTTCCTACATGTCGACTATTTCATTTCCGATCACCAGCATCTCCACTTGCCCAAACAACACTTTTTCATGTAAAGTAACTGACCTGACATCACAGGACTGGAAAGCCTATACCCACCCTTCTCGTTCGATAATGATAAGAAATTACTAAAATGTGTACACATTGAGCAAACATTTCTCTGTCAGTTGAAGGTAGTGGAGATGCTGACTATGTCACAGTTTGAATCATCATGTGAAAAATAATTTTGACATAATTTAGAAAACAAAATAATTATAAACAACAGTTTTATAAAAAAATCAAAATGGCAATAAATTATTTACTTTTAACTCCAGTAACCTGTTTTACTCCTTCATCTTTAGACTAGTGTCGCAGACGGTACGGAGACCCAATACACGAAGTGGCTGTTATCGACAACAGGTAACTAACTGCTGCAACACGCGATGTCAGCGCATTGCACATTTACCCAGAGTAAATAAAAGTCACAGTGGCAGTGGACAGTGAACCTGTGATGTTCCAACGCTGCCAGTTATCCCCATTTCAGGGGTTCTGCACATGTTCCAAACATATCTTCATCCCTGCCCAAAGGTGCGAGGCCATATCAGAGAAGTCCCATAGATTTTTTAAAATTTTTATTTTATTTTTTATTGTACATTAATGCACCGTGGGGCAGCCTCATACAGAGTACAGGTACGTTTGACAGTTGGTAAGTTATATTAAAACAGGAGAAATTAAAGTAAATTCAAACAATAAAAGAGGATGTTTAAAGCTTTCCCGGCGTACAGATATTTCCAATAAAATCTCGGGCGAACTGCCGGATGTCCGTAACTTCTTGCCACGATATTTCGACGCAGAGTCTTGTGGCCATCTTCAGGTGAGTACCGCCGAAGTACTGGCGAAGACGCACTGAGCTGTGCTATTTATGCCCAATTCAGCCGACATTGCGCATGCGCGTACTTAGCGTGCGCCTTCACTACAGCTACGTACGCTGCTCAGAGCGCCCTCCGTGGTGGAGGCTTGCCGCTTCGATATCAGATCGATTCTCATCGTCATTCAGTTGCAGGCAACTACGCCTACTACGAAGTTTTTCAATGACAGGATTCCATGCAGCATTTATTTGGAAACCGCTGTCTCGATTGATAAGAGTCTCACTGTCAGACAATCTTATTTCCACAGCTTCATTGATAATTGAGCTCCAAAAGTTTGTTGTGTGGGCCACAATTTTAGTTTCGTTGTAGTTCATGGAATGACCTGTGGAAATACAATGTTCGGCGATTGCGGATTTGATGGGTTGGAGTAGCCGAGTATGACGCTGGTGTTCCACAATGCGCTCCTGAACAGTGCGCGTCGTCTGCCCTATATATGACTTGCTGCACTCGCACGGAATCCTGTAAACACCTGCTTTACGCAGCTCCAGATCGTCTTTTACAGAACCCAACAGCGATGAAATTTTAGGAGGAGGGCAAAAGATGACTCTTACTTTATGCTTTTTTAGTATTCTGCCTATCTGCGATGAAATATTCCCAATATATGGGAGATAAGCAGTCGATTTGAAAGCCTCTTCTTCTTCCTTGTTCTGTCAGTGCGTCTTCACCAGTACTTCGGCGGTATTCACCTGAAGATCGCCAGAAGACTCTGCGCCGAAATATCGTGGCAAGAAGTTACAGACATCCGGCGTTCGCCCGAGATTTTATGGAAGTAAAACAGGAGACAATATTGGCGAATTTAAAAGAATGAAATGAACACTTTAAAACACACATAGTCAGTATTAAAACTGCCACAGTGGCTAAAAAACACAGATTTTGCACAACAAATGTTGACAAGAACAAAGAGACAATAAAATATATGGCAACACAGTGTTGTATAATATTCACAGAATATATGACATCAACTGCGATTGGGCAAAGCTGAAAATGTGTACCCAGCCAGGATTCGAACCCGTGTCTCCTGCTTTCTAGGCAGTTGCGCTGACCCCTACACCACTTTTTTTTTTTTTTTTTTTCCTTCTGACGGTAAATAAAAACTCCTTCTTGGTTTATGTACTGGGTGCCACTTGTTGTTATCCTCTTTTTTTGTGGTCTTCGCAGCAGACTGTCCTCACGCAGTGCTCTTCTTCGCGTGGTTTATATCCATGTTGTAATCCCCAAGCACTAAGCTTGGTCTCGTGTTCGTCATCTGTCTGTCTCGTTGCTTATTTTGACTTCTCGTAGCCCTGTGCGTTACAGTCGGCGGAGCCACACGATGGCCTGCTGTACATAGTCGTAATAAATAAATAAAAATCAAAGAAACACAACAGCAGGAGAAACCTGCAATAACAAATTTGGTCCTTCATCCACTGTCCCTAATGTAGGAACTGAAAGTCTCCAGGTAACAATAAAAATAAATAAAAACTTAAGAAACGAAATCATATTTGAGTGCCAGCGACCATACATTTGCTACAGACGCTGCCAGGAAAAACCTTTCCTTCTTGTATGTCTTCCTTTCTGTTCGTACTCTGTCAATCGCTTCGTTACAGATCTTAGTTTCAATTGTTCGTCCGTGTATCTTTTTCTTTTGTTCTTTAAATTATCTCGAAATCTGTGATGTCCGAGTAACCAAGGAGCGCTTCCACTCTTCTGTCGTGATCGAGAAATGGAATCAAATTCTCAAATCATTAGGGTAACGTGTGGAACAAAAAATTTTGTACTAATCTTTTGTATTTTGGGCATTTCCGGAAGTTATGATGTTCTTCCGTAATATATTGTACGTATTCGTTCAAACTCCCATTTTTATACGTCATTGTAAAGTACGCGAATTGGCCGATGACCCAAGCGTAGCTGTTGTTTTTTGATTTTGGAAATAAATGCCAGTCCGGCCATAGGACATCTCGAAGCGTTATCGTACTTTCAGCGGTCCTGTTGATTGTAGCTAGTTTTTTTCTAGTCCATTTCCAGATTTGAAATTTATCTCTGCACGTGAGTGTGTGTGCCAATGTGTCGACGACATGGCAGTGTTCACAGTACGGACTCTTTTTGAGGTGAATCTTGTGGAGTATTTCTCCTGTTGGAACCTTATCATTCACAATGTCATACCAGACGGATGCAGTTCGTGATGGAAGTATGGAATTGTTAATATTCTTCCAAACGTTCGTCCAATCAATCTGTGGGTACTTCAACTCCACAGGGTTTGGTCTGTGCCGTCTCGTAAGATGACCATAAATTTTTGCAGTGTTGAAGAGCTGTCGCAGATCTGGAATGTAACTGCTTTCGAGGTAAAAAAGCCGGACGTAGTCAAGTTGTGCATTTATGCGTCCAACGTTGACGGGGGCAGATTTACTGATGGGGGCTAGGCTGGTGAATAGTATCTGCGTGATTGTTTTATGCGGCGACTGTAGGATTTTTCCAGTACGGTTCAAAAACATAGCAGTGCATTGTAGTTGGACGTCTTTCACTCCCAGGCCCCCTTCTGTCCGAGAGAGCGCCATAGTTGGCATGTTGACCTTGCACATGTTACCTTGCCAAATGAACCAATACGCTGCGGCAAAAATCTTGTGGGCTATGTCCTTTGGTGGAGGTAGTACCGCGGCTATGTGATATATTTTACTGAGTGCGTAAATATTAACGAAGAGGGCTCTCTGTAGCCTGTTTAGATTCCTATATTTGTTGTCATGGAGTGTGGCGCGGAATATATTGAGTTTATGAGTCCAATTGGCAATGGCCATCTCCCTTGGATTCGGCGTTAGAATCATACCTAAGTGGGTGATCCGATTTATGGGTTGCAACCATGTTAAATGCACGTTCTCCGATCGTGGTCCTATAGGTAATATCTTCGATTTGAATTCATTGAGTTTAGCACCAGATGCATTGGCATATGCTTGGATCACTTCTCGTGCAGTTTCGATTTCAGTCGTTGTGTTCACGATAAGACTGACATCATCAGCATATGCGTGACATACTGTCTTGATACCAAACATTTGTAACCCCTCGAGTCTCAGGTGCAGCTGTGAAAGTAGAGGCTCCACGGCGATGGCATACAGCGTCATCGAAAGAGGGCAACCCTGCCTCACGGACTTCTTGATGGGGACTGGAGTACTTATTTGACCATTGATTTTGATTCTGGAGTACGTTCCTGAAATGCACTTACTTATGAGCTGTATGAAATGAGCACTAAACCCCATTCGTCGCATAACATTCAACAGAAATAAGTGGTTTATACGATCGAACGCCTTGTCAAAATCTAAAAACATCAGCGCTACATTGCAGTTGCACTACCATGATAAGGTTGTGATATCCCTGTATTCACTTAATGCGTTAATCATAGATCTGCCAGGAGCCACACTCATTTGATAAGGGCCAAGGATCTTGGGTAGTATAGATTTCAATCTATTGTTTATGATTCTGGTAAGAAGTTTATAATCGGAATTCAGAAGAGTTATCGGCCGAAAGTCTGTCAACGATGTGGTGTGTGGCTTTTTCGGAATTAGGACGCCGAGCCCTTCCGTAAACTGCGACGGCGGCTGCACTTCCCCCAGCAGTTCGTTGTACATTTTGGTTAACTCTGGCCCTATGACATTCCAAAAGCAAGCATAGAATTCAACTGGTAGACCGTCTAAACCAGCCGATTTCTTTTTAGGCGATTCTTTGATCGCCGAATGTATTTCTTCCTCCGTAATATTGGCTAGAAGGTCGACATTGTCATCCCCAGTCACTGCGGGTTGGATAGCGGACATTAGAGGTTCTCCTGTCGCGGGGTCCGTTCCTGGGTCGGCGTAAAAGTCCGTGAAATATTGCACCACATAGTTTCTTACTTCCGTCTGGTGTTCATATACGTGTCCGCCTTCATCGGTAATTTTGGAAATTAACTTTTGTTTTCCTCTCTTGGCTTCCCTGAGAAGATGATACATCGATGTATGTTCTTGCGTGAGGTCGTGCAGTGAGCGCGCTCGAACTTTTTGTCCTTCCAGAGATTGTCGCACGAGAGCCGTGATTTTGGCTTTAGTGCGTTTTATTCGGGAACTGTTGATGATTAGACTGTTGGGTTCGCTGTAGAGTTCACGGAGGCATAAAAAGTAGTGTTCTATGGTACGTTTTCTCCAATATGCCTTCATACGGGCATACTGCACAATACATTTTTTTATTTGCGGTTTCGCGACTTGGATCCACCACATTATACGAGTTGGATATTTGCCTAGTGATCGGAGGCATCTCGTCCAAGTTGTGCTGACCTGCTGCCGAAGTTCTTCGTCCTGCAAAAGCGAGACGTTAAGTTGCCACACGCCCCTTCCCATGTATGTTGGTTGTTTCCTGTACTGAACGGTTATCTGAAAGGCGTCATGATCTGAGAAATTGATGGGCCATATTTCACAACCCATGACATTCTGTAGAAAGCCGTTCGTCACATACATCCTGTCTAGTCGGCTGGCTGTGCTACTGGTAACATACGTGTACCCTCGGGCGTGCGGACGAAGATGACACCAAGTATCGACGAACCCAAGGCCATTAGTTAACGATAAGAGCTCCTCGCAAAAGTTGAAGTTCGGATGCTGATCTTCGGGACGGAGAACACAATTAAAATCGCCTCCGAAAATTATGGGCAGTCGGGCATCTGGTATTAACGTGACGATTTCATCACGGAACATGGAGCTCCTCGCGTGTTTGCCGCTGGACCCACTAGGGGCGTATATATTTACAATCAGTAAATCCCATACTTTTACAGTCATTCCCCTTCCGGACTCAAGTATCGCTTGCGTCGTACACGGTATACCGTGTTTGAATAAAACTGCCGTTCCGCCCTCACTACCAATGTTCAAAATTGCGTCATATCCGAATACACCCGAAATTTTCGTCGTGACTACCTCTTGTATTAACGCTATGTCAATGTCTGCGGCATATAAGTAGTCTCTTAAACACTGGAACTTCACATCGGAAATAATCCTATTGATGTTTAGGGTTGCAATTTTATACGTCTGCGTCATTTGTTGGTGTAGTATTCAAGTGTAGCAGACCGCAGACCCCGCGCAATGATAAATTTAGGCACTCTCCTCGTCGTCGCCCCACGGGACCCCAGAGCCCCCAGGAGGCAAGTCTTCCGCCTCCATCCGGTCTTCGACCAACGAGGTTGGTGGCTTATCAATATCCATCGGAGCTGCATCTTTCGGTCGGAAATGGTCTCTGCTTCCAACCCCAGAGGTACCAGGTATGTCACTGGGAGTTTTCCGTAGAATTTTCTTTGTGCGTAAGAGTTTCCTCTCCAGTTCTTGTATTTCTTCGGAACTCTGTTTACGGGTATTACGTTTGAGTTTTCCCGTCTGCTGCTTTGAACTGTCGTTATCGGTACTTAGTAGCTGCCCTGACAGAGTGGCACTAGTAGAAGAACCATGGCTCTTACCCTGACTGGAGGACGTCACAGACGGGGGGGTCTGGTCACTATTCGTGGCAGCCGTCACAGACGGTCCTGGCGTTAGAAAGGACTCTGCTTCAGAAGTTCTGACAGGGTTCACAACCTCTGTTGGCGCCTGTTGTGTGGGAGGCAAGGCGGAGTTCACCACGACAGTGGGTTGCGGGGACAGTTTTTCCGGTTCGTCTGTGACGAATATCTCAGCCGTGTCGCGCTTTCTTCGGTCGTCCGTATTCGCTCCCGCGGCATCCGGCATGGCTTGCTCGCCGCGCGCGGCCGCAGCGTAGCTGGCAGTCAACACGGTCGTCACCGCGGGTCGAGGCGCCTCGCCGGCCGGCAGCTGCGTCACCCGCCGCTGTAAACACTCGGCGCGGACGTGGCCGGCAGAGTTGCACGCCGCGCAAGTCCGTGGCTGTCCGTCATACATCACAATTCCGCGATAGCCGCAGACACTTATATACGACGGGACGTGCTTGGACAAGTCGACCTTTAATTGTCTCACGCCGTTCAACACCTTAAACTTTCTAGCGTTCGACCACCGTTCAGCAACGTTACTAATAACCGTCCCGTACTGCGATATCACGGCGTTAATTTCGTCGGCTGGCACTTCAAAAGGCAATTCGAAAATTCTGATCGTCCGTATACCAAAGCCAGCATGAGCAATGGTAACGTCTCGTATATTGCCGTCACTGTATTTGAATTTTCTGCTTCCACCGCAAGATTCCACAATTTTGTCACATAATTCTGCATTTATCATTTTAACATAAGCAACACTGTTTATTATTGAAATGTGTATGCCCACAACGTCGTCAAAATCAAGTTGAAGTTCATGCTCTAACCAATCTTCTACTTCAAATAACTTGGGTCTTGTGCAATTTCGGTCAAAAGTGATCTTCAAGGTGTCTTGTCTGTTTAAATGTGTCATCATCGTATCATATTGTGAACTTTAACGCAAATAGCAACTGCCGCAAATAGCTCCGCGACTTACCACGCTGAGGCACAGCCGACCGCAGCGCACAAACACCGCCACGCGTCCGCTCGGCACCGCTGGCGCGGACGAACTGACGCACCACTGGGGACACAGTGATCACCGCACCTGCAAGGTCTACCTAAGCACGCCTCCCATCAGATACAAATTCCCAGCTTCGCCCTGCCCACAGTACTCAAACTCGTAGTTATGTAACTAATTCCCGTAAGAGTAAGGGCTTCAAACTTGCCCACCCCTCCCCACTAACGATAGGATTATTGCCCGTCACCGGCATATTATATATATAATATATATATTAAAAATAACAACTGCAGGATCAGAAGTGACGTCTGTTCTTTCGGAACAGACACCACATGTATATATATAATATGCCAATGACGGGTAATGATCCTATCGTTAGTGGGGAGGGGTGGGCAAGTTTGAAGCCCAAATAATAACAATGATCATACGTAACCTCACTTGAGCTTTGTCTGAAATATGTACTGTTGGGGCACATTGAACCAAGCTGGCACGGGGCACAATGAGCCATGGTTCATTGTGTCCCAGGGTGATTCATTCTGCCCCAGGAGTGATTTAATTGTCAAATATAATAACTCTGTACTTTGCCGGTTTCTTAGCATGGGTAAAAAATTACTTTAGGTAATTAGGAGTTTTAAATTGCAGAAGTTCAGCAGTCTTGTTTTATTTTATCATGTTCGAAGATGGTTCATTCATACCGCAGGAAGACCGACAGGGGTAAAACTGACCATGATGTAATGCAAGAAGCAGTACAGGATGTTCTGGATAAGGGGAACTCAATTTGCCAAGCTGCTAAATCTCATGCAATACCTTACCCTGCTCTTCGGCGAGACGTTCAAAACATTAAATGTGGTTCCAGTGGAAGACTGACACCAAACTATGATAACCGCAGGGTATTTTCTGTGGACCAGGACAAAGAAGGCCAATAAGAAGCTTTATGAGCAGGAATCAGATTAAGAAAATAGTGAGGTTCATTATGAAGAGAGTGATGACAACCTATATGAGTCTGGTGAATCTGAATACAACTTTGAAGAATTGGACAAATTACCAGGAAAAGATGATTTCGTTTTGACCAAATTTGAACTTAAAAACAAAATACCAGTTTACTATGTGGGGAAAATTTTGAAACCATAGGATGACTCAGGAGACTATCTGGTATCATTTTTGAGAAAAAGTGAAAAAATGGGAGGTAAGTTCTTTTTCCCTCTAGTAAAGGATGAAGCATTTGTTGCAGCTAGCAACATACTTCACGTGCTTCCAAAACCTATTAATGATGGTGTGACAAAGAGACAAATATCATCTTTCAAATTTGGAATCAGCTTCCAGTCCATTGATGTTCGCTAATTTCAAAAGAAGACCAACAATTTTGTGCCTACAGGTTAATTATATGATGTGTAAGTGGAAGATATGTAAACATTAGTTTTAAATTACATTTGACACTTACTTTGTATGCTAAATAGGTTCTACTAAGAAACTGTTTAAACTGGCTCATTATACCCCGCATGTGGGGCACTATTAACCATTTACAAATTTTTCTTCAAAGGCTTATAGCTTAAAACAAATTATTCGTGGAGCAGTCATATAAGACCATTTGATACTTGAATAATTAAACTTTATAAACTTATAATTACAACTCTGTAATAAAATTATTGGATGAGTAAAACTGAAAAATATTTTTTACGGTTCAATGTGCCCCACTCTCCCCTATGATGTATGGGGGTTCTGCTCGCTGCAAAATTAATCACCTGGGGCGTCGTGGTAGAAATAAATACTTGTAGGTACAATTTTTCGCTTATAATTTAATTTGCAATCAAACTGCTTCTTATTCCACCAAAACATTACAACTTCATAACGTACACAATACAACAGAACTTAGCTGATAGTACTTCGATTTTTAAAACAACAGACTGACATAGATTTCAGAGCACTTCATAAATGGCAAAACTCGAACTCCCCCACGCAAGGTGGTGAGGCAAATCTATAACATTGACAATAATGACTTTACATTACGTATTGTTCATAACAATTGAATATACTAATTTACAATAAAGGAACACTCAAGTAAAACATTTTATGTACACAAAAATAATCACAATATGAAATAGCCGGCCACGGTGGCCGAGGGGACTAAGGCGCTTCAGTCACGGTCTGCACGGCCACTACGGTCGGGGGTTCGAATCCCCCCTCGGGCATGGATATTTGTGCCGTCCTAGTTCGTAAGTAGTTCATAAATAGTTTGTAAGTTTAGGGACTGATGACCCCGTAGTTAAGTCCCATAGACTATACAAACATTTGAACATTTGAATATAAAATGAAAACTATACATACAATAATTTTAGATGGCGCATATCTTTTTAAGTCTTAATAGCGGTCCTTTTTGTGTGACAACAAACAGCAATGTTAAATGTCATTTAATTTGTTAATGAGTACATCATACATGTTCCTAACATATATTGAACTATCAAATATCTTGGGAATTCTCAAAATATACTCAAAATCTCACGTCAGTCAATATATACAAACAATTGCAATGTTGAAATTTCGACTATTACATTAATTAACACAATTAGCTGGTCAACACAACTTGTTTATAAGCCTAACATATATACAATGCTATTTATTTTTATGTCTTTTTGTTTTACAAAAGTTTCTACAATTTGTCTGTCTAGTTATTCAGATAATGTACAATGACGAAACGATTGTTTATAGAACTGTCTGGTAGAGTTGGCTACGGTTTCATGGTTTCGAAACCAGGTTTCGATAAACACAACAGTTTCAGTGTTTCAAAACCGGCATCTTTCACGGTTTCGAAACCATGCGGTTTCATTCGTGGTCGATTGTCGATACATTGAAACCGTTTCTTCCTGTCGGTTTCACGGTATCGTGTCGGTTTCACGGTTTTGTGTCGGTTTCACGACTTCATGTCGGTTTCACAACACCGGTGTTTCAAACCACTAATGCAGAAACGCGGAACAGACTAATGGTATCGAAATGTGGTGTTTCATTTTACTGAAGTTCCACACAGATACACATATAACTTACTAGTATGTAAACCATTTAGAGAGTGTCAAATAGTAGTTGACACTCTTGAGTCTGCAGCTTATATGATTACTGAAATCAAGATCCGTTTGCAAGAGACTGCTGTATTACGAAATGACATAATGTCTGCTTTATAAATGTAAAAGTACAATAAAACAACGTTAAGTATTTGCATTGAAATAACCAGTTAAATTCTAGGTTTACCTACCATATTAAAAACACACACGAGTTAAACTACATTCTTTAAAATAAGATACAACATGAAGCCTGAAATGACATTTTTTTATACTAACAAGGGTAGATCGCATATTTAATCTACTGTCGTTATAATTTTTCGACACTCATGTTAAAAGAATTGCGGCGGTGGTGTAACAGTCAAGACGTACAAATGGTGAACTTGCCTCTTACTTTATTATTTTTGTAATTCCATAGTATTACTTGTGATTATTTAGTGTGTCCTTTATTCCCTATAATTTATTTAGTATGTATAGAAAGTAGCATTTATGATCCATCACTGTATTATGCGTACCGTATTGCAGTTTGTGAGCTCCTAACGGGGTAAACTTTTACCTACCATACCTGCGGCCTCGTGTGACTATGTTGGCAACATCAACAACACAGGAGAAAATTTTTATCAACATGTTCTGTACAGAACAAGAAGTAAATATATACTCTAATGGTTGACAGGTTCTTGTATGTACCCTTGTCTACATAGTGAAAAATATTGCCCTCCTAGAACGAAGATTTCATGACAAATCATACATTGCTTCTCGGTTTCATGGTTTTGAAACCACAGATGGTACGGTTTCATTCGTTTCGAAACCGTCACATGTTTCAGTTTTCCCATCTCTACTGTCTGGAAACGTCATATACAAAACTCTTAATTAATGAAATCTATCACTTGTTTTAATCACAGTATCAGCGAGACACTGTCCTACACTGATTCCTAGGCTGGCTATTTCGTTTGTAACTAACTTCGCATGCAACATATATCAATATTAGACCACACGATTCCGGGTCCGACGCAGACGGTATCGTACGATAACATTGAGATGAGAGGGCCGGCAGTATCGTCACAGCAGATATCTGGACAGAGGGCGTCATCCGGGAGAGGCAGGAGGCGAAAGTTTCCCTGGGAGAGGATGTGGAGGGTGTGAAGGAGGGATATGGCGGAGGGCCGGGGTTCAGCAGGAGGGGAGATGCAACAGGGTGGCGGGATTCACATGTTAAAATGTTTGTGAAGCTTATGGGACTTAGCTGCGGGGTGAACAGTTTCTAAACTTATAAAATACTTACAAACTAGCTAATACTAAAGACGGCACAAACATCCGTGCCCAAGGGGAGATTCGAGCTAGGGATGGGAGAAACCGACCGGTTAAAACCGATACCGGTATTTTAGTTTTGAATAACCGTTTTTTTCGGTATTTATTTGGTGTTGGTTGTATCCGTTTTTTTTTTTTTTTTTTTTTTTTTTTTTTTTTTTTTTTTTTTTTTTTTTTTTTTAGTTATTGCCAAGAACCGGGTAAAAGAACCGGTACGACTACTTCCTGTAGTAGTGGTTCAAAATGGGCTTTTTGTAAATAATTTTATAAAATTAAAACTTGTAGATCCTAATATTTAGGGCTATTCTTAAAATTTCCACTGCTGTGAAATATTAGATCATCAGTCATAATTTAAGAACAATCCTGGCAGTCAGAAACGCACAACAAACGCGTGGCATAAGAACTTAAGAACTACTGAGGCATCGATGCACCTGTTGCCGTGTGGCGTGGCCTATTAGACGACACGCGTGCACCGGCAGTGTACAAGGCTTGCCTCTGTCTGGTCATGCGGCAGTTCGTTGCTGTCGTCCCCAGACATCGGATGTCTTAATGGCACCATCCCGAGTGTGGAAGTACTTCACAAAGTACGGTCGCAGTGAGGTACAGTGCTCCATTTGCTTTAAAAAGCTGAAAACGGGTGGAGGTATTAGAAACATACTGTGTCATTTAAGGAGAAAGCATCCAAAATGTTTCGTGGAAGAGAAGGTAAATTCGATTCATATTCTATTATGTAAGCTTGGAATAATAACTTTTAATGTATTATGATATTGTTATGCTAACAAGTTTTATTAATGTGATTCCTTGAAAGCGAGGGGCTTTTTTAATAACCAATATGGGTTTAGGTAACATTGATCATGTGGTGCCTCGCGAGGTAGCCGTGCGGTCTGAGGCTCCATGTTACGGACTGCGCGGCTGCTCCAGTCGGAGGTTCGAGTCCTCCTCCCTCGGTCATGTGTGTGTATGTTGTCCTTAGCGTACGTTAGTTTAAGTTAGATTAAGTAGTTTGTATGTCTAGGGACCGATGACGTAAGCAGTTAGGTCTCATAAGAACTCACACCCATTTGAACATTCTTTGATCATGTGATACACAGCTTTCCTAGTTCACTTTGTGTAAATTTACACTAACAACAATTATACTGTTAGTCGGAACTGTGACTTAATTTTTCGAAATACTTCTGCAGCACTGACTGAAGTTCATTTACTGACTGTAACTTATATACACATTGTGTATATAATGAGATATTCATATGCGCTGGCTCACAAGACCAACTTACGCAGTGGTTAGCTCAATATTCGCAACTGCCGGATGGAAATACTAGGCCAGTAAATCTGTATGCTTCGTATATCGTCTTCTACGGACTCCTGGCTAGGCTTACACACGCTCAAGAAGGCGTAGTATTGGGAGGGGATCTTGCAAAATATGGAAAGACTAGTGATTTGTCGTATAAATTAAATTTACCTAAATTTTAACTAAAGTTCGTAAATTTCGGTTTCGGCCGAAACTAGAAGAACCGAAAATTCTATTACGGTTTCTGTTTCGGCCGCAAAATATGATCAGTCGAACTCTACTGGAAACAATAGCAATAAAAAACCGAAAACCGGTTATTTAAAAAACCGGTTATCTTGAGCAATTTTTACAGTGCGGTTAAACTTTAGATAAAAAGAACCGGTATAATCGAAAACCGGTTGTTTCAGCGATAACCGCAATCCCTACTGTATACCACGTGGATGAAACCTCCGAGGAATGTATCGGGAGATTAATGTTTTTCCATACAACTTTCCACCTGACATTTGGAAATTTTATTTCGATACTGTTGGGACTGTCTCTCCCCTTTAACTTTTCTAATAATGCAGCTGTTGTTACATGCCGTCTTGTGAGTACAGAGTCTCCGATGTAACTGGTTTCTAGATAAAATTCCCTCCTATAGCTTCACTATAGCAGAGCAGCAACTGGAAGCAGTTAATTCCATAAAGTATCTGGGAGTAGTCATTAGGAGGGATTTAAAATGGAACAACCATATAAAAACAATCGTCGTAAAACAGATGCCAGACTTAGATTCATTGGAAGAATACTAAGGAAATGCAGTCCGAAAACAAAGGAAGTAGGTTACAGTTCACTTGTTCGCCCACAGCTTGAATACTGCTCACCGGTGTGGGATCCGTACCAAGTGGGATTGATAGAGGAGGTAGAGAAGATCCAACGGAGAGCAGCGCGCTTCGTTACAGGATCATTTGGTAATCGTGAAAGCGTTACGGAGATGATCGATAAACTCCAGTGGAAGACTCTGCGGGAGAGACGCTCTGTCGCTCGGTACGTGCTTTTGTCGAAGTTTCGAGAACATACCTTTACCGAGGACTCTAGCAGTGTATTGCTCCCTCCTACGTATATCTCGCGAAGAGACCGTGAGGATAAAATCAGAGAGATTAGAGCCCACACAGAGGCATACCGACAATTCTTCTTTCCGCGAACAATATCTGACTGGAATAGGAGGGAAAATCGATAGTGGTACTCAAGGTACCCTCCGCCACACACCGTCAGGTGGATTGCAGAGTATGGTTGTAGATGTAGATGTTTAAGTTTAAAATTTATTTTACTAATATTGATGGGAAGCTGCAAGGTTGATGGACGGAGAATTTTGAATAGGTGTGCCGTGACACTTCCGGGGCTATCTGTGTCGTTCTTTTGATGTATAACGAGGTGGCTTTCTTGCTGATATCTGTTAATTCCAGTCCGCCTACCGCTTTTGATTTGGTGACTGAACCTGACTTTACCCTGAAGATGTCGCCTGTCCATAAGTAGCTGTTGGACAGTTGCATTATCATTTTTGCTTGTAGTTTCGGAAGCGGAAAACCTGTGCCACGTAACACGCCTTAGAAAATACGCAGGTCTTTATTATACTCATTTTCTGGAGAATGTTGACTGAACGCCATCTATTTTCCATAATGGCTCCTTGCACGTTCTTTGTTGTTGCCTTCCAGTTTTTGGCTGCCATTTTCAAGGGGCACTTATCTATTCGGATCCCCAGCGTTTTATAATTTTCTACGACTGTTGCCCATGGGATATGCCTCTCTCCAAACCCTGCGATGTTCACAAATTTGCACTCTGTGGCATTTATCACTGCTCCCCATACCTGGCAGTATCTATCCATCACTGTCTTCAGCAGCTCTAATTCTCCGCGGTGCCGGAGTATGACGCCCACATCAATTGCATATGCTCTGACTGTGGCGTTTACCCCTGCTACCGTAAGTCCCAGGGGCAGATATAGACTCTGACCCTAACTTGTTGCTTATGAACTGTAGGCTGAAACTGAAGAAACTACAAAAAGGTAGGAAAATAAGGAGATGGGACCTGGATAAATTGAGGGAACCTGAAGTTCTTAAGAATTTCAGAGGGAGCTTTAGGCAACAATTGAGAGAAACGGGGGAAAATAAAACAGTAGAGGAGGAATGGGTAGCATTGGAGATGAAATAGTGAAGGCAGCAGAGGACAAAATAGGTAGGAAGGCAAGACCTACAAAAAATCCTTGGATATCACAGGAGATACTAAATTTAATCGATGAAAGGAGAAAATAAAAATTCAGTAAATGAAACAGGCAAAATGGAGTACAGACGACTAAGAAATGAGGTTGTCAGGAAGTGCGAAATGGCTAAGGACGAGTGGCTAGAGGGCAAATGCAAGGATGTAGAACAATGTATAAATAGGGGAAAAATAGATACAGCCTACAGGAAAATAAAAGCAACATTTGGAGATAAGAAAAACAACTCTATGAATATCAAGGACTCTGATGGAAAACCAGTTCTCAGCAAAGAAGGGAAAGCTGAAAGGTGAAAAGAGTATATAGAGAGGCTCTATGAAGGAAATGAACTTAGCGGCAATATTGTAGAAAGGGGAGAAGAAGTAGATGAGGATAAAATAGGAGATACTATACTGAGAGATTAATTCGACAGAGCATTGAAAGACCTAAGTCGAAACAAGGCCCCTGGAGTAGATGATATTCCCTCAGAGCTACTGAAATCTCTGGGACAACCAGTCACGACAAAATGGTTTCACCTGGTGTAGAAGATGTATGAGACAGGTGAAGTACCCTCAGTCATGATTGCAAAATATTAACACGAATTATTTACAGAAGGATGGAAAAGCTGGTAGAAGCCGACCTCGGAGAAGATCAGTTTGGGTTCAGGAGAAATGTTGGAACTCTGGAGGCAATACTCACTTTACGGCCTATCCTAGAAGATAGATTCAGAAAAGGCAAACCTACATTTTTAGCTCTTGTAGATTTGGACAAGGCTTTTGACAATGTTGATTGGAATAAACTCTTTCAAGTTCTGAAGCAAGCAGGAGTAAAACATAGGGAGCGTAAGGTTATTTACAACTTGTACAAAAACCAGACAGCGGTTGTCAGAGTTGAAGGGCATGAAAGGGATTCAGTGGTTAGAAAGGGAGTAAGACAGGGTTGTAGCCTTTCTCCAATGTTATTCAATTTGTACATTGAACAAGCTATAAAGGAAAGCAAGGATTAATTTGGAGAAGTAATTAAAGTTCAGGGGAAAGAATTAAAAACATTTCGTTTTGCAGACGACATAGTAATTCTATCAGAGACAGCAAAGGACCTGGAAGAGCAGTTGGACGGAATGGACAGTGTGCTGAAAGGTGCATACAAGATGAACATTAACAAGAGCAAAACAAGGGTAATTGAGTGCAGTCTAAGAAAATCTGGTGATGTTGAAGGAATTATTTTATGTAACGAAACAATAAAGTTGGTAAATGAGTTTCGTTGCTTGGGCAGTAAAATAACAAATGATGTTCGCGGTACAGAGGATGTAAAATGCAGAATGACAATGGGTACAAAAGCGTTTTGAAAAAGAGAAATTTGTTAACATCGAATATTGATTTAAGCCTAAGAAAGTCCTTTCTGAAGGCATTTGTGTGGAGTATTGCCTTGTATGGAAGTGAAACATGGACGATAAACAGTGTGGACAGGAAGAGAATAGAGACTTTTGAAATGTGGTGCTACAGAAGAATGCTGAAGATTAGGTGGGTGGATCGCGTAACTAATGAGGAGGTACTGAACAGAATTGGTGAGAGAAGGAATTTCTGGCGTACCTTGACTAAAAGAAGCGATAGATTGGTAGGACAAATTCTTAGACATCAAGGGAATTGTGAATTTAGCGTTGGAGGGAAGTTTGTGGGGTAAAAACCGCCGAGGAAGACCAAGAGATGGATACAGTAAGCAGATTCAGACAGATGTAGGTTGCCATTCTTATGTGGAGTTGAAGAGGCTTGCTCAGGATAGGGTATTGTGGAGAGCTGCATCAAACCAGTCTCCGGACTGAAGAGCACAACAACAACACCGTAAGTCCAGATAATTTGGAGTTGATCATCCTGAGAAGTGGTTCCAAAGTTAACACATATAAGAGCATAGAGAGAGGACTCCCTTGCGGTACTTCCCTCCCCACACTGATCGGCTTCGTCATTTGGCCGCTGACACTAATCTTTGCTCCTAAGCCAGTGGCCAAATTACGTATGACTTTGACAACTTTGTTATCCAGTCCTATCTTCGACAGTACTTTTTCCATGTACTGGTAGCTGACTCGGTCGAAAGCTTTAGGAAAATCTACAAAAAGTAAACCACAACAGATATTTGAAAGTGAGCCGCGGTGGAGTAGCCGAGCGGTCTAAAGCGCCTCCCTGCGGAGCGCGCGGTTGCTCGCCGTGGAGGTTCGAGTCCTCCCTGGGGCATGGATGTGTGTGTTGTCCTTAGGTTAGTTTACCTACGTTTAATTAGTTTGTAAGCTACGGACTGATGACCTCGCAGTTTGGTCCGATAGATTTACAGACATTTGAATTTGAAAGTGAAGCTACCGCTATGATGTCCCGATATTCAGAGACAGTGGTAATGATGGACCTCCCTGGCATACACGATTGGTGGTTTTGACTGTTTTCTTAAGAAGGGGGGCCAGTCTGCACTTGATTGCTCTTGCTACAGTTTTATAATCAAAGTTCAAAAGAGTTATAGGGCGGAAGTTATCGAGTGTCTTTTTACTTCTACTCTCGGGTACTAGGACAATTTTTCCTACCTTTAATTCTGATGGCATTTCCATCCCTTTAATGATTACATTAATCACGTCTGTAAAATGTGGTCAAATGATGTTCCAAAACTTGTGGTAAAACTCTTTTGGAAGACCATCCGGCCCGAGCGACTTTTTAGCTGGTGACTGAGATATCAAGTCTAAAACTTCGTCTACAGTAAAAATCTGTTAAAAGTTCACTGTTCTCCTCGGTATTAATATCGGTCGTAAGAACTTGTATCATCTCATCTATTGCATTTTCATCGGTTTCGACTGGTGAATAGAGCTGCTGAAATTTATTTTTAATTTCTTTGACAATGTCACTTTATTGATTAGATTAGATTAGATTACATTAATACTTGTTCCATAGATCATATATACGACATTTCGTAATGATGTGGAACGTGTCAGTTTAGTAAATGTTGTCTATACTTGACAATCAATATTTTAAGGATTTTTGTTTGCTTTTTTTGTTTTTTTATTATTATTCTTATTTTTTTCTAAGTTTTATCTAAAAATTCATCTATATTGTAGAAGGAGTTGCCATTCAGAAATTCCTTTAATTTCTTTTTAAATACTAGTTGGCTATCTGTCAGACTTTTGATGCTACTTGGTAAGTGACCAAAGACTTTTGTGGCAGCATAATTCACCCCTTTCTGAGCCAAAGTTAGATTTAACCTTTAATAGTGAATATCATCCTTTCTCCTTGTGTTGTAGCTATGCGCACTGCTATTACTTTTGAATTGGGTCGGATTGTTAATAACAAATTTCATGAGTGAATATATACATTGTGAAGCTACAGTGAGTATCCCTAGATCCCTAAATAAATGTCTGCAGGATGCTCTTGGGTGGGCTCCAGCAATTATTCTGATTACACGCTTTTGTGCAATGAATACTTTTTTACTCAATGTTGAATTGCCCCAGAATATGATCCCATATGAAAGCAGTGAATGAAAATAGGCCTAGTAAGCTAATTTACTGAGATGTATATCACCAAATTTTGCAATGACTCTGATAGCATAAGTAACTGAACTCAGACATTTCAGGAGATCTTCAATATGCAGCTTCCAATTCGGTCCCTCATCAATGCAAACACCTAAAAATGTTGACTATTCTACCTTAGCTACAGATTATTTTCAAAGTCTAAATTTACTAATGGTGTCATGCCATTTAGTGTATGAAAGTGTATATACTAGGTTTTATCAAAGTTTAATGAGAGTCCATTTGTAGAGAACCACTTAATAACTTTCTGGAAGATATAATTTACAATTTAATCAGTTAATTCCTGTTTGTCAGGTGTGATAGGTATACTTGTATCATCAGCAAAAAGTACTAGTAGAAGTGTATGTAGAATGGCAAGTCATTAATATATATTAAGAACAGCAAAGGACCCAAGACCGAACCTTGTGGGACCCCATTTTTGATAACTCCCAGTTTAGAGAGTAGTCGTCCGTCTTCAGTTTGTAGTTCACCTATAAAGGTGCGCCTCAGGTTTGATGGTGTTTGATCAGGTGGTAGAGGGAAGTGGACTCCTCTTCTGCAAGAGATTTTGCTTTAGATTTCAATTTGACCCCTTCTAGTTGTTTACGTTTCATATTAATTAGTTTGGCCTTAACTTTCCGAATTTCTTGCAAGCGCGTGTTGTTAACAGTGCATCCTTCGTATAGCTCTCGCAGAACCGTGAAATAAAATTCCGTTGTGAGCCTTTCGTCTCTCGTCTTTTGTCTCCCGTATTATTACGAACTCAACATACACGCAGCAATGACTGCCTGTCAGGCAGAGTGCTCTGCTGTTTATGTTGTTGTTGTTGTGGTCTTCAGTCCGGAGACTGGTTTGATGCAAGTCTCTTCATCTCCACATAAGAACGGCTACCCACATCTGTCTGAATCTGCTTACTGTATCCATCTCTTGGTCTTCCTCTGCGGTTTTTACCCCACACACTTCCCTCCAATTCACAATTCCTTGATGTCTAAGAATGTGCCCTACCAATCTATCCCTTCTTTTAGTCAAGGTATGCCACAAATTTCTTGTCTCCCCAATTGTGTTCAGTACCTCCTCATTAGTTACACGATACACCCACCTAATCTTCAGCATTCTTCTGTAGCACCATATTTCAAAAGCCTCAATCCTCTTCCTGTCCGCACTGTTTATCGTCCATGTTTCACTCCCATACAAGGCAACACTCCATACAAATGCCTTCAGAAAGGACTTCCTTACGCTTAAATCAATATTCAATGTTAACAAATTTCTCTTTTTCAATAACGCTTTTCTACCCATTGCCATTCTGCATTTTATATCCTCTGTACTGCGACCATAATTTGTTATTTTACTGACCAAGTAACAAAACTCATCTACCTCCTTTATTGCTTCGTTTCCCAATGTAATTCCTTCAGCATCTCCCGATTTTCTTAGACTGCACTCCATTACCCTAGTTTTGCTCTTGTTAATCTTCACCTTATATGCACCTTTCTGCACACTGTCCATTCCGTTCAATTGCTCTCCCAGGTCCTTTGCTGTATCTGACAGAATTTACCAGAAATTAGAAGAACAGTTAACATAAGAAACGAGTAGAATTTACAAGTGAACATAAGAATGATGTAGAACATTCTGGAATTGTAAATTACAAAAAAAATTAATTTTTGCCGGTGGGTGGGATTGAAGAGGCGATGTTCAGCACCGCAGTCCGTGACGCTATCCCCTGCGCCACGCCGGCAGTCGGTGTCCGTGTTCTCTCGCGGCAATATCTCCTATCTCATCTTCCTCCACTTCGTCTTCCATTTCTAGAATACTGCCTTCAAGTTTATTTTGTATAGGACCCAACGAGCCAGAATTTCATAGAGTGGCGATAGGTCCGCCATGTTATTGGGGGTATCGGCTGACAGCTGGTATGCAACACCCACCCGAGAATTTTACCTATTTACAGTTGCACGTTTTAAACAAACATTGACTACTGAATACAAATGTGCATGAAGTTCCGTTGCTGTCTCCAGACTTTATCAAAGCTGCGAATTGATGAGCCAGATAGTGTATTTTCTTAAAATGCGGTAATGAAGTATAACAGTTAGTGGAGGTTTGATCCAACAACGAAAGTGCCACTTTGAAAATATTTGTGATAATTATAATGCAAGTTCATAGACTAAAAGTGCTGTGAAACGTACACAGTGAGCAGTAATTGTAATGATGAACACTCACGATCACGGATTTGCATCTGTTGTTAATGTGTTCTAACAACTAGGGTTACCAGATGTCCGTCTTCAGAAAAGAGGACATTTCTAAATTCATAAAAGAACCTTCTCTCTCTCTCTCCCCCCCCCCTCTCTCTCTCTCTCTCTCTCTCTCTCTCTCTATATATATATATATATATATATATATATATATATATAACTCAAGTACTAGTGATGCCTCTACTGCATTAACACAGTCTTGTTAGTAATAAATCTTACGAAGTTTGTTCATGTTACAAATTAAGAAGCATGAAATGTTGACACCTGTAGAACGAATTACAGGACTACACAGCAGTGAAGCCCTAATGTTTCATCACTTCACCACTTGTGTTCACCGTCTTAAGTGCTGGACATTTTTTCCATACTTATATCTTGCCACCTGAAATTTTTTACGACGCATCATTTTACGGAAATCATAGTACTGTTGACTGTAAAATCGTCACGAATAAAGTAACTGTAAAAATTATCTAAGCGTACCTTGATATAGCTATGCTCCCATTTCGAATCAGACCGACGTGACTATATACAGATGAGATTCTAATGTGTGAATGGAATATGTAAGACCTAGGTGAAAAAAAGCAATGAATAAAATAAACTTTTAATTTACCGTACAAAGGCTCGCGATTAATTATTAAAAACTACTCAGTATTTAGGACAAAAGGTTTCGATCGATGTTTTCAAAACACTGTTTATGTAGTTACGTCTCTCTGGTCCTAAACAGGCGAATGGTGAAACGGCAATGGTGACTCCGACATCTGACCTTATTTGTATGAAGTTTTGAACAATATTTCAATTTATGTATAACGAACATCGCACTAGCTTTTGATCTTAAAGTCATAAGTGTGGCTGACAGACAACACACAGAACTGCTGAGTCCCAGCACGACAGACTGAACGTCTTATTTTTGGGTGGCACACAACACTCCGACCAGAGAAAGGGGGGAAGAGTTTCATGGTATACTATGTATATTGCACTGTCTTGCATTGTTGCAGACGTATGTTTTTAATTGCCCGCCTCGAAGCTCGTATTTCACGACAGTTGCCACGCAATTTATTTCAATTGTTCCGAAGTAGCTTGACCTCAGAACAGCAACGGCACAGAAATGAGAAAATTAAAAAAAATATATTACATTGTTTGAAGAAAGGTTAATTTGTCTAGACTTAGTGATTGTGACACTTCAGAGAGTTATATTTACGCTCTTCCAAGTTGAAGCAGTTGGACAACGCAAAAAAGAGGACATTTCCCCATTTTCATAAAAACCGGGCCGGATCATTTTTAGGGTCCAGAAAAGAGAACATGTCCGGGTAAAAGGGGACGTCTGGTAACCCTACTCACAACGCTTTCATAGAGTCTAAGACACATTTATCTGCTGCTTATTAAACGTAGTAAGTCCACATAGTCGTATAATTGCTCTTAAATGGTTTGGTTGTGAAGTTTGGTTGACGAAATTTGAGTACAAAGACGAAAGTGACAACCGAATACTGCAATCAAAAATGCGCCCACGTCACCTGCTACAAAAGCATTCTGCACTGAAATAACATATCGTTAATAATTTATGTTGTTGCCACGCTGATATTCATAAATATTTCATAACAGAACACAGACATTTAACAAATGAAAAATTCCGGTTGTTAATATTGCTTCCGCGTTTTGCAAAGATTACATGTTAACCATGCTTGATCAAGTATTGTCAACAACAAATGAAATTTTTTTTAAAGAAGGTGTAGACACTCAAAATTGTTTATTTTATTTCATTATTCAACTGCAGCAGCAGAAGAAGAAACACACAGAAAACTGAGCCTTTTTTTTTCCTTTTTTTTTTTTTTAGTGTACTTCAATTGAATTGCATGATATGTTATCTGAAGCTTCACTCTTGGGGAAGCTATGTGTCATTAGCCTGCCGCAGTGGAGTAGCCAAGCGGTCTAAAGCACCTCGCTGCGGAGTGCGCGGTTGCTCGCCATGGAGGTTCACGTCCTCCCTGGGGCATGGATGTGTGTGTTGTCCTTAGGTTAGTTTACCTAGGTTTAAGTAGTTTGTAAGCTACGGACTGATGACCACGCAGTTTGGTCCGATAGATTTACAAACATTTGAACACACTTTTTTTTTTTTTTTTTTTTTTTTGTCATTAGCGAGGTGTTTTGTTTGTGTATAGGCAGACAGAGACCAAAGGAGGCAAAACAACTGGTGTTCTTGCTCGATATATTTGTCGTTTTAACACTTCGATTTGTGTATTTAAACGCTGAACACACTTGAGGCATATTGCAGAAGCAAAGACTGTACAGAAAATGTACACTAAATACAATATACACTAAATACAGCACTTCACTTTCAACAACAACATACGATGGACAGACTCCTGTAATGGATACTGACCACCGCCAATATGGCGACCGAGTTTCCGCAGGTTGCCGCAAAGAGCGCTGTAACTCGTGTGTCAGCCACTCTGTGAAATTCTAGCACAGTCTAACACATACAGTCACGACACTTCCGCGGATTTTTGTTATACACTGCGACAGCAGCGCTCCAAGCGGAGGGCAAGCTACTTTAATGAATACGATAGTGAATGAGTGCGAATAGTATCGTTTATATCGATTTTAACACTTTTTTTTACATTAGAGAACGTATGTAGTGTCATAAAATAGATAATAACTTAAAAATAGCTCCACCTTTGTCTTCCTTACGTCTTCTAAGATCACTGACAAGGTTGGAAACGGTACATTACGGCACAGTTCATTTACTGTTATCTTGTAACCCACAGGTTTATACTAAATAATTTAAATTACTATTAAAATAGAAAAATGGCTAGGAAACAGCGAATACCCGCCATTTGGCAGAAAGACGTGTTTTTTCTTCTGAAGCACATTAACTTTTCTCCACTCTAATTCCAGTGAAATCAGTGAGGGTGGAACGTAGGAAACGAATGTAGAATGCAATAACTACGGTATTTAAAATACCAAAGCAGTCACCACAACTGTCGCTGAAGGAAAACATCAGAAACGTGACAAGAAAATTGAAAAAGCAACCGAACTGTATTCAATAAAGAAGAACCCAATTCCACAATTGTTGCTACAGCTGAAACACAAACGGCAAGAATCTTCAAGACAATGTCTTTTTAAGCTAAAGTAATCACACTGAAAAGAATATGCGCTTATAATAAAGACGAGTGAAACCTAAAGATGTGCGAATCATTAGACCCCATACCACAACGATACGTGGCAAAAAAACTCTTTGTCATAGTAAGAACACACCAAAATAGAAATTTATGTTTCTATTATGTTTATATTGTACTTACTTTCAGCGGAATAAGCTGCAAATATACACATATTCGTAAGTATTAGTTCATGACGAAGTTCTTCGTTATACTACTGAATCACTAAGTTCGACTGTTTTTACATTACTTTCCGTGTTATGTATATTACTGATGCTTGTAACACAAAAATTATATTAACTATTTCATTAATTACGCACACAAATAATTACAAACAAACATCACTCTTTCGGTGGCTTACCCACCGCTAGGAGCGCTAGTGTCGTTGCAGCTGTCAGTTGGTAACAACTTTTACAGCAGTGAGTGTCGCGACTGTATATGTTAGACGGTGATTCTAGCTTGTTGATAGGACCCCTATATATTCCTTCCACAGTTGAGCTTTCCCCTCCTTTTCGATGGTGTTCAAAAGCTACGCCACGTTTCGTTCGCTGTCAGGAATGTCGTCAAATTTCTTTCGACATCAGTCTTAGTCGCTGGAATAGGAAGAAGTCTGCACAGCTGGCGGAAGTTCAATTGGCGCCATAATGGCCGCCCTCATAGAGCCAGTTACGGCGAACTGGCGTCGGCACAGCTTGGAGCCGCGGTGGAGTAGCCGAGCGCTCTAATGCGCCTCGCTGCGGAGCACGCGGTTCCTCGCCGTCGGAGGGTCGAGTCCTCCCTGGCCCATGGGCACAGAATAAGGAGTATACAGAAAGGAAACTCCCGCTGCAGTCTGTCGTCCGAAATTTAGTGCGCATGCGCGGAATCGGCCATCTTGAAAAGCAATAAACGTGTGATTACTCCCTACTCTGGGGCGTGGTAATGCGCCGTCATTGTTTGTTAATTCTGTATTTTAACAGCCTGAATCGCATAAAGGTAAAAAAAAAAAAAAAATCACGTTGTACTGTTAAGTCTGACTCAATATTTTGTGCGAATTTATTCGTGTCAAATAAAACCTGGCAGTTGTAAAGTCACTTTCTTATTTATAACTAATTTCCCAAATATAGCTCCGCGTTATTTGGGATTTTTCTAGAGATAAGCACCAAAGAAAACGATCATCGACTCCACCGTACATTTTCGTAGTTGTATTAAAATTTAGGCCTATTTTTTCCGTTAGATTACAATTAGCTGCAAGGAGAGGGCGCAAAATAGATGAGAGCATAATGAAAAGCCGTTTCCTTTCGTAAAAGTCGGTGAGATTAGCTGCAGTTCGTAAAAAGTCCATTTCCAGCCAAAGTACTAAGTGGCTATAGGTCCGCGTTTACTGCTTTTCAATATGGCGTCGAGCACAGCGCTTGGTAACATACAGATCAAAGGCGCCGCCCCCAGCTTTCCCTTCTGTATGCTCCCTATTCTGCGCCATGGGCGTGTGTCTGTTGTCCTTGAACATTTGAACATTTGAACATTTAGCAGCTTCGATATCGTCCATACTCGCCCAATCGCAATCCTCTAGACTTCTTCCTATTTCCTCGCCCCAAATTTGCCTTGAGAGAGATTTGATGATCTTCCTGACATCCAAAGAAACATGACGAGGCCTTAGAACACCATCCCAAACTTCCAAAGTGTCTAGTACGTTTATAGCAGAGCGCAGCGCTACAGGCCTATCATTGACGTCAATTAGCAGAAGGGTTTTGGAACATATCCTGTATTCAAATATTATGAATTATCTCGAACGTAATGATCTATTGACCCAAGGTCAAAACGTGTTTAGAAAATATCGTTCATACGAAACACAACTAGCTCTTTATTCACACGAAGTGATGGGTGCTATCGACAAGGGTTCGAAAATCGATTCCGTATTTCTTGATTTCCAGAACGCTTTCCACACCGTACCTCACAAACGGCTTTTAATCAAATTGCGTGGTTATGGTATATCGCCCCAAATTTGCTACTGGATAGGGGATTTCCTCTCAGAGACGACACAGTTCGTAGTAATCGATGGTAAGGCATCGACTAAAACAGAGGTGATATCGGGCGTTTCACAGGGTTCTGTTGTTCCTTATTTACATAAACGATTTAAGGGAAAATCTAAGTAGCTCTCTTAGGTTGTTTGCAGATGACGCCGTCATTTACCGTCTAGTAAAATCATCTGAAGATCAAAACCAACTGTAGAACGATCTGAATAATATATCACTATTGGCAATTGACTCTAAATAATGAGAAGTGTGAAGTCGTCCACATGAGTACGAAAATAAATCCGTTAAACTTTGTTTACAAGACAAATCAATCAAATGTGAAGGCCGTAAACTCCACAAAATACCTACGAATTACTATTACATCAGACTTAAACTGGAAAGAACACGTAGATAATGTCGTGGGAAAGGCGGACCAGAGACTGCATTTTATTGGCAAAACCCTTAAAAGATGCAACAGAACTATTAAAGAAACTGCATACACTACGCTTGTCCGTCCTTTTCTGGAGTATTGCTGCCCATTGTGGGATCCTTATCAGGTGGGTTTGACGCAGGACATCGAAAGAGTCCAAAGGAGGGCAGCTCGTTTCGTATTGTCACGATACAGGGGAGACAGCGTTACGGAAATGATACAGGATATGGGATGGGAATCATTACAACAACGGCGCTTATCGCTGCGGCGTGGGCTACTAGCGAAACTCCAATCGCCAACATTCTCCTCCGAATGCGAAAATATATTGTTGACTCCCACTTACATAGGTAGAAATGATCATCAGAATAAAATAAGAGAAATCAGAGCTCGAACGGAGAGATTCAGACGTTGTTTCTTCTCGCGCGCTACTGGAGAATGGAATGGGAGATAAATAGTATAATTATGGTTCGATAAACCCTCTGCAGAGTATCCCATGTAGATGTATATGTAGTGCTGCAAAGGTATGGTAGGTCACTATTTCAAAGAACAGTAACTGTAGTTCATAGTTCATCTGCGTTAATTTTACAGGGCTATTCATGGGACTTTATTGTCAGAGGTTGTATGTAAAATGAAAACTGGGGACTACACTGTAGTCGCGGTAAAGGAATTGTCTTACGATGAAAGCAAAAACAAACGATCGACGGACAAAGCAAGCAAGATATCGTAAACTAGCATAAGTAAGCAGATATGTACAGAAAAGACGCGTTCACGAAAAACTTCACCTATTGCGCAGTGCAGTTAAAAGATTAGGGAAGTGTTAAAAACTCTCAGAATGTACATTATATCACAGAAATTTTGCATCAAAGCGTAGTTGTAGAGGGTGTCTCGAGGAGCAAATTGCGCAGAGGAACTCAAAAACTATAAGTAAAAAAGTCGATACATCGCCGACAGGGGGAGAATATCACATGCCGGTCACCGATCTCCCATCGCCGTTCTACATTCAATATACAGAGTAACTTCTTCCGACTTTCTCCAAGGCACTCAGTAGTTTTTCGAAACATCGGTGTCAAAGTTCACGGTGGAAAATCGCCTTTTCATTGCTATACCTCGAAAGATCGTCTAAAGATGACAATATATAGTGTTTCACGAAGTGTGTTTGCCACTGTAACTTATAAAGTAATAGGTGACGGGAAATTTTAATGCGGTAGGTCAACACAAGAAATGTTACACTTTCTGCGGAGCTACGAACATAGTTTATTGTATCATTTTCCAAAGAGTTACAGCACAAAGATATAATTTTTTAAATGGTACAATAGTTTTTCTATCATGCATTGGATTCGTCGAAACCAGGTGCGGCCAAATCAATTTAAACTACATTCCTATCACTGTTAGTTTGGGAGCTACAACCCTTCAAAGTTCCGGGGGCGGAGGCTGCGATAGCGTAGCTGACTGGCCGAGTGGCTATCCCCTGGGGCACGGCCCACTGTCTCATGACCACCAGCCAGTCAGCTACGCTGTCGTATCCTCCGCCCCCTAAACTTTGAAGGGTTGTATCTCCCAAACTTATAGTGATAGAAATGTAGTTTAAATTGATTTGGACGCAGCTGGTTTCAACGAATCCAATGAACGACAGAAAACTATTGTTCCATTTAAAAAATTATATCTTTGTGCTGTAACTCTTTGGAAAATGATACAATAAACTATGTTCATAGCTCCGCAGAAAGTGTAACATTTCTTGTGTTGACCTACCGCATTAAAATTTCCCGTCACCTATTATTTTATATGTTACAGAGGCAAACAGACTTAGTGAAACACACACACACACACACACACACACATATATATATATATATATATATATATATATATATATATATATATATATATATGTGTGTGTGTGTGTGTGTGTGTGTGTGTGTGTGTGTGTGTGTGTGTGTGTGTGTATTGGATAATCTGTAAACACATATCATCGGAAACGTCAAACGAAATTAAAATTTTATTTTTATAATAACAAAAGAGAATTCAATACATCAGACATTCCAGTACGACGATATACGCACGTCAGTACATCCAGACGCCACTTGAAAATGCCAATAATGCGCCGAAACAGTCTGTAGTGACAAAATGAAAACGGATCTAAACCTAGCAGCAAATTTGGAATTTCTTTAGTAAAATGTCATTATATGACCTTTACTATGCTACAGGCCCCTAAAAGAATAAACAAAAACCTAAATTACTCGAACGTCAGTAACTTTTGATATTTTCAATGCTATACATACTATATATATAGACAATAGTTAAAAAAATCAAGATCAAATTTGATGAAAAATCGCGATTTCAATTCTATACTTCTATACATACGTATTGAATTAAAAAAATCAAGATCAAATTTGATGAAAAATCGCGATTTCAATTCTATACGTATGTATAGAATTGAAATCGCGATTCAATACGTATGTATAGAATTGAAATCGCGATTTTTCATCAAATTTGATCTTGATTTTTTTAACTACTGTCTAACAGTAAGCCGAAATACGTGTCTCTTTATAATGAACCAGCTGCAAGTACAAGGCTTTGCACGGGTTTAAAAAAAAGCTTTTCTGTAGAAGCGTACAAAACCGTTTATTTACATGTAATAAAAGGGTACATTTATGTTAAAGCAATGTGATGAACAACATTTTTGGCCAAACAGATAACAAATGCGTCTTACATGTATAGAGATTGCAATTGAAGTCTGTACGTAAAGTACTCTTCCCCATGCACAGAACGAAATTTTATGTAGACAGTAACCTTCATCTTGTTTTGAAGGTCAATTGTACAAAATTTCATCAATATCAGTGTGAAGATATAGATTTACACGGACACATTGAAAACTCACTTTCACTGTTCCTCAAATTTTCCGGTTGGTTTTTGTGAGATTACTGCCCAATAGAAATACTGGTAATTAATAGCATTTGATAATTAAACCGTATGAAGTTCACTGAAAACATTATCCATGCCAATGCACTAAATGTTACACAATTTTAATCTTATTAATTATGGTAGCAATGTATGTACGCAGTTGGGTGACAACATTTATAGTTAGGCCAAAGGTAGAAATTCTCCACGTTGAGATTTGCTGTGTGCTTGTAGCTGACGGGAGGCCAGCGAGCAGGCTGTTGGTGGCTTGTTCCAGCTTAGGATTTCCTAGGTTCGTTTTCCGGTGAGGGGAGAGAGGGACAATGGCAAGTGCCAGGCACAGTGCAGTGCACAGCGTGAAATAAAATATTCTAATACTACTGGCATTTGAAGTAATACGTTGCAGTTAGGAACCTTTAAGGCCCTCATTACAAAATATCCTGTTGATAAATAAACAATACATTAGCTGATATAGTCACATCTGGTGTAATATGTTTAATTGACAATGAAAAGTAATAAATTACCAATGAATACAAGACAGTTACACAACTAGCATGGCAATGTTTGTTTATAAAAATAATATATTAACTATTTCTCATTTTATTTTCAATTAATCTTGTGTATTTCATCTTGAAGTATTCAGTTAAATCACTTATCTATGATATAAGAAATTGCACGATTATGATAAATAGTACAAAGGATGTTTACACCAATATAAAAACCTAAGAAAACATTTATTTAATGTGTAGTGTAATTATTTTGATTTTAAGTAAAGTTTTAGAAATGTATTGGCTGAGCGCTGTACGTTGGCAAATCGGTTAGAACAGCTCACATGGGGAAGTTGATGACGTAGGGAAAAAACCCGGCAGTTGAGCTTTTGGCGCGCGCGCGCGAGGGCAGGAAGTGACGAGTCGGGAGCAAGTGGTGTAGCTGGCCGGGCGGCGTCGCTCTGCATCAGTCGGCATGTGGATCTCCAGGTGGAGACTATAGATTTTTGTGTGGCAATTGCCAAGTGTGGTTGCTCGTCGTAGACTGCACCAAGTTGTATCCAGTGCTACTGTGTGTTTGTGAATATTTAGCCAGTGGAACAAGGTGTGCATCGCACTGAATTAAAGTGACTGTGTGTTGCTAATGTAACACATGTCGTCGCATAGGCATGAACATAAAAGGTGTTTGAGACAGCCACATGGTGTGAAAACAATTTGCGACAAATATTCATTTTGTCTGGGGGCTCACGAGCTATTGGCAGAACCCTTAAAACATGCAACAGAACTACAAAAGAAACTGCATACACTACGCTTGTCCGTCCATTTTTGGATTATTGCAGCCCAGTGTGGGATCCTTATCAGGTGGGTTTGACGGAGGACATCGAAAGAGTCCAAAGAAGGGCAGCTCGTTTCATATTGTCACGGTACAGGGGAGACAGCGTTACGGAAATGATACAGGATCTGGGATGGGAATCATTACAACAACGGCGCTTATCGCTGCGGCGTGGGCTACTTGCGAAACTCCAATCGCCAACATTCTCCTCCGAATGCGAAAATATATTGATGACTCCCACTTACATACGTAGGTATGATCATCAGAATAAAATCCGAGAAATCAGAGCTCGAACGGAGAGATTCAGGTGTTCTTTCTTCCCGCGCGCTATTCGAGAATGGAATGGGAGGTAAATAGTACAATTGTGGTTCGATGAACCCTCTGCCAGGCACTTAAATGTGATTTGCAGACTATCCCATTTAGATGTTAGACCTTGTTATGTTTATATTCTGGGGTGCGAATAATTTTTGGATTTCACTTCGTGCGTTTGAGGTTTGTTTGTCAGGGTTCAAAAAGTTCAAAGTCGGAAAACCTTCATTCACCTAAATTATTATATACAGTTGAACTTCGATTATTCGAAGTAATTGGCGGACATGAAAGTGTTCAAGGATCTACGGTAACTTTTTTCGAACGTCGCTCACGTAGGCCGAGGGGCCCCTGGAGGTCGGGGGCCCCGGAGCACTGCCCCGCCTAGCCCTATGATAGCTACGCCACTGATCGCAGTCTGTCTGGAAACTGACTTAAATTTTGCTCGTAAAGCAGATCTATCCCCCCCCCCAAAGCCAAGTCCTAGTTACGCCACTGATCTGATGGAAATCGGTGAACAATACGTCAGATTCTTTCCTTGTAAGACAGAACTAAGCCAAACGGTTTATAACCAAAACTGTCAGAAATGTAACACAGGAAACGGCGTAAACACAGACACGATTGCAGTTCTCGCCACTGAAGAACAGTGGCGGCTCGTACAAAATTTGATCAGTGTGCTAAAATACTGCAAAAATAAACAGGAAACAAAATATACTAAAACTAGCTGAACCCCCGCTGCTTCGCATGCGTAGGCTGGTTGGTCTGCACCAGTTGTTTCTTTTTAATCCTGATGAAGATTCCATATCTTAAGTTTCGTAGGTATAGTTTGAAATTTGAGTTAACAGCACCATATTTTTGAAAATCAATTTTTGCATTTCGTATTTCACCGCCTTATTGGTCGAATACCGAAACACGTGTTTTTTAAATTTGAACCCCGAATCCAAATCCGAAAATTTGTAGTTCTAACTTTAAAATTGCCTAAATAGCAACCGATTTTCGAAAAACATCCCCTCTCCAATTTAACCCCCTTGATGGTTGAATTTTCAAAAATACTGAAACACGTATTTTTTAACGTCTAACCAACTATACAAATAGCAACGTGTTTTCCAAAAGAATTTTTGATCCTCTATTTAACCCTCGTACTTGTTGAATTTCCAAAAATACCAAAAATCATGGACTTTTAATCCTGACCAAGATTCGATAGCTGAAGTTTCGTAGTTGTAGCCTAAAATTTGAGTTAACAGCAACATATTTTTGGAAATCAATTTTTTGCATCACCTATTTTACCCCCTTATTTGTCGAATTTCAAAAAAATGCCGAAACACATGTATTTTAAATTCGAACCCTGAATCAAAATCCGAAATTTTGTAGTTCTAGCTTCAAAATTGGCTAAATATCTACGTATTTTCAAAAACCGTTTCATTCCCTATTTCACCCCCTTACGGACGGAATATCGAAAAATCGCTTCTTAAATGACGCCTACAGAGGAAGATCAACACCCACTACAAATTTCAATTTTCTGTCTTCAGTAGTTTGGGTTGGGCGATGATGAGTCAGTCAGTCAGTCAATCGGGACAGTTCCTTTTATATATAGAAATAAAAGTGAACCTTCGTATGATTGTCTTTAATTATTAATTAATACTGTATTGACAGTAAGACCTTCAGAGGGATCTATAACAGCGCTGACAACTGCATGTATTCACTACAGGTATTAAATATACCATTTAAAAATATTAATTTTATTTAAAGAAATTAAAAATTTGGACTCAGAGGTATTTGAATACGAGCCTCACACAACTAGGTTTGAGAGACAACGCGCAAGACGCCTGAGCCAGCGCCCTATTTGACTCTGTATGCCGCAATATACTATTCTTCCGCAGCCGTTACACGCAGCGCGAAGAGAAATATTGATCTGGTGCTGCAGTCGGTCTCAGCACACACGAGCCGCCAGGTCTGACGTCACGTCTGCGCATGCGCACTAGCAAACAGACGACTGCGCCGCCTCTCTGCGCACGTACCAGCGCGGCTGAATCCCACTTCAGCACACGGAGCTGGTTTCCAGCTATCGCGGCGAGAGCGCTCCAAAATGCGTTTTCATCCTTATTACTAGCACTGTAATACGCATTGGAAAGGAATTGGCATTATTTTATTGTGATAACTGGCTCGTATTCCAAGAGAAAGGATGTAATTTTACAGCGATTTCTCGATTGCATTCGAAGAGAAATGTCAAAATTTTAGTAATATACGAGGCGCGTCCAGAAAGTAAGTTCCGTTTGGTTATATAAAACGAACGGGTATAGATACAGAAAAAAATATTGATTGTACAAAAATCGACAACTGTTAAACTACTTTTCTACATAGGTTCCGAAATTTTGTAGGCAATTGTCATAGCATGGCACAAGGTTTTGTGTGCCTTTTTCATAGAATGTTGCCGCCTGTGTATTCAACCATGTGGTAACATGTTCTTTCAGCTCGTCATCATCGTTGAAGTGTTGTCCACCAAGGACAGATTTTAGGTGTAAGAAGAGGATTACTGTCAAAAGATTTTTTTTTTTTCACGACAATGCCTGATCTCAAACACCGAATGTGACCAAACAATTCTTACGGAAATTTCAATGGGACCTGTTTGATCATCCTCCATACAGCTCGCACCTCTCTTCAGCGACGTCCATCTCTTCTTACACTTAAATTATGTCCTTGGTGGTCAACACTTCAACAATGATAAAGAGTTGTTACCATATGGTTGAATACACAGGCGGCAACCTTCTGTGAAGGATGCATGCAAAAACTTGTGGCACGCTATGACAAGTGCCTACAAAATTTCGGCAGTTATGTGGAAAAGTAGTTTAAGAGTTGTAGAATTTTGTGCAATAAAAATTTCTTCTGTATCTGTGTACAATTTCATTTTATTACCAAACGGAACTTACTTTCTGGACGCGCCTCGTATTAACAGTGTGCTGCAGCACATTAGCACATTAGCACCAGCCGCCACTGCTGAAGATTCCTTGTTAGCGATAGCCAGGCGAAACACGTATGTGAAGAGAAAACGTTGTGCCGGCCGCGGTGGCCGAGGGGACTGAGACGCTCCAGTCACGGTCTGCAGGGCCACTACGTTCGGGGGTTCGAATCTCCCCTCGGGCATGGATATTTGTGCCGTCTTTAGTCTTAGTTAGTTCATAAGTAGTTTGTAAGTTTAGGGACTGATAACCCCGTAGTTGAGTCCCATAAGCGTAACAAACATTTTTTTTTTTTTGTATCCAACCAGCTTTCACGCTCATACAACAAAGTTAAGCGTAAGAATTGACGGTGTGGTGCTAACGTAGTCCTTCTTTCAGAGGAGCGTAGATCGTAGCTGAACGCTTACTTTAGTTACACACTGATTCCATAGACTATACAATACTCATTCCATAGACTATACAAACATTTGAGAAAACATTGTATTTTTGTTGTTTGTTTTTAGCCGCGCAGTAGGGGCCCAAGATAAATACCTGCAGGTTGTTATAAGCAAGTGAGGAAGAGGACGGCAGACAAGTAGTTTGTGTATATATTTTACGGTCGGCTTGCGCACGTGGTGGTCTCTGAGCACTGGTGGGGCACGTCCGAGTGTCGCCGCGACAGCACGAGACGTGCGGCAGGCAGGCAACACGACAGAGCCAGCAGACACGAGCAGGCAGCAGTGCAGCCAACATGCGGACGACAGCCGCCGCCTTCGTGCTGCTCACCGCCTCCTCGGCGTTCGCCAGGATCTCCTTCTGCGGTAACTATTCTGCCGCCTCACAGCCGTCCACTGTTTATTCTGGCTCACGCGTAACCTCTCGATCGACGAGTGATACGTACAGTGGCGTAGCTATGCCACCAAGGGCCCCGGGGCAAAGGTGACATTGGGGCCCTCTTTACTCTTATACTGCACAGATGCAAAACTTCTTCATCATCAGCACCTTACCGCCCACTGCAAGACATAATAAGGCAAACCTAAAGACTACTAAGTAAATATTATGTGACAGGCAGCAGATAATATTTAATCATACTCTCTAATATAATTGCGAATGTCTGTTTGTTAAGTTTCCACGCAAAAGTTGAATGAAATTTTGCAGAGGGATAGATTGGGAACTGGGTAGGACGAAAGATAAACGACCTCTTGGTATAGTTTCCGAAGTTGCTTCATAGTAGGTGAATGAAGTCGCAGGCATAATCTAGTAAAAAATAAACAATGAAGAAGTATTACTTAACCATGAAAACATGCCCCCCCCCCCCCTGCTGCGAAGCAAACCGGGAACAGTCAAGTCCGCGCTGACAGCAGGCGGACTGTTGTCAGTGGCGACATCTCACTGTCGCTAAACTCCTCTCTGAGAGGTCATTCCTCCGTACCGAGCAGCCTAATTTCGTTGATAGCCCAATCAAAGAAGGAAAATAGGGGAAATATTCGTGTAGGATGGTTTCAGAAAAGAAAGTTGCCGGATTTTGTTTGATGGAATACTTTGGTTTGAGCAGTGCCCCTACCAGCCATCATGAAGTATATATTAATGTCTGACCAGGAAAAAGTAATAAGTAAAATAACTAAGTTGACATCTTCGCTTATTATAGTGGCAGTGGGGTACAGGGTAGTGTCTTGAATGCACAATTTACTGTTGTGACAAAGTAACCATATTTTCTCTTCTTCTTGCACGAATTTCAGAGTGCAATTGGTTACAGCACTTCATTGGGATCTATGATTATGGAGCACACCCTTGGGGAATTCACTACACAAACTGTTGAGTTACCATAATAATACCGTTCTGTAATAATACATTGTACAGACTTCATATTCAAATGTGGTCACACTGTCTACTGTCAAACACCGTGCTAGTAATTCAGCACCATTCACTGTTATTTCGCAAAGATTCAACCGACAATACGCTGACTATGGCAGTGTCCACGTCTTAGCGGACAAGCAAAGGACCTTGTTATGTTTAATTCTGGGGTGCGAATAATTTTTCGATTTCACTTCGTGCGTTTGAGGTTTGTTGGTCAGGGTTCAAAAAGTTCAAAGTCGGAAAACCTTCATCCAACTAAATTATTATATACAATAGCACTTCGATTATCCGAAGTAATTGGGGAACATGAAAGTGTTCAAGGATCTACGGTAACTTTTTTCGACCGTCGCTCACGTAGGCCGAGGGGCCCCTGGAGCTCGGGGGCCCCGGGGCACTGCCCCGCCTAGCCCTAAGGTAGCTACGCCACTGGATACGTACCCAGGCCCAGGTTCACACTCACCTTGAACTTAGTTCCAGGGCGGCGCAAGCCCAAGTGCCGCCCCGTGCGAGCTGCTAAATTGCCGCCCCCCTCACCCCACGATTTTTTGTTTTTCAAAACGTTTGTGGAATTTCATTTATACAAACTATAGGAAATGTCAGCAATCAATTGCAATTTTTGTTTTTGCTTTTCAGATCTACCTAGGTTTCGGCCGCTGAGTGGCCAGTCTCAAAAATGTTCAAATGTTTGTAAATCTATCGGACCAAACTGTGTGGTCATCAGTCCGTAGCTTACAAACTACTTAAACCTAGGTAAACTAACCTACGGACAAACACACACACCCATGCCCCAGGGAGGACTCGAAGCTCCACGGCGAGCAACCGCGCGCTCCGCAGCGAGGCGCCTTAGACCGCTCGGCTACTCCACCGCGGCCTGCCTCAAAAGCTTTTAATATGTGCTTACATGTAAACTGCCAGGTTGTCAGTTACGTTCAGCATGACGGTAGAGATGTGAGCATAAAGCATTGGCAATAGCCACACTGCACCCCAAATATATGTAAGTCTGGAAAATAAAAGCAGAAAATGCGACTGATTGGTGACATTCTCTACAGATTTGAACGAATCAGTCGCTGGGCACCAGCTCAAAAATAGAGTCAAACCTGATTGAAGAAATCTAGCTAATTTTAATAAGCCTTGTGAATTTACGAAAATGTTCAAATGTGTGTGATATCTTGTGGGACTTAACCGCTAAGGTCATCAGTTCCTAAGCTCAGATGCACTACTCAACCTACAATATCCTATGGACAAAACACACGCCCATGCCAGGGGATGACACGAACCTCCGTCGGGACCAGCCGCACAGTCCATGACTGCAGCGCCTTAGACCGCTCGGTTAATCCCGCGCAGCATGAATTTATAAAATTAACATAAATAAACATTTCTCAATTGTTGTGAACAGATAATGTATTCAACGGAAAACCGTATACAGTAAATAAATGGTAAAGTTATAGTATGCGAGAGGTATTGTCAAACAGAAGTGCTGGTCACAGTTTAATTGTTGCTCATATGCAGGTGCAGACAGGTGTCTCATGACTCAAAAACCAAAACGTTTGACTATCACTCAGAAACGGATAGCAAAAAATTTGAATCACGTCAAAATCCAACATATGCCATGCTTACTACCAATGTCTTTATCCCGTGTTATTACTTGCAGCGTATTTACCCATTCGGAATACTTTTAGTCATCGCAGGTGTTAGGACTTGTTTGACTAGTAATGTTCAACGATTTTTATCCATAATGCGGGAAGAATAAAACACTCGGAAACTTCCATTGAAGGGATTAGCAAAATTGCTTGAGACTTAACACATAATCGCAGTATCGAACATTGCATTTGAATTTCCAAATTAGATTTCGTCTTCTGCAATATTAGTTGTGAGTAAACGCAAGGCGCGTAACAGACTGGCAACGCTCCATAAGAAAATACTGGCCTGTGGCGTGTACGCCAGACTGCTTCCCACAGTGTAAACACGACGGCACTGCCACAGTGGCGAGCAAGAAATCAGTCCTCCTCCCTCCCCTTGTTCAACAGGGGCGGCCGACAGGAAGTCGAGGCGCCTTGCCTTGCCACGGTTCCCGAAGCCGCTACTTCCGAGGTTTGGTTTCGAATCCCCTCTTGGACATGAATGTTGAGTTTGTCCAAAAAAAAAAAAAAATAAATAAATAAATAAATAAATAAAGGGGGACGGCAGATTTTTCGCCCCTCGGAAAGTGCCGCCCTGTGCGGCCGCACGTTTCGCACGAGCCTTGCGCCGGCCCTGCTTAGTTCGCTCCGCAAGGAGAGCACTCCGGATTTGGTATACCGCTTGAGGCTTGCCGAACTCCGTTCGCGGTTCGATAATGCCGTATTTATCTACACTGATGGTTCCAAGAGCACTGACGGTGTCGGATCTGCCTCCCTCGTCGGGGACAACCGTTTCCAATACAAGCTCCCTGACCGGTGCTCAAATTTCACGGCTGAGCTCTTTGCCCTCCACCAGGCCGTTTTGTATACCTGCCGCCACCTTTCTATGGCATCTGTTCGGACTGCCTTAGTGCCCTGCAGAGTCTTAAGGACCCTCTCTCGACCCATCCTCTCGTGTATCGAATCCAACGCTCCCTCCAGTTGCTAGCAGATGACAGCTGTCACGTTTCTTTCCTGTGGGTCCCTGGCCACGTGGGTGTGGCCGGGAATGAGCAGCTCTTTTGCCTCGCATGGCTACATTTTACGTCCCATCGGACGATGTTCAATGGGCTCTTCGCCGGAGTATCGTGTCGTCCTGGCACAGTGCGTGGTTCTCACTGTACGACAATAAATTGAGAACTGGAAAACCGATCCCGACCGCTTGGAGGACCTCCTCACTCCCCTTCGGCGAGAGGAGGTCATCCTGGCCCGGTTGCGGATCGGTCACTGCCGATCCTGCACCGCTGTGCTCCTGCGGTGAATTGCTAACGGTGCGGCATGTTTTACTGTCTTGTGTTAATTTTCATCATCTCCATGTAGCCCTTCACTTTCCGTCTACTCTGGAAGAAATTTTAGCTTATGACACACGAGCAGCAGCTCGAGTTTTGCGTTTTATCGACGTGGCCAATTTATCAAAGGATATTTAATCCTTTTAATTATTTTTTATCTTTTGTTTTTAGCCTTCTCTTGATATTCTAACTGGCAGATACCAATTTTTTAAGATCTAGCGAATTTCTGTTCTTCTCTGGGCGCTAATAACCTTTAACAATTGTGCGCCCTAAAAGCACAAAAAGAAATAAATAAATAAATCAAATAAAAAAAAATAAAAACTGAAACGTACCAGGAGAGCTTGTGGCAAAAATTGGGGCCTGTGCCCCAAGGGTATACACTGGACATACACCACGGTTTCCAGAATGAAACTTTTCACTCTGCAGCGGAGTGTGCGCTGATATGAAACTTCCTGACAGACTAAAATTGTGTGCCGGAACCGGGTCTCGAACCTGGGACCTTAGCCTTTCGCGGGCAAGCGCACTACCGACTGTGCTATCCCAACACGACTCATGACTCTTTAGCCGGCCGCGGTGGCCGAGGGGACTGAGGCGCTCCAGTCACGGTCTGCACGGCCACTACGGTCGGGGGTTCGAATCCCCCCTCGGACATGGATATTTGTGCCGTCCTAGTTCGCAAGTAGTTCATAAGTAGTTTATAAGTTTAAGGACTGATGACCCCGTAGTTAAGTCCGATAAGCTTAACAAACATTTGAACATTTTTTCACGACTCTTTCGTATTGTCACGATACAGGGGAGACAGCGTTACGGAAATGATACAGGATCTGGGATGGGAATCATTACAACAACGGCGCTTATCGCTGCGGCGTGGGCTACTTGCGAAACTCCAATTGCCAACATTCTCCTCCGAATGCGAAAATATATCGTTAACTCCCACTTACATAGGTAGAAATGATCAACAGAATAAAATACGAGAAATCGGAGCTCGAACAGAGAGATACAGGTGTTCTTTTTTCCCGCGTGCTATTAAAGAATGGAATGGGAGATAAATAGTATAATTGTGGTTCAATGAACCCTCTGCCAGGCACTTAAATGTGATTTGCAGAGTATCGCATGTAGATGTCGACGATGCCGCCTCACAACTTGACTTCCGCCTGTACCTCGCCTCCTACTTTCCAAATTTCACAGAAGCTCTCCTGCGAACCATTCAAGACTAGCACTCCTGGAAGAAAGGATATGGTGGAGACATGGCTTAGCCACAGCCTAAGGGATGATTCCAGAATGAAACTTTCACTCTGCAACGGAGTGTGCGCTGATATGAAACTTCCTGGCAGACTAAAATTGTGTGCCGGAACCGGGACTCGAACCTGGTACCTTTCCCTTTCGCGGGCAAGCGCACTACCGACAGTGCTATCCCGACACGACTCACGATGCCGCCTCACAACTTTACTTCCGCCAGTACCTCGCCTCTTACTTTCCAAATTTCACAGAAGCTCTCCTGCGAACCATTCAAGACTAGCACTCCTGGAAGAAAGGATATGGTGGAGACATGGCTTAGCCACAGCCTAAGGGATGATTCCAGAATGAAACTTTCACTCTGCAACGGAGTGTGCGCTGATATGAAACTTCCTGGCAGACTAAAATTGTGTGCCGGAACCGGGACTCGAACCTGGTACCTTTCCCTTTCGCGGGCAAGCGCACTACCAACTGTGCTATCCCGACACGACTCACGATGCCGCCTCACAACGTTACCTCCGCCAGTACCTCGCCTCCTACTTTCCAAACTTCACATAAACTCTCCTGCGAACCATGCAAGACTAGCACTCCTGGAAGAAAGGATATGGTCGAGACATGTCTTAGCCACAGCCTAAGGGTTGTTTCCAGAATGAAACTTTCACTCTGCAGCGGAGTGTGCGCTGATATGAAACTTCCTGGCAGACTAAAATTGTGTGCCGGAACCGGGACTCGAACCTGGTACCTTTCCCTTTCGCGGGCAAGCGCACTACCGACTGTGCTATCCCGACACGACTCACGATGCCGCCTCACAACGTTACCTCCGCCAGTACCTCGCCTCCTACTTTCCAAACTTCACATAAACTCTCCTGCGAACCATGCAAGACTAGCACTCCTGGAAGAAAGGATATGGTGGAGACATGTCTTAGCCACAGCCTAAGGGTTGTTTCCAGAATGAAACTTTCACTCTGCAGCGGAGTGTGCGCTGATATGAAACTTCCTGGCAGACTAAAATTGTGTGCCGGAACCGGGACTCGAACCTGGTACCTTTCCCTTTCGCGGGCAAGCGCACTACCGACAGTGCTATCCCGACACGACTCACGATGCCGCCTCACAACTTTACTTCCGCCAGTACCTCGCCTCTTACTTTCCAAATTTCACAGAAGCTCTCCTGCGAACCATTCAAGACTAGCACTCCTGGAAGAAAGGATATGGTGGAGACATGGCTTAGCCACAGCCTAAGGGATGATTCCAGAATGAAACTTTCACTCTGCAGCGGAGTGTCCGCTGATATGAAACTTCCTGGCAGACTAAAATTGTGTGCCGGAACCGGGACTCGAACCTGGTACCTTTCCCTTTCGCGGGCAAGCGCACTACCGACTGTGCTATCCCGACACGACTCACGATGCCGCCTCACAACTTTACTTCCGCCAGTACCTCGCCTTCTACTTTCCAAATTTCACAGAAGCTCTCCTGCGAACCATTCAAGACTAGCACTCCTGGAAGAAAGGATATGGTGGAGACATGGCTTAGCCACAGCCTAAGGGATGATTCCAGAATGAAACTTTCACTCTGCAGCGGAGTGTCCGCTGATATGAAACTTCCTGGGAGACTAAAATTGTGTGCCGGAACCGTGACTCGAACCTGGTACCTTTCCCTTTCGCGGGCAAGCGCACTACCGACAGTGCTATCCCGACACGACTCACGATGCCGCCTCACAACTTTACTTCCGCCAGTACCTCGCATCCTACTTTCCAAATTTCACAGAAGCTCTCCTGCGAACCATGCAAGACTAGCACTCCTGGAAGAAAGGATATGGTGGAGCCAGGGGAAAGCAATAGGGTAATGCTATTGTGGGTCCCTGGCCACTCGGGGATCAGTGGCAACGAACATGCCGACAGATTAGCCAGGAAGGGGACAGAGACTCAATTTATTGGACCGGAACCTGTCCTGACAATCACCAAGGCAATGATCAAATTGGAGCTACTTAACTGGCTCAGAAGAAAGCACGTAGAACATTGGACCAAAGGCTATCAACAAAAACATGGCAAGGTTATGATGCCAAAGCCATGTTTTAAAAGATGCTCTGCAATCCTGGGCCTGAACAGGAGTGAGATTAGACTCACGGTTGGATTGTTGACAGGCCATGGGAATTTCAAAAAAACACCTACATACAATGGGAATAACACACGAGGACCCGAAATGTAGGATCTGTGAAGACGGTGATGAAACTGCATCACATCTAATCTTCGAGTGCATTGCATTGGAGAGTAAAAGGCGCAGAACATTTGGGACAACCAGACCCGAAGAAATTGTGTCTAATAAAGAACTGGTAAAGGGACTCCTTGCACCGTTCAAGGGCAGTGGTTGGCTTTACTAGATATACATGGAGCGATACCGCACAATAAACTTAGTTTCGGTGCGGGCAGTGACGGGTTGGACCAAGACTCTTTGGCTTCCCTGAAAAAATCAATTCAACTGCTGCCTCACCTCCGGCCATTACTTATTCTGGCTCACACGGAACCTCTCGATCGACGAATGATACGTACCCAGGCACTGAACGTCCACAGGTCACCCCAATGTTCATCAGAAGCAGTAGCAGTAACTCACTAACGACGAGAGGACGCCCATTCGCCATCACCTAATTCCTCCAAATTTATGGTACGTGTAGGGCGTGGTGAGACATGAAAGTGCCCTAAGAGGGAACTCCAGATGGCCAAGCGTTTAGGAAATGCGGGACATAGCAAAAGGTATTTGCGGTGTAGAGAAGCAGCTGAGAGAGCTAAATACGAAAAAGTCTGCTGGTCCGGATGGAATACCAGTTAGGTTTTACAAAGACTATTCTGCAGCGTTGGCCCCCTACTTAGCTTGCATTTATCGCGAATCTTTAATTCAGCCCAAAGTTCCTAGTGATTGGAAAAAAAGCGCAGGTGACTCCCGTTAATAAGAAAGGAAAGAGAACTGACCCACACAATTACAGGCCAATATCGTTGACATCAGTTTCATGTAGAATTTTGGAGCATATTCTCAGTTCGAATATAGTAAATTTCCTTGAAACGGAAAAGCTTATTTCCATGAAGCAGCACGGGTTTAGGAAACATCGTTCATGTGAAACTCAGCTTGCCCATTTCTCACATGACATCTTGTGAGCAATGGATGAAGGGCAACAGGCGGATTGTGTTTTTCTCCACTTCAAAAAGGCGTTAGACGCGGTGCCACACTGTAGACTGCTAACGAAGATACGAGCTTATGGAATAGGTTCACAGATTTGTGACTGGCTGGAAGACTTCCTAAGTAATAGAACGCAGTACGTTGTTCTCGACGGCGAGTGTTCATCAGAGACGAGTGTATCGTCAGGCGTGCCCCAGGGGAGTGTGAAAGGACCGCTATTATTTTCTATCTATATAAATGATCTGATGGACAGAGTAAGTTGTAATTTGCGGCTGTTTGCTTATGATGCTGTGGTGTATGGGAGGGTGTCGTCTTCAACTGACTGTATTAGCATACAGGATGACAGACAAAATTTCTAGTTGGTGCGAAGAATGGCAGTTAGCTCCCAATGTAGAATA
This sequence comes from Locusta migratoria, assembly GCA_026315105.1. Taxonomy (NCBI): domain Eukaryota; kingdom Metazoa; phylum Arthropoda; class Insecta; order Orthoptera; family Acrididae; genus Locusta; species Locusta migratoria. The sequence continues at coordinate 53,357,816 of CM048753.1, read as the reverse complement.
ATGTAAGGTGATGCGCATGAGTAGAAAAAACAAATTCCATAATGTTCGAGTACAGCATTAGTAGTGAGCTTCTTGATGCTGTCGCGTCGTTCAAATATCTAGGCGTAACATTGCAGAGCAATGTGAAATGGAACGAGCATTTAAGGACAGTTGTGAGTAAGAGGACAGCCGACTTCAGTTTATTGGGAGAATTTTGGGAAGATGTGCTTCACCTGTAAAGGAGACCGCGTATAAAACGCTTGTACGACCACGTCTTGAATATTGCTCAAGTGTTTGGGATCCGCAGCAGAACAGTTTAAAGGAAGACATAGAGGCGGTTCAGAGATGAGCAGCTAGATTTGTTACCGGTAGGTTCGACCAATGCGCGAGTGTCACGGAAATGCTCCGACAACTCAATTGGGGATCGCTGGAAGGAAGACGACGTTATTTTCGTGAATTTCTGTTAAGTAAATTTAGAGGGCCGGAATTGGATGGTGAGTGTAGTACGATCTTGCTGCCGCCTACTTACATTTCGCGTAAAGATCACAAAGACAAGATAAGAGAAATTAGGGCTCGTATGGAGACATATAGGCATTCTTTTTTTCCCTTGTTCTATTTGGGAGTGGAATAGGAAAGGAAATGCCTAGTTCTGGTACAGTGTACCCTCCGCCACGCACCTTACGGTGAATTGCGGAGTATGTATGTAGATGTAGAATAGAAGGAAGTTTGATACTGCCCCTGTGACGGCGTATTTAGGAAGCGGTGTTTGGCTCAGGGGAACCGCACGGAACATTGCTGTACACGACGTATTGCGCGTGCCGCGGTGGAGTAGCCGAGTGCTCTAAGGCGCCTCGCTGCGGAGCGCGCGGTTGCTCGCCGTGGAGGTTCGAGTCCTCCCTAGGGTTGCCAGATCTCCGGGCGCCGGAGTGCCCGGGTTTGGAATGAATTCTCCGGGTCTACGGGCCAATGTTCTCATCTCCGGGCTTGAATGTAACCTTCATCTTAACTTTTTTTTACGACGCTTTTTAAGTACTATGCTCACGTAGCGACGATCTACGTCGAACTTAACGTAACTTTTTTTAAGGTCGAACACCACATCCATGCCCTAGGGAGGGATTCGAACCTTTGGCGGGAGCAGCCTCGCGCACCGTGGCAAGACGCCTCAGTGCGCTCGGCCATTCCCGGCCGGCTCCTCTCTAGTAATTATGAATAACTTTATATAAATGTCAATTTCTTATTGCAGCAAAACGCTACTTTTCTATTCTTCCTCTGAAAAGTTTTCATTCTTGCGTCGGTAGTAATCGGCTAGCGCATTATTAAGCAAACACTGTTGGGGCAACGTGTCAACTGGCGACGTCTATTATTTGTGTTCGTTCGTTCATTGTTTGTTATCCGTTTACCGGCAATTTTTGGAATACTCGGATCGTGTGTGAACAGACAAGCTTACATTAACTCAGATTAGTGAGTAATAACAGTGAAATGAAGAGACGGTATCTAAGTTCGTTCCGTGAAGAATGGTTGCATAAAGAGTGGCTACAAAAAGTCGATACTGATGAGTGTATGTGTAAGTGCAGAATATGCAGTATCTGATTTACTGTTAAGTACGGCGGAGTGAAAGCTGTAAATAAACATTTACAATCAGAAATACACAAAGCGATTATTACTACACAAAAGAAGAATCAGTCGCTTCTTAATTTCTTGCCGAAACAATTTTCTGCACAAGACGACAATCCTGGTTGGGAAGGGGGGGGGGGGGGGCACGTCTGGTCTCCGGGCCTGCCTCGTCTTCAAACTGGCAACCCTAGTCCTCCCTGGGGCATGGGTGTGTGTGTTGTCCTTATGTTAGTTTACCTAGGTTTAAGTAGTTTGTAAGCTACGGACTGGTGACCACGCAGTTTGGTCCGATAGATTTACAAACATTTGAACATATTGCGCCCTGATTGTAAATATTACCCCGAAGCCAAGCATAACAGTTACACTTGGCTTCTTGGACAGTTTATTTATTATGCGACTAACCGGAAAGCTCCTACCTTACAAGATTTCATACTCTGTATTAACGACCAGCATTACGTTCTACAAAATCGTTCCAAATACAGGAATTTGTTCCAAAACTGTTTAAAGGTTTCACTTACGAATTGAATATCATTTTCATTTCTTTCAAATACAAGATTTTTTCTGTCTTCTTCCAACACGAAGAGTGGGTAGTTATTATTCATTCCACAGAGCATCATTTTAGTTTTGTATTATGATTTAAAGGGAAGACGCAACTGATTTAATTTGCGATACAACACTGGTACCTACAGTAGAGGAATTCTTGTTTATGGCATTTGAAGCCGACGCCGAAGAAGGCAAACATTAGTGAGCGCAAAAAAAAAAAAAAAAGAAAAGAAAAAAAACAGTCATCATCATTAGATACTGATTATGCCTTTCAGCGTTCAGTTTGGAGCATAGTACCTCTAATAAAATTCCTCCATGATCCCCTATTCAATGCTAACATTGATGCCTCGTCTGATGTTACGCCTTTTACTTCAAAATCATTCTGCACCGAATCTAAGTACTTTCTTCTTGGTCTACCTCGACTCCTCTTACCCTCCGCTGCCGAGCTCATGAGTCTCTTAGGTAACCTTGCTTCTCCCATGCGTGTAACATGACCCCACCATCTCAGTCTGTTCGCTGTAACTGTTTCATCTATGGTGTTCATTCCCAGCTTTTCTTTGATTTCCTCATTATGGACACCCTCCAGCCATTGTTCCCATCTATTGGTACCTGCAATCATTCTTGCTACTTTCATATCTGTAACCTCTATCTTATGAATCAGGTAACCTGTATCCACCCAACTTTCACTCCCATACAACAAAGTTGGTCGAAAGTACTAAGTTAGCAGTGCAAAAAAAAAAAAAAAAAAAAAAAAAAAAAAAAAAAAAAAAAAAAGTAGCGGTAAAAGATCGGATCCATATTGACAAGGTCGCGGGTTCGACTCCATCCAGCGGCAAATACTTTTCTGCTCCTGGGCAATGCATATACATATCGTTCCCATAGTGAACAAAGGTAATGGAATGCAGTCTTTCAAATTCTGAAATCAGCAGGAATAAAATTACAGGGAACGAAGGGTTATTTACAATTTGCACAAAAACCAGACAGAAGTTAACAGGGTTGAAGGGCATGAAAGGGATGCAGAGGTTGGGAAGGGAGTAAGACAGGGTTGTAGCCTTTCTCCAATGTTAGTCAATTTGCACATCGAGCAAGCTACAAAGGAAAGCAAGGAGACATTTGGAAAAGGAATTAAAATTCAGGTTGAAGATATATAGACATTGCGTTTTGCCGAATACATTGTAATTTTGTCAGAAAACGACATGGGAGAACAGTTGAACGGGATGGACAGTGTGCTGAAAGGTGTATACAAGATGAACATTAACAATAATGAAACAAGGGTAATGCAATGCAGTCTTAAAAAATCAAGCGATGCTGAAGGAATTAGATTAGGTTTTATAATGGTCTGACATAAATTTCGGAGCCAGGTTTTAAAATGTAAGACGTACCCAGGGGCAGATACAGACTCTGACCATAGCTTATTGGTTATGGATTGTAGGCTGAAACTGAAAATGCTGCAGAAAGGTAGGAAAATAAGGAGCTGGGACCTGGATAAACTGAAGGAACCTGAAGATCTTGAGAATTTCCGAGGGAGCTTTAGACAACAATTGACAGAAACGGGGGAAAATAAAACAGTAGAGGAGGAATGGGTAGAATTGAGAGATGAAATAGTGAAGGCAGCAGAGGACAAAACAGGTAAGAAGGCAAGACCTACAAAAAATCCTTGGATATCACAGGACATACTAAATTTAATCGATGAAAGAAGAAAATATAAAAATACAGTAAATGAAAGAGGCAAAATGGAGTACAGACGCCTAAGAAATGAGATTGACAGGAAGTGCAAAATGGCTAAGCAGGAGTGGCTAGAACGCAAATGCAAGGATATAGAAGATTGTATAATTAGGGGAAAAATAGATACTGCCTACAGGAAAATAAAAGAGATAAGAAAAACAGCTGTATGAATATCAAGAACGCTGATGGAAAGCCAGTTCTCAGCAAAGAATGGAAAGCTGAAAGGTGGAAAGAGTATAGAGAGAGGCTCTACGAAGGAAGTGGAGAAGAAGTAGATGAGGATGAAATAGGAGATACTATACTGTGAGACGAATATGACAGAGCACTGAAGGACCTAAGTCGAAACAAGGCCCATGGAGTAGATGACATTTCCTCAGAGCTACTGGAGTCTCTGGGAGAACCAGCCATGACAAAACTGTTTCACCTCGTGTGTAAGTTGTATGAGACAGGCGAAGTACCCTCAAATTTTAAGGAAAATGTTATAATCCCCATTCCAAAGAAAGCAGGCGCAGACAGGCGTGAAAACTACAGAACCTTGTAATAAGTCATGGTTACAAAATATTAACACGATTAAGAAAAGGCAAACCTCCATATCTAGTTTTTGTAGATTTGGAGAAGGCTTTTGACAATGTTGATTGGAATAAACTCTTTCAAGTTCTGAAGCAAGCAGGAGTAAAATATAGGGAGCGTAAGTTTATTTACAACTTCTACAAAAATCAGACAGCGGTTGTCAGAGTTGAAGGACATGAAAGGAATGCAGTGGTTGGAAAGGGAATAAGACAGGGTTTGTAGCCTTTCTCCAATGTTATTCAATTTGTACATTGAGCGAACTATAATGGAAAGCAAGGAGAAATTTGGAGAAGGAATTAAAGTTCAGGGGGAAGAATTAAAAACATTGCGGTTTGCCGACGACATAGTAATTCTGTCAGAGACAGCAAAGGACCTGGAAGAGCAATTGAACGGAATGGATAGTGTGCTGAAAGGTGCATATAAGATGCAGATTAACAAGAGCAAAACTAGGGTAACGGAGTGCAGTCTAAGAAAATCAGGTGATGCTGAAGGAATTAGATTTGGTAACGAAACAATAAAGGAGGTAGATGAGTTTGGTTACTTGGGCAGTAAAATAACGAATGATGGTCGTAGTAAAGAGATATAAAATGCAGAATGGCAATGGGTAGAAAAGCATTCTTGAAACAGAGAAATTTGTTAACATGGTATATTGATTTAAGCCTAAGGACGTCCTTTCTGAAGGCATTTGTATGGAGTGTTGCCTTGTATGGGAGTGAGACATGGACGATAAACAGTGCGGACAGGAAGAGAATAGGCGCTTTTGAAATGTGGTGCTACAGATGAATGCTGAAGATTAAGTGGGTTGATCGCATAACTAACGAGAAGGAACTGAAGACAATTGTGGAAAAAAGGAATTTCAGAGGCTCAGGCGGATCCGTGACCGTGTAGGCTGCAAATTCCTCGATTTGTGCCAAAGGATGGTGGGTTTTCGGGTTCCGCTAAATAGGTCGGGATTCCACTACATGCAGGAAGCGGCTACACGGGTACTGGGGCTGTGTGACGTGGCCTGGGCGTTTTTCTTTTAGACCAGAGGACTTTGGGGAAAAGCGAATTGGGCAATCTCAAAAAGCTACATGGGGATCACAGTAGAGATGTAGATCTAAGTGATATAGGTAAAACAGTTGTAGCGTAAGGTGGTACAAATTCGATATAGGTACAATTCTGATCAATATAAATCTTCGCGCCATTTGTCAGTCTCGTAGTGTCTTGTTGTGAGGCGTTGTAGCGTAGCAGGTTTCTACAGCTCCTCCTGTCTTTTCCAAGAATACACCACTTTGTCCTAAGGAGAGATAAATTGTTTCACGTTAGGAGGTAAGTGAAGCTACTTAGTCTAAAGCGCTCTTATAAACTTTCTAGTTAAGGGTGACTAGATTCTTTATCCAAAATGCAATGTTTGGTACAACGAAGTATGCGTTGGTGCCTGACGGAAAAAGTGCTTTTTATCTGGAAGATGCCCTTAGTCAAAATTCTACTAGGAAGTGATCACAATTGTACCTAGTGTGGTACATTTTTGATCGATTTTTCTCAATTCTGTATCTTTTTTTTTTTTTTTTTTTTTTTTTTTTTTTTTTTTTTTTTTTTTTTTTTTTTGTCTGTACCGACATTTGTAATTGTCTAATATTTGTGTTACATATTAGTTAAACATCCAAGAACATGTTCTATAATTAAAATTACATATTTTCTCAATATATTTCCAGTTACAATAACATTTGTCCGAAATGATTGAAATTGTACCACCTTACCCTAAATTGTCGTAGCTGTGTCGGGAAAGTACCAGAACTCCAAGCGTTAATAGAAAGCACCGAAACACGTCATTGTAGGCAGTGAACGTTGGCTCAAGCCGGAAATATGTTCAGCAGAAGTTTTTACAAAAGATCTAACGGTGTTCAGAAAGGATAGATTAAACAAAATAGGTGGAGGCGTGTTTGTCGCTGTCAAAAGTAGTCTTTCGTGTATCGAAGTTGATAGTTCCTGCGAGCTATTATGGGTAGAGGTTGTACCTGAAAATGTAATCTCTATCTCTATATATAAAAGGAAGTGTCCCGATTGACTGACTGACTGACTACTCATCATCGCCCAGCCCAAACCACAGAAGATAGAAACTTGAAATTTGTGGAGGTTGTTGATCTTACTCTGTAGGCGTCATTTAAGAAGCTATTTTTCGATATTCCGTCCGTAAGGGGGTGAAATAGGGAATGAAAAGTTTTTTTGAAAATACGTAGCTATTTAGGCAATTTTGAAGCTAGAACTACAAAATTTCGAATTTTAATTCAGGGTTTGAATTTAAAAGACACGTCTTTCGGCATTGTTTGAAATTCGACAAATAAGGAGGTAAAATAGGTGAAGCAAAAAATTGATTTTCAAAAGTATGTTGCTGTTTACTCAAATTTTAAGCTACAACTACGAAACTTCGGATATGGAATCTTGGTCAGGATTAAAAATTCATGGTTTTTAGTATTTTTGAAAATTCAACAAATAAGAGGGTTAAATAGAGGATCAAAAATTCTTTTTGAAAACACGTTGCTATTGATACAATTTTGAAGCTAGATCTGCAAAAGTTGATATTTGTATATTTGGTTAGACGTTAAAAATAAATGTTTCGGTATTTTTGGAAATTCAACCATCAACGGGGTTATATTGGAGAGGAGGTGTTTTTCGAAAATATGTTGCTATTTAGGCAATTTTGAAGTTAGTACTACAAATTTTCGGATTTGGATTCGGGGTTCGAATTTAAAAGACACGTATTCCGGCATTTTTTGAAATTCAACCAATAAGGGGGTAAAATAGAGGACGCAAAAAAAATGAGTTTCAAAAATATGTTGCTGTTAACTCAAATTTTAAGCTATAACTACGAAACTTAGCGTATGGACTCTTGATCAGGATTAAAAAGACACGAGTTTCGGTATTTTTGGAAATTCAAAAAATAACGGGGATCAAAAATTCTTTTCGAAAACACTTTATTGCATTTCACCCCCTTATTGGTCGAATTTCCAAAAATACCGAAACTCGTGTCTTTTAAATTTGAACCCCGAATCCAAATCAGAAAATTTGTAGTTCTAACTTCAAAATTGCCTACATAGCGACATATTTCCGAAAAACACTTCCTCTCCAATTTAACCCCCCTGATGGTAGAATTTCCAAAAATACCAAAACACTTATTTCTTAACGTCTAACCAACTATACAAATATCAATTTTTGCAGCTCTAGCTTCAAAATTGTATCAATAGCAATGTGTTTTCAAAAAGAATTTTTGAACCTCTATTTAACCCTCTTACTCGTTGAATTTCCAAAAATACTAAAAATCATGGATTTTTAATCCTGACCAAGATTCCATATCCGAAATTTCGTAGTTGTAGCTTAAAATTTGAGTTAACAGCTACATATTTTTGAAAATCAATTTTTTGCGTCACCTATTTTACCCCCTTATTTGTCGAATTTAAAAAAAAATGCCGAAATACGTGTCTTTTAAATTCGAATCCTGAATTAAAATCCGACATTTCGTAGTTCGAGCTTCAAAATTGCCTAAACAGCAACGTAGTTTCAAAAAACGTTTCATCCCCTATTTCACTCCCTTACGGACGCAATATCGAAAAATCGCTTCTTAAATGACGCCTACAGAGTAAGATCAACGCCGTGCAAAAATTTCAAGTTTCCATCTTCAGTTGTTTGGGCTGGGTGATGATGAGTCAGTCAGTCAATCGGGATACTTCCTTTTATTTATAGAGATAATGCACTGATTGATCTCTTACCTGTACTTCACGGAAGAGGGTAGACTCCACAGTCTGCAAAAAGCGTGTCGTCAGTAACCACATCAGTAGTATAGCTGTGCCGGTTCCACCCCACTGAGATTCTACCCATGATGCATTGCGCGAGTACCGTTACCCTCCCCCCCCCTACGCTCGGCCAATTGCCTGACCGCAGATCAAAGGATACCGCCACAGGATGATTGATAGGTCTTCCTGGAAGAACGGAAGATGATTGACAGTTTACATTTAGGTCCTTTTGATTCGCTACTTGTCCGACTGCTTTTCAAAGGACGCCGCCATAACGCACTTAAGGATGATTGACAGGTTACAACACCTCCCTCGGCCACACACGACGCCCCGCCCCCCCCCCCCCCGCCCCCCCGCCCCCCCCCTCCACCCCTCGGTGCCGCCACCAGACAAGCGGCACCTCCGACAGGTCCAGACCTGTAGACTCATCGACATGTCTGTACTCGCACCCTGGACCACACACCTGGCCGGTTCGACGCCCCCCTCCACCCCTCGGCACCGCCGCCAGACAGACAGCACCTCCGACAGGTCCAGACCTGTAGACCCCTCGACATGTCTGTACTCGCACCCGCGACCCCTACTCGCTCGGCCGATTGCCGGACCGCCGCCTCCGCCGCAGACAGATGCTACCCCCTCCTCCTCCTCCACGCTAGCGATCGGTTCTCAAAGGACGCCGCCACCCGCCCTACCCGCGAGAACAAACAATACCGCGACGATTGTCTTGACCGCACCGACACCGCCCCCGCCGGCCGACCCCTGCTCTCTTTTTACGGCGACCGCGCCCCGACAGGTCAGCAGCCAATTAAATTGCATATTTATTATTATTAAGCGCGCCGCAGCGATCCGCACGCCAGATCTCGATTTATGTAACAACAACAATTTCCGCCGTTTATTATTATTATTCTTGGAAAAAAATAAAGCTACCATAGTGTTCTTCGTATGCTTTAGAACAGAAATGCTTAGCTGGTCTCGTATACTACAGCATGTAGTAGTATTAAATATTAAAACTCGTATGCAAAATTTGCAAGTAAGAATTTACACTCCCATCTCTCTCCACGCTCTTTGCATAGACTACAACCGACAGACGTGTTTAATAATAATAATAATAGCGCAGGTTACGGTAACGAACGCCACAAACTTACGTATCCATCTTAACATATACTCTTTCGATATACAGAAACAATTCTAACGAAAAGAAAAGAAATTGTTCGTTTTCGGAATTCGACCGCAACCTTAGATCTATAAATGCATCTTAGACGATGCAAGCAACAGCCATCGAACGGAATGTAACTTGTATGCCAACCACTCTTTCGATAAAACAGCACCAGCAGCGGCAAGCAGCAGAAGACGGCATATTGTTTATACAAAAATTCCAAATAACGAAAATCGGCCGTCGCATCTAGCACAACGTCTCTATATATACATATGCAAAGCACCATTAAACTCGTATGCAAAATTTGCAAGTAAGAATTTATCGTTGCGCAAACGCTCCCATCTCTCTCCATGCTCTTCGCTTAGACTACAACCGACAGGCGTGTTTAATAATAATAGCGCAGGTTAGATAATAATCACCACAAACTTACGTATCCATCTTAACATAAACTCTTTCGATATATACAAAAACAATTCTAACCAGAGCCAGCTAACGAAAAGAAAAGAAATGGTCCGTTTCGGAACTCGACTGCAACCTTAGATCTATAAATGTATCTCTTGTTTAGACGATGCAAGCAACAGCCATCGAACGGAATGTAACTTATATGCCAACCACTCTTTCGATAACATAACAGCAGCAGCAGAAGACGGCATATTGTTTATACAAAATTCCAAATAACGAAAAGCGGCAATGACATCTAGCACAAAGTCTCTAAATATACATCTGCAAGCACGGTTAACAATCGTCCAGAACGCAGAGCGCTCTCTCGGCAGACTACATAAAAGGAACATATGCTAAGTGTTTAAACAAAAACACCTAAGTTACATCTCCAAATGATCAAAACCTTCAATGCAGACGCACCATTCTGACAAGGATAGCTCGCATTGCATTTATTTAATGGAGCTAAGCCATGCCGAAAGTTCCGAAATTTAACACTCTAGCGATCTTGCCCTTAGATCGAGATATAGATGCGCCTTCCGAGAGTTCGGGTACTTTAATTTTACCTCTTGTTTCCTTGCTACAGCAGCACACATCCCATCTAAGGAATCTCTATGTCCTGTTACGATGCAAACTACATTTATCTGACACCGATATTCTAGCGCCCCAGAAGACATTTAAACCCTATTGTGCAACGGAGAGTCGAAATAAAGGAAAAATACGTGAAATAATTTACCGATTTCCGACCGTCTACACTAAAACTTTTCGAAATTATTGGCCTAACAACACCCTTATTCGACAATACAGCAACCACAGAACCGAAGTTACCTGCCCAATGCAACACAAATTTCCAGCTCGACCCGCCCTTTACCCACAAAATTCCTACTCCGAACTAAGATTTATTATTTTAATTACAAGTAGATATCTACAACAAACGAAGACGCTAACCTACACGCCACAACACATGATTCTATATAGGACATGGAGTGTTTACAATTTTTTGTTTTGTTTATTACAGTACAACCGAGTACATGCAACGTAATGTTCGCAAACACTTATATCGCAACCAACTCCCGCACACTTCGATCATAACCTGCTCTCTAAGGAATGGATGGGAGTCACACACAGTACAAACACGTCTGTCGTGTGTTCCGCTAATTTCGGCCAGTACAACTATGCGAGACCAATCCCCCCGCCTGTTTACTGTAAAAGCAAATATTTTTCCCCACACTATCTGTTGAAACCGGGCTTGCACATATGCAGTAGCCTCCTTTTAAAAGCATGTGTCTTCGCCATATAACCCAGTTTTCGTTTATCCTTCTTCTTCTTCTTCGGACTTGTGGAATAACGTAGACGATATCTACGTCTGTGGTTAATAAAGTCCTGGGATGCTAAAAAAAATATAGTTCCTTGCTCGACTCTACAAGTAATTTACAGTCGAAACTAAATAAAAACATAATGTCCGAGAGAGCGGTCAATTTTCGGGTACTCTTAATACCCAAGTAATCAAATCTAAAAGCGTTTGCACAGTACAACGGCGTACTTTGTAAATACCGTATCTTCTCTTTTAGAACACTTAAACAATCTTCTTACACAATCCTCCATCCTGGTAATACCATCTTCTCGACCCGGCGAAAAAATAAAAGTCCTAACAATCAACTGCCTGGACTCTTTATAAAATCGATATCTTTGCTTACACCAGGGCTCGTGATTTTTCGACAAATTTATTTTGGTTCTACAATTCGACGCCAACCACGTTAAGCAGTCGTTTCCTCGCCCGCAACCACTTTGATATTGCTCCTCCCATCCGAAAGTCATGCTCGGATACGAACGCCACTCGGTTAAAGTATTGTCCAAAAATCCAGGAGATAGAAGCCATCTACACGAAGCTGCTGCTGTAGTATATATGGGAGCGCCTCCATTAAAAAACATCGATTAGCTGCAGTTTATAAGATATATACCCACAGGACGTATATATTTCCCCCCATGTATTCCAGAAATAGTAACTTCGTCTTATCTCCAACGTTTGCAGTATCGAACTTGCGGAATTTACTACACACACACACACACACACACACACACACACACACACACACACTCGCACTCCATTGGCTACAACTAGCGCACTTTAAGTAACGAAACTATAGGAGTTTTATAAAACACGTTGATTTTCGACGAAAGAATTATGATTTACCGCAGCAGGCATATCCGCTACGTAAACGTGTTGCATACCAGCCGTAAAGTAGCCAACACTAGCATACGATTAAACAGACGATGCTTCGACGAAAGATCAATGCACCACCAAAGTCAGTTTTCTTTACAGCTTTACCGTGACGTATATATTTAGGGTATATCGACACTTTTTACTTACATTCCGTCCTATCTAGCCTAAAGCACTCTCTGCAAGCGCCAAACATTTCCAACACAGTAACAGAACTACACCTTGCAGTCAACACGAACCTACAACAACAGAAGAGTCTAGCCATTCCAACTCGTTTTTTGTCCCAACTAGCATGCTGCAAGCTATGTATACGTTCGTAACAACCCAGACAGAGCTATGCTTACATCCGTCACTAACCCAGTACCAACTCTAAACAAGTTACCACAGATGGTGTTATAACCGCGATCAGTAACAGACAAGATCTCCCAGACACACAGCGTTTTAATAAAGTTTCGATCTCGCTCTCTCTCCGCCCAATAACTACGTTGGTTGCTTGACCTGTCCCTAACATCCAACCACAACTTTGTTTTCCAATGCATAGCCCGGCAGACAATATTTCTGGAACGCTCTCTATCAGCCAATAGACTATATACCTCGAGCATTCGCGCACAAACCACCATCGTATTCCACTCCTTCTAACAAATTATTACTCTCGATAAACATCTGTAACACAGTGTAAAAAAAAAATGAGCGACGTGCACACGCACAGAACAGCTAACAAGAAAAGATCTAGATCCAAGCCAAGTTCTTATAATCCTTACAAGCAGCAACGCAAAATAGTCTACACCATTTCGAACTAATGCAACACCAGATTTTTTTTAACGATCTCCAAGAGCAATCCTTTAGAGACTAAACATACGATTAAATGCACCTCCAATGTAGGTAACTAATCCTCTAACTCGATGCTTATCGACCAAAGAACATTAATTTACCACTGCAATCATCTCCGATACGCTACCCAGAGAAGTCCATTCGTAAACACAGCTAAAAGAAGATATAAATGCCCCACATCCATGCTACGAAGTATCTATATGTATTTCCACAATTGTGGACCACATCTGCGTTGCATCGTATCGCACGACTAAACAGTTCGAAATAGGTACTTCGCGCAAGCTAGCATGCATAATCACATTCCATGTTATTTCTGGCTGTAGGCGAGTGCGGACCTGTTGACTCATCGTAGACGCCGGTTTGGAGCGTGTGTACGTCCTATACATGTAAACATACCTGTCCACGCTCGCACCTGACCCGGAGAAGTTTTCGGTTTAATTTTTCCTGGCCGCACCAGATTCCGAATACAAGAGAGCTATTTTCGCGAAGATAGATTTCCTCGCAGCTGACGCAAGCGATGTTTTTACCGTACGAGCAGTCGTTAAACTTTTATACGCAGATACATATACAGACAGTAGGATGTGCGCAAATTTGCGATGTAGTCTTACAGAAACGAAACGTAGTTTTTTTAGAAATTCGATAAGAAGAAGAAGAACGAAATTTATACAAGATGAACCAATGTGCAATAAGTCAAACCCCATTCCATGCAGCAATGTACCGAGCAACGTCGATTTAAACGAACGCTTTGCTTAACTGTGGAATAGAACAACACAGAATTACACCTCCCTAACAGATACTTTACCGAGGAGTTACTGCTCTTTGCTAACAAGAAACATGTCTTCTGGTATCTTCTCCTAAACCCTATAAGACCGAAACTTTCTACTCGAGAAGCTAGACACAGAATACAACTGTTCTTTATTATGTTCTCGAACTCCATTACATATCTTCGTTTCCTCCTGCACCTTCGGGCAATGCTTCTAGACGAGAACAATCGTGTATTTTAACTTTTCCCATTATTTCCTGGTTATAGCACTATGCGTCGCTATGTGTGTACGTTACCAACTCCTGTAGTAATTTCCGTATGGAACACTAGGTTTTACGATTATTGCAAACAATTGCTTGTTATTCCATCCGTTTTTAACTCTGCAAATAACTGTCCCCAGTCCACCACATTTGGATGCAATGTAGTCCCTTCTCCAAACGATAATGCAATACGTTTTTCGTGTCTTCCGCTGTTTTCGGCCAGTACACCGACGCGTGACCAATCTCCCTGACTGTTTACTGTAAAAAGCAAATATTTTATAAGTCCCAGTCGTAACCAGATTTCTCCACACCCTCCGTTTAAGCCGGGCTTACACATATACCATAGCTTCGTCTTTCTCCAGCATTAGTTTGTACTCGTCCTTTATGACAGTTGCTTTAGCCATATATTCTAGCTTCCTTCTCTTGGTCTCGATATCCGCCATTTCCAGTTTTCTTTTCGCGCACATAAGACATTAACTGCACGTAGCGATGTAATTTCTTTAATGGGGGATGGCTTAAGCCTATGTGATACATTTACTCTTTTCGCTGGGCTTGCAGAATGACATTGTTTGTAGGTACCAGACCTAATTCGGCGATATCTATATCTGGAGGCGGTGTGGAGAACAATGTTCTGGACTGGGAGAAGTATGTTTCCCCTGCATTAATGTAGCTTTTAAGTGTACTACTTATATCGTCTTTGCCGCTGCAAGTATTACGAATCTCCACCTAATTTACAGGTAAACAATGGAAACTAAAAGCTGATAGAACGTAACGTACAAGCTTTTATCGATCTGGAAGGTTTAACCTGTACACCGATCAATTTTCGGGTATTTTTATTACCCCAGTACACAAATTGCAGGACACTATTAAACACTACAAAGCATCTGTTGTCCCAGATGTTTGTTATTCGCCCCCCACATGGTGGAGAAACACTTTGCAGATACCGTTTAAAAAACTTAAAGAGTCTTGCACAAGATCAAAAACACTCTCCATCCGGTAATCGTATATTGTAATACCCCTGTTCTCGACCCAACGACGAAGTAAGTGCTCAAATGCAGCAAGCAGACCTCTATCTCTCTTTTTAGGGTAAATTGGGTCACGGATCACAAAATTCACACCACAACCAGCGGTTTATCCCCTAGTAAGACTCCAGGACGTTCTCCAAATTATGGAGAAAATATTTCCAGACGAAGTACTAAATAACCTCCATATAGGCGAGATTCTAGTTGGGTTCTTCGGGACTTGTGGTATAGAGACAAGTGCGTAGAATCGAATCCTGCATATGACAACGCGACGGTGGCAAGTTCCGAAGAACCCAACTAGAATCTCGCCTATATGGAGGTTATTTAGTACTTCGTCTGGAAATATTTTCTCCATAATTTGGAGAACGACCTGGAGTCTTACTAGGGGATAAAACCGCTGGTTGTGGTGTGAATTTTGTGATCCGTGACCCAATTTACCCTAAAAAGAGAGATAGAGGTCTGCTTGCTGCATTTGAGCACTTACTTCGTCGTTGGGTCGAGAACAGGGGTATTACAATATACGATTACCGGATGGAGAGTGTTTTTGATCTTGTGCAAGACTCTTTAAGTTTTTTAAACGGTATCTGCAAAGTGTTTCTCCACCATGTGGGGGGCGAATAACAAACATCTGGGACAACAGATGCTTTGTAGTGTTTAATAGTGTCCTGCAATTTGTGTACTGGGGTGATAAAAATACCCGAAAATTGATCGGTGTACAGGTTAAACCTTCCAGATCGATAAAAGCTTGTACGTTACGTTCTATCAGCTTTTAGTTTCCATTGTTTACCTGTAAATTAGGTGGAGATTCGTAATACTTGCAGCGGCAAAGACGATATAAGTAGTACACTTAAAAGCTACATTAATGCAGGGGAAACATACTTCTCCCAGTCCAGAACATTGTTCTCCACACCGCCTCCAGATATAGATATCGCCGAATTAGGTCTGGTACCTACAAACAATGTCATTCTGCAAGCCCAGCGAAAAGAGTAAATGTATCACATAGGCTTAAGCCATCCCCCATTAAAGAAATTACATCGCTACGTGCAGTTAATGTCTTATGTGCGCGAAAAGAAAACTGGAAATGGCGGATATCGAGACCAAGAGAAGGAAGCTAGAATATATGGCTAAAGCAACTGTCATAAAGGACGAGTACAAACTAATGCTGGAGAAAGACGAAGCTATGGTATATGTGTAAGCCCGGCTTAAACGGAGGGTGTGGAGAAATCTGGTTACGACTGGGACTTATAAAATATTTGCTTTTTACAGTAAACAGTCAGGGAGATTGGTCACGCGTCGGTGTACTGGCCGAAAACAGCGGAAGACACGAAAAACGTATTGCATTATCGTTTGGAGAAAGGACTACATTGCATCCAAATGTGGTGGACTGGGGACAGTCATTTGCAGAGTTAAAAACGGATGGAATAACAAGCAATTGTTTGCAATAATCGTAAAACCTAGTGTTCCATACGGAAATTACTACAGGAGTTGGTAACGTACACACATAGCGACGCATAGTGCTATAACCAGGAAATAATGGGAAAAGTTAAAATACACGATTGTTCTCGTCTAGAAGCATTGCCCGAAGGTGCAGGAGGAAACGAAGATATGTAATGGAGTTCGAGAACATAATAAAGAACAGTTGTATTCTGTGTCTAGCTTCTCGAGTAGAAAGTTTCGGTCTTATAGGGTTTAGGAGAAGATACCAGAAGACATGTTTCTTGTTAGCAAAGAGCAGTAACTCCTCGGTAAAGTATCTGTTAGGGAGGTGTAATTCTGTGTTGTTCTATTCCACAGTTAAGCAAAGCGTTCGTTTAAATCGACGTTGCTCGGTACATTGCTGCATGGAATGGGGTTTGACTTATTGCACATTGGTTCATCTTGTATAAATTTCGTTCTTCTTCTTCTTATCGAATTTCTAAAAAAACTACGTTTCGTTTCTGTAAGACTACATCGCAAATTTGCGCACATCCTACTGTCTGTATATGTATCTGCGTATAAAAGTTTAACGACTGCTCGTACGGTAAAAACATCGCTTGCGTCAGCTGCGAGGAAATCTATCTTCGCGAAAATAGCTCTCTTGTATTCGGAATCTGGTGCGGCCAGGAAAAATTAAACCGAAAACTTCTCCGGGTCAGGTGCGAGCGTGGACAGGTATGTTTACATGTATAGGACGTACACACGCTCCAAACCGGCGTCTACGATGAGTCAACAGGTCCGCACTCGCCTACAGCCAGAAATAACATGGAATGTGATTATGCATGCTAGCTTGCGCGAAGTACCTATTTCGAACTGTTTAGTCGTGCGATACGATGCAACGCAGATGTGGTCCACAATTGTGGAAATACATATAGATACTTCGTAGCATGGATGTGGGGCATTTATATCTTCTTTTAGCTGTGTTTACGAATGGACTTCTCTGGGTAGCGTATCGGAGATGATTGCAGTGGTAAATTAATGTTCTTTGGTCGATAAGCATCGAGTTAGAGGATTAGTTACCTACATTGGAGGTGCATTTAATCGTATGTTTAGTCTCTAAAGGATTGCTCTTGGAGATCGTTAAAAAAAATCTGGTGTTGCATTAGTTCGAAATGGTGTAGACTATTTTGCGTTGCTGCTTGTAAGGATTATAAGAACTTGGCTTGGATCTAGATCTTTTCTTGTTAGCTGTTCTGTGCGTGTGCACGTCGCTCATTTTTTTTTACACTGTGTTACAGATGTTTATCGAGAGTAATAATTTGTTAGAAGGAGTGGAATACGATGGTGGTTTGTGCGCGAATGCTCGAGGTATATAGTCTATTGGCTGATAGAGAGCGTTCCAGAAATATTGTCTGCCGGGCTATGCATTGGAAAACAAAGTTGTGGTTGGATGTTAGGGACAGGTCAAGCAACCAACGTAGTTATTGGGCGGAGAGAGAGCGAGATCGAAACTTTATTAAAACGCTGTGTGTCTGGGAGATCTTGTCTGTTACTGATCGCGGTTATAACACCATCTGTGGTAACTTGTTTAGAGTTGGTACTGGGTTAGTGACGGATGTAAGCATAGCTCTGTCTGGGTTGTTACGAACGTATACATAGCTTGCAGCATGCTAGTTGGGACAAAAAACGAGTTGGAATGGCTAGACTCTTCTGTTGTTGTAGGTTCGTGTTGACTGCAAGGTGTAGTTCTGTTACTGTGTTGGAAATGTTTGGCGCTTGCAGAGAGTGCTTTAGGCTAGATAGGACGGAATGTAAGTAAAAAGTGTCGATATACCCTAAATATATACGTCACGGTAAAGCTGTAAAGAAAACTGACTTTGGTGGTGCATTGATCTTTCGTCGAAGCATCGTCTGTTTAATCGTATGCTAGTGTTGGCTACTTTACGGCTGGTATGCAACACGTTTACGTAGCGGATATGCCTGCTGCGGTAAATCATAATTCTTTCGTCGAAAATCAACGTGTTTTATAAAACTCCTATAGTTTCGTTACTTAAAGTGCGCTAGTTGTAGCCAATGGAGTGCGAGTGTGTGTGTGTGTGTGTGTGTGTGTGTGTGTGTGTGTGTGTGTGTAGTAAATTCCGCAAGTTCGATACTGCAAACGTTGGAGATAAGACGAAGTTACTATTTCTGGAATACATGGGGGGAAATATATACGTCCTGTGGGTATATATCTTATAAACTGCAGCTAATCGATGTTTTTTAATGGAGGCGCTCCCATATATACTACAGCAGCAGCTTCGTGTAGATGGCTTCTATCTCCTGGATTTTTGGACAATACTTTAACCGAGTGGCGTTCGTATCCGAGCATGACTTTCGGATGGGAGGAGCAATATCAAAGTGGTTGCGGGCGAGGAAACGACTGCTTAACGTGGTTGGCGTCGAATTGTAGAACCAAAATAAATTTGTCGAAAAATCACGAGCCCTGGTGTAAGCAAAGATATCGATTTTATAAAGAGTCCAGGCAGTTGATTGTTAGGACTTTTATTTTTTCGCCGGGTCGAGAAGATGGTATTACCAGGATGGAGGATTGTGTAAGAAGATTGTTTAAGTGTTCTAAAAGAGAAGATACGGTATTTACAAAGTACGCCGTTGTACTGTGCAAACGCTTTTAGATTTGATTACTTGGGTATTAAGAGTACCCGAAAATTGACCGCTCTCTCGGACATTATGTTTTTATTTAGTTTCGACTGTAAATTACTTGTAGAGTCGAGCAAGGAACTATATTTTTTTTAGCATCCCAGGACTTTATTAACCACAGACGTAGATATCGTCTACGTTATTCCACAAGTCCGAAGAAGAAGAAGAAGGATAAACGAAAACTGGGTTATATGGCGAAGACACATGCTTTTAAAAGGAGGCTACTGCATATGTGCAAGCCCGGTTTCAACAGATAGTGTGGGGAAAAATATTTGCTTTTACAGTAAACAGGCGGGGGGATTGGTCTCGCATAGTTGTACTGGCCGAAATTAGCGGAACACACGACAGACGTGTTTGTACTGTGTGTGACTCCCATCCATTCCTTAGAGAGCAGGTTATGATCGAAGTGTGCGGGAGTTGGTTGCGATATAAGTGTTTGCGAACATTACGTTGCATGTACTCGGTTGTACTGTAATAAACAAAACAAAAAATTGTAAACACTCCATGTCCTATATAGAATCATGTGTTGTGGCGTGTAGGTTAGCGTCTTCGTTTGTTGTAGATATCTACTTGTAATTAAAATAATAAATCTTAGTTCGGAGTAGGAATTTTGTGGGTAAAGGGCGGGTCGAGCTGGAAATCTGTGTTGCATTGGGCAGGTAACTTCGGTTCTGTGGTTGCTGTATTGTCGAATAAGGGTGTTGTTAGGCCAATAATTTCGAAAAGTTTTAGTGTAGACGGTCGGAAATCGGTAAATTATTTCACGTATTTTTCCTTTATTTCGACTCTCCGTTGCACAATAGGGTTTAAATGTCTTCTGGGGCGCTAGAATATCGGTGTCAGATAAATGTAGTTTGCATCGTAACAGGACATAGAGATTCCTTAGATGGGATGTGTGCTGCTGTAGCAAGGAAACAAGAGGTAAAATTAAAGTACCCGAACTCTCGGAAGGCGCATCTATATCTCGATCTAAGGGCAAGATCGCTAGAGTGTTAAATTTCGGAACTTTCGGCATGGCTTAGCTCCATTAAATAAATGCAATGCGAGCTATCCTTGTCAGAATGGTGCGTCTGCATTGAAGGTTTTGATCATTTGGAGATGTAACTTAGGTGTTTTTGTTTAAACACTTAGCATATGTTCCTTTTATGTAGTCTGCCGAGAGAGCGCTCTGCGTTCTGGACGATTGTTAACCGTGCTTGCAGATGTATATTTAGAGACTTTGTGCTAGATGTCATTGCCGCTTTTCGTTATTTGGAATTTTGTATAAACAATATGCCGTCTTCTGCTGCTGCTGTTATGTTATCGAAAGAGTGGTTGGCATATAAGTTACATTCCGTTCGATGGCTGTTGCTTGCATCGTCTAAACAAGAGATACATTTATAGATCTAAGGTTGCAGTCGAGTTCCGAAACGGACCATTTCTTTTCTTTTCGTTAGCTGGCTCTGGTTAGAATTGTTTTTGTATATATCGAAAGAGTTTATGTTAAGATGGATACGTAAGTTTGTGGTGATTATTATCTAACCTGCGCTATTATTATTAAACACGCCTGTCGGTTGTAGTCTAAGCGAAGAGCATGGAGAGAGATGGGAGCGTTTGCGCAACGATAAATTCTTACTTGCAAATTTTGCATACGAGTTTAATGGTGCTTTGCATATGTATATATAGAGACGTTGTGCTAGATGCGACGGCCGATTTTCGTTATTTGGAATTTTTGTATAAACAATATGCCGTCTTCTGCTGCTTGCCGCTGCTGGTGCTGTTTTATCGAAAGAGTGGTTGGCATACAAGTTACATTCCGTTCGATGGCTGTTGCTTGCATCGTCTAAGATGCATTTATAGATCTAAGGTTGCGGTCGAATTCCGAAAACGAACAATTTCTTTTCTTTTCGTTAGAATTGTTTCTGTATATCGAAAGAGTATATGTTAAGATGGATACGTAAGTTTGTGGCGTTCGTTACCGTAACCTGCGCTATTATTATTATTATTAAACACGTCTGTCGGTTGTAGTCTATGCAAAGAGCGTGGAGAGAGATGGGAGTGTAAATTCTTACTTGCAAATTTTGCATACGAGTTTTAATATTTAATACTACTACATGCTGTAGTATACGAGACCAGCTAAGCATTTCTGTTCTAAAGCATACGAAGAACACTATGGTAGCTTTATTTTTTTCCAAGAATAATAATAATAAACGGCGGAAATTGTTGTTGTTACATAAATCGAGATCTGGCGTGCGGATCGCTGCGGCGCGCTTAATAATAATAAATATGCAATTTAATTGGCTGCTGACCTGTCGGGGCGCGGTCGCCGTAAAAAGAGAGCAGGGGTCGGCCGGCGGGGGCGGTGTCGGTGCGGTCAAGACAATCGTCGCGGTATTGTTTGTTCTCGCGGGTAGGGCGGGTGGCGGCGTCCTTTGAGAACCGATCGCTAGCGTGGAGGAGGAGGAGGGGGTAGCATCTGTCTGCGGCGGAGGCGGCGGTCCGGCAATCGGCCGAGCGAGTAGGGGTCGCGGGTGCGAGTACAGACATGTCGAGGGGTCTACAGGTCTGGACCTGTCGGAGGTGCTGTCTGTCTGGCGGCGGTGCCGAGGGGTGGAGGGGGGCGTCGAACCGGCCAGGTGTGTGGTCCAGGGTGCGAGTACAGACATGTCGATGAGTCTACAGGTCTGGACCTGTCGGAGGTGCCGCTTGTCTGGTGGCGGCACCGAGGGGTGGAGGGGGGGGGGCGGGGGGCGGGGGGGGGGGGGCGGGGCGTCGTGTGTGGCCGAGGGAGGTGTTGTAACCTGTCAATCATCCTTAAGTGCGTTATGGCGGCGTCCTTTGAAAAGCAGTCGGACAAGTAGCGAATCAAAAGGACCTAAATGTAAACTGTCAATCATCTTCCGTTCTTCCAGGAAGACCTATCAATCATCCTGTGGCGGTATCCTTTGATCTGCGGTCAGGCAATTGGCCGAGCGTAGGGGGGGGAGGGTAACGGTACTCGCGCAATGCATCATGGGTAGAATCTCAGTGGGGTGGAACCGGCACAGCTATACTACTCACATCTCCTGCGTTGCTGTCACCGCCACTGTCTTCATCGGCACCGCTGCTACTGCTACTGCCGTCCCCTAATCTTATTATTAATTCTTCTACCCGTTCTTCTAGTGCACCTTCTCGTTCCCATGCCTCTTCTAAGATGTGCCACGTATGTGTGACAACATTGTCCCATATTTTGGGAGTAATACTGCCTAGTGCTTCACGAACCAAGAATTCTACTTCTTTTAATGAAAAACTTGTATTTCTTTCTGCAACGTACGATTTCACCTGAGCCCACACGAGTTCTATTGCATTAAAATGGCAATGATATAGTGGAAGGTGCAACACTGCGACCATTTTCTTCAGCAATTGTATCAATTTCATAAATGATTTTTCGGCTTTTGTTTTTGTAACACGAGACAAATGATGAACAGGCGACAGATGCCTTGCAGCGACTGAAGCGTGCCACCCCGCGAGACCTCGAGTGGCAGGGTGGCAGGGTGACAACGTGGCACCGTTACCCCGGCAACGTTCACGAATTCCAGAGTTCAGGTTGGTGCTCGAGTTTCCCCTCCATCCTCTGTGGCCCACGTGCGCGAACTGTCAGGGTTGTTCTTTCGGCGGCCCGACTATAGGCACAGAGTAACATAGACAGAGGAGCAGCCCCCCCTAAACCACTGTCCTACGCTCCCCTCGTAGTTCCGTAAGATGCTAGCAGGTGTCAGGCGGTTTCCTGGCTTAGGGTGCCTCTCGCACGTCAGAGGATAGCGTGGAGGGGAGGCTGAGGGGAGAGCTCGTGCCGCCTGCCACGAGGCCACGGCTGTGAGGGGAGGTGGTGGTGGGGACAGCCGCTACCTGCCGCCTGCTCTGGCCAGTTTAAAGGGCTGCTTCTGACCACAGCGCCATCAGGGGACATCTTACGGAATTGCTGGAAACCCTCCCTCCCTGCACCCCTGAGCGTAGGACGGGGCCCTTACGGAGGTTTCCCGTCTGTATATATTGTATATATTTGACTGTGCTATAGGCCACAGTACTTTTGAGACTTTTTACGTGTGAGTGCTGTGAGCAGTGCTAACTGCACGCTGTGTGGTGCAGGTTCTGAGGTGGGTCGCTGCCTGCACGCCGCAGTCAGCCACTGCGACAGCGACGCGCCCCACTGCGTGCTCAAGCGAGGTTCCAAGGCCGCCATCAACATAGCCTTCAGCCCGGGTGAGTCTGCAGACGCTAGCCGACACTCGCAGCCGACTGGCTGAGCTTGTGCAAATTTTGTGTCTTCTTCAAAAATAAAAAGTAAGTCACTTTTAAAAAATGGCATTGCCGGTTTTTAAGGCCCACTACAGGTTCTCCTGTAGTTTCGTTATTTTTAAATGTTTTGGGATAAAAATATTTAAAATATTTGCAGAACACCTGATAGAACATGGACATGAACCATCCACCGTGGAACAAGATATGAAAATTATCAGAACCAATAATCGAGACAGAAAAATCCTGACACTACAAGATACTAAGCTAGTACTTTTTGCTGATGATACAAGTATAGCTATCACACCTCACAAATAGGAATTAACTGATGAAATTGTAAATGATATCTTCCAGAAAGTTATTAAGTGGTTCTCTACAAATGGACTCTCATTAAACTTTGATAAAACCCAGTATATACACTTTCATACACTAAATGGCATGACACCATTAGTAAATTTAGACTTTGAAAATAATCTGTAGCTAAGGTAGAATAGTCAACATTTTTAGGTGTTTGCATTGATGAGGGACCGAATTGGAAGCTGCATATTGAAGATCTCCTGAAACGCCTGAGTTCAGTTACTTATGCTATCAGAGTCATTGCAAAATTTGGTGATATACATCTCAGTAAATTAGCTTACTACGCCTATTTCCATTCACTGCTTTCATATGGGATCATATTCTGGGGCAATTCAACATTGAGTAAAAAAGTATTCATTGCACAAAAGCGTGTAATAAGAATAATTGCTGGAGCCCACCCAAGAGCATCCTGCAGACATTTATTTAGGGATCTAGGGATACTCACTGTAGCTTCACAATATATTATGCTGCCACAAAAGTCTTTGGTCACTTACCAAGTAGCATCAAAAGTCTGACAGATAACCAACTAGTATTTAAAAAGAAATTAAAGGAATTTCTGAATGGCAACGCCTTCTACAATGTATATGAATTGTTAGATAAAACAAAAAACAAAACAAAAAATAAAAAAAATCCTTAAAATATTGATTGTCAAGTGTAGACAACATTTACTAAACTGACACGTTCCACATCATTACGAATTGTCGTATATATGATCTATGGAACAAGTATTAATCTAATCTAATTTAATCTAAAACAAGAAAACTTTCATATACAGAGAGTCCTGGCAATGAATAAGTAAGTGATCAACGATCAGATCAACATAAGTAACAACTCACTGATCAAGCTGGCCGCAAAAACAGTGAAGAACTGTAATGAAACATGAAATGCCCTACCTCTTTCTTCCTCCCGCAACCCTCCCCCTACTCCCATATTCACAAAAAACTAACACAAATAACAACACACACACACAGTCTACACAGAAACAAAAAAAAAAAAAAATAACAGCTGATACACTCAGAGATACAAGGAACACAAACAAGAGACAGACTAAAAGCGACAGTTGGCAACACCAACACTAAACATTGTTAACAAACGTTTAAAAAACGAGTACACAGTGAAGTGGTGATGCAAGGGAATTCATCAAGAACGAAAATATCGAATCCAACTGAAGACCTCACAAACATCTCCATGAAGACACACATGGAATAACACAGAAAACCGTGAGTAGGGCCAAAAACTGGATAATTAAATTAACTTTGCAAAAGCTAGTGGTACAGATGTTGTTTCTAACCTAGTAGATCCGAAGTTTAGAGATTGTAACAAGACTGTTAACTGTCAAACTGTGAAAAATACATATAATATTGCGACTGTACTACAATATTATACAAGAATAGCATGTATTACAGGCCACTGATGATGCTTCACAAATAAAGAAGCGAAACACGTATGGCACACAAAAAAACGCCTTTCATTTAGTTGCTGAAGACGGTAATACACCTCCACTGATTAAAATATAGATATCATAAAGTGGAATTTATAAAACTAATAATATAACTATAATAAGAATTAAAACAATATATTAAATACATAGAAATAATTATTCCAAGGTTTCGTTCTCCAATAATGACGAAAAATACAGGGTGTCTCACGAAAGACGCCTGCCAGGCGTCCGCGGATCGGTTCGGCTCCCGGCCGCCGCCACCGCATCCGCCGGCCATGGCAGCGCCTGGTTCTCGGACTCTATTGTGCTGCGGGCGAATGCATACTGAAAAACACTGCCGTCTGAGTAACCTAAGCTTACCTTTATTTACAGTAGATGTTCAAAATGATGACCCTCTATGGAAAAAGCGGCCTGACATCTCTTGAACAGATTTGCAAACACTCGACGAATTTCGGCTGCCGAAATTTGGGAAATGACTAGTCGAATCCTGTCTTCCAACTCTTCTAGTGTATGGTATAATGTTTACTAGATTATTAAATAATTACAGTTCATTCTACCGATACTCAGCTTTTCAACATTACGATGTACGTAGGTTCTGCTCGCTGCAAAATTATTCACCTGGGGTGTCGTGATAGAAATAAATACTCGTAGGTACAATTTTTCACTTATTATTTAATTTCCAATGAAACTGTTTCTTGCTCCACCAAAACTTTACAACTTCAAACTTGCGTACACAAATTACCACAACAACACAGACTGACATAGATTCTAAAGTGCTTTACTACCGCCGAAACTCCAAACTCCCCCACGCAAGGCGCTGAGGCAAATATATAACTAGGAGAAAAATGACATCTCTTTACGCATTGTTCATAACAATTGAATATACTAATTTACAATTAAGGAACACAGAAGTAAAACTTTTCATGTACACAAAAATAATGACAATAAAAAATGAAAACTATACATACAATAATTTTAGATGGCACATATCTTTTTAAGTCAAAATCTCCGATCTTTAAGTTTGACAACAAACAGCAATGTTAAATGTCAATTAACTGTTAATGAGTACATCATACATGTTCCTAACATATATTGAACTATCAAATATCTTGGCAATTCTTAAAATAAGCTCAAAATCTCACATCAGTCAGTATATACAAAGAATTACAGTATTGAAATTTTGAGTATTACGTTAATTAACACAATTAGCTGGTCAACACAACTTGTTTATGAGCCTAACATATATACAATGTTATTTATTTCCGTGTTGTTATGTAAATACAAAAGTTTAAACCCTTCGTTTGTCTAAGTCTTGAAATAACATACAATGACGAAACTATTGTTTATGGAACTGTCTGGAAAGAAAATATACGAATCTCTTAATGAAATCTATCACTTGTTAACTAGTCACAGTATCACCGATACACTGCCCTACAGTGATTCCTAGACTGGCTATTTCGTTTCTAACTTCACACCCGTAATATATCACTATTAGACCACACGATTCCGGATCCGACACAGACGGCATCGTACGATAACATTGAGATGAGAGGGCCAGCAGTATCATCACAATGGGGATTGCTTTGTTTTTCTGATGAAGCATTGTTCAAATGTTCAAATGTTTGTAGAGTATATGGGACTTAACTACGGGGTCATTAGTCCCTAAATTTACAAACTACTTATGAACCAACTAAGACTAAGGACGGCACAAATATCCATGCCCGAGGGGGGATTCGAACTCCCCGACCGTAGTGGCCGTGCAGACCGTGACTGGAGCGCCTCAATCCCCTCGGCCACCGCGGCCGGCCTGCTGAAGCATGGCTGCATTCGTCAGGCTACGTAAATTCGCAGAAGAATCGACGTTGGAGCTCAGAACATCCACAAGAGTTACGTCAACAACCTGTTCATGACGTGAAACCTGGAGTTTGGTGTGCAATTAGTGCGAGGTGAATAATTGGGCCAAACTTTTTTCACGGAACAATTAATTCCGACAGGTATCTGAACAATATCCTGCATCCCTTTTTTCGAGAACTTTTACCCAACGAAAAGCTGTACGGTTATTTCATGCAGAACAATGCAAGACCACACATTGCCAATGCTTCTATGGCAGCAATACGAAGTGGTTTTGATTATAGGACAGTTGACTGGCCTCCTCATTCTCAAGATCTAAATCCCTGTGACTTTTATCTTTGCGGAATGTTAAAAGACAAGGTGTATGCAAGCAATCCTCCATACACTCGAAAAGGTAGGATTCGACTAGTCATTTCCCAGATTTCGGCAGCCGAAATTCGTCGAGTGTTCGCAAATGTGTTCAAGAGATGTCAGGCCACTCTTTCCATAGAGGGACATCATTTTGAACATCTACTATAAGTAAAGGTAAGCTTAGGTTACTCAGATGGCAACGTTTTCTAGACTTTAACTCAGTGTATGCGCCTGCGGCACAATAGAGTCCGAGAATCGGGCGCTGCCGTGGCCGGCGGATGCGGTGGCGGCGGCCGGGAGCCGTACCCAACTGAGCGATCCAAAGGACGCCTGGCAGGCGTCTTTCGTGAGACACCCTGTACAAATACAGTTTAAAGTTATTGTTTTCACAACAAAAAAATCTTTATTTTGAAAAAAAGATATTGTTCGTTCATCTAATTCTATTGTTGTTAAGGTCTTCAGTCCGGAGACTGGTTTGATGCAGCTCTCCACCCTGCTCTATCCTGAGCAAGCCTTTTCATCTCCTCATAAGAACGGCAACCCACATCCATTTGAATCTGCTTACTATATGTATCTCTTGGTCTCCCTCTGCGATTTTTGCCCCATACACTTCCCTCCAATGCTAAATTTACGATTCCTCGATGTCTAAGAATTTGTCCTACCAAACGATCCCTTCTTTTAGTCACGGTATGCCAAATATTCCTTTTCTCACAAATTTTGTTCAGTACTTCTTCATTAGTTATGCGATCTACCCATCTAATCTTCAGCATTCTTCTGTAGCATGACATTTCAAAAGCCTCTATTCTCTTCCTGTCCGCACTGCTTATCGTCCATGTTTCACTCCCGTACAAGGCAATACTCCACACAAATGCCTTCAGAAAAGACTTCCTTACCCTTAAATTAACATTCGATGTTAACAAATGCCTCTTTTTCAAAAATGCTTTGCTTCCCATTGCCATTCTGCATTTTATATCCTCTGTACTGTGACCATCGCATGTTATTTTACTACCCAAGTAACAAAACTCATCTACCACCTTCATTGTTTCGTTACCTAATCTAGTTCCTTCAGCATCGCCTGATTTTCTAAGACCGCATTCCATTATTTTTGTTTTGCTCTTGTTAATGTTCATTTTATACGCTCTCTTCAACACACTGTCCATTCCATTCAACTGCTCCTCCAGGTCCTTTGCTGTCTCTGACAGAATTACAATGTCATCAGCAAAACGCAATGTTTTTATTTCTTCCCCCTGAACTTTAATCCCTATTCCAAATTTTTCCTTGCTTTCGTTCACCGCCTGCTCGATGTACAAATTGAATAACATCGAGAAAGGCTACAACCCTGTCTTACTCCCTTCCCCTAATTCTATATAATCGTAACTGGGATATGTATTTACCGTTGTTTCCACCAGCCAACGCGCCGACTATCAACTTTCTTTGCGCGGCCTATATAAAAGCATAGTAGAAGGTGCCATATATTGACAAACGTGCTTAACTAACGCCAGCTCTTGCAGTTGTTTAGATTCTTCATTCTTTATGCAAGCCAAAGACCTTCTTTGATCCAAGATTGTATACCCATTAGATTTCTATCTGATTACGCTGAAGCGATAACCCCTTACTTAACAGCCATATACAACCGCTCTCTCATAAAAGGATCTGTATCAAAAGATTGGAAAGTTGTACAGGTCACACCTATATTCAAGAAAGGCAGTAGGAGTAACCCACTAAACTACAGGCCTAATTCACTGACGTCAATTTACAGCACAGTTTTGGAACATATCATGTATTCAAATATTATGAATTATCTCGAAGAGAACGAACTATTCAGCTAAGGTCAACACGGATTTAGAAAATATCGTTCGTGCGAAACACAACTAGCTCTATATTCACACGAAGTGATGGGTGGTATCGTCAAGGGTTCGCAAATCGATTCCGTATTTCTTGATTTCCTGAAGGCTTTTGACACTGTACCTCACAAACGACTTTTAATCAAATTGCGTGGATATGATATGCGGCCCCAAAATTTGCGATTGGATAGGGGTTTTCCCGTCAAAGAGGTCACAGTTTGTAGTAATAGATGGTAAGGCATCGACTAAAACAGACCTGATATCGAGCGCTCCACAGGGTAATGTTATTGGTCCTCTGCTGTTCCTTATTTACATAAACGATTTAGGGGGAAATCTAAGTAGCTCTCTTAGTTTGTTGTCAGATGACGCCGTCATTTATCGTCTAGTAAAATCATCTGAAGATCAAAACCAACTGCAGAACGATCTCAATAAGATATCAGTATGGTGTAAAAATTGGCAATTGACTCTAAATAATGATAAGTGTGAAGTCGTCCACACGAGTACGAAAATAAATCCGTTAAACTTTGTTTACAAGATAAGTAAATCAAAAGTGAAGGCCTTAAACTCCACAAAATACCTAGGAATTACTATTACTTAAGACTTAAATTGGAAAGAACACGTAGATAATGTCGTGGGAAAGGCGAACCAGAGACTGCGTTTTATTTGCAGAACCCTTAAAACATGCAACAGAACTATACAAAAGAAACTGCATACACTACGCTTGTCCGTCCATTTTTGGAGTATTGCAGCCCAGTGTGGGATCCTTATCAGGTGGGATTGACGGAGAACATCGAAAGAGTCCAAAGAAGGGCAGCTCGTTTCGTATTGTCACGATATAGGGGAGACAGCGTTACGGAAATGATACAGGATCTGAGATGGGCATCATTACAACTACGGCGCTTATCGCTGCGGCGTGGGCTACTTGTGAAACACCATTCGCCAACATTCTCCTCCGAATGCGAAAATATATTTTTGACTCCCGCTCACATAGGTAGAAATGATCATCAGAATAAAATACGAGAAATCAGAGCTCGAACAGAGAGATTCAGGTGTTCTTTCTTCCCACGCGCTGTTCGAGAATGGTTGTTGTTGTTGTGGTCTTCAGTCCTGAGACTGGTTTGATGCAGCTCTCCACAATACCCTATCCTGAGCAAGCCTCTACATCTGCTTACTGTATCCATCTCTTTGTCTTCCTCTGCGGTTTTTACCCCACACACTTCCCTCCAACGCTAAATTCACAATTCCTTTATGTCTAAGAATTTGCCCTACCAATCTATCCCTTCTTTTAGTCAAGATATGCCAGAAATTCCTTACCTCCCCAATTCTGTTCAGTACCTCCTCATTAGTTACGCGATCCACCCATCTAATCTTCAGCATTCTTCTGTAGCACCATATTTCAAAAGCCTCAATCCTCTTCCTGTCCACACTGTTTATCATCCATGTTTCATTCCCATACAAGGCAACATTCCATACAAATGCCTTCAGAAAGGGCTTCCTTAGGCTTAAATCAATATTCGATGTTAACAAATTTCTCTTTTACAAGAACGCTTTTCTACCCATTGCCATTCTGCATTTTATATCCTCTGTACTGCGACCGTCACTTGTTATTTTACTGCCCAAGTAACAAAACTCATCTACCTCCTTTATTGCTTCGTTACCTAATCTAATTCCTTCAGCATCTCCTGATTTTCTTAGACTACACTCCATTACCCTAGTTTTGCTCTTGTTAATGTTCATCTTATATCTTCCTTTCAAGACACTGTCTATTCCGTTCAATTGCTCTTCCAGCTCCTTTGCTGTATCTGACAGAATTACTATGTCGTCGGCAAAACGCAATGTTTTTAATTCTTCTCCCTGAACTTTAATTCCTTCACCAAATTTCTCCTTGCTTTCCTTTATAGCTTGCTCAATGTACAAATTGAATAACAATGGAGAGAGACTACAAACCTGTCTTACTCCCTTTCCAACCACTGCATCGCTTTCATGCCCTTCAACTCTGACAACCGCTGTCTGGTTTTTGTACAAGTTGTAAATAACTTTACGCTCCCTATATTTTACTCCTCCTTGCTTCAGAACTTGAAGCAGTTTATTCCAATCAACATTGTCAAAAGCCTTCTCCAAATCTATAAAAGCTAGAAATGTAGGTTTGCCTTTTCTTAATCTATCTTCGAGAATGGAATGGGAGATAAATAGTATAACGGTGGTTCGATGAATCCTCTGCCAGGCACTTAAATGTTGATTTGCAGAGTATCCCATGTAGATGTAGATGTAGACGTAGACATAAACTGTGCGGCACTACTTGTGGCTCCGCAGCAAGCACACTCCTCCCACCAGCAGTTGGACTTGTCTACTCGGTGATAGAGTACTGCGCTCCCATAAGGATTAGCAGCGCACATACTAAAAGGATCGATGTGGTGCTAAACGACACCATGCGCACTATCAGAGGCACGATAAAATCTACGACCACTGAATGACTCCCACCCTGAGCCATATGCCACCTCCAGAAATGCGCCGAAAAAATGCTCTTCTCAGAGAGTACAACAAGATCTAATATGGTAAAATGTAAACTTTCACGGCCGGAATGGTCAAAATTACTAAAAATTTCCGGGCTGTTATGCCGTGGTCTAGTGGATTTATTATAAAAACCCAACGTTTCGTCCCCGACTGCGGAGGACATTCTCAAGGGGGATCGTGGCACTTTTGGATGTCCGATTCACACCCTGGCTCGCTTCTGACTGAAGCCAAACTCCGTTTACGAGGGCAGAGGTGTGACGTCACATGTTTTTGACATGCGCGCGCAATTCGTCGTTGCCGATTGCCTCCGTCCGTTAATGTCGACCCATGGTGGAAGACTGTTACATTTCTTCTTCAAAACCGGAATCCAGATATCATTTAGTTTCACGCCCTCCTCCATCCTACTGAAATTATTGGGGTGTTTTACAATTTCTATTGCCTATCTATACAGTCTTTCGTGGTATCCATTTGTGGCTGCTAAAACCTGAGTCTTATCAAATTGAATAAGGTGGTCCCCCGGTTGAAAAACATGTTCAGCAACAGCTGATCTGTCAATCTCTCCCCTTCTACAGTTCCCCTCGTGCTCATCTAGTCGTTTTTTGACTGTTCTTTTTGTGGTACCCACGTATACGTCCTCACAACTACACGGAATCCTATAAATTCCTACTTTTTCCAGCGGTCAGTTTTCAAAAAGGGGAATGGCAGATTGCGCCATACAGTTTATCGGAAGGCCACACACACAGACCGTTATCTGCACCGGGATTCAAACCACCACCCACAGCAGAAGCGGGGCATTATAAAGACGTTGGCGGACAGAGCAAGGAACATCTGCGAACCGGAATTACTCGACGCGGAATTGAAACACCTGAGTAATGCTTTACTTAAGAATGGCTATTCGTCTACAGAGATAAGCAGAGCTTTGAGATCGACACGTAGAGTTGAAAACGATGAAAGGGTTCCTGTAAAATCTAAAGTCTTCCTACCTTTTATTAAGGACGTCACCGACTGCATCGGTAAAATTTTGACGAAACGGAATGTTGCCGTCATTTACAAACCTACTCGGAAGATACAGGATCACCTGAAATCGGCAAAAGATGCTCGCAAACCGCTGGAAAAAGCAGGAATTTATAGGATTCCGTGAAGCTGTGGGGACGAATACGTGGGTACAACAAAAAGAACAGCCAAAAAACGACTAGATGAGCACAAGGGGAACTATAGAAGGGGAGAGATTGTCAGATCAGCTGTTGCTGAACATGTTTTTCAACCGGGGGACCACCTTATTCAATTTTATAAGACTCAAGTTTTAGCAGCCACAAATGGATACCACGAAAGACTGTATAGAGAGGCAATAGAAATTGTAAAACACCCCAATAATTTCAGTAGGATGGAGGAGGGCGTGAAACTAAATGATATCTGGATTCCGGTTTTGAAGAAGAAATGTAACAATCTTCCACCATGGGACGACATTAACGGACGGAGGCAATCGGCAACGACGAATTGCGCGCGCATGTCAAAAACATCTGACGTCACACCTCTGCCCTGGTAAACGGAGTTTGGCTTCAGTCAGTAGCGAGCCAGGGTGTGAATCGGACATCCAAAAGTGCCACGATCCCCCTTGAGAATGTCCTCCGCAGTCGGGGACGAAACGCTGGGTTTTTATAATAAATCCACTAGACCACGGCATAACAGCCCGGAAATGTTTAGTAATTTTGAAGATATAATATATAAAGCAGAGTATCCGTATGTTTGTACGTGTTGCATACAAATCTACAGTTTTGTTCCAATCTCTATAAAATTTTGTACACGTAAGCTTCAATCCATGAGGACGGTCGCTCTTAAGTGTAAGAATCACATACTATACATAGTTCACGAGATATAACGTCATAAACAATGTGATGCTGCATTTTGCGAAAATGCTGCTCATTTTCTCCTAAACCATTGGACCGATTTCAACCAAATTTGGTACACACATTTCTTACCGAGAGGTAACATTTGCTGCATGGTTAAGAATCATATACGGCACATGGTTCAAAAGATATTACGTCATAACCAATAGAAATCGCAAAATAACCATATAATGCGGCGAGACTTTCGAAACACACTGTATGAGAATGACAGTACTTAGCGACTTGCAACAAACTTTACACATAATTTCAAACCTTTATTAAACTTTTTCTCTCTAACAACCACAGTAAAATAATGAAAGGAAAACAGTTTCTCGCTTACTACTTTTTCGCTGTTCACGGAGTAAAACTACGTCATTTCGTATAACGTTGCTATTTGTAATTTCCACACTACATATTCTACCGGCAGAAAATTTTACAGACAGTGTACACACATATAGTTGAATGTAATTTATAAATTGTATCACAGTACGACATGTAGTTCATGAGATATGAGCACGTAAACAGTAACGTTCCGCTGTTCATGGACTAAAACTCCGCAATTCGGTATGATTTAGTTATTTTTTATTTTTTATTGTTTATTTTTTATTATTTTATTGTTTTTATTGGTTTTTTCTGTTCCATAGGACCCAATTGAGGAGTGAGACTCCATGGTCATGGAACATGTCAATACATTACTTGTTACACAAGAATGGTAATAGAAAATTTTAAGTAGTTCTTCGTACACGACAATCTTAAGACAAAGTGAATAGAATCAATAAAGAAAAAATGAATTAGTTTAATTGTTTAACTTTTCTAGGACTTCCTCGACAGAATAAAAGGAGTGAGCCATGAGGTAACTCTTCAATTTAGATCTGAAAGTGTGTGGATTAGTGCTAAGATTCTTTAGTTCTTGTGGCAGCTTACTGAAAATGGATGCCGCAGAATACTGTACCCCTTTCTGCACAAGTGTTAAGGTGGTGTGATGCAAATGCAGATTCGACTTCTGTCTAGTATTCACCGAGTGAAAACTACTAACTCGTGGGAATAAGCTGATATTATTAACAACAAACGAAATTAAAGAAAAAACTTATTGTGACGCCAGAGTCAAAATTCCGAGACTACTGAAAAGGGGTCGACATGACGTTCGCGAACTTACACCAGATATTACTCGAACCGCCCGTTTTTTGAGCCAGAAATATCCTTTTTGCATCAGGCGAGTTACCCCAAAAAACAATGCCGTACGTCATAAGTGAGTGAAAGTAAGTGTAACAGACTACTTTTCGTGTTGAAAAATCACTTATCTCAGATATTGTTCTAATGGTAAATATAGCAGAATTTAGTTTTGGAACAAGATCCTGAACATGAGCTTTCCATGACAGCTTACTGTCTATATGAACACCTAGAAATTTGAACTGTTCAGTCTCACTTATCAAATGCCCATTATTTCCATGACAGCTTACTGTCTATATGAACACCTAGAAATTTGAACTGTTCAGTCTCACTTATCAAATGCCCATTATGTGTAATCAGAATGTCAGCTTTCTATGACGTTACAGTTTATAATTTCTACACTACAAATTGTAGTGGAAGGAAATTTTACTGACAATATACACACATACAGTTGAGTGTATCTTCTAAATTGTGTCACAGTCCGACCGCCCCATCACGCACCAAGTTTTAATCCATTGCTTCTTTACTACTAATTAGAGTTGGCTACGGTTTCATGGTTTCGAAACCAGGTTTCGATACACACAACAGTTTCAGTGTTTCAAAACCGGCATCTTTCACGGTTTCGAAACCATAGGGTTTCATTCCGTTCTATTTCGGATCACATTCGCGGTCGATTGTCGATACACTGAAACCTTTTTTTCCTGTCGAACTTCTCCCTCCACTTGCACGCGCAGACCACGCCGCTCAGCCATCACTGGGAGCGGACGAACTAAAAGAACTAGTTCATTACAAGTACATATTTATGAAAGTTATTAATATTTATTTAAAAATATAATAAATATGCGTAAAGGATCAAAACTAACATGATTATTTTTGTTGAAAACGAAAGTTGGAAAATAAAACTTATTTCAGTGGAGGTATACAGGGGAACTGGCTATCATCCTTTAGTACTAAACTAGAATCCTGAGCCAAATGTTTATTGATTTCCATTATTTCCAGTAGTGTCATATTTCTGCTTTTCTTCAGGGGATGTAGGACTTCACAGTGTACATAGTAATCATGGTTTTTCTCTGATCAGATGTTTAGCAGAGGTTGAATCTGTCTTTCTTACCCTCCAACTTCTCTAATCTACAGCTATCTAATAGCTAATAGCTACAGCCCAGCCAGACTGACCAACATTCACTGTCCCACAACGTTTACACGTGATCTTGTACACACCACTATATGATAGGGGTTCAATTTTGTCCTTACTATTGAATAAATAATTTGCAGTGTTGTTTGTGTTGTAAAAAGAAAAGTGCAGTTGCACCGGTGTGTGTCGCTGAAGATGGCAGAGAGACGACTACTACCAGAAGGGGATACGAAACTGATCAGAACGATTTTAGTAAGGTTAACCGTGGAATCTACGTCTACATCTACATACATCCTCTGCAATTCACCGTAAGGTGCGTGGCGGAGGGTACACTGTACCACTACTAGGCATTTCCTTTCCTATTCCACTCCCAAATTGAACGAGGAAAAAAAGAATGCCTATATGCCTCCGTACAAGCCCTAATTTCTCTTATCTTGTCTTTGTGATCTTTACGCGAAATGTAAGTAGGCGGCAGCAACATCATACTACACTCAGTTTCAAATTCCGGCCCTCTAAATTTACTCAACAGAAATTCACGAAAAGAATGTCGTCTTTCTTCCAGCGATCCCCAATTGAGTTGCCGGAGCATTTCCGTGACACTCGCGCATTGGTCGAACCTACCGGTAACAAATCTAGCTGCTAGTCGCTGAACCGCCTCTATGTCTTCCTTTAAACCGATCTGCTGCGGGTCCCAAACACTTGAGCAATAATCAAGACGTGGTCGTACAAGTGTTTTATACGCGGTCTCCTTTACAGGTGAAGTACATCTTCCCAAAATTCTCCCAATAAACAGAAGTCGGCTTTCCGCCTTACTCACAACTGTCCTTACATGCTCGTTCCATTTCATATCGCTCTGCAATGTTACGCCTAGATATTTGAACGACGCGACAGCATCAAGAAGCTCACTACTAATGCTGTATTCGAACATTATGGGATTGTTTTTTTCTACTCATGTGCATCACCTTACATTTTCCTACATTGAGAGCTAGCTGCCATTCTTCGCACCAACTAGAAATTTTGTCTAAGTCATCCTGTATGCTAGTACAGTCAGTTACAGACGACACCCTCCCATACACCACAGCATCATTAGCAGACAGCCGCAAATTACAACTTACTCTGTCCATCAGATCATTTATATAGATAGAAAATAATAGCGGTCCTATCACACTCCCCTGGGGCACGCCTGACGATACACTCGTCTCTGATGAACACTCGCCGTCGAGAACAACGTACTGCGTTCTATTACTTAGGAAGTCTTCCAGCCAGTCACAAATCTGTGAACCTATTCCATAAGCTCGTATCTTCATTAGCAGTCTGCAGTGTGGCACCGCGTCGAACGCCTATTTGAAGTCGAGAAAAACACAATCCGCTTGTTGCCCTACATCCATGGCTCGCAAGATGTCATGTGAGAAAAGGGCAATCTGAGATTCACATGAACGATGTTTCCTATACCCGTGCTGATTCATGGAAAGAAGCTTTTCCGTTTCAAGGAAAATTACTATATTCGAACTGAGAATATGCTCCAAAATTCTACATGAAACTGATGTCAACGATATTGGCCTGTAATTGTGTGGGTCAGTTCTCTTTCCTTTCTTATACACGGGAGTCACCTGCGCTTTTTTTCCAATCACTAGGAACTTTGCGCTGAATTAAAGATTCGCTATAAATGCAAGTAGGGGGCCAACGCTGCAGAATAGTCTTTGTAAAACCGAACTGGTATTCCATCCGGACCAGCAGACTTTTTCGTATCTAGCTCTCTCAGCTGCTTCTCTACACCGGAAATACCTATTGCTATGTCCCCCATTTCGGAATTTGTTCGTTGATCAAATGATGGTACATTTGTGCGGTCCTCCTGCGTGAAAGATTTCTTAAAGGTTAAATTTAGAACTTCAGCTTTCCGTTTGTTTCCTTCTATTACTGCCCCGCCATGATCAACGAGTGACTGGACAGTGGGCTTTGAGCCGCTTATCGATTTTACATAGGATCAGAATTTTTTCGGGTTCTCGGAAAGGTCTTTTGCTAAGGTATGGCTGTGATAATTATTGTATGCTTCGCGCATCGATCTTTTTATAGACGCACGAATCTCTACCAACTTTTGCCTGTCATCATTTGCGTGTTCTTTTTTGAATCGAGAGTGCAACAGCCTTTGCTTTCTCAGCAGCTTTCTAACATTATTATTATACCACGGTGGATCTTTTCCATCCTTAATCGTCTTTACTGGCACATATTTCTCTAACCCTTTATTAACAATGCACTTAGATTTAGTCCACAATTCCTCTACATCCATAGTCCCGGAATTAAACGATGCCCATTCATTTTCTAAGTGCGATCATAACATTTGCTTGTCGGCTCTTCCAACAAAAACACGCTCCTAGCCTTCTTGATTGGTTTATGAACTTTGGTCACCATCGACGCTATGACGATATCATGATTACTAATTCCTGTATCTACACAGACATCGTTAATAAGGTCAGGCCTGTTTGTGGCTATAAGGTCTAGAATATTTCCATTGCGCTTGGGTTGCCGGTTTAACTGCTCAAGAGTGACAAGAGTGACAAGTTAACATGTTTTCCATCCTGACTTTTCTTCCTGCCATTGTTTTTCTTATATTAATTTCTTTACCTCTTCATTCATCGTCCAGTCGGGCCACAAATTTTGTAATATTTTTTAGAGCAATCAAACACTTTTCTTCTTTCTAGTTTCCGCACAGTCCATTTTTCATCACAGTGCTGTGATACAAATAAACATTCTCATACATTTCTTCTTCAACCCACCATAATTATTTTTACAGAATTAGCTTTCTTCATGTAAAAACTTTTTTTCTCATTTGTTAGTTCATTTCAACAGATATTGCTCAGTTTCCTCTTCAAGCTAATTCAACTGCCAGTCAATTCATACAAAATTCACCAAATGCATAAAACTTGCTTTATGTTTCTTATTTTGCCAGAGATGTTAAATTTATTTCTGTATTTTCCCATAATTTGTCTAGTGTTAACATTACAGTGAACAAGCACAGACTGGTATAAACATGGCAGATGGAACAAAAGCAGAAAAACCAAAGATCGTCACGCCGATATATTACTCAGTTTGTGACTACGATCGACGGCCAGAGACAAACACTCGCATTGGAGGCTAGCACTGCCACACGTTTTATATCAATTGTCCCCCATTTCGGAATTTGTACGTTGATCAAATGATGGATACATTTGTGCGGTCCTCCTGCGTGAAAGATTTCTTAATGGTTAAATTTAGAACTTCAGCTTTCCGTTTCAAAATGTTTGTAAAGCTTATGGGGCTTAACTACGGGATCATCAGTCCCTAAACTTACAAACTACTTACGAACTACTTACGAACTAGGACGGCACAAATATCCATGCCCGAGGGGGGATTCGAACCCCCGACCGTAGTGGCCGTACAGACCGTGACTGGAGCGCCTCAGTCCCCTCGGCCACCGCGGCCGGCGCTTTCCGTTTGCTTTCTTCTTTTTATATAGATATAGAATGTACTGAATCGTCGTAGTATCCGAGATTGTGGGGACCCTGACAGGTGTCGTTAACACCGAAATGCCTAAGTAATGCTAAGAAACAAGAGTAAGCCGGAATGTGTGTGTTCTGCCCGAATATCTGAGGCACGCGACTGTTTAAGCTGATACGGACACTGTGTGGGTATTCGGTACAGCTGTTCAAACATGGCCGGTCAATATGAGGAGCTCTATTCCGGAAAGCGGCCGATGACCGGGAGAATGCTGTGTTTGCCGAAACATTGACCCCGAAGAGACACGACTCTCCATACGGCCAATTACTGTTGCGAGGAGTGGTTATCACTGTGATTCCTTAACCACTTAATGCCTGAATTTCTGCTGCAAGAAAAAAATCCAAAGTCATTTATTGTGCTCAATATCGGGGTCTTAGACCATTTATAACATCAAATATAAGAAATGTTATATATAGTTGGCAGTTGAAGGGAATGGACAGTATGTTGAGGAGAGCGTATAAGATGAACAGTAACAAGAACCAAACAAAAATAATGGAATGCGGTCTTAGAAAATCGGGCGATGCTGAGGGAATTAGATTAGGTAACGAAACAATGAAGGTGGTAGATGAGTTTTGTTACTTGGGTAGTAAAATAACATGCGATGGTCGCAGTACAGAGGATATAAAGTGCAGAATGGCAATGGGAAGAAAAGCATTTTTGAAAAAGAGAAATTTGCTACCATCGAATATTAATTTAAGGGTAAGGAAGTCTTTTCTGAAGGCATTTGTGTGGAGTGTTGCCTTGTACGGGAGTGAAACATGGGCGATAAGCAGTGTAGACAGGAAGATGATAGAGGCTTTCAAAATGTAGTGCTACAGAAGAATGCTGAAGATTAGATGGGTAGATCGCATAACTAATGAAGAGGTACTGAACAGAATTGGCGAGAAAAGGAATTTATGGCATACCCTGACTAAAAGAAGGGATCGCTTGGTAGGACACATTCTTAGACATCGAGGAATCGTAAATTTAGCATTGGAGGGAAGTGTGTGGGGTAAAAATCGCAGAGGGAGACCAAGAGACGCGTATAGTAAGCAGATTCAAGTGGATGTGGGTTGTCGTTCGTATGAGGAGATGAAAAGGCTTGCTCAGGATAGAGTAGGGTGGAGAGCTGCATCAAACCAGTCTCCGGACTGAAGACCATAACAACAACAACATATATAGTTGGTATACAGTGGCGGCGCTAGGCGTCGGCGACGTCGGCCACCGCCGACGGCCTCGCGCCTGTGGGGGCCTCGCAAAACATTGTTAACATTTTAGTTTTATTTATTTATTTATATTTGATGGTTAACGGCGCTTTCCAACTACTAGGTTATGTAGCGATGACCTGCATCTAACTTACACTAGCTTAACGAATGGACGAACACAACATCCGTACCCCATGGGTGGATTCGACCCCCGACGAGAGCGATCTCACTCACCGTGGTATGACGCCTTAGTGCGCTCGGCCATACCCGGCCGGCAGCTATTTAGTTGTCCGCATTTATTTCCGTATGAAAATGTTCAAATGTTTGTACTTCTATCGGACCAAACTGCGTGGTCATCAGTCCGTAGCTTACAAACTGCTGAAACCTAGGTAAACTAACCTACGGACAACACACACACCCATGCCCCAGGAAGGACTCGAACTTCCACGGCGAGCAACCGCGCACTCCGCAGCGAGACGCTTTAGACCCCTC
Source organism: Locusta migratoria (assembly GCA_026315105.1). Classification (NCBI taxonomy): domain Eukaryota; kingdom Metazoa; phylum Arthropoda; class Insecta; order Orthoptera; family Acrididae; genus Locusta; species Locusta migratoria. The sequence goes on along the minus strand of CM048753.1, from coordinate 53,316,801 downwards.
GGCTACTCCACCGCGGCATTTCCGTATGAGTGCAGCAGTGATGCAATTTTTAGTTAAATACTTGCAAAAGAATTACTTCAGTACATTTTAGAAAACGATTTGGAAGAAGTATATCCAACTGTTTATATAACAGTCAGAATCAAGCTCAGCTCCAATCAGTACAGCTTCTACCGAGAGAGGCTTCACAAAGTTTAAATTAATTAAGACTAACTTGAGATGCACAGTGGGACAAGAAAGAATATCTGCGTTGTCAGTACTATCAACTGATGCCGAAATAGCGGCTAGTATTAAGATGCGTCTCTGTGAGACGAAAAGCTGAAAACTGTTTCTTAATTTGTGTTTGTTTATTGTATTTTTTTGCAATGCAATAATACTCATGTATTATACCAATAGGATTTTAGTATAATGATTATTGATGTATAATTCAGTTCATTTAACATTTTCTTCATTAGTGAAAACATGAAAGGGGCCTCGCAAAGACGAGTTCGCCGACGCCCAGTTTTCGTCTAGTGCCGCCATTGTTGGTATAATTAGGTATGTGTCAAATTTGCGACAACAGGCATTTAAGAAATAAAACGCTTACAACTCTTCATTGAGGAAATTTTTTTTTATTGTTCTCATAAAATTTATACATCTGGGTCTTTTGCATCTTTGCCTTCCTGTTACACAAAGCCAATGACGTACTCCATCGCTATGGGTAGATATATCAGGAACTAGTTTCATTGGACCCCGATGCTTCTTTCGTTGAATTTCCGTTTCCATACTTAGTGAGGGCCTACCTCTCTTTTTTCGTGTCATGTCTTTTCCTTGATTACAGAGAGCATCTGCTATTCTGGATTTGAATTCCAGAAGATCGTTTTGTTTGCGACGGATAATTTTCAAAGCACAATATTCCCTTCGATACAGCAACCACGAATTCACTACCACAAGATCAAGTAGGTGGAAAAACAATCTATGGAAATATTTCCTTGACTTTACGAAAATCCTATAATAGGAAATTAGAGTGTCAAGTAAATCCACCCCTTCCATGAATGTATTGTAAACTGTAACAATGCTAGGGCCTGGTACTTGAGTGGGTGCTTTTTGTTTTCGGTCCCATATTTTTATTGTGCTCACCGGATGAGCAGATGCAAATGTACTGGCAAGAATAACACCTCTGTCGTCAAACCATTTGGTTGGATTATATTCATCGGCACTTTCTTCAGAGTCACTTAGGCAACTATCATCACTTTCGGCTGCAGGTGGCACACGTGTTTTCAAACGTGTGTTTACTTTCTTTGTGACATAAAAGGACTTCGGATCCATTGCTAAAAAAAGTGTAGAGCGACAATAATTCATTAGAACTTCCTCAGCACGCCAGTAGTGAAGTGTAAACAAAGTAAATTGCATTGAAAGATTTCTTTTGCCTCATAAATCCATTGATAGTTGTTATAAATAAAGGTACAAAAACGCAAAAAAATCTGTCAGTGAAGGAAGTTAGCGCTAAAGACGATAGGAAATGGAAATTATCGTCCCTTTCTTCGTTCTATTTTATCGCTTGCATTTGCCCATAAAGGTGCCCAAGTGCCTGAAGATGCATATTTTACACAAACCGTATTTACGTGTTCATTGAAAGTTTTATCTGCTTTATCACATCTAAATATGATATAAAATACTTAAACGATGTTAGAAAAACGAAATATAATTTTCAAAATGAAACTTACCTGTGTATTTAGCTGTATTTCACGGAACAATGAACACAAACTCAGGTCTTGGTTAGCAATACGCACACAGTACACAAATGTTGTCATAGAAAGACAGTCAATGGTCGGTAGATGGTAACACATGTCACATGCACTGCGTCGGTCGCTGTAGAATCTGATACAACCGGCGCTGGGGTCTGAAAACACTTACTCTTCCATATATATGGGTCACAACGGTATGAGGCGAATTTGCGACAACCGGCATTAAGTGGTTAATTTCTCTTGGGAAATAACAACTTCGGAAAACTTACGGGTATGCAGCCAGATATCAAAATCGACGAAGGCCGATATTTCGGCAGGAGACCACCTTGCCATTTTCAAGGCGAAACTGCAGTGGGGAAGATATGTGCAACGATCTTTAAAACCTCGGTTTTCACTGAGTAAGCCGGCCGCGGTGGCCGAGGGGACTGCGGCGCGCCAGTCACGGTCTGCACGGCCACTACGGTCGGGGGTTCGAATGCCCCTCGAGCATGGATATTTGTGCCGTTCTTAGTGTTAGCTAGTTCATAAGTAGTTTGTAAGTTTAGGGACTGATGAACCCGTAGTTAAGTCCCATAAGCTATACAAACATTTGAACATTTTTTAACTGTACATCATTGATTTCCTGGTCACATTGTAAACTATGAGCATTTAGCCCATATGGCACTTCATCTTTCCCCCTCTGTATTATTGCTGCCTTCTGCAAGTCGTGATTAACTGACATTGAGACGCAATATTTTGTTCTGCCATCTTGGTCCTATACGTTGCTTGCCTGTCATAAGAAGTGTTGTGAGTATTCGTATGTTTGGGTTTGAATAATGCCCTAGAGTTGTACTTTAAGGTGTTCTTTATACGCCCGGAAGGAAGGTAAATATTATAGTACTTCCATCCGAACTCACAAATCCAGAAAGAAGAATCTGGCTAACGAAAACTGTCAGAGAAAACTAAAACGTCAGAAGTGACCATTGAATCTGTGCTGTTATTAAACAGGAAAAACAACACACGCCTAGTAAACACGCTCACAGAGCCGACACGGTCAAAGATGGTCAGGATATCGATAATAAACATCAGTACATCAGTTCTCGATGGATGAGGTCAGATTAGTTTGGTTCCCCACTTTTTTTATTTATTTATTTATTTATTTTTTTGATAAGGAAAGAGCAGGATCCCATGCAGAATTTAGGCAAAACCCTCCATCCCTATTCATAAGGTTGTCTGCTAGTTTTATTTCAATGGCTTCCTTGATAAAACAGTCCCAGTAACTGAAAGTGCATGCCATTGAATTAAAAACTAGGTGACAACCTTATGAATAGGGATGGAAGGCGACGAGAATCTTGCCGAATCGTGCCGAATGCCGGAGAGAAGTCAAGAGGGGGGGACGAACCGTCGTTCAAAAGAATCGCCTGTCTCGTGACGATTCCAAGATCCAACGATTCATGATTCGAAAGCAAGTGGCGAATCGTGCCTAATGATTACGAAAGCCAGAAAGGGTGTGAACAAAGGTAGCACAGAACGAAGATCGTGAGCTGTTAATTATTAGCCTATTCACGAATTACAGATGACAGAAACAAAACGCAGCGAAATACACAGCTGCCGATACATACGAATATACGTCTTTTATACAGTTTACATATTATGTCTTTAAACGAGAAAATCTTACACATTTATATTTTGCGTATCCAGGAAATGGTTGTAACGAGTTGGATTATATTTTGTGTTTAGAGAGGTTTAAGCTTTTCGAATTCATCTATGTAGTTGTAGTTTTTGTAAAAACTCTATTTTACAACAATATTCTTTTTATATAAAAACTCGATTTTAAATTTTTTTAAAGCCATGTCAAAATTCTTTTTTACCATTTTGGTTTTTACGTTATCTGATTTCCTGAAAGAAACTGATTTTACAAAAAAGAAACAATTTAATAAACGTGAATTTCTTGCATCTCGAAAGAAATTTAATGTTTAGAGACGGATTTTTATTTTTAACGTTTATTTCGTGTTTCCTTAAACTAATTGATTTTACATAATAAGTATTTTACAATGATTAGATATCTGTTAATTATCATAGATTTAATTAAAATTAAAATTTAAATGGCCGAAGTATTCAAACAGAAAGTAAAAAAAAAAAAAAAATTGTAAGGTTACAGCAGGATTCTAAATAAGTGAACCTACAACGCTACTAAATGAGCTATGATGACAGCAGATATAGTTGATACTGTAATATGTATTTATAACCGCTCGCTAAACTTCACACTATTTTCTCGAGAATTTTTGAGAGCTGAATCGAATGGCTTTGCCTCATTTTTATTTTAAGTCTGAACTTTATGCACCAAAAATATTAAAAAATCCGATACCCGTATTGTCACCTTTTCGGCATTTTGTAAGTATCGTGCTGTCGCAGAAAGAATCGTGAACGAATCGTAATAACAGATGCAAAAGGTTAAGATTCCAACATCCATGACGCAGATGTTGTTGTTGTGGTCTTCAGTCCGGAGACTGGTTTGATGCAGCTCTCCACAATACCCTATCCTGAGCAAGCCTCTTCATCTCCACATAAGAACGGCAACCTACATCTGACTGAATCTGCTTACTGTATCCATCTCTTGGTCTTCCTCTGCGGTTTTTACCCCACACACTTCCCTCCAACGCTAAATTCACAATTCCTTGGTGTCTAAGAATGTGTCCTACCAATCTATCCCTTCTTTTAATCAAGGTATGCCAGAAATTTTTTCTCCCCAATTCTGTTCAGTACCTCCTCATTAGTTACGCGATCCACCCACCTAATCTTCAGCATTTTTCTGTAGTACCATATTTCAAAAGCCTCAATCCTCCTCCTGTCCGCACTGTTTATCGTCCATGTCTCACTCCCATACAAGGCAACACTCCATACAAATGCCTTCAGAAAGGACTTCCTTAGGCTTAAATCAATATTTGATGTTAACAAATTTCTCTTTTTCAAGAACGCTTTTCTACCTATTGCCGTTCTGCATTTTATATCCTCTGTACTACGACCATCATTTGTTATTTTACTGCCCAAGTAACAAAACTCATCTACCTCCTTTATTGCTTAATTACCTAATCTAAGTCCTTCAGCAACACCTGATTTTCTTAGACTGCACTCCATTACCCTAGTTTGCTCTTGTTAATGTTCATCTTATATGCACCTTTCAGCACACTGTCCATTCCGTTCAATTGCTCCTCCAGGTCCTTTGCTGTGTCTGACAGAATTACTATGTCGTCGGCAAAACGCAATGTTTTTAATTCTTCCGCCTGAACTTTAATTCCTTCACCAAATTTCTCCTTGCTTTCGTTTGTAGCTTGCTCAATGTACAAATTGAATAACATTGGAGAAAGGCTACAACCCTGTCTTACTCCCTTTCCAACCACTGCATCCCTTTCATGCCCTTCAACTCTGACAACCGCTGTGTGTAAATGACACAGACATGTATTGCCATCTATGAACAAGATGTTGAAGTAAGAATCGCGCCAATGCAGACTAAAGAATCGCGAAAGAATTGTGAACGAATCGTAGGAATCGATTCACAATGTCGGATTGAATCGCAAGGATCGATTCCAGAAAAGAATCGTGTTGCCCAACTCTAGTGTGCAGCTGTCACTGTGAGCGGTTTTAATGCCGCCGCGGCCAGCTTTGATGCTGCCGCTATTTTGTTACTGCTATGCAAAAGCTGCGATCCGATTGTTCACATGCTTAGCAGGTCATCGACGCCACCGAGTGGAATCTTATGAACAGCAATAGTGTTATTTTTGTTTTGTTCAAATGTTTGTAAATCTATCGGACCAAACTGCGTAGTCATCAGTCTGTAGCTTACAAACTACTTAAACTAAGATAAACTAACTTAAGGACAACACACACACTCATGCCATATGGAGGACTCGTTTTGTTTGCAGATGATACAAGTATTGCAATAAAAAGTACGTCAATCATAGTTATAGAAAGTTCTGCTAATGATATTTTCATGAACATTAATAAATAGTTTATAGCCAACTCATTGTCATTAAACTTTGAAAAGACTCACTACATGCAGTCAGAACATGTTAGAGATTTCCTGACAGCATATGCATTATGTATGAAGAAGAGCAGATAGAAGAGGTTGACAGAATTAAATTCCTGGGATTACAGCTTGAAAATAAATTCAGTTGGGAGGAGCACACTACAGAACTGCAGAAACGTCTCAACAAATCTGTATTTTCAATACGAGTGTTATCAGACATAGGAGACATAGAAATAACAAAGCTTGCATACTTTGCTTACTTTCATTCCTTAATGTCATATGGTATAATATTTTGGGGTAGCTCTTCAATTCAGTCAAAAGTCTTCAGAGTCCAAAAACGTGTAATACGTATTATTTGTGGAGTAAATTCACGGATGTCCTGTAGAAGCCTCTTCAAAAACTGGGTATATTAACTACTGCCTCTCAGTATATTTATTCCTTAATTAAATTTGTCATAAATAATATATCCCTTTTCCCAAAAAACAGATCAGTTCATACATACAACATCAGAAATAAAAATGATCTACACAAGGACTTAAAAGCACTTACTTTAGTTCAAAAAGGGGTCCACTACTCAGAAACACACATTTTCAATAATTTACCATCAAGTATAAAAATTAAGCTACAAATAAAGAACCTAAATGAAAAAAGCTTAAAAATGTATGTATCTGTATTTATATTATTAGTATTATCTATTATTCAACTTGTAAATTTTGTTTCTTGACATGTTCCACATCCACGAGAATCTCCTCAACATGGATCTACGGAACGAAAAACTAATCTAATCTAACCTCCGACGGCGAGCAACCTCGCGCTCCGCAGCGAGGCGCCTTAGACCGCTCGGCTATTCTACCGCGGCTAATGTTATTTTAGTTCACGTTAATTAAACCATAAAGACATTTCTCGATTCTCATTGGCTAGCAACAAAGAAGCTGCTTAATTATTTTACGAGCTGATTACATACACTCCATTTCCACCACGTTGCTTCTCTTCCACTTCGACCTACTCATTTTATTTCTTGTGCAATTGTTTTCATAGTATAATTGGTTAAATTATAAAACTTGAACAAATACGTCATACATTACTAAATTCAATAAGCTTTACACTCCCCTGTATGTATATACTTGAAATTTGTAACTATGTTAGGAAAAATTTAAAGGACTCAAAGAAAAATTTCAATATTCATGAGCACGAAACAAGGCAAAAGGAAAATTTTTATGTCCAGCAAACAAGAAGAGCAGCTTATAAATGTTCCACAATAAATAGTGCTGTTCAAATCTACAATAGCTTACCACAGAAGATAAAAATAATATCATCATACCCACTCTACTGCAGAACCCTAAGGGCATTTTTATTAGACCATTGCTTTTATTCAGCAACTGAGTTTTTAGATCACCTCAAATATAAAAGGCTTGAACCAAGTCAGTATAAATACTGCCAGTAGTGCACATCCCTTAAGCCATATACGTCTGTTTATATTATATATATATATGTGTGTATATGTTTGTATCCCACAATCTGGAAAGATTTTCTGGATAAATAAATAAGTAATTTAAAAAAAATCGCTCCCCCCACATTCAAATCCTGCCTGCACCATTGAACTAATCTGTCTCTTCTTCCTATGAATAGCTCATTGCAAAGATTGAAAGCTGTATGTGTATGATGTTGAACCTATCGTTAAATCAGACAACAAATTGTTCATTAACACAGTAATTTGGTTTAATTATGGCCCTGATATTGATGTATATATTGTTAAATAAGAAACAGTGCATTAAACTGATTATGTGCGCAACGGATCTTTTAACAAAACAACTGTGGCAAGTCACCATATGAAACAGACACTGACTATACTCAAAAAAAATTTGACTGTGAGAAAGATATTAAAAAAACCACAAACCACTTTCTTAATGTTTGACTGCGAGAATTTTATGCAGATCAGTACCTGATTATTGAAATTTAGTATCATAATCAATTAACTGTAGTGTTGCATGACAATCATTTACTATGGCACCAATACGAAATCTGTTCAACAAGATTACCAAAATCAATACTGCACTTTAAATCCACAAACAACTAATCATCAAATAAAGGAAGTAGGTTAATTTTCTAACTACGTAAATGAAACAGGAAAGAAATGTCAACTTTGTTACTTATTATTAATAATCACCATTACATTACCTACATAATACAACCTTTTATAATGACATTAAATGCAATTACCTTCATTCCAGCGGTGTTACGACGGTTTCATAGTAATAAAAAAATACAATATATATTCCAAATGCAATAAAATCGACTTGCTGGCACAGCAGCCTCTGCTCTACATCGGAGCCACACACACAACTCAACCGCTCTCTAAGCGAGCTAAACCACAAGTGCTACTCTCTCTCTCTCTCTGCGCGAGCTACAATGCTATGCAATACATAATTTTTGCCAAAGATGAAACTTCACAGAGTTAAGTATAGGGTTACCATGTGTTCGTCATCAAAAAAGAGGACACTTCATATAAAAAAGAGGACACTTTATTGTTAACATACTGTAATTTACAACTTAATTAATGAACCACGCAAAACTGCTACAAACTAAATCAGTAACCTTATGTGGCCATTGTAAAACAAAACATTACGAACCTTTACAGTTTATTCATCATCACTAGAGACAACTGGCTCATTCTTGTCTTTTTCACTTTTGAACCAACTATATTTACGATCCAGTATAACCTTACGATAGTTATACGACTTACCTTTGTTTACAACGAATATCTACGTACCAGTAGGGCAAATCAAACATTCCACTTCATGTTCGTTTCTTCCTCCCTTCAATGACTTGAATTTGTCCAAGAGCGCATCCTTCAACACTGACTTTCTTTTCGGCATTTTGTATTTCTATTTAAATTCGTTATTTATTTTGAAGCAAAAGCCTACCTATGATCTCGAATACACATACAGCTTTAATCTAAATCACAAAGTATATCGAAAGCAACGCCAAAGAACATAATGCAGAACACAGAATGATAGACAAATTGGGTTCCTTCGCAGAGAAGTTTCGAATCGTTTGCAACTGTCAGACCCATGAAATTTCTCTCTGAGTATGCGCGTGATAGTTGCGGACAGTTTGGACTTGCAGTGCGAACGAATCCGTCGTCGCCAATGCCACAAAAGTAAATTTTCTTTCTCGGAAAATAAAGAAAAAGGGGTCATTTTGTAGAATTTTATAAACTCCGGCCGGACACATTTTCTTGCCTCAAAAAGACAATGTGTCCAGTAAAAAGAAAGCGTATGGTAACGCTAGTTAAGCTGTTCTAACGTGAAATTCTTAGAAGCCGGTGTATCTTGCGTTGTTGCAGACCTGTGTTCTTAATTGGCTGCCTCGCAGCTACTGTTCTGCGACAATTGCCACGCCAGTTATTCCAATTGTTCTGAAGTAGCTTTAAACTCAGAGCAGCGGCGGCGTAGAGAAGAGAGAATTCTAGAAAAAAAATACATTGTTTGAAAAACGGTTAAATTATCTAGATGTAGTGATTGTGACACTTCGGAGAGTTGTCTTTACGCATTTTCAGATTGAAACAGTTGCATAACGCAAAAAAGAGGACATTTCCCCATTTTCCTAAAAACCCGGCCGGACCATTTTTAGGGTCCAAAAAAGAGGACATGTCCGGGTAAAAGTGGACTTCTGGTAACCCTAGTTAAGCACACATATCGATACACACAGTAGAAGCAATATTATACATTTTCTTGCAAGCAAGTTACTCGACACAAAATAGGAGGCACAATATTAAACATTTTCTTACAATTTTTTTTATGGACACGTTTCAAGATAGCAGTACTGGGATTAAAATCAATCGACATGAAGGCTTAAAATAATCTAACTGGGACCTCTGTTTTCGATTGTTACCAACTTAGTCGATCTGGCTCTTTCCATGCATGCGTAAATTGAATGGTACTGCAGTTCTGGCAAACCCCCTCCAGACGGCTAGAAGGAGGCGGAGTCTCTTGAGCACGCGACTGGTCTTCAGCAGCGCTTCCAAGCGGCAGACAGCAAAAGCTTCCGTCACTTTTGTTTACAGTTTACGTCCGTTATTGCGTGATTTTACGTGTAGCTTAGGTTGTGTGAAATGTGAATTTCATTCCCAGAGCAGACTTGGCAAAGTAACATGAAAAAATTGTACAGCAGTCTGAACACAAGAGTGAATTACTGTCTTCCTTAGTAGCATCAAACGAAACGGGAAGCTTCAATGCTTTATTCTTCTATTCGTGATGTAACTACCCGTGAAAAAAAAAATCATTAGTTTTGTAATGAATGTCAATTTAGCGTGGAAGCACCTCTCACGTCTTTCCGTCGAAGAAAATGTAAAGAATGATGCTGACAACATTCTTATACCGATATCCGAATATTAGAGCCGACGTGTGTAATTTATGCCAAGTTTCTGAAATAAAAAAATATATATTTCTCACCATCTGATATAGATTGACTCATTTCCTATAAGTGCGTTTTAAATACATAATTTATGAAACATTTATAATTATACGTATCAAAGACGTGGGCTACAGTCATCTCCCTATAATAATAATTTCGTGTGGCTCGTTGGCCAGGTGCAAGTCTTTAAATTGGACGGCACTTTGGCGACTTGCGTAAAAGAATGTGTGTTGTCACATGCTTTTATTCTCTTTAAACTCATTGCCAGTAGCGTACGTGTGAATTTAAGTTTACTGTTTATTAGTAAAAACACCAGTGGCAGTCAGCACAGACAGATAAAGACCATAATTTTTTATTCCTGTAGTGAAGACTATGGTAATTAGAACATAAATAATATATGAGATAAAATTTACGGTACCGGTAGGCCTGAGTTAGTGTTTACACTTTTCCAATTCTATCATTTTTGTTTGTACCTCAGAACTGTCCCACTCCTTCAGGCTTGCAATTTATGTAGCATATTGTAGGGGTAGTACGGAGAAACGTAACCTTGGTAGTACCTACTATGAAATTTCACTAAAATAGGAAGATTCATGAGCTACAGACGTCAAAAATATAATAATGAACTTAGAATAAAAGACAGCAACAGCTGACAGCGTTAAGTTGCTTTCTGCCGCTGGGAAGCGCTACTGCAGACTAGTCACGTGCACAACATGTCCCGGCTCCTGTCCTTGTGGAGGGAATGTGGCACAACTGTAGTACGATTCAAAAAATGTTCAAATGTTTGTTAAGCTTAAGGGACTTAACTACGGGGTCATCAGTCCCTAAACTTACAAACTACTTATGAACTACGTACAACTAAGGACGGCACAAATATCCATGTCCGAGGGGGGATTCGAACCTGCCGGCCGCGGTGGCCGAGGCGCTTCAGTCACGGTCTGCACGGCCACTACGGTCGGGGGTTCGAATCCCCCCTCGGGCATGGATATTTGTGCCGTCTTTAGTATAAGGTAGTTTTTTTTTTTTTTTTTTTGTTTTTTTTTTTTTTTTTTTTTTGTTTTTGTTTTTTTTTGGATTCGAACCACCGACCGTAGTGGCCGTGCAGACCGTGACTGAAGCGCCTTAGTCCCCTCGGCCACCGTGGCCGGCTGTAGTACGATTCAATTTACGCTTCCAGGCATTACGAAATGATGTGTTGTGTTGCGTGAGTACAATGGACAAATAAATAATGCCTCTAACGTCCGCTTTGGAAAAACCTGTAACTTCCCTGCGTTATTTATGGTGTTCCTGTCCATCACTTCCAGACGAGCGCCTCTCTGCTTGACGCTAGTGCCGACCGAGAAGCAAGTCAACTGTGAATATTCAATCCTCTTACAACCCATCTGGACCAGGGTTGCCAGGTGTGGCGATTTTTCGCATTCTTGTCTATCTTTTTCTTACAATAGTAGCCATTCTAGCAGTCTGGCGACTGGCGATTAAGTTTGGCTATTAAAGGAATTGGTTGGCGACTTAGTGGCTATTTTACTTTACTTCAAATACAAGTAATGTAAAGCAATCACTCTTTAGACATTGCGTGAATGATGTGAGGGGGCTGACATGGAGCCATTTATTTCGCATATCAATATATTAGGTGGTAAAGAAGTTTTCTTGGTTGGAGAACTGTGTGATGCAATAGTAGAAAGGGTGTGTGAGAGAGAGAGACAGTAGATGAACTTGTATCCCGTGGGAAAGCTCCGCCCCTATTGCAAGTTGAGATCTGATTGGCTCCCGCCTATACTAGTTGTCCGCCAAAACTTTAAGCTTCTTTTATTAATATTTAACTTCCCTATATCTATTAAAAATATCTGTATACTTTCTGTAATGCTTTTGTGCTAAGCTATATTTCGGTTAATTCAAACATTTAATTATTTGTATATTTTGTAATAAGTTGAACGATGTTAGTCTAGAAGTTTCGCTTGGCGCCAGAACGGTGGCTTGTGGCGGCAGTCGGTCGAGCGCCGACCGCGATACCTTGCACATTCGTGTCAGCTCAGTGCGGGCCAGGGACAGTATATACGTTATGCAACGTTTATATATTTAATATTACTCAGCCTGTATATTTGTGCTTGGATATACACTGGCATTTCTTCAATAAAAACAAGCACTGGCATCCTACAAAAGCTAAAGTTATTCGTAGTGCAGTACTTCCTAGCCACATCTCAACACCTCTTTTAGCCTCACTTCAAGTACAACGGATGTGCGACCTGTGTGCTTCACCTGCACAATGGGACATCATCTATGACAGAAGACACAAGGTTAGTAAAGAGTGAATTCAGACATGCACTGAAGTTGCATGTCGACACGGCACCTCGCGTGCAGTGCTGCCCCGTTTACAAACCAGGGCACTCGCACGAAGTGTGTTGGTAACAACACCGAGGGAAGGCATGAAAGGGGGGAGGTGTTTTAGGAACTTTGTCAACTATGCACTGACCTTCCCTCCCTGTCTTTTAAAAATAGAAACCCCGCCGTAATGATACCGGCTAAACTTCACTAGAATGCTGGGGAAATGTAATCAATCAACACAAGTTAGCACAAATGTTTTCAAGTATCATGGATGTGTGGGAGAGTGTCACAGAGGTGTAAACAAACTCTTGAAGATAGACGTAAACTATCTCATGAACCCTACTTACGATGGTTCGAGAACAGGCTTTAAACGATATCTCGAAGTATACTACAAAACCGTTTGTATGGCTCCCGCTGAGAACATGAGGATAAGAATATATAAATTACAGAATGCAAGGAGGCATTCAAACTGTAATTTTTACCACGTTCCATATGACAACACAACAGAAATTCGTAACAACTGCTACTGTGAAGCGAGCCCTTCGCTATGCACTTCACGGTGGTTAACAATGGTTTACAGAGTATAAATGTCGATGGAGAACATGCGGTGATTTCCCAGTCGTTCTCACGGTTGATTTTTCAGTGCGTAATGACGCATTATTACGAATTAAAGTCCATCTCACCTCAAAGTATGAAATGCTTAGTGCATTATAATAAATTACCTCACCTCAAAATGTTGTAATGATTTTGTGTGTATTAAAGAAATGTTTGAAAGATTTAATAAATCTATTTAACATCTGAAAATATTTGTTTTTAAGAAGATGAAAGTGATTGGTAATCGAATCTGTGCATGAGAACATCCATTGTGTTAGTTTGATAGAATGATTCTTCAACAGTTTTGTTTGTGATTTTTATAAGTTATGAAATTAATAAATGTGATAGTTAAATGTAACTGAATTTCCGGAGTCTCTCTATTATATTCACAATGTGACAATATTTCGACTGCCCTCATTGTCAGTTGGTGGTGTGCCTGGGTTCAGTTCTTGGATGGACTCAGATAAATGTTTCTGTGAAGTATGAGTTTCCTTGGAACGTTCAGTCTCATGTCTGTGAATGTGAGAGTACCACAGTTTGCGTTACGTTTTACTCAGTAACCAGCTTACTCCCTGAATTTCTGGATTATTATTGTCGAGTAACGTGCCATAACTACCATAGCATAATAATGTTAACAGATTAAAGGTTGCGATATTTGGGTATTTTTACTGATTAAAAGATGGTTATATTTTGGCATTTTATTGATGAAAAGATGGCGATATTTTGGCTACTTTTTGTTTAAAATTTGGCGACAGAGCACTGGAAAAACCTAGCAGCTCTGATCTGGACACGTATATTATGTAATTTTTTCCGCTCCTCGCATGCTTTTGACCCAAATCATCATCTTTTTATCGAAGCACTCACACACACACACACACACACACACACACACACACACACACACAAAAGGATTACATGACAACAGATTATTATACGAAAATTTTTCGGGCTCTAACGGTCGGAAAATTTGAAATATGGATAATAATTTGCGATATTACGGGAGAAACTGGCGGTCCATAAAAACGTCGGGGGAGCTAAAAGATGACGCTGTAATACGGGATATCTCCTATACTGCCACGACTGAGGTACAAAGACATGCTGAAGTCGGATATAGGACAGAGGGGATACATTAAGCTCATGATGAAAAAAAAAAAAAAAAAAAAAAACGGTAAAACTTGGTGAAAAGAGTGATTAAAACTGCGAAAATCGCATTCAAAATCAAACTTACTCAGTGAACTGAAGATATATCTTCATGATTCAGCACCAACGCTTGATTTGAAACTTATTTATCTTTTTTACTTCTCTCTTCTGTAATTAATTCTAAAGAAATGTATTTTCTTCAGAAGTCTCTCTTGTTGCTGCTGGATCTAAATGTTTATATTTCGCGAGTAGTACGCCATATGCAGTATCTCTCTTATTTTTATCATGATAGCCCTTACATTTAATATTCCACAAGCAGGAATGCATTTCATACAGTCTAATAAATTCCTCTAAGAGGTCGTGGTTTATGTTTCTTAATTCAGACATGCCGACCGCGGTGGCCGAAGGGACTGAGGCGCTTCAGTCACGGTCTGCACGGCCACTACGGTCGGGGGTTCGAATCCCCCCTCGGGCATGGATATTTGTGCCGTCCTTAGGATTAGCTAGTTCATAAGTAGTTTGTAAGTTTAGTGATTAATGAACCCATAGTTAAGTCCCATAAAAAAATATTCAGACATTGTTATTACAGCACTAATTTAAACTTATCAAAAACAAAGGATGCTCATTGTAAGAAGCCTCAATCAGACAGTCAAATGCTTGCACAAGCATCTTCATTGTCCACCCCAAGGAAGTTAGAACAGTTGCAGCTGGTGATAATGTGCTAATGTGCTGCGGCACACTGCAAATATATTACTAAAATTATGCCATTTCTCTTCTAATGCGAGCGAGAAATCGCTGTAAAATTACACCCTTTCTCTTGGAATATGAACCAGATATCACAATAAAATTATGCCAATTCCCTTCCAGTAAGTATTACAGTCCTAGTAATAAGGATGAAAACGCATTTTGGAGCGTTCTCGCCGTGATAGCTGGAAACCAGCTCCGTGTGCTGAAGTGGGATTCAGCCGCGCTGGTATGTGCGCAGAGAGGCGGCGCAGTCGTCTGTTCGCTAGTGCGCATGCGCAGACGTGACGTCAGGCCTGGCGGCTCATGTGTGCTGAGACCGACTGCAGCACCAGATCAATATTTCTCTTCGCGCTGCGTGTGACGGCTGCGGAAGAATAGTATATGAAGAATATTGCGGCATACCGAGTCAAATAGCGCACTGGCTCAGGCGTCTTGAGCATTGTCTCTCAAACCTACCTGTGTGAGGCTCGTATTCAAATACGTCTGAGTCTAAATTTTTTATTTCTGTAAATAATAAATTAATATTTTTGAACGTTATATTTACTACCTGCAGTGAATACATGCAGTTGACAGCGCTGTTATAGATTCCTCTGAAGGTCTTACTGTCAATACAGTATTAATTGATATTTAATTAAAGGCAATCATACGAAGGTTGACTTTTTATTTTAATATATTTTGTTTCTTGTTTATTTTTATAATATTGTAGCACACTGGTCAAATTTTGTACGAGCCGCCACTGGGTTAGAAGGGTCCACACACGCTCAAGGACGCATATGCTTGAACGCTTGCACAAGCATGCATATTCGAAATTCAATCCAGCATCAAGCCGCTTGTACAAGCCTGGTGATTGAATGTCAAGCACGCTGTTATGTGTGTGGCCGCCTTAACACACACTCGCAAATAGGTCTACGACAAGCCAGATAGTTGCTCCAAATACGGGAGTATTAATTCAGTCCATCATTAATTTCTTGCCTCTTACTGATTACTTCAAATTGGCACGCCACTGATAAAGCCAGTGTTGCCAACTATCAGTCAGAGAAAATGGCAAAACAGTCCAATTTATGCATAACAATTAAAATGTGAAAAACACTCACCTGTTGTTGTTGTGGTCTTCAGTCCCGAGACTGGTTTGATGCAGCTCTCAACAATACCCTATCCTGAGCAAGCCTCTTCATCTCCACATAAGAACGGCAACCTACATCTGTCTGAATCTGCTTACTGTATCCATCTCTTGGTCTTCCTCTGCGGTTTTTACCCCACACACTTCCCTCCAACGCTAAATTCACAATTCCTTGATGTCTAAGAATGTGTCCTACCAATCTATCCCTTCTTTTAGTCAAGGTATACCAGAAATTTCTTTTCTCCCCAATACTGTTCAGTACCTCCTCATTAGTTATGCGGTCCACCCACCTAATCTTCAGCATTCTTCTGTAGCACCATATTTCAAAAGCCTCAATCCTCTTCCTGCCCGCACTGTTTATCGTCCATGTCTCACTCCCATACAAGGCAACACTCCATACAAATGCCTTCAGAAAGGACTTCCTTAGGCTTAAATCAATATTAGATGTTAACAAATTTCTCTTCTTCAAGAACGATTTTCTACCCATTGCCATTCTGCATTTTGTATCCTCTGTACTGCGACCATCATTTGTTATTTTACTGCCCAAGTAACAAAACTCATCTACCTCCTTTATTGCTTCGTTTCCCAATCTAATTCCTTCAGCGTCACCTGATTTTCTTACACTGCACTCCATTACCCTAGTTTTGCTCTTGTTAATGTTCATGCACCTTTCAGCACACTGTCCATTCCGTTCAATTGCTCTTCCAGGTCCTTTGCTGTATTTGACAGAATTACTATGTCGTCGACAAAACGCAATGTTTTTAATTCTTCCCCCTGAACTTTAATTCCTTATCCAAATTTCTCCTTGCTTTCCTTTATAGCTTGCTCAATGTATAAATTGAATAACAATGGAGAAAGACTACAACCCTGTCTTACACCCTTTCCAACCACTGCATCCCTTTCATGCCCTTCAACTCTGACAACCGCTGTCTGGTTTTTGTACAAGTTGTAAATAACATTACGCTCCCTATATTTTACTCCTGCTTGCTTCAGAACTTGAAAGAACACTCACCTAGCAAAAGTAAATATCATCGTCCTCATTCTCGTTTTCTTTGCTACTGCTGCTGCAGATTTCACCGGTCTCCCTCGTGTTGTAGCATTCGTACCAACAAGCTTCAGTATTTCTTCTGGGCTTTCATATGAAAAACAACACTTACGTTCGCGTCTCAATCCATACCTTACACTTAGAATATCAGAGAGTGTATTCGTTTATGTCTGTTTCTGAGTTTGTTTCTCACCAAGTTCACTTGGCTAAAAATTCTCTCGACTTGTCTGTTGAAACAGGCTGTACCCATTCCTTGAAGTCAGACATATTTTCCCATTCCTTCATGTAAGTTTGTGTATATTGCGGTTTCGGCATGGCTAGATAATTAACTATCACAGTAACAAAACACTGGTACAGCACACGGTATTCTTACAACACTCAATGTTAACTCACGTTAAAAAAGAGACACCACACTGTTGTAACTTGTTCAGCGTTTCCAAGCAAGTGCAACTACATAGTGTTGGCCATTGTTTGTATGTGTCAAAACAATGAATCGATATGCGCAACTGTTTCATGGTCGCGAAACTTCCAGGTATCACTCTTTCGATACAGTGGTGTTTCATTTGTCGTACTTTGGAGGAACGTTAAAAATAATAAATCAATAAATACATTTCTATTCCTAATAAAAACTTCAGAGTTGTGCATTTCTGTTATGAAAATTATCGATAATAAAAATGGCTAGAAATGGCTATATAATATCAGCGAAATGACTAGGAATGCCAGCAGTAGCTTTTTTTTTCAAAAACAGTGGCTAGATGCCACTTCAAAATGGCCAGATCTAGCCGTAAAATGGCTAAGTTGGCATCTCTGGGTAAAGCGGAAGCTTTGCCGACAGTGTTGCCAACAGTAGGGACATGTCCCTACGCATAGGGACTTTTGACCCTTTTTTCCAAACGGTAGGGACGGATTTCCAAAACGTAGAGACTTTTCTCACAGATGATGCAGGATGAGAATACAGTTTTTTAATTCAAAACCGCAGCGATAATCATATAAATGGATTCTTCCGTCGCTTCTTGGTAGAACGCTTCCATATTTAAGGTTGAAAACAAACAAACTGTTTTTGTTCTACTAAATTTTGTTTATTTACTAACAAGTTTTCGGCTTATTAGGCCATGCTCAGGTAAACTGTTGATATGCGTCGACAAAGACGCTATTGCTTGGTTCTCAAAGATGGTAAACGAAGATACAATACACAGATTACTTGGTCTTTGGCTATGACATTTGTTGGAATTACAAACAATATCTGCTGCCATGCAGAATTATGTTCACATAATCAGTGGCCTCCTTAACATTTTACATTGTAATTTGCGAGTGAACAGGGTGAAACACTTTACATTTCAAATTTTAATGAATTAAAACTATGTTAACATTATTGACAGTGTGGCATATGTTGGGATCATCACTTAAGGTGTACATTAAATTCGTTTTCTACACTGGTTTTACATTTTACTTACTTGAAAGCATTTGGCAAGATCCACATATTTAAATTACATTACATATTACTGTGCAATTTATTATATATATATATATATATATATATATATATATATATATATATATATATATATATATTGTTTTATCTTAAAGTCTAAAAGTAAACATGGTAGGAATGGGGACTCTACCTGTGACATTAAGTGTTTGTTTATTTTCAATGCTTCTAACAGGTTTAGTTTCCTGCCTTTGTTGGCTACGTGAAGTACTTCTGTGTGGACCTGGTAGTTGTGTCCTTCTTTCAGAACATGATCAGCAAAGGTGGAGTCTGTTTTCTGTAATCTCCAGCTACGCTCATGTTCACTCAGTCTAATTTGAATTGCCCTGCCTGTCTGACATATATATACAGTTTTCTGCAGTCATTGCACTGGAAATAAACATTTAGTCAAAAATCCCCAGCTAGTACTAAATGACCAGGTAGAGTTGAACATATCCCCACTGTTAAGCTTCACATGATGTAAACAAAACAGGTACCCACCACAGACCAACTCAATGTCACAGGTAGAGTCCCCATTCCTACCATGTTTACTTTTAGACTTTAAGATAAAACAATATATATAATAAATTGCACAGTAATATGTAATGTAATTTAAATATGTGGATCTTGCCAAATGCTGTCAAGTAAGTAAAATGTAAAATCAGTGTAGAAAACGAATTTAATGTACACCTTAAGTGATGATCCCAACATATGCCACACTGTTAATAATGTTAACATAGTTTTAATTCATTAAAATTTGAAATGTAAAGTGTTTCACCCTGTTCACTCGCAAATTACGATGTAAAATGTTAAGGAGGCCACTGATTATGTGAACATAATTCTGCATGGCAACAGATATTGTTTGTAATTCCAACAAATGTCATAGCCAAAGACCAAGTAATCTGTGTATTGTATCTTCGTTTACCATCTTTGAGAACCAAGCAATAGCGTCTTTGTCGACGCATGTCAACAGTTTACCTGAGCATGGCCTAATAAGCCGAAAACTTGTTAGTAAATAAACAAAATTTAGTAGAACAAAAACAGTTTGTTAGTAACAATAATGTTAATAGAGGAGAACATTATTCTTTTTATTTATTTTTTTATTTTTACAAATCAGTTTGTTCCTTAGGGACTTTCAAGGTGAACATAGGGATTTATGACGCTTCATGTAGGAACATAGTTGGAAACGAGTTGGCAACACTTCCGACCTGTGAATGCTACAAAAGTGCCACCAACAATCATCCTGACTCAAGCCCCCACAATCGCATAAGCGGCCGACTGCCAGCAGCGGACAGATTGAAGAACGCCTCGGCGGCCATTGTGGTGGCAAACTTCCGTGCGAAATTTAAATGTGCGTAAGATTCTTTTGATTGGAGGGTGTATTCATTTGAGTTACGTCGCAAAAACTGTCTCAATGAAATATATAACTACAAAACAGCTTCAGACTCCTTGAATATTCAGCAACTATCGGTTGTGTGTAAATTCATTACACATACGGTGTAGAAATTGGCCAATAGGGGATCCTCTTCCTGACAAAACCGAACTGTAACATGTAGTCTTTTAGCGTTCTAAGTGCAGCATATGACCGGAATTTATCGTCAGACACGATGTTTTGCCACTTTCTCAGTATATTCTACGATTGTGAAACTTCTGTACAAACATTAATTTCGGAAGAGTTTCACAATTTACGTCTCTGCTTTAGTGTTGTATTCTCCAATATTTAGATATTTCACAGCATCAAAACATGAAACAGGGCTGACTGAAACAGCTAATGCCATCAGATACATAACTGAAAAATAGCTTATTACGTTGTGGATACAGCAACCAGCCACTACGAAATTCTTTTAAGAACCTTTAGTATGCCATAACTTTTTCTTAACTAAGGCATCTAACATTAGCATAAGGGTATGTGGCAAGAAAATTAGCATTTTTAATTTGACAAGCCAAATACCTTACAGCAGAGTGAACTGCTCAAAAGTCAGCAACTATCGTCACAGGGTTGAACTTCACAATGTGCATCCACTGTGGCTATTCATTCATATATGGAACAATACACAGTTCTGCAAACCCCTTTCAGCTGTTATACCTATATGTAAAGCAGATTACCTTTAAATTCTGCTTTACAAGTTGCTAATAATAATTTCATAAACAAAAATTTGAACTGCAGTGAGGCAACTAATTTCGTAACCTCAATAGTTATTTTATACAGTCATAAAATGAAACTTTTTCAACTTCCTGTCTAGCAGTACTGCCTAAAGTAGCTCCTTTTTAAGAGCTACCAGTATTGTAAAGGCCTGTTATTTATTTCATTCAATCCTATATTGTCTTAACTAACAGTCTGTTAAGCAAGAGTAACTATCTCTGAACACAAGTTGTAGGGCTACTTGTATTCCTGAGAAATATAAATGGGAATACAGTATTCGATCTATTTATTCCTTTCTTAAATTGATTTATGTATTTAAACGCTGAGCAGCTCTTCACCATAGTGCTTCATGTACACTGTAATACTCAAACAATACTGATGTGACTATCAATCTCTATATATAAAAGGAAGTGTCCCGATTGACTGACTGACTGATTGACTGACTGACTGACTCATCATCGCCCAGCCCAAACCACTGAAGATATAAACTTGAAATTTGTGGAGGTTGTTGATCTTACTCTGTAGGCGTCATTTAAGAAGCGATTTGTCGATATTTCGTCCGTAAGGGGGTGAAATAGGGAATGAAAAGTTTTTTTGAAAATACGTAGCTATTTAGGCAATTTTGAAGCTAGAACTACAAAATTTCGGATTTGGATTCGGGATTCGAATTTTTTAAAGGTACGTGTTTCGGCATTTTTTGAAATTCAACCAATAAGGGGGTATAATAGAGGACGCAAAAAATTGATTTTCAAAAATATTTGCTGTTAACTCAAATTTTCAGCTACAATTACGAAACTTCGGATATGGAATCTTGGTAATGATTAAAATCCAAGATTTTCAGTATTCTTGGAAATTCAACAAGATGGTTAAATAGAGGATCAAACATTCTTTTTGAAAATACGTTGCTATTGATACAATTTTGAAGCTAGAGCTGCAAAAATTGATATTTTTATAGTTGGTTAGACTTTAAAACATACGTGTTTCGGTATTTTTGGAAACTCAACCATCAACGGGGTTAAATTGGAGAGGGGGTGTTTTTCGAAAATATGTTACTATTTAGGCAATTTTTGAATTTAGAACTACAAATTTTTGGATTTGAATTCGGGGTTCGAATTTAAAAGACACGTGTTTCGGCGTTTCTTGAAATTCAACCAATAAGGGGGTATAATAGAGGACGAAATAAAATTAATTTTCAAAAATATGTTGCTGTTAACTCAAATTTCAAGCTATAACTACGAAACTTAGGATATGGACTCTTGATCAGGATTAAAAAGACACGAGTTTCGGTATTTTTGCAAATTCAAAAACTAAGGGGGTAAAACAGGGGATCAAAAATTCTTTTCGAAAACGCTTTGTTGTCAAGACAATTTTGAAGCTATAGCTGCAAAAATTGGTATTTGTATTGTTCGTTATGATTTAAAAAATAGGTGTTTCGGTATTTTTGGAAATTCTACCATCAAAGGGGTTAAATTGGAGAGGGGATGTTTTTCGAAAGTCTGTTGCTATTTAGGCAATTTTGAAGTTAGAACTACAAATTTTCGGATTTGTATTCGGAGTTCAAATTTAAAAGACACGTGTTTCGGTATTTTTGAAAATTCGACCAATAAGTGGGTGAATTACGAGATGCAAAAATTGATTTTCAAAAATATGGTGCTCTTAACTCAAATTTCATGCTATAATTACGAAACTTAAGATATGTATTCTTCATCAGGATTTAAAAGAAACGACTGGTGCAGACCAACCAGCCTACGCATGCGAAGCAGCGGGGGTTCAGCTTGTTGTGTATATATCCCGCAGTAGCTATTTAATACCCGATTTACCTGTTAACAATACTGGTATTTATGTGACGGTTGCCACTATCATGGCGGCCAGGAGAAGGTTCAAATTATCCCGCGACAGAAGCGCCGTCGGGAAGTCTAGTTATTTTTACAAGGTCTTTGTCCTGACTGCGTATCCTTTGTAACCGCCATCTCTGAGTGTCAAAACGTCTAGTACAGACAGATGTTTCAGATAGACTAAATAATGTTGTTGTTGTTATGGTCTTCAGTCCAGAGACTGGTTTGATGCAGCTCTCCACCCTACTCTATCCTGAGCAAGCCTTTTCATCTCCTCATAAGAACGGCAACCCACATCCATTCGAATCTGCTTACTATACGCGTCTCTTGGTCTCCCTCTGCGATTTTTACCCAACACACTTCCCTCCAATGCTAAATTTACGATTCCCCAATGTCTAAGAATGTGACCTACCAAGCGATCCTTTCTTTTAGTCAGGGTGTGCCAAAAATTCCTTTTCTAACCAATTCTGTTCAGTACCTCTTCATTAGTTATGTGATCTACCCACCTAATCTTCAGCATTCTTCTGTAGCACCACATTTCAAAAGCCTCTATTCTCTTCCTGTCCGCATTGCTTATCGTCCATGTTTCACTCCCGTACAAGGCAACACTCCACACAAATGCCTTCAGAAAAGACTTCCTTACACTTAAATTAATATTCGATGTTAGCAAATTTCTCTTTTTCAAATATGCTTTTCTTTCCATTGCCATTCTGAATTTTATATCTTCTGTACTGCGACCATCGCATGTTATTTTACTACCCAAGTAACAAAACTCATCTACCACCTTCATTGTTTCGTTACCTAATCTAATTCCTTCAGCATCGCCTGATTTTCTAAGACCGCATTCCATTATTTTTGTTTTGCTCTTGTTAATGTTCATTTTATACGCTCTCTTCAACACACTGTCCATTCCATTTAACTGTTCTTCCAGGTCCTGTGCTGTCTCTGATAGAATTACAATGTCATCAGCAAAACGCAATGTTTTTATTTCTTCCCCCTGAACTTTAATCCCTATTCCAAATTTATCCTTGCTTTCCTTCACCGCCTGCCCGATGTACAAATTGAATAACATCGGAGAAAGGCTACAACCCTGTCCTACTCCCTTCCCAAATGATGCTTCCCTTTCATTCCCTTCGAGTCTAATAACTGCAGTCTGGCTTTTGTACAAGTTGTAAATAACTCTCCTTTCCCTATATTTTACTCCTGCTGACTGCAGAATTTGAAAGAGTGCATTCGAGTTTTTACTCCTGCTGACTGCAGAATTTGAAAGAGTGCATTCGAGTCAATATTGTCAAATGCTTTCTCCAAATCTACAAAAGCTAAAAATGTAGGTTTGCTTTTCCTTAATCTATCTTCTAAGATAAGACGTAAAGTGAGTATTGCCTCCCGGGTTCCTACGTTCCTCCTGAATCCAAACCGATCTTCCCCGAGGTCAGTTTCTACCAGCTTTTCCAAATAATAGCCACAAAAATACATGTGTCTTGATTGCAGACCAAGAGGTTGCTGTCGTCAAGCCTCGAGTGTTCGGCGTGCTTCACGGACTTTCCATCCCGTTTCCACTGGAGCAGACCAACGCCTGTGGCACCTGTGGATTCGAGTGCCCACTTGAAGCAGGACGCCACTATAACTATTCTGATTCAGTTGCCGTCAGAAGAATTTATCCTCCGGTAAGTTTTTTTGTATACAGTTCAAAGCATAATTTACAGAACTGAAATTTCACGAAGTTCTAGTCCAGTAATGGCTAACTAAATTTTGATATGATACGCATTATTAACTTTTATCCCACTCCCATGAACCACAGACAATGCCGAGGTGGGGTGGCTTGCGTGCCTCAACGATACAGATAGCCGTACCGTAGGTGCAACCACAGCGGAGGGGTATCTGTGGAGAGGCCAGACAAACGTGTGGTTCCTGAAGAGGGGCAGCAGCCTTTTCAGTAGTTACAGGGGCAACAGTCTGGATGATTGACTGAGCTGGCCTTGTAACATCAGCTAATGTGGCTTTGCCACATAGCTACTGCGAACGGCTGAAAGCAAGGGGAAACTACAAACGTTACCTTTCCCGACGACATGCAGCTCTACTGTATGAACATACGATGATGGCATCCTCTCGGGTAAAATATTCCGGAGGTAAAATAGTCCCCCATTCGGATCTCCTGGCGGGGACTACTCAAGAGGATGGGATCATCAGGAAAGACAACACTGGCATTCTACGGATCGGAGCGTGGAATGTTAGATTCCTTAATCGGGTAGGGAAGCTAGTAAATTTAAAAAGAGAAATGGATAGGTTGAAGTTAGATATAGTGGGGATTAGTGAAGTTCGCCGGAAAGACGAACAGGATTTCTGGTCAGGTGACTACAGGATTATAAATACAAAATCAGTTGGGGGTATTACAGGAGTAGGTCTGACAATGAATAAGAAAATAGGAATGCGGGTAAGCTACCATGAGCAACACAGTAATCGCATTATCGTAGCCAAGATAGATACGAAGCCAACACCGACCAGGTTTATATGCCACTAGCTCTGCCGATGATGAGGAGATCGAAGAAATATATGAGGAGCTAAAGGAAATTATTCAGACAATTGAGGGAGAGGAAAACTTAATTGTTATGGGAGACTGGAATTCTGTAGTAGGACAAGGAAGGGAAGGGAGGATAGTAGGTGAATATGGTCTGGGCAAAAGGAATGAAAGAGGAAGCTGCCTGGTAGAATTTTGGACAGAACATAATTTAGTTATAACAAACACCTGGTTCAAGAATCACAAAAGAAGGTTGTATACGTGGATGAGACCAGGAGACACCGGGGGATACCAGATAGATTTTATAATGGTAAGGCATAGATTTCGGAACCAGGTTTTACAATGTAAGACATACCCAGGGGCAGATATAGACTCTGACCATAACGTGTTGGTTATGAACTGTAGGCTGAAACTGAAGAAACTACAAAAAGGTAGGAAAATAAGGAGATGGGACCTGGATAAATTGAAGGAACGTGAAGTTCTTAAGAAATTCAGTATGAGCTTTAGGCAACAGTTGATAGGAAAGGGGGGGGGGATAAAACAGTAGAGGAGGAATGGGTAGCATTGAGAGATGAAATAGTGAAGGCAACAGAGGACAAAATAGGTAGGAAAGCAAGACCTACAAAAAATCCTTGGATATCACAGGAGATACTAAATTTAATCGATGATTGGAGAAAATATAAGGTGCAGACAGATGTGAAAACTACAGAACCATCAGTTTAATAAGTCATGGTAGCAAGATATTAACACGAATTATTTACAGAAGGATGGAAAAGCTGGTAGAAGCCGACCTCGGGGAAGATCAGTTTGGGTTCAGAAGAAATGTAGGAACACGGGAGGTAATACTCACTTTACGGCTTATCCTACAAGATAGATGAAGAAAATGCAAACCTACATTTCTAGCTTTTGTACATTTGGAGAAGGCTTTTGACAGTGTTGATTGGAATAAACTCTTTCAAGTACTGAAGCCAGCAGGGGTAAAATATAGGGAGCGTAAGGTTATTTACAACTTGTACAAAAACCAGACAGCGGTTGTCAGAGTTGAAGGGCATGAAAGGGATGCAGTGGTTGGAAAGGGAGTAAGACAGGGTTGTAGTCTTTCTGCAATGTTATTCAATTTGTATATATAGCAAGCTATAAAGGGAAGCAAGGAGAAATTTGGAGAAGGAATTAAAGTTCAGGGGGAAGAATTAAAAACAATGCGTTTTGCCGACGATATAGTAATTCTGTCGCATACAGCAAAGGACCTGGAAGAGCCATTGAACGGAATGGACAGTGTGCTGAAAGGTGCTTATAAGATGAAGATTAACAAGAGCAAAACTAGGGTAATGGAGTGCAGTCTAAGAAAATCAGGTGATGCTGAAGGAATTAGATTAGGTAACGAAGCAGTAAAATGACAAATGATGGTCGCAGTACAGAGGATATAAAATGCAGAATGGCAATGGGTAGAAAAGCGTTCTTGAAAAAGAGAAATTTGTTAACATCGAATATTGATTTAAGCCTAAGGAAGTCCTTTCTAAAGGCATTTGTATGGAGTGTTGCTTTGTATGGGAGTGAAACATGAACGATAAACAGTGTGGACAGGAAGAGGATAGAGGCTTTTGAAATGTGGTGGAACAGAAGAATGCTGAAGATTAGTTGGGTGGATCGCGTAACTAATGAGGAGGTACTGAACAGAATTGGGGAGAAAAGAAATTTCCGGTGTACCTTGACTAAAAGAAAGGATAGATTGGTAGGGCACATTCTTAGACATCAAGGAATTGTGAATTTAGCGTTGGAGGGAGTTGTGTGGGGTAAAAACCGCAGAGGAAGACCAAGAGATGGATACAGTAAGCAGATTCAGTCAGATGTAGGTTGCCGTTCTTATGTGGAGATGAAGAGGCTTGCTCAGGATAGGGTATTGTGGAGAGCTGCATCAAACCAGTCTCCGGACTGAAGACCACAACAACTTTTATCAGTGTATCTTCTAAAGGGAAAAGAAGGGTAATTAATATCTTGTACTACTAATGGAGAACGAGTGAAAAATGGGGCCTTGGTATCTTGGCAGTACATTAGTCTCCAGAAGTCACTTGCTGTGGAAGTAACGTTCTTTTATTCCTGAGTCCCTTATTCTCTATACCTAGATTCCTGCTTGAGGTAAAACGATTTTCCCAGATCTGCGGTGAAACCATATGCTATTTTCATGTAAACACTATGGTGTACCAAATCAAAAACAGCCATTGCTGCAGAACTAAAATAATGGAAATCAAACAAAAATTTTCCAAGGCAAACAGACACTATGTATTTACATTAAAATACTGAAAAATTGAAGTGAAGTTAGAGAGATGAATAATTTCTGTTTCTTCTTACGTAGTTCATATAAACTAGCAGATATGTTTGACGTCCAATTCCGACAATCCACTCCGATGGCTACATCTCATGGAATCAACACAATGAACAAGTATACAAGAAACTTTCTCGCGTGATATAAGTCATATGAAGGTTAAAGAGTCATAACGGACCAGTGTATGATAACTGTATATCATGCTTTGCTCCATAGCCACGTTACTTATGGACTGCCACTATGAGGTCATTCAACAGGCTGCAAGGATGAGCTACTGCTGCAAAAGAAGGCAATAAGAATTATTGGTAATTTGCAAGCCTTTGTGCACGGTGGTGTACCAGTCGATATATATCGAGCGTCGTAGTATCGAACGATAGTTCGATATAAGGTTCGTTTAAGCAGCTGCCAGCGAACTACTCGCGCATCCGCAGAGCACAAATTAAGTTCAAGCAGCGCTTTCGCCCGCTTCTGGCTACTTGCCGAGCAGCTGTTTGCTGTTTAACCCTCCTACTACCAGAATTTTTTTGTTACACTGAGTACCGTTGGGGTCAATATGACCCCAAGTAATTATCACGGGATACATTGACAATATTTAATTTATTTTAATGAACTAACACAAAAGCATGCATTAGTGATTGAAACCAGGTGAAGTAGATATATAAGCACTTAAAGATCTTGTCCCAACACTTGATCTTATAGATCCTTACATGTGAAACAAAAAATCTCTTTACATTTAGAACAAAGAATGTCTGAATGGTATTTACAGACAAAGGAAAAACATCTTTTGCACGTTTCTGGATGTTTTCTATCCAGTGAACTTTCGCACAGGTAGCACCGTCCACGTTTTACCCCCGTATCCACTTGTGCTGAAGGAGGAGGAGGACGAGGCAGAGAAACTTTGTTGCGCTGACTTCTGTCTTTCTGTACTAGACTTGTTCCCGGTTCCAGAAGAAATTATTTTCTTTTGTAGTTGGTTTTTTTATTCCAGTCAGGATTTAAGTCCAACCAAATTATGAAAGCATTCAGGGCACTAATATCCAAAATATTATAGAAAAATCACCATGGGCCATCTTCTTGTCATACATTTTGTAGTTTAGGTTCTGACTAACTTGTTCATAGTGTCTACACCTGATTTTGTTGCATTATAGTCTAGGATTATAATAGGTTTCGCTGCTTTGCCGTCACCTATTTCCTCCCTGAAATGCATAGTACTCAGTAAATCTCCAACGTCTTCATCAGAATCTTCAGTTGATTCACTACCTCCAGAAATAACACCATCAATCTCTTCGTCGTCATCAGACGCTGTATCTCCTAATTCCTCTTCTTCATTCAAAATTGCTTGTATTTCAACACTACTCAGACGTTTTCTAGACATAATGTAGTTCTTTCACACGCTGCGACAAAACACTAGCAACAACTGAGGCAACACACAACTGCTGAGGAAAGAAACGACAATAATGGGTATAAATAAGAAGTGGAAAGTGTTAGTTTCATAGTTGCAGATGTTTCCTATAACATTTGTTCAACGTAATATTCGCTGTTCTGTTTTTATAATGTTGTTGTTGTTGTGGTGGTCTTCAGTCCGGAGACTGGTTTGATGGAGCTCTCCACAATACCCTATCCTGAGCAAGCCTCTTCATCTCCACATAAGAACGGCAACCCACATCTGTCTGAATCTGCTTACTATATCCATCTCTTGGTCTTCCTCTGCGATTTTTACCCCACACACTTCCCTCCAATGCTAAATTCACAATTCCTTGATGCCTAAGAATGTGTCCTACCAATCTATCCCTTCTTTTAGTCAAGGTATGCCAGAAATTTCTTTTCTCCCCAATTCTGTTCAGTACCTCCTCATTAGTTACGAGATCCACCCACCTAATCTTCAGCATTCTTCTGTAGCACCATATTTCAAAAGCCTCAATCCTCTTCCTGTCCGCACAGCTTATCGTCCATGTTTCACTCCCATACAAGGCGACACTCCATACAAATGCCTTCAGAAAGGACTTTCTTAGGCTTAAATCAATATTCGATGTTAACAGATTTCTCTTTTTCAAAAACGCTTTTCTACCCATTGCCATTCTGCATTTTATATCCTCTGTACTGCGACCATCATTTGTTATTTTACTGCCCAAATAACAAAACTCATCTACCTCCTTTATTGCTTCGTTTCCCAATCTAATTCCTTCAGCATCACCTGATTTTCTTACACTGCACTCCATTACCCTAGTTTTGCTCTTGTTAATGTTCATCTTATATGCTCCTTTCAGCACACTGTCCATTCCGTTCAATTGCTCTTCCAGGTCCTTTGTTGTCTCTGACAGAATTACTATGTCGTCGGCAAAACGCAATGTTTTTAATTCTTCACCCTGAACTTTAATTCCTTCTCCAAATTTCTCCTTGCTTTCCTTTATGGCTTGCTCAATGTACAAATTGAATAACAATGGAGAAAGACTACAACCCTGTCTTACTCCCTTTCCAACCACTGCATCCCTTTCATGCCCTTCAACTCTGACAACCGCTGTTTGGTTTTTGTACAAGTTGTAAATAACCTTACGCTCCCTATATTTTACTCCTGCTTGCTTCAGAACTTGAAAGAGTTTATTCCAATCAACATTGTCAAAGGCCTTCTCCAAATCTACAAAAGCTAGAAATGTAGGTTTGCCTTTTCTTAATCTATCTTCTAGGATAAGCCGTAAAGTGAGTATTACCTCCCGTGTTCCTACATTTCTTCTGAACCCAAACTGATCTTCCCCGAGGTCGGCTTCTACCAGCTTTTCCATCCTTCTGTATATAATTCGAGTTAATATTTTGCAACCATGACTTATTAAACTGATGGTTCTGTAGTTTTCACACCTGTCTGCACCTGCTTTCTTTGGAATGGGGATTATAACATTTTTCTTAAAGTCTGAGGGTACTTCGCCTGTCTCATACATCTTACACACCAGGTGAAACAATTTTGTCTTGGCTGGTTCTCCCAGAGACTTCAGTAGCTCTGAGGGAATATCATCTACTCCAGGAGCCTTGTTTCGACTTAGGTCTTTCAGGGCTCTGTCAAATTCTTCTCTCAGTACAGTATCACCTATTTCATCTTCCTCTACATCCTCTTCCCTTCCTACAATATTGTCTCGAAGTTCATTTCCTTTGTAGAGCCCCTGTATATACTCTTTCCACCTTTCAGCTTTCCCTTCTTTGCTGAGAACTGGTTTTCCATCAGTGTCCTTGATATTCATAGAGCTGTTTTTCTTATAATGTTACATTCAAGAAACAAAACAAAAAAAAATTAGATTGGGGTCATGCTGACCCCAGTGGTACTCAGTGCATAGTCCATGAATAAATTTTGATATGTTGTAAATGTAAAACTGAATATGATGTCATTGCATACAAGCAAGTTAGAGAGACAAAGTCATAAATTTTGAAAATAATCGCATTGAAAATAAGGGAGATATAGATTTCAAATGTGCTTATGGGGTCATATTGACCCCAGTGGTAGTAGGAGGGTTAAGCAGTAGCCGCAAGCTACCAGATCACAGAATAAGGAGTATACAGAAAGGAAACTCCCGCTGCAGTCTGTCGTCCAAAATTTAGTGCGCATGCGCGGAATCAGCCATCTTGAAAAGCAGTAAACGCGTGATCACTCCCTACTCTTTAGCGTGGTAATGCGCCGTCTTTATTTGTTAATTGTGTATTTTAACTGCCTGAATCGCATAGAAGTAATCAAGTATTTGGTGCAGTGAAAAGAAAGAACTGTGTGTCAGTAGTTGGAGCTGTCCGTTTTCATTACGAGCAGCAATAAAAGAAAAAGCGGCCGATGGTGTTTAGCACCTAATTGCCGCAATAATTCGAATACAAATAAGGATATAAGTTTCTTCACCTTCCCAAAACATGCTGAGCAGTAAGTGAACGTCGCTATATGTGCAGTGAAAGTTAAATGTTATCAGTTTCGAATGAGAGCAATGTGTGCATAATTATTAAAAGTAGCCTTGCTTCTTCTCTTGACGATAACTCTCGCTGTTGCTGCAGCAGTTCAACGGCATCGAAATGTTGAAGTACATTTACATTTTATAAGTTTAACGTTGTAGGGAATAATATAAAATGAATTACAAAGAATAGTGCATAAGTAGGCAGGTAAAATTTTACTTACGGCATTGGAGGCGTAGCGTGCTAATGTTGGCAGCGAATGCTCTTCAGATACTCAAACAAATTGATTAAGGGGAATAAGTATTTTATGCTGTTCCTGCTCTGTGGTTGACAGATTCCTCTATATGCCCTTCTCCGATCAGTAAATTAATGATACTCCTAAAGCAAACACAACTTTTATATATGCCCAGACGTCATTAGTTCTGTGTAATCACGTTGAACTGCTAAGTCTCACTCAATATTTTGTGCGAATTTATTCGTGTCAAATAAAACCTGGCAGTTGTAAAGTCACTTTCTTATATATAACTAATTTCCCACACATAACTTCGCGTTATTTGGAATTTTTCTAGAGATAAGCACCAAATAAAACGATCATCGACTCCACTGTACATTTTCATACTTGTATTAAAATTTAGGGCTATTTTTTTCCGTTGGATTGCAATTAGGCGCAAGAAGATGGTGCAAAATAGATGAAAGCCGTTTCCTTTCGTAAAAGTCGGTGAGATTAGCTGCAGTTCGTAAAAAGTCCATTTCCAGCGAAAGTACTAAGTGGCTATAGTTCCGCGTTTACTGCTTTTCAGTATGGCGTCGAGCGCAACGCTTGGTAACATACAGATCAAAGGCCGGGCCCAAAGCTTTCCCTTCTGTATACTCCCTATTCTGTGACCAGATTCTACCCGGGAAAATATTTCTGGTGCGCTCAAGCTGCCAGATTCGCGCATGCGCAGAACTGTCTCCGTTGCATTGGGAGGGCGCCAGTGATCTGTGTTTACGTTTCGTGATTGTTTCATTTGTTTGTATTCGTCTACAAGTGTCTTGTCATAAGAAAACAAAACGGATTTCTGTGACTGGGAACTGTTAGGTGAATTTATTCACAAAATTGATAAAGGCTAATAAAATAATATGATAATATTTCAGTTTTCTGATTTTATTTCCACATTATTAGCAGATATCAAGCATTGAGTTGAACGTGTAATTCACACCTGACAGGTCATTTTATATATTTTAGCTGTTAAAAAATTGTGCGGTGTGCATGAGTTTTCTGGAATTAATCTACACTGAAGATGTTCATTCAGTGAACGAAATTGAGATGCTATATTGAAAAATGTATATTTTATATAATAACCACCAAGCGGAAACGTCTATTATTGTTGTAATATTGTAGTTATTTGGACACACGATTCATTATCGAGTGTTTATACAAGATTAAGAATTGTTCGAAGAACACGTCGGTTTGCGAAAAAATGTGCCTTTTTACAATCAACTACAATAAACTGTCCTTTGCCACAGAGGCGTCAATTTATTTGAAAGAAACAATATTCCAGACTGTTGCCTAGTTTAAACTGTCCGCTGTCTTTTAAAGAGCTCGCGTTTTATTTTATAATGCATATACTGTTAACAGATTTCATATTCTGATATAATAAACAACTAAACAAGAGGGTATACTTAAAGATAACTGGTATTTTGAAAACCACAAAGAAAACCTTGATATCAGGCACACATACGTTAGTCTGGTCAATGCTCATATTGATATACTCTTACAGCCGAATAGTGGTTCGAGTAAGGTTACGAAATTGATACTCTTGGCTTATCCTCGGAATGTGTTGTTTGTTTCATGGAACAATGTACGATCTCTTCATGCCAGTGGCTTAACTAGGACTTGCCTTTGGGGGGGGGGGGGGATATATCTGCTTGCGGAGCAAAATTTTAGTCAGTTTCTAGACAGACTACCATCTACCACTCCCGTTGAAGAAACTAATTCACTCCCTTCCAATGAAAGCTTATGGTAAAACACCCCAAGTTTCAAATCTTCACCTTTACCAGATTGCTGTTATACGATTTCTTTTTCTTTTCTCTCTCTCTCTCTCTCTTTTGTTTTACTTTTCGGGTTCTGGGGAGGGGGGGAGGGGTTCCATCCCCCTCATCCCCCCCATAGTTACGCCACTGCTTAATGCTGCACGTACGGGTATTAGCAAATGTTTACTTGAAGGTTAATACACAGGCGATGTAATCAGTAATTGAGAATAAAAACCTATATTGACAGCTTAATAAGAAAAAAATGTTTTTTTTTTTTTTCTTTTAGGCACCCAGTATCCACGAAACAATATTTCATATATCTGTGGTACATTCTCTAGGCGTTAATTTGTGTCTTAATTAGTGTTTTTTACGTTTTAAATTTATAGACTGATATTCCTTGGCAATTTACTGAAACACATTGCCACCAAATCGTTCACTGTTTTATCACTGTGTACATTTTCGTTACTTTGTGCGTATGATGTATTATGTGAAACGTTTTATTACCCTTGTCATGGTTTCATTAAGTTACATTAATAAAACCGAAACATGCGCGGTAACGCCTACTTGCTCGCGCTTGGAAGCAGCTTTCTGGCAGCTGCTTAAACAAACCTATACTGTTTCTGAACCGGAGATTCGGGCGCTACGCGCCCTCACGTTCTAAAGAAAAAACTTCTTGTGTAACCTATATCTAACCTAACTTTGACTTAAAAAAAGTGATCTGTTGCGTAGCCTTAAGAGGGTTAGGTATAGGTTAAACGAGAAGTTTTTTTATTTTTTTATTAATTAATTATTCTCGTAAATACTACGTTAAATGTACTTCACGTGAAACACGCAATCTTATTGGTCGCCATAAAATGAAACCTGATTGTTATTCTGCGATACTACGACTTTCGATATATATCGACGGGAACACCGTCGTGCACAAAGGCTTGCAAATTACCGAATTATTACACCCAGCAGAAGATAAGAACACTGCAGACCGTTATTTGAAAAATTGGAATTAATGACTCTTTATAGTCATTACGTATTACATTGCCTCGTCCATGTAAGGGAAAACAAGACGAGTGACATCCACAAACATTACATACAAAACAAAAATGACATAAATTTACCAACCTGTTGACTATCCAGATCAAGAAACAGCTTCCCAGTAATCGCTGTAAGAATGTCCAACACACAACCGATTAGAACTGCAGATCCTTCCACTGGAGAAGTTCAGGAAGAAAATGACAAATGCCCTTAAACATCCACTACACTCAATCCAAGAGTTCTTTCTTAGTGGGGGAAGCGAATGGACTCGGTGATGATGGCAAAATGTATTTACATTATCCAGGATGTTGTTATGGTCTTCAGTCTGGAGACTGGTTTGATGCAGCTCTCCACCCTACTCTATCCTGAGCAAGCCTTTTCATCTCCTCTTAAGAACGGCAACCCACATCCATTTGAATCTACTTACTATATGCGTCTCTTGGTCTTCCCCACACACTTCCCTCCAATGCTAAATTTACAATTTCTCGATGTCCAAGAATGTTTCCTACCAAGTGATCCCTTCCTTTAGTCAAGGTATGCCAGAAATTCGTTTTCTCACCAATTGTGTTCAATACATCTTCATTATATTGTTTAAATCGATGAAGTAAATGGAATCAGTGATAACTGCATTACACTGTATATATAGTAAATCAAATTTAAATCTGAAAATTAATAAATTTAGATCGTAATTTACACAGTCTGTCCAGCCATGGCTGGTGAATGACACAGACTTGGTAATAAATGTCATTTGCCTTGAATTTCTCTTGTGCACACCTAATCATCTTGGAATAGTAATTTAATTCTATGATCTGAAATATTTGTCTTCACTGATTCCAATGTCTGTCTTCTTCTAAGTTTTTATTCTCTAGAAGTCCACCTAGTTCCATGAAAGTTATTCCATGACATGTTAACATGTTTTCCATCCTGACTGCTCTTCCTGCCATTGTTTTTTTTATATTAATTAATTGCTTTACCTCTTCATTCATCCTCCTGTCGGGCCACAGGTTTCGTAATATTCTTTTAGAGCAATCAAACACTTTTCTTCTTTCTAGTTTTCCCACAGTCCATTTTTCATCACAGTGCTGTGATACAAATAAACATTCTCATACATTTCTTCTTCAACCCACCATAATTATTTTTACAAAATTAGCTTTATTCATTTAAAAACTATTTTTTCTCATTTGTTTGTTCATTTCAACACATATTGCTCAGCTTCCTCTTCAAGCTAATTCAACAGCCAGTCAATTTATACAAAATTCACCAAATGCATAAAAACGTGCTTTATGCTTCTTATTTTGCCAAAGATGTTAAATGTATTTCTGTATTTTTCCATAATTTGTCTAGTGTAAAATACTTGTCATAACAAGTACTCTTCTGATTGTGTTGTAGCAATCCTAGCATAATTATTGTTCATTTTAAGGCAGGCATATTGCTAGGTGTGGCAATTACAGTGAAACTTGATGCAGATACTCCCACGTATGCATAGTGCAGGGAAATGAGTGTAAAGTATATTCCTCCAACATTAAGTGTAATTTTGGTGTGGGAAAATAATAATGACAAACAGGGAAAAGAGCTGTTCTTTATCAAACTCTGAGAGTGTGTGGTGTCGCACAAGTACAAAGTGCGCGCCACCTACTTTCGCCGCGCGCCGCCATGCATGCACGGCGCGGCGTTCTTCCGACGACAGCCACGAGCGCCCTCTGGTACAACGCCGCTCGTGGCCACCACTGAAGGACATCGGCCACTTCGCACTTCGGACGGAGATAGCAACCCGATAGGACCTTCGTAATCCGATAGGCACGAGTGAAGACTTTGCTATTGTACAGGCACTAGGCAGGCCTCTAACAACTATGTATCAACATTCTGCAGTACTATGTAAAAGTTAAGTATTGTTACATTCTGTGCAATATATATATCTTTCTAATTTACTCGAGTGTTTATAGTTTCTGGCTGCTCCCCTCCGTACCTGCACCAGCGTGTCGGTCTCGTTCCACTCGGCCACCGACACCTACGACGAGGCTGGGACACAAAAGCGGCGACGAAGTCGGGACACAAAAGTGGCGACGAGGAGTGATAGAAGAACCTTGGACCAGCCCGCTTGCAGCAGCCAGACAGCAGCAGTCGGAGCACGCAAAAATTGCTCCCGCCCACCCACCCTTATTATAATAATTTTTGGGGGAACATATTCTGTTACGTATTTTGTGGACTTTTTTGTTGCAGAGCGTCCTCTTTCATATTGCATTTGTGTTTTGTTATAATTTACTTGTATGCGCGGCGCCTAATCGGTCATCATGGCCACTACCCCGAACCCAAACTTAATGGAAATTATTCAGTTACAGACGGCGCAAATTACCCAGCTTCTCCAGGCCGTGTCGCAGTTGACGACACAGGCTGCTCACCAACAACAACAGTCGTCACATCAGCAGCCCACACCTGCCGCCGCACCGCTTCCGACGTTCCGCCAGTACAATGAACGTGAGGAAGAATGGAGCGACTATTTCGCACAGTTTCAAGAACTCGTCGCGGCTCATCAAATTACAGGTCAGAGAGTGAAGAACCTTTTCTTATCGATTGTGGGCCCCCAGACTTTCGTACTATTGCAAAAACTTTTCCCTCTCGCATCTCCTCGTGATGTAGACTTTGAACAAATTGTAGATGCACTGAATGCTCATTATGAGAGAAAAGTTCTTGTTGCCGCTGCACGATACCGATTTTTCAGACTTAAAAAATTACCGCAGCAGTCACACCAAGAGTGGATTACGGAATTGAAGGGCTTAACCCGCCAATGTAAATTTACTTGCTCTTGTGGACTTTCGTATAGTGACGTGATGTTGAGGGATGCGATTACGCAGAATATTCAGGACCCCAGAATTAGAGCAGCAATTCTGAAACAGTCTGACCCCTCATTAGACAGTGTACTGCAGCTTATTGAAGCGCATGATACTTTTGACTTAGCTGATGTAGAAATGCAAAGCCATAGTGTAAATTCAGTGCGCCGCAACGGACGCTTTCCTAGCCGTGGTTCTCAGTATAGCACTAGTGATTCTTATTTTTCTACCGGCCGTGCTGAACAGACAGTGAACAGTAGCCAGTGTAAAAGTGCGACGCAAAGGTCGCCCCGTCGTGTTAGAAACAGTAATTTGAATAACGGGCGCCAACGCTCATTTCAGAAAAATGTTCGTAAGTCTTGCCCCCAGTGTGTGTCTCGCCACAAGCGTGCTCATTGCCCTAGTCGCAACGCAACCTGTTATCAATGTGGCAAATCAGGACATGTGCAGTCTGTGTGTATGCAAATTAAAAACTCAAAGAACGGTACCGTTAGAAACAGTGCTTCGCAGAGTGCGAGAACAGTTCATTCTGTAAATGTTATACGGGCTGTGGAATTGAACACTGCTTTCCTTGGATCTCAATTGCAAGAAAGTAGTTCTGCGCCTATGGCACATCTATATAGTGCACCACGTAGCAAGCGCCGACGAGCGCGTAAAACAGTGCAACGGAAAAGGGTTCGGGACAAGCAACATGGCTATGAACAGTGCATTCCTGTAGTGAAAATAGTGCCTTCTGCAACTACTAACTGTAATAGTGCCCAGTACTGTGTAGCTAGTGACAGTAGAATTGGTGTAGCTACTCAAAGTAATTTTAGTGCAGTAGCCTCGCATTGCGCGGACGCCGATCCGGCGGTAGTGTCATCTAGTGACAGTGTGGTTAATCCGCTGTGTGCCGAGTATGCGCCGCTTCCTACCGCACGCAACCCGCGCAAGCGCAGAAAACAATATGTATTAGACGTTGCCCACATTCGCGCACCGGTCGTGCGCCAGAAGCACAAGCTGTTTGTTACTCTCTCTATAGAAAATAAGACTGTGCAATTTCAGCTTGATACTGGTTCCGCTGTTACCTTAATTAATAAAGATACTTATGAACTTCTGGGTTCGCCAAAATTATCGCTGTGTCAACAAGTGTTAACAGCATATACAGGACAAACTATTCCCGTGCTAGGAACGTGTAGCCTGCCTGCCTCTTTTCAAGATGTAACGAAAACAGTTGCTTTTGTAGTTCTTCAGGCCAAATCTACGCTGAATATTTTTGGACTAGATGCTTTTGACTTGTTTGGTTTATCAATTCATAGAGATGTGCTTCAAATTTCGTCAATAGTGCCTCAGGATAAAATCAATGCATTGTGTGACAAATATAGTGACTTGTTTTCGCCGGAACTAGGTTGTGCAAAAGACTTCGTGGCACATGTAACTTTAAAAGAATCTGCAGTTCCAAAATTTCGTAAAGCTAGACCAGTGCCTATCGCATTGCGTGATACAGTTGCCGAAGAACTTAAACGTTGGCAAGATAGTGGGGTGATTTCTCCTGTTTCTGCGAGTCAGTGGGCCTCGCCTATGGTAATTATACCCAAGCCGTCAGGAAAACTTCGTCTCTGTGCGGACTTCAAATCAACAGTGAACAGTCAAACAATTGTCGACACTTATCCCCTGCCCAGACCTGAGGAACTGATGGACAAATTAGGACAGTCTCGCTTCTTTTCCAAGATTGATTTAGCAGAGGCATACTTACAGATTCCACTTGATGACGAGTCAAAAAAATTTTTCGTCATTAATACTCACATGGGCCTTTTTCAATTTCAACGCCTACCCTTTGGCAGTTCTTCCGCCCCCGCTATTTTTCAGCGTTTTTTGGAACAGCTGACAGTTTCTGTACCGTGTTGTTCGAACTATTTAGATGATATTGTGGTATCCGGACGTACAGTTGAAGAACATTTAGCAAACCTGGAGTGCCTTTTCAACGTGTTGACTGCAGCAGGTCTACGTTGCAATAAAGCAAAGTGTTCGTTTTTTCAAACTGAAATAGAGTACCTAGGCCATGTGATTAATGCCCAAGGAATTCATCCCTTACAGTCACATCTTAGAGCAATCAAAGACTTGCCTCCTCCTAAGAATGTGCATGAATTGCAAGCAGTAATGGGAAAGCTGAACTATTATTTCAGGTTTATTCCCAATTCCTCTCAGATTGCAGCTCCACTGCATCACTTACGTAGGAAGAATGTTCCTTTTGTATGGTCTAAAGATTGTCAGGTTGCCTTTGACAAACTAAAGTCTGCACTACTCAGTGATGCATGTTTGATTCCCTTTGACCCACAGAAGCCTGTAGTGTTAGCAGTTGACGCCTCATCGTACGGTGTCGGCGCAGTTCTGTCACATCGTATTGGATGTCATGATCGTCCTATTGCCTTTGCATCCAAGCTACTGACGCCGACGCAACAGAATTACAGTCAGATAGAAAAGGAGGCCTTATCAATCATTTACGGCGTCACAAAGTTTCATCATTATCTGTATGGCAGAAAATTCTATTTGTTGACAGACCACAAGCCTCTCACGTCGTTGTTCTCACCCACAAAGCCGATTCCGCCACGTACGGCACAAAAGCTTCAGAGATGGTCCTTAATACTGTCTAATTATCAGTATGAGATTTTGTACCGACCTACCACTAAACATGCTAACGCGGACACACTTTCCCGACTTCCGGTTGGCCAGGATGTGTCGTTTGATTCTTCAGAAATGGCATGTTGTCAGATAGACTCCAGAGATGCTTCCGCTGTCGCAGACTTTCCTTTGAACTCTCGTCGGGTTGCACAGGAAACAGCTGCGGATGCAGACCTAAGTGTGGTAGCACGTTTTGTTCGCTCAGGGTGGCCTGCCAGAGCCAAAGACATTGATCGGCCTCTGGTTCGACGTTATTTTGCACAACGTCATGCATTATCTTTAAGTCGGGGTGTACTGTTGTTGCATACCGACAACGACCAAGCAAGAGTGATTGTTCCTCGTTCCCTGCAACGTGAAGTGTTACGCCTCCTGCATCAAGGACATTGGGGCATTGTTAGGACAAAGCAACTGGCCAGACGTCATTGTACCTGGGTTGGTATGGACGCTCAGATAGAGGACATGACGTCACAGTGTACTGTTTGT
This sequence comes from Locusta migratoria, assembly GCA_026315105.1. Classification (NCBI taxonomy): domain Eukaryota; kingdom Metazoa; phylum Arthropoda; class Insecta; order Orthoptera; family Acrididae; genus Locusta; species Locusta migratoria. The sequence continues at coordinate 53,276,468 of CM048753.1, read as the reverse complement.
GCGGAGCATCAGGCGGCTCCACCGCAACGTTTCTCAGACTGGCCACGCCCCAAGGGACCATGGCAACGTTTACATATTGACTTTGCCGGACCATTCTGGAATACGCGCTGGTTAATTGTTGTAGACGCTTTCAGCAAGTTTCCTTTCGTGATTGCCATGAACTCAACGACAGCTTCTAGTACAATCAGTGCCTTAACATCAGTGTTTTGCATCGAAGGCTTGCCTGAAACTATCGTCAGTGACAATGGACCTCAGTTTGTTAGTGCGGAATTTCAACAGTTTTGTCGTGTGAATGGCATTCAGCATATTACCACTGCACCTTTTCACCCTCAGTCCAATGGTGAAGCAGAACGTTTCGTTCGAACATTCAAGTCTCACATGGAGAAGATGAAAGGTCAGCACTCCAGGCAGCAAGCTCTTCAAATTTTCCTGTCTACGTATCGGTGCATGCCACGTGACGGCCCGTCTCCTGCCGAGCTGCTACACGGCCGCCGTCACCGCACTCTCCTTCACCTGCTGCAGCCTTCCACGCACCGAGTCGGTTCGTATGGCGCTACGCGTTTTCAGGTTTCCACGCCAGTGCTGTACAGGGTGTTTGCTGGAAACAAGAAGACATGGTTGCCGGGCACCATTCAACGCGTGCTTGGGCGCAATATGTTTGTTGTACGTTCTTCCACAGGGTCGGAGCTGCGGCGCCACGCAAACCAATTGCGCCTGCACAGACCGCGCGATCCTGTCTCCGGTTTCTTGATTCCAGACCCAGTTCACCGCCAGGGAGCACAACCACATCGTTCGTCCCCGGACTACGAGATCCCTATGGACGTCGACGTACATCCGACGCAGTCGTCGCCGCCGCTGTCGCCGCCGCAGATGACAGCGTCACCGAGAGGGACTCCGGGACCGTGCGGGTCCCCCCAGCTTGGGCCACGCACCTCAGAAGAAGATGACCTGCTCCCTCTGGGCGGGGGCGGGCGCCCTTCCCCAGGTTTCGGCGGGTTCCCTGGAGGATCGCAAGGCGGATGCCGGGGCGCGGACGGCGTCTCGATCCCGGCCTCCGCTACGACGCCCGTCCCACCAGTAACGCCCCCGCTCAGGCCCTCCTCCCAGTGCCGTCGCCGTGGCCCTCAGCCCTACGCCACGACGGCATGGCGGTTTGGGGGGGAGGGGTGTGGTGTCGCACAAGTACAAAGTGCGCGCCACCTACTTTCGCCGCGCGCCGCCATGCATGCACGGCGCGGCGTTCTTCCGACGACAGCCACGAGCGCCCTCTGGTACAACGCCGCTCGTGGCCACCACTGAAGGACATCGGCCACTTCGCACTTCGGACGGAGATAGCAACCCGATAGGACCTTCGTAATCCGATAGGCACGAGTGAAGACTTTGCTATTGTACAGGCACTAGGCAGGCCTCTAACAACTATGTATCAACATTCTGCAGTACTATGTAAAAGTTAAGTATTGTTACATTCTGTGCAATATATATATCTTTCTAATTTACTCGAGTGTTTATAGTTTCTGGCTGCTCCCCTCCGTACCTGCACCAGCGTGTCGGTCTCGTTCCACTCGGCCACCGACACCTACGACGAGGCTGGGACACAAAAGCGGCGACGAAGTCGGGACACAAAAGAGTGTTTTATAGGAATTTTAAACACAGCTTTCGTAACACTGTGTTGCCTGTTCAACATGTAGTAACCTAAAACTGTCCTTGAAGAAGTACTCCAAAGACATTGTACAAGTTGCTTCCAACCTCTGCAAAATTCTGTGTTGGATATGTGTTTCGCACATGACTGGTATGTTTCATTGTGCTGACAGTGGTTGTATTTGAAGCAAACCAAGATACCATAACATATTTTAATAATATCCTTAGGTGAAATAAACGGTGGAAGAAGTAGAAATGAAGTCAGAATTCCTATGTGGAGGTTACTAAGGGCAGTGGAGCAAAATGAGCACACACTTTACAGTATAGATGCTTTATTCAGTGTTATCATTACAATGAACAAGCACAGACTGGTATAAACATGGCAGATGGAACAAAAGCAGAAAAACCAAAGATCGTCACACCGATATGTTACTCAGTTTGTGACCACGATCGACGGCCAGAGACAAACACTCCCATTGGTGGCTAGCACTGCCACACGTTTTATATCAATCCGCCGCCACACCTATATTATTTAGAGGAGAGGACTAGAGGAATTGGTAAGAGAGAATTGAAAATTGAGTTGTTTAAAGACTTTGTTCACAAACTCAAACAAGAACTGAAACTTTTGACAGATTAAAGCTGTCTGCCAGATCAGGATTCAAACCCAGGCCCTTTGCCATTTGCAGACAAACACTCTACCAAAAGACATATCCTGGCACACATCATTGCCAGTATGAAACTTTCACTCTGTAGCCGACTGTGCGCTGATATGAAACTTCCTGGCAGATTAAAATTGTGTGCCGGAACCGGGACTCGAACCTGGGACCTTTGCCTTTCGCGGGCAAGCGCACTACCGACTGTACTATCCCGACACGACTCACGATGCCGCCTCACAACTTTACTTCCGCCAGTACCTCGCCTCTTACTTTCCAAATTTCACAGAAGCTCTCCTGCGAACCATTCAAGACTAGCACTCCTGGAAGAAAGGATATGGTGGAGACATGGCTTAGCCACAGCCTAAGGGATGATTCCAGAATGAAACTTTCACTCTGCAGCGGAGTGTGCGCTGATATGAAACTTCCTGGCAGACTAAAATTGTGTGCCGGAACCGGGACTCGAACCTGGGACCTTTCCCTTTCGCGGGCAAGCGCACTACCGACTGTGCTATCCCGACACGACTCACGATGCCGCCTCACAACTTTACTTCCGCCAGTACCTCGCCTCCTACTTTCCAAACTTCACAGAAGCTCTCCTGCGAACCATGCAAGACTAGCACTCCTGGAAGAAAGGATATGGTGGAGACATGGCTTAGCCGCAGCCTAAGGGATGTTTCCAGAATGAAACTTCCACTCTGCAGCAGTGACGGCCGGTGGGCTGTTTATTAGGAGGGGCGGCATGCCTCTTCAATTGTACACGACATTTTGTCCCTTCAGAACATTTCTTGAACGGGCAGAATATAGCATTAATTTTATTACCTAGTTAGGTAATTTAACCCTTCGTCTAACACGACTTTTTCCTCCTATACCAAAATACGAACAAATTTACGCACAAATGTGTCGTTTTTAATATTTTCTGCAGGCAATGAAAACCTTGTAACCTCATTTTATTAGATTTCACAAGAGACACAAAACTGTACCTTAAAATAATATACAGTAAGAAGTAAATTCGTTGTGTGTGTAAATATATAATGCTTCGTCAGCGACAAACATATGTTACTGAAATTAGAAGACTGTCACCAACAAATGTAGTAATACCATTGGTATGCTTATATATTTGTGTGTTTATATAAAGCAGCATTAAATTTCCCAGTGAAACTACTTCTGCTTTTGCACGCATTTTGTGTCTGTACAATGTTCAAATCAGGTCTCAGTGGTCCTAACCTTTTTAATTCCAACTTTCCTTCAAAAGTCAATTTTTGACTATCAAATGTTAAAATTTAGTTAACGCTATTTATATTATTGATTCTAAATAGGGAACTAGAAAACAGGCAATATGACGCGCCTTCACAACAACGACACTAGTATCACACTCAGGGCGGTGCGCCTTTGTACATTTCGCGCCCTTGGCGCGGACGCCGTCCTAAGCGGCCCGTCTGTGGTTCAGCACACTACCCCCACCCAACCCCCAGTACCCCCACTCACCCCAAGCGCCTGTTGCCAGCCTTTACACGGCGCGGACGGATCGCGTAGAGTCCGACAGTCAGCCCAGTCTGAAGACATTCGCTGACCATGGATGGCAGACTACCTAGACTAAAAACATTGATCTTCACTTACACGGGCTGCTGCTACACGAAAATTATTCGAGTCGATTTGTGATTAACGATTGGTACGTATTCCGTGTTGGATATTCTTGGGAGGGCGCCGCCCCAGAGTCCTCAAGGAGAAGCCGCCACTGCTCTGCAGCGGAGTAAAGTTGTGAGGCGGCATCGTGAGTCGTGTCGGGATAGCACAGTCGGTAGTGCGCTTGCCCGCGAAAGGCAAAGGTCCAAGGTTCGAGTCCCGGTTCCGGCACACAATTTTAATCTGCCAGGAAGTCTCATCATTGCCAGTACTCACAGCTTTATTTCCACCAGTACCTCATTTCCCACCTCAAAAACTCCACAGAAGTTCTCCTGCAAACCTCTGCTGGACTAACACTCCTGGAAGAAAGGATACTATGGAGTGGCTTAGCCACTGCATAGGGGATGTTCCCAGAATGATATTTTCACTTTGCAATTGTGAGGATAACACGGTTTTAGTTTAGTAACGTCTTTGGTACATTTTGGTCGAACGAGAGTTATCGTTGGCGTGCAGCGATAGCTGCTGGGCGACAATGCTTAGGTTGGAATGTTTTTTGTTTGTTGGCCGGTGTGCGGCAGTCTTCCGCCAACCGCAGAGCGAGGCAGTAGCATGTTGCGTTCGGTGTATAACATTTATATGCTATATAAGTAATTACAGTTCCTTCTACCACTTTCAAACAGAATACTCATCTTTTCAAGATTGCGATGTATGGGGGTTCTGCTCGCTGCAACATTATTCTCCTGGGGCGTCGTGGTAGAAATAAATACTGGTAGATACAATTTTTTCACTTCTTGTTTAATTTGAAATCAAACTGTTTCTCCGCCAAACATTTTAACAATAAAACATCTACAAAGCATCAGAACGGTAGTACTTCCATTTCAAAACAAAGACTGACATAGCTTCCAGAGCACTTGACAAACGACTGAAACTCGAACTCTCCCACGAAAGGCAGTGAGGCAAATATATGACATCGACAATAATGACATTACATTACGCATTGTTTATAACAATTGAATATACTAATTTTCAATTAACAAACACACAAATAAAACATTTGATGTATATAAGAATAATCACAATATAAAATCAAACTATATGTTGTTGTTGTTGTTGTTGTTGTTTTAAGGGGACTAAACAGCTAGGTCATCAGTCCCCTATCAAACTATACGTACAATAATTTTAAATGGCGCATGTCTTTTTAAGACGAAATCTCCGGTCTTTCTGTTGACAACAAAGTGCGATGTTAAATGTCAATTAATTTGTTAATGAGTACATCATACATGTTCCTAACATATATTGAACTATCAATTATCTTGGCAATTCTCAAAATAAGTTCAAAATCTCACGTCAGTCAATATATACAGAGAATTATAATATTCAAATCTCGACTATTAAATTAATTAATACAATTAGCTGGTCTACACAATTTGTTTATGAACCTAACATACATACAATGCTATTAATTTTCATTTCTTTTTGTTTTTTACAAAAGATTTTACAATTCGTCTGTTTAAGTCTTGAAATAACATACAATGACGCAACTATTGTTTATAGAACTGTCTGGAAAGAATATATATGAATCTCTTAATTAATGAAATCTATCACTTGTTTTAATCACAGTATCACCCAGACACTGTCCTACACTGATTTCTAGGCTGGCTGTTTCGTTTGTAACTTCACACGCAACATGTATCACTATTTTAACCACACGATTCCGGATCCGACGCAGACGGTATCACACGATAACATTGAGATGAGAGGGCCAGTAGTATCGTCACAGGTTGCAGTTGCGCATTGAAATGTTTCAGCGTGGACTTGTAGACATTCATCGTAGTGGCATGCGGTTATTTAATCAGTGTATTTAAAGGAAGAGATTTTAACATTTTTCGTTCTGTAATAAAGGAAGTTAACAAAGTTCATTGTTATGGATCATCCCAGTAACTGTCCGCACCCCATACCGTCAAATCATTGGAACAATTATTAAATGATTAAGCAGCAAGTAGAATATAACGGCAACTTCGACCATCGAGGATTAGGTGGACACAGCTGTGACGTTATACAATGTAGTATGCGCTGATATGAAACTTCCGTGCAGATTAAAACTGTCTACCAGGCTGGGATTCAAACCCGGGACCTTTGCCTTTCGGGGACAAGTGCTCAGCTGCCCGAGCTATCCTGCCACACCTCGTGGCCCGTACTCACAGGTTCGCAGGAAAACCTCTGTGATGTTTGGAAGGTAGGAGGCGAGATACCAGCACAATCAGAGTCGTGAGCAGGGGCGTAGCTATCACAGGGCTGGGCGGGGCAGTGCCCCGGGGCTCCCGAGCTTCAGCGGCCCCTCGGCCTTCGTGAGCTGCTTCCGGATATCCATCACCACACAGTAACATATTTGTCTGTGTCATCACCTCTCCCTCCCCTCCCACCAAGTTTCCAATAGTAACCGCATTGGGCCACCGCGTGGCGGAGCAAAGCTTCCTACTGGGGCCTTCACTTCACACGACCAGAGTTGCCAGGTTTTTCTATTGCTTTGTCGCCAAATTTTAAACAAAAAGTAGCCAAAATATCGCCATCTTTTCATCAATAAAATGCCAAAATATAACCATCTATTCATCAGTAAAAATAGCCAAATATCTCAACATTTAATGTTTTAACATTATTATGCTATGGTAATTATGGCATGTTACTCGACAATAATAATCCTGAAATTCGGGGAGTAAAAAGGTTACTGAGTAAAAAGTAACACAAACTGTGGCACTCTCACATTCACAGACATCAGACTGAACTTTCCAAGGAAACTCATACTTCACAGAAACATTTATCTGACGGTGAGTCCATTCAAGAACTAAACCCAGACACACCACTAACTGACAATGAGGGCAGTCAAAATATTGTCACATTGTAAATATAATAGAGAGACTCCAGAAATTCAGTTACATTTAACTATCACGTTGATTAATGTCATAAAAATTACAACACAAAACTGTTTAAGAATCGTTCTATCAAACGTACACAAGGTATGTTCTCATGCATTGGTTCGATTACCAATCACTTTCATCTTCTCAAAAACAAATATTTACAATTGTTAAATAGAGTTATTGAATCTTTCAAACATTTCTTTACTACACACAAAACCATTACAACATTTTGAAGTGAGGTAATTTATAATAATGCACTAAGCATTTCATACTTTGAGGTGAGATGGACTTTAATTCGTAATAATGCGTCATTACTCACTGAAAAATCACCTATGAGAACGACTGGGAAATCACAGCATGTTCTCCATCTACATTTATATTCTGTAAACCATTGTTAACCACTGTGAAGTGCGTAGCAAAGAGCTCGTTTCACAGTAGCAGTTGTTACGAATTTCTGTTGTATGGAACACAGAAAAAAATTCTGTTTAAATGCCTCCTTGCATGCTGTAATTCATATAATCTTATCATCATGTTCTCAGCGGGAGGCATACATATGGTGTTGTAGTATACTTCGAGATACCATTTAAAGCCTGTTCTTGAACCATCGTAAGTAGGGTAAATGAGGTAGTTTACGCCTATCTTCAAGAGTCTGTAAGTTGAGTTTGTTTACATCTCTGTGACACTCTCCCACACATCCATGATACTTGAAAACATTTGTGCTAACTTGTGTAGGTTGATTACATATCTCCAGCATTCTACCGAAATTTAGCCGGTATCATTGACGTAATGTCTAAAGAGTGATTGCTTTACATTCGTTGTATTTGAAGTAAAATAAAATAGCCATTAAGTCGCCAACCAATTCCTTTAATAGCCAAATTTAATCGCCAGTCGCCAGACAGCTAGAATGGCTACTATTATAAGAAAAAGATAGACAAGAATGCGAAAAATCGCCACACCTGGCAACCCTGATCACAGGGCTGGGCGGGGCAGTGCCCCGGGGCTCCCGAGCTTAAGCGGCCCCTCGGCCTTCGTGATCTGCTTCCGGATATCCATCACCACAGAGTAACATATTTGTCGGTGTCATCACCTCTCCCTCCCCTCACACCAAGTTTCCAATAGTAACCGCACTGGGCCACCACGTGGCGGAGCGAAGCTCCCTACTGGGGCCTTCACTTCACGCGACGCCATCCGGGAGCGCAGCTGACCGGCCAAGCCGCCACTCGCTGTGTACAACAATCGGAACACTTCAGTCGGTGTAGCTGCAGAAGTAGCGGCAGCATCAAAGCCGCTCACAGCAACAGCTGAGCAATACAAGTGTCGCGGCAGTGTGATGGATCGCGCGCCTCCAAATACTGTATAAAATTCTTATTGGTAAATAGAAGTGTACAGTAAGATAATCTGTATAAACAGGTTTTTCGAACATCCATGTCTCCCAATTACTTTGGATAATCGACGTTCTACTCTATATAATATTTTAGTTGAATGAAGGACTTTTGACTTTACGCTAGACCAACAAACCTCAAAGGCACGAAATGAAATCCAAAACTATTCCCACCTCAGGATATAACCATAACAAGGTCTATTCCTTGTACGCTAAGACGTGTACCGTGTCACTATTAGCGTTTTGTCGGTTGAATGCTTAGTTGCGAAATGACAGTCAATGGCTCTGAATTACGAGTAGTGTGTTTGACAATACTCGGTGTGGCCACATTTGAATATGAAGTCTCTATAGTCTATTATTACAGAACAGTATTGTTATACTAATTCCTCTTTGTGTAGTGAATATTACCAAGGGAGTGTTCCTGAATCATAAATCCCAATTAAGTGCTGTAACCAATTACACTCTGAAATTTGTGAAGAAGAAGAGAAAATATGGATCTTAGTGGATAGTTGGATTGTATTACTGATCGGCGCGTCATCTGTAAAGCTTCTGCCTGCAACTTCATTCGCCTAGTTTGGAGCAACTTCCAAAACTAGCTCATGGGGTAGTTTTATCTGTGTGTTCTACCCAGGTCGAATTCTATTCCTGTGGAAAATTTCATCCAAATGCACCCATTAATTTTTTGCTTGAAAGCATAACAAACAAACTTACGCACTTATATTAGAGTGTACGATTAAAAATTATCTGGTGCATCGCACGTAATACTTTACTTCGTAGTGTTTAGGTTTGCCTTATTCTGTCTTCCAGTGGGCGGTAAGGAGCTGATGATGTAGTTTTGTATCTGTATAGTTTTAGTTTAAAGAGGGCCCCCATGTCATTTTTGCCCCGGGCCGTCGGTGACACAGCTACGCCACTGGTCGTGAGTAGGGGTCACGGGACATGCCAGGGTAGCTCAGTCGGTAGAATGTTTGCCTGTGAAAGGCGAAGATACTGGGTTCGAAACGCGGTCCGACACACACAGTTTTAATATACCAGGAAGCTTTGCATCATTGCACACTCTGCTGCAGAGCCAAAATATCATTCCAGAACGAGAATTCTTTAATTCTGTATATGCTAGCATACATTATGGAACACCTTGTTTTCTTTGAATCTACACACAAATCTACATCTTCATACATACTCCGCAATTCACCGTAAGGTGCGTGGCGGAGGGTACACTGTACCACGACTAGGCATTTCCTTTCCTATTCCACTCCCAAATTGAACGAGGAAAAAAAGAATGCCTATATGCCTCCGTACGAGCCCTAATTTCTCTTATCTTGTCTTCGTGATCTTTACGCGAAATGTAAGTAGGCGGCAGCAACATCATACTACACTCAGCTTCAAATTCCAGCCCTCTAAATTTACTCAACAGAAATTCACGAAAAGAACGTCGTCTTCCTTCCAGCGATCCCCAATTGAGTTGCCGGAGCATTTCCGTGACACTCGCGCATTGGTCGAACCTACCGGTAACAAATCTAGCTGCTCGCCTCTGAACCGCCTCTATGTCTTCCTTTAAACCGATCTGCTGCGGGTCCCAAATACTTGAGCAATACTCAAGACGTGGTCGTACAAGCGTTTTATACGCGGTCTCCTTTACAAGTGAAGTACATCTTCCCAACATTCTCCCAATAAACCGAAGTCGGCTGTCTGCCTTACTTACAACTGCCCTTACATGCTCGTTCCATTTCATATCGCTCTGCAATGTTACGCCTAGATATTTGAACGACGCGACAGCATCAAGAAGCTCACTACTAATGATGTATTCGAACATTATGGGATTGTTTTTCCTACTCATGCGCATCACCTTACATTTTTCTACATTGAGAGCTAGCTGCCATTCTTCGCACCAACTAGAGATTTTGTCTAAGTCATCCTGTATGCTATTACAGTCAGTTACAGACGACACCCTCCCATACAACACAGCATCATCAGCAAACAGCCGCAAATTACATCTTACTGTGTCCATCAGAACATTTATATAGATAGAAAATAATAGCGGTCCTATCACACTCCCCTGGGGCACGCCTGACGATACACTCGTCTCTGATGAACACTCGCCGTCGAGAACAACGTACTGTGTTTTATTATTTAGGAAGTCTTCCAGCCAGTCACAAATCTGTGAACCTATTCCATAAGCTCGTATCTTCGTTAGCAGTCTGCAGTGTGGCACCGCGTCGAACGCCTTTTTGAAGTCGAGAAAAACACAATCCGCCTGTTGCCCTTCATCCATGGCTCGCAAGATGTCATGTGAGAAAAGGGCAAGCTGAGTTTCACATGAACGATGTTTCCTAAACCCGTGCTGATTCACGGAAAGAAGCTTTTCCGTTTCAAGGAAATTTACTATATTCGAACTCAGAATATGCTCCAAAATTCTACATGAAACTGAAGTCAACGATATTAGCCTGTAATTGTGTGGGTCAGTTCTCTTTCCTGTTGATGAACATAGTTTCATTCCACCAAATTGTGAATTTGGTTGAGCTGTGGAGCAATATCGAAGAACGAAGAGATATCACTTTACGATTACTGTAATATTCTAACAATGTTTGTAAATATATACATGTGGCGTCTGTTCCGAAAGAACAGACGTCACTTCTGATCCTGCAGTTGTCATTATTTAATATTCACAGAATATATGACATCAACTGCGATTGGGCAAAGCTGAAAATGTGTACCCAGCCGGGATTCGAACCCGGGTCTCCTGCTTTCTAGGCAGTTGCGCTGACCCCTACACCACTGGGGACACAGTGATCACCGCACCTGCAAGGACTACCTAAGCACGTCTCCCGTCAGATATCTGACGGGAGGCGTGCTTAGGTAGTCCTTGCAGGTGCGGTGATCACTGTGTCCCCAGTCAGTCTCGAGGCAGCCGTGGCGGACGACGGACTTGCGGCGGCAGCGCGAGGCACTGAGTGTAAACAAAGGCTGTTTACCTGTTGACTGGTTGGTCTTGGCTGCACTTACGCTTAACTCCTATTTGAAATGATTGTATGCCGGAAAACATGATGGAATCTCAATCTTATTTGAGAAAAGATACGATAAAATTTACGTTTGATCGTAGCTATGTAAGACCCAAGCCTTTAGAGTTAAAAATATGGCTATCTGAAAAAGTTAGGATTACTCAAGACGATATTGAAGGAGTACATTTATCCTTTGTTCAATGTGCTATGTATGTTAAATTGAAAGATCCTACTATGTGCAACATTATTGTTGATAGGATTGGTGATAGAATAAAATTTAATCACTCTGACGGACATGTTAGTGACGTACTAGTATGCCATGCAGGACTAGGAATACGAACTGTGAGAGTGTTTGAACTGCCTTTTGAGGTACCGGCGGAGGCAATTGATGACGCTTTTAAACCTTATGGGCGTGTAATTTTAAATGTAGCCGAAAAATGGGCGGAAGCTCATATGTTTCCTGTCCTTAACGGTGTACGACAAGTAAAAATCGAACTGTTACGGCATTTACCATCCTATATGAATATTTGTGGCTATCGAGCTTTGATTATATATGACGGTCAGCCTCGCACTTGCGCGTTATGTGGCTCTACTGGCCATGTACGCGCTGAGTGCAAGAAAAAAAGAGTGGCTCAGTTGCCTTCCGCGGAAGAGGTAACTTCTGGGCCGGTAACCGCGATGAAGCTGACATACGCTGCCGCCGCAGTCTCCCCGGAACGACCCGAACGCGCATTGTCGGACCAAGGCACGGCGTCTACACAACAGATCGTAGCCTTAGAAGAACACGAAATCAGTCGGGTAGCCAAAAGGGTGGAAACAAAGGCAGTCCCGTATGCAACCATCAGCAGTCAAAATGAAACTCCTTCTGAACACCTATCCGACACTTTGAGAGATGAATCTCAAAGACAGAGTACATCGGCTTTTGAGCAAAATGCAGAAGACACGACAAATTTGTCCCATAATGATGTTGCACAAAACGTTGCAGTAGTAGAGTATCCCCAGCGTGACAGTGCTACTTCTGCAATAATTCGGCCCGACAATATCAATAGGGTCAGCCCCGAAGAGGCACAGAATGAAGATGGTGAACTATGCTCCAGTAGTCTAAGTGTGCAGGGGAAAGATTCGTCGCCGAAGCAAGCCATTGAGTCTCAGGGGGAACCCTCAACCAGGACAGAAAATTTACGTTCTCCGATACTACCTCAGGAGTTGAGTGAGAAATCTTCAGACGTTTCTTCAGAAAAATCCCTTACTAAATCGCCAAAAAAAAGTAATAAAAGAAGAATAGCCCATCAGGCAGCTGAGAGTATAGCCCCAGCTATAATGGAAAAGCTGCGGAATATTAAAGAAGGACCAAGAACGCAGAAAAAGGAGTCTGCTATGAACTTACATAAGGAGAAACAAAGCCAAACCTCACACAAGAGTTCCAGCGCTGAAAAACAAATGACCGTTGACCCACCAACTACAGAACAAGAAGAAAGATCTCGGTTAAGAGATGACAATCAAGAGGGACGAAAGGAGTAGGCTGACGAAGTAGAAGATCAAGATCCGGAAAGAGAAGACACCAGCGACATGGATTTTTACTAATTTTACACGGATGAAGTACGAAGCGTAAATTCAACCACTTATACCTAGGCTTCTTCAAGGTGTATTTGCAATTTCATCCTGTACGACAGTATGAGTGCATGATTATGGTGTTAGCAAAAACAGCACAGTACCATACCATTGGAGTCCAGAAGCGAGGGGCAAAATGTGTTTTAAAAAATTGGATTACAATTGTAGTCACTTTCCAATCATGTACGAATGCTTTACGGTGATACCATCAATGTTCTCTCCTCTTTTTATAATACTAAATGCAGCAAGCTTATAAAATAGTCACACTTAATATCAATAGAATATGGTCAGCTCTCAAATTAACATCCTTGCAACAATTCATATATGACTCTGATGCTGACATAGTGTTTCTCCAAGAGGTTATGACAACAAACCTACATATTCCTGGTTTTCAGACTATCTTAAATGTAGCTTTTGAATATAGCACGGGAGTAGCGCTCCTGATTAGGGATGGTATTCCCATCAAAGACTTAGAACAATCAGAATCAGGACGAGGTATAGGATGTAAAATTTATGACGTCACCTTTGTTAACCTGTATGCCCCTTCCGGAAACAGTAATAAACTCCAGAGAGCAAATTTTTTTAGAGATGAACTTATTTACCTGTTACGAAAGAATCCGCAGTTTGTAATTATTGGAGGCGATTTTAATTGTGTCCTTAACCGAAAGGACCAGACTCCTAATTTTAATTATTGTAAAGAGCTTCATGACTTAGTACAAAAATGCACTTTAAAGATGCCTGGGAAATTAAGTATCCAACTTTAGTAAAATTTACGCACTTTACTTCATCTTCGAGTAGCAGAATCGACAGAATTTACGTCTCTGATCCACTCACTGAAAAATTTATAATAGCGGACGTCATCCCGGCCTGTTTTTCAGATCATTCCGCGCTGTCAGTAACAATAAATTTACCACGACAGCCCACAAAAATGTATCGAACTCAGTGGCACCTCAATACATCGATATTAAATGATGTAAAATTACGTGACGAGATTACGACATCATGGAATTATTGCTTGCGGTCAATGTGTAGGTACCCGTCCAAATCCGAGTGGTGGACAAAAGTAGGCAAAAAGAAGTTGAGGCAAAGCTTAATTATCTATAGTCGTGAAAAAGTCAGAGACAACAAGCGAACCTTCGAATTTTACTACAGTGTGTTACGAGATCTCTACGAGAAGCAGCAACTAACAAACACAGAATTACAACAAATTAAAGAAATAAAAGCTAAAATGTTAAGTATAAAAAGAAAGCAGTTAGAAGGTCTGAAAATTAAATCTAAATCTAAATGTCTTGCAGAGGAAGAAACTACGTCATTATACCATTTGATAAAACATTAATCTCTTCGTAAACGCACGTTTATTGATGACCTTGTCACAGAAAACGGGCACCTACTCACCACCCACCCAGAAATTGTACAAGAAATTTTCCAGTATTACGAAAAACTGTATACAGAAAACGATATTGATGACGCTCCATTATCGCAAGTAGTGAATTCCTTGAATAAAATTATAACACCAGAGGATAACCCTGAATTTTTAACTGCTTTTACAGTGGAAGAAGTTTTCGAACTCGTGTCCAAATCGCCCTCAAATAAATCACCAGGCCCGGATGGACTTCCAAAAGAATTTTATTTGAGTTATTGGGATATAATTGGACCAACTTTTACAGCAGTTTTAAATGAAATAATGAAAGGAGGAATCATACCCCCGGAGCTGAAAGAAGGAAAAATTGTTTTGGTGTCGAAAAGTAAAGGTCGGAAGAAAATCAGCGGGTTTCGGCCGATAACACTGATGAACTTCGATTATAAAACAATTGCTAGAGCGATCAATGAGAGGATGACACCATTATACGGAAAGCAGTCACCACACATCAAACCTGTTTCCCAGGGCGATCTATTATGACAGCAGAGATCTGGTTTCGATAGTCGCCGTTACCAACATTAAGTGCGCGTTACTGTTTTTAGATTTTAGTAAAGCCTTTGATCGAGTTAGTCATCGATACATCGAGTGTATACTACAGCAAATAGGAATAGAAGAAAGAGCTCTTGGGGTGGTACGCAACATGATAACTGATATTAAGGCATCCGTAGCCATAAATGGCCAGCTGTCAAAAGCAATAACTATACGGAGAGGTGTTCCCCAAGGAAGTCCTCTTTCCATGTTACTATATGTGTTATCACTTGAACCGCTACTTCGCACGATAGAAGAAAAACTAAGTGGAGTGACAATGTCGGGCACAAATATTGTAGCGAGAGCCTATGCAGACGACGTGGGCATCGTTATACGGCGGGAGGATGAAGTAGATCTTCTGAAAGAAGAAATTGATAACTATTGTAAAGCTTCTGGGGCGCAAATCAATACTGATAAAAGTAAAATTTTAAATCTTAGAGGACTCGAACATTTAGATATAGAGTGGGCAAGTTTCGTGGAAACTCACAAAACTCTGGGAATTATCATTAATAAGTGCCCCATAAAAATGTCCGCTATAAACTGGAAGCAGACAGCTGGAAGAATTCGTGGTGCACTAATGGACAACAAATGCCGTTCAGTGAACCTTACTCAGAAAATTAAAATAATAAATACGTATATTTTTTCGAAAGCTTACTATCTAGCACAGATCTTTCCATTGCCGAAATTGCAAGGAAAAACCATTATGCAACTTGCAAGCAGGTACGTGTGGCACGAAAGTATTTTTAAACTAAAACCCAGCGATTTGGCCAAGTCCAGAAAAGCAGGAGGTCTTGGTCTAACTGACATCTGCAGAAAGGCTTTGGCACTTTACATAAAAAGAATAGTAACAGTTTTAAATAACGAGCCTCATACCATAACTGCAAAACTCTTCACAGCAGTCCGTCCTGTAAGTATGCAACAGCCCATTAATGTCGGTAATTTAAACTATAAACTGAAACATATAAAAGATTTTTACCTTGAACTTAGCTACATAGGAGAGGCCACGATGAAAAAAATACATTTAACAACTAAAGAAGTTATTGAAAAATGGCAACAATCCCACAGTCCTAACAATATTGAATCGAAGTATCCGTTGGTAGACTGGAAAACTGTTTGGAAAAATCTTAGCCTTCACATTCACTGTTCCGATGTCGTCTCGTCCTGGTATAAAGTCGTGAACAATCTTATTTCAACCAATGAAAAATTATATAAAATTGGTTTGAGTAACACAAACAAATGCTCAAAATGTGGCCCCGTGGACACATTAAAACACCGATTCACTTGTGGCAACCATCTACAAAATTGGAAGTGGGTTCAGAAAAAGTTAGGGATACTTACACGACGTTCGGAAACGTCTTATTCAACAGATATATTATTGTGGCCCGACACCGAATTTTATCCATCAACAAAAAATAACACAGTGATGTGGCTCCTCGGAAACTACGTCAATTTTGTAGTCAACAGATGTGGAGGTGACAGCAGTGTAGAATTTTTCTTATACATGGCAGCAGCATATTTACAAGTACGACAGTATCCAAAGATAAAAAACAACTTTGGGAACATGATAGGAATTTTGTTCGAGAAGGAGGGAATTGGTTAAAGAAGATAATGTAAGACGAAGTAGAAGGAAAAAAAATGACGAACCCATTGATGATGAGATTGATCCAAATATATATATATATATATATATATATATATATATATATATATATATATATATATATATATATATATATATATATATATGAAACATATTACAAGGAAAAAAATTTCGGTTATACAAGAAGTTGTATCATATTTTGGACTGGTCATGGCAATGACATTTCGTTTCACCACAGTAGAGACTGCTGGATTTCATTTCTCGTTTAATTTTACTGAAATCATAAGAACTTTTTATTCCTTTAAAATTAGAATTTTGTTTAGTGCGGAAAACTGTATTGTGTTATATCGTCAAGAAGAAATTAACATGGGAATCTTGGTTGGATTATTTGATATATAAACAATACAACGTCCTAGCAGAAATAAATTATTCTAAGGAAAATACTTTCCTGATGTAAATCGAAAGTAGCATATCCGACCTCATTTACGGAGAATAATTATTTTGTTATTATTTAAAAAAAATCAGCAACGGGTGACTTCGGAGTTTTAGAGAAGACAAAAATAAAGCAAAAACGAAATATTATTGATTATCAAGAGAAAACGACCAGGAATCCTACTGCACAGGCAGCTCACTTTTCGAGAAGATGAGCTTTAAGGTCAGACCGGAGCTGGAAAAAAAAAAAAAAAAAAAAAAAAAAAAAAAAAAAAAAAAGACACAAAAAAAAGTGGTGTAGGGGTCAGCGCAACTGCCTAGAAAGCAGGAGACCCGGGTTCGAATCCCGGCTGGGTACACATTTTCAGCTTTGCCCAATCGCAGTTGATGTCATATATTCTGTGAATGTTAAATGTTTGTAAAGATGGTGGCGTGGAGAGAAGATTAGTTTTCCTATGCCTTCAAGCAAATTTCCAAAGAAATTAGCCTTTCAAAATAATAGGTCTACGAGCAACAACTTACATAGACACCAATTTTATGATTCAATGTGCTGTTGAAGTGCATCTGGGTCAGAAGTATGTTGTGTTGTCACGAAGAAAATTTCTTCATTCAAGGCCATAAAGCATGCTGTGGTTATTCCCAAGAATAAGCATGTGAGTTGAGAAAAGAAACGCCTCAGTCCCCTCGGCCACCACGGCCGGCGATATAGATAGGTCAGAAATTTAGAAATGTCTTGCATTATGAAAAAAACGCACTGACGTATTTTACGGCCCACTTTAGATTTGTTGTTTTATAAGTTTTTGCAAAAATGTGGGCCAAAATGATAATCTAAATAATAAAAAGATCAATTAATAAGAGTGTCTTAAACCCTTTTAGGGAAAAAATGTTTTAGGTATTGGCTACGTGTAGTCTACGGTGGGCTTTAAACGGCTTACAAAAGCACCATTCATTAATGGGCGGTACCAAAGAAACGAATGTGGGATGGTCACTTCGATACTTATTATTCATTGCAAATCTTCGAAATTTTTACCATATGTTCTTATGATGATATTCTCGAGCCCGTTTTTAAAATTTTTCGATATCGTTATTCGTTACCGAGATCCAGAGGTTGAAACTTATCATAGTTTTGCACAAAATCGCAAAACCCGATTTTTAGCCGTTTTAGCACCGTGAATCGCAAACTAACCATAGAAATTGTTCATATATTTACAATACATCCTGTAGAAATTTATCTACAAACGGCATTTTTCAGTTTTCGTAAATCTTAAAAAAAATGTTCAAATGTTTGTAAAGCTTATGGGACTTAACTACGGGGTCATCAGTCCCTAAACTTACAAACTACTGATGAACTAACTAAGACTAAGGACAGCACAAATATCCATGGCCGAGGGGGGATTCGAACCCCCGACCGTAGTGGCCATGCAGACGTAAATCTTAGTCCGTTAGCAATATACGACCGAAAAATATTTGCTAGAAAAAGTGCATATTGTGCTGAAAGACGGCGTTCGGACAACTCTGCAACATACCAAACGATTTGAAAAAAAAAAAAAAAAAAGGTACTCGACGAAAAAATTTGATTTTTGTACATCTTAAAGATTGAAATCTTCGGTCGATGAAGGGGTGATGCCGGCCGCGGTGGCCGAGGGGACTGCGGCGTTCCAGTCACGGTCTGCACGGCCACTACGGTCGGGGGTTCGAATCCCCCCTCCGGCATGGATATTTGTGCCATCCTTAGTCTTAGGTAGTTCATAAAAGAAGGTTGTAATGAGCCCAATACGTTTCCTTACCATACCTAAGATTGCTGCAAGATTCTACAACTACGTAAACTCTGCAAATAGTGAGTTGTGTGATAATCATGACAATTCGGAGAATTTATTAGGATGAAGAGACTGCTGAAGTTGTGTAGAAGAGAAAGAGAAGTATTTTAAAACTTAAATGGCAGCCAGTATGCCAACATGCTTTATGAGCACATTTAGATTTCAACTACAAAGCTGGCATCTATTTTTATGAAATGAGATCATTTGAGGATAACAGGTAGTTCTGCTGAAATTGGTTATGAAATAAGCAGTCTTTGAAGTTAATATAACAAATCACACCATATCATCCCAACAGAATGTGTAAACTTTACCCTGAGATCTTATTTATTAAATATATGTTATCCCTGCAAAAATGTTACTTTTTTTCATGAAGCTTTAACAATAATCATACCAGTGCCATTTTTACTCCAAACTTCAACCTCACACTCCATCTCCCTCCCCCCACCTCCCTCCCCCACACTAGGGATGGCGGTTATCGCTGAAACAACCGGTTTTCGGTTATACCGGTTCTTTTCATCTCCAGTTTAACCGCACTGTAAAAACTGATCAAGATAACCGGTTTTTTAAATACCCGGATTTCGGTTTTTTATTGCTATTATTTTCAGTAGAGTTCGACCGAAACATATTTTGCGGCCGAAACAGAAACCGTAACCTAATTTTCGGTTCTTCTAGTTTCGGCTGAAACCGAAACTTACGAAATTTAGTTAAAAATTAGGTAAATTTACGTTATACGACAAATCACTAGTCTTTCCATATTTTGCAAGATCCCCTCCCAATACTACGCCTTTTTGAGTGTGTGTAAGCCTAGCCAGGAGTCCGTAGAAGACGATATACGAAGCATACAGATTTACTGGCCTAGTATTTCCATCCGGCAGTTGCGAATATTGAGCCAACCACTCCATAAGTTGGACTTGTGAGGCAGCGCATACGAATATCTCGAAGTTACAGTCAGTAAATGATCTTCAGTCAGTGCTGCAGAAGTATTTCCAAAACTAAAGTTACAGTTCCGACTAACAGTATGATTGTTGTCAGTGTAAATTTACGCAAATTGAACTAGGAAAGCTGTGTACCGCATCATCCAAGAATGTTCAAATGGGTGTGAGTTTTTATGAGACCTAACTGCTTAGGTCATCTGTCCCTAGGCTTAAAAACTACTTAATCTAACTTTAAGTTACGCTAAGGGCAACATACACACCCATGACCGAGGGAGGTGGGAGGACTCGAACCTCCGACTGGAGCAGCCGCGCAGTCCGTAACATGGAGCCTCAGACCGCACGGCTACCTCGCGAGGCACCACATGATCAATGTTACCCAAACCCATACTGGTTATTAAAAAAGCCCCTCACTTTCCAGGAATCACATTAATAAAACTTGTTTGCCTAACAATATGATAGTACATTAAAAGTTATTATTCCAAGCTTACATAATAGATATATGAATCGAATTTACCTTCTCTTCCAAGAAACATTTTGGATGCTTTCTCCTTAAATGACACAGCATGTTTGTACTACCTCCACCCGTTTTCAGCTTTTTAAAGCAAATGGAGCATTGTACCTCACTGATACCGTACTTCGTGAAGTACTTCCACACTCGGGATAGTGTCATTTAAGACACAATAGATGTCTGGCGATGACAGCAAGAAACTGCCGCATGACCAGACAGAGGCAAGTCTCGTACACTGCCGGTGCACGCGCGTCGTCTAATAGGCCACGCCACACGGCAACAGGGACATCGATGCCTCAGTAGCTGCACCAGTCCTAAAGTTCTTATGCCACATGTTTGTTGCGCGTTTGTGACTGCCGGGATTGTTCTTAAATTATCAATGATGGCTTTTACTGCGATAACCTAACATTTCACAGGAGTGGAAATTTTAGTACTAGCCCTAAATATAAGTTTACTAGTTTTGGTTTTTTAAATTATTTACAAAAAACACATTTTCAACCACTACTAGAGGAAGTAGTCGTACCGGTTTTTTATCCGGTTTTTGGCACTAACTAAGAAAAACCGCTTACAACCGACACCAAATAAATACCGAAGAAAACCGGTTATTCAAAACGAAAATACCGGTATCGGTTTTAACCGGTCGGTTTTTCCCATCCCTATCCCACACACAAACTTCAAACCAATCAAAATAAGGCTTCTAATAAAAGCACATCTCTCTTCCCTGGAAGTCTTCTTTACATATCTCTCTCTACAACATTTCTTTGTGATATAAGTAGTAAGTTGGTGTATTCCACAACTAAATCAATAATGTCCTCACTAATAATTTTATTGATTTCTGCCATTTCTTGCATAGCAGTCTTAGCAGGATTGTTGTTGTTATGGTCTTCAGTCCAGAGACTGGTTTGATGCAGCTCCACCCTACTCTATCCCGAGCAAGCCTTCTCCTCATAAGAACGGCAACCCACATTCATTTGAATCTGCTTACTGTATTCATCTCTTGGTCTCCTTCTGTGATTGTTACCCCACACACTTCCCTCCAATGTTAAATGTACGATTCCTCGATGACTCAGAATATGTCCTACCAAGTGATCCCTTCTTTTAGTCAAGGTATTCCAAAAATTCCTTTTCTCGCCAATTCTGTTCAGTTCCTCTTCATTAGTTATGCCATCTACCCACCTAATCTTCAGCATTCTTTTGTAACACCACATTTCAAAAGCCTCTATTCTCTTCCTGTCTACACTGTTTATCATCCATGTTTCACTACCGTACAAGGCAACACTCCACACAAATGCCTTCCGAAAAGACTTCCCATTGCCATTCTGCATTTTATATCCTCTGTACTTTGACTGTCATGTTATTTTACTACCCAAGTAACAAAACTCATCTACCACCTTCATTGTTTCATTACCTAATCTAATTCCTTCAGCATCGCCTGATTTTCTATGACTGCATTCCGTTATCTTTGTTTTGCTCTCGTTAATTTTCATTTTATACGTTCTCTTCAACTGCTCTTCCAGGTCCTTTTCCTGTCTATGACAGAATTACTATGTCGTCAGCAAAACGCAATGTATTTATTTCTTCCCCCTGAACTTAAATCCCTATTCCAAAATTTTTCCTTGCTTTCCTTCACCGCTTGCTCGATGTACAAATTGAATAACATCGGAGAAAGGCTACAACCCTGTCTTACTCCCTTCCCAACCGATGCTTCCCTTTCATGCCCTTTGAGTCTAATAACTGCGGTCTGGCTTTTGTACAAGTTGTAAATAACTCTGCTTTCCCTGTATTTTACCCCTGCTGACTTCAGAATTTAAAACAGTGTATTCAGTCAACATTGTCAAAAGCTTTCTACAAATCTACAAAAGCTAAAAATGTAGTTTTGCCTTTCCTTAATCTATCTTCTAAGATAAGACGTAAAGTGAGTATTGCCTCCCGGGTTCCTACGTTCCTCCTGAATACAAACTGATCTTCCCCGAGGTCAGCTTCTATCAGCTTTTCCATTCTCCTGTAGATAATTCGTGTTAAAATTTTGCAACTATGACTTATTAAACTGATGGTTCTGTAATTTTCACACCTGTCTGCTCCTGATTTCTTTGGAATAGGGATTATTTCATTTTTCTTAAAGTCTGAGGGTATTTCGCTTGACTCATACATCTTACACACCAGGTGAAATAGTTTTGTAAAATGCTGGTTCTCCCAGAGACTATAGTAGGTCTGAGGGAATGTCATCTATTCCCAGGGCCTTGTTCCGACCTAGGTCTTTCAGGGCTCTGTCAAATTCATCTCTCAGTATAGTATCTTATATTTCGTCTTGATTTACTCCCTCTTCCGTTCTTACGACATTGTCTCTAAGTTCATTTCCTTTGTAGAGCTCCTCTATGTAATCTTTCCACCTTTCAGCTTTCCCTTCTTTGCTGAGAACTGGTTTTCCATCTGAGTTCTCGATATTTGTAGAGCTGTTTTCTTGTCATTTTACTCTCTTGGTGAGTATATGCAGTCAAAAAAACAACCGTTCCTGTAGATTTTGTATTGCCACATTTATTTATGGTGTTGAGACTCTGTTTTAATATAATTAATGTATTATGCATCTTACCCCTTTATATTAATATGTGTTATGCACTATGCATCTATTTTTTTTCTCCATCATTGTTTTATGTTATTTGACCTATATGTTTCTAATTTTATGTCTAGTTCTACCTCTAACATTATGCACCACTTGATGATAACTGCCTGTAATTGTGTAGTTACTTATTGAATCTCTGTAACCATTTGTAAACATGACTTATTCCACGTACATGTAATCTATCACAACATGGATTTATGGAATACAAAATAAATAAATAAATTAAGAAAAAATTCATAGTCATGATCTATGGAACAAGTATTCATCTAATATTAATCTTCTTCATTTCTCTCTAAAGGACCCCCCTGCATATCTCATTTACTGTTGCGACCACTCACAAGTATTCTTTCTCACTGTCAGACCAATAAAATTCAGGGCACTTGTAGCCAATAGAACTTTCATTTTAGAAACCTCTTGCCGGCCGCAGTAGCCGAGGGAACTGAGGCGCTCCAGTCACGGTCTGCAAGGCCACTACGGTCGTGGGTTCGAATCCCCCCTCGGACATGGATATTCGTGCTGTCCTAGTTCGTAAGTAGTTCATAAGTAGTTTGTAAGTTTAGGGACTGATGACCCCGTAGTTAAGTCCCATAAGCTGTACAAACATTTGAACATTTGAGAAACCTCTCCATCTTCTCCTGCTACGAAACTTCCTTGAAACAGATCCTAAAAGTGCATTTAAAAGTGAAACGTAACATCTAGTGAAGGATTTCAACCTTTAAATATGGTGATACAAATAATTAATGTAAAATGATTTCCAATCCATGGTGTACAACAGCAATCAGTTAGAATAAATATTCCTTCAAACCGTCTTGATTGCAAATTTATTTATTAGTTAATGACGCGTTTCTCCCTTTAGCAGGGCATCTTCAGATTATCTGCGTGACAGAATTTATACAAAATTACAAGGCGGAATTACAAACGGTTATAATGGTACATGGGCTTATTTTGTGTTAAGAAGACAGTACAAATGGTAAACAAAGCTTACAATGCGCTCTCCGTGGTGTGACACTGTAAGTTGTTATTGCGGTGTTTCTATTTTCTTGGAATGTTTTCTGGTTTTCCTTGTGACCCTATAAATGTACGGCTAACAACGAAGTACAATTGGAACATACTCGGTAAATTGTAATTCGTTGTTACCCGTACATTTATAGGGCCACAAGGAAAACCAGAAAACATTCCAAGAAAATAGAAACACCGCAATAACAACTTACGGTGTCACACCACGGAGAGCGCATTGTAAGCTTTGTTTGCCATTTGTACTGTCTTCTTAACACAAAATAAGCCCACGTCATTAACTAATAAATAAATTTGCAATCAAGATGGTTTGAAGGAATATTTAATAATAATAATTAATGTGGACAGTTTTAGTTAAATTACCAGTCACGTGGTTGAGTCTATAAACCAAACAGGGTATGGACAAACATAAGATCCATCTACTACCTGTCACAAAAAATGCAACAAATATAAAGGTGACTAATAGCACTTGAAATTGAAGATAGGAAAAACCACCTGATATCTAACAATGAGTAAGTAACATTCGGAGCAAACCAATTAACCAGTAAACCAATGTGACCATTGAGGGTTAAAAGGCTTTCTGACAATTGAGTTTTCACCCCCAAAGAATCTTCTTCAGAATTAGACAAACACACACTTTTACACAAACACCACTCCCACACACGTGGTGAGTCACTATTTAATCTTTCCAAAATATTGTTGTTATAAACATTGTTGCCTATATTCCCACTTAATCAAAATGATGTTTGAGAAAAAATATACCTGAATATATCTGTATATGTAAATAGCCAAGTGAAACAATTTTATTCCAGATGGTACTAGTAATATTGACAACAATAATTATAACAATGTGAAATATTGTCTGTAACCTTGTGTTAATGACACTGTGTATCTATTCCATATTTTTTTCTTCTTTTTCATTGCAGGTGGCTGTTACAGTGTTGTGGAAATTGTTGGATGAGAAAGAGAATGTTATTTGTTGTGTAAAAATTCCAAGTGTAATTCGTTAAAAAGATTCAAAACAGAATATTGAAGTGCAAATCCTGTTCCGCAATGTGCATATAGACCAACACACTGACATGAAAGAACTCTTTCAGTACACATGTTTAAATTTAGTTTTGATGAGAAAAATTTGTTTATAGTGTTAAATTAAATTTGTACAAATATATGTTTAAAACAACAACAAAATAATAATAAATGGATATGACATATCGTAGTATAAAATTGCTATTGCAGATTTCATAAAATCAGAATAGATTGTCTGCCTTTCTCACATTAAATTTTAATTATTAAGATTGATTCTGTTTATGTATGCTGCTTTTATTTACATCAAATAAGTCATTAAACAGTGATTGGATATAAACCTGTAAATTAAATATATAGTTTGATTTTACATAATTGAAACCTCATGGAAGTTATTCATAACTGCCCTGTATGACCAGAGTCAGCCTTTTTACAACATTTAAAATCAAAATATTTTAAAATGAAACTAAGGGATCCAGTAAGATACAAAATGATGGAGTTTGAGAGTACTCATATCAGCTAATATATCATAAAACATGAAAATAAAAAACAGAATGTTATTGGAATTAATGTTCATGCATAAACTATGCAACATTCAGAAATATAATATCTTAACCCTTTGAGTGGCGCAGACACGATATGCCGTGGCGGTTCACCTTGCTGCACAATGGTATTTTCCGTGGGCCTTGCAGACGGCAGTTACCATGTGACCTGACCGGTACCTGAGCCCTAAAGACAACCAAATTACAAAGCTGCTATGGAAGCAAAGGGAACTTCACTGCAAACATAAACGTAGCCAAAGTCTTATAGACAACCAAAAATACACGAAGCGAAACGTAGCGTGAGGAGGGCTATGCGAGAGGCGTTCAACGAATTCGAAAGTAGAGTTATTTGTACTGGTAAAAGGTAAAGCAGTCAACAATCCGAAGATTGGTTTGAACACCACAGTGCTTTACTAGGCATGGAGGTGGTATGCCATTGCCATCTTCTGACCTTCGAACTGACTTACCCAGCCAGTTATAGCGGGACCTACAGTTTAACGTGGGCTCCCAACCACGGTGCTACTCGGTATTTTTCACATGAGCAATACTGCCAGTGGTGAAAGAAGTGGAAAGTGACAGATAAAAATCCTAGGACCTGGCGAGGATCGAACCGGCGACATTTGGATTTGTAGTCTGGCACTCTACCACTGTGCAACCGAGGCGCACCTTTGTACTGACTTGGCTGAAAATCATAAGAAATTTTGGTCTTATATCAAAGCGGTAGGTGGATCAAAACGAAGTGTCCAGACACTCTGTGATGTAAATAGCATTGAAACAGAGGATGACACTCTAAAGGCGGAATTACTAAATGTGTTTTTCCAAAGCTATTTCACAGAAGACGATTGCACTGTAGTTCCTTCCCTAGATTGCCGCACAGATTACAAAATTGCAGATATCGAAATAATTGACAGAAGGATAGAAAAAGAATTAAAATCGCTCAAAAGAGGAAAGGCCGCAGGACCTGATGGGATACCAGTTCGTTTTTACACAGAGTACGTGAAGGAACTGGCCCCCTTCTCGCAGTGGTGTATCGTAGGTCTCTAGAAGAGCGTAGCGTTCCGAAAGATTGGAAAATGGCGCAGGTCATCCCCGTTTTCAAGAAGGGTTCTCGAACAGATGTGCAGAACTATAGGCCTATATCTCTAACGTCGGTCAGTTGTAGAATTTTGGAACATGTATTATGTTCGACTATAATGACATTTCTCGAGACTAGGAATCTGCTCTGTAGGAATCAGCATGGGTTTCGAAAAAGGCGTTCGTGTGAAACCCAGTTCGCGCTATTCGTCCACTAGACTCAGAGGGCCATAGACACGGGTTCTCAGGTAGATGCTGTGTTTCTCGACTTCCGCAAGGTGTTTGATACAGTTCCCCACAAACGTTTAATGAATAAAGTAAGAGTATATGGTCTATCAGACCAATTGTGTGATTGGATTGAGGAATTCCTAGATAACAGAAAGCAGCATGTCATTCTCAATGGAGAGAAGTGTTCTGAAGTAGGAGTTATGTCAGGTGTGCCACAGGGGAGTGTTGTGGGTCCGTTGCTGTTCACGATATATATAAATGACCTTGCGGATAACATCGAAAGTTCACTGAGGCTTTTTGCGGATGATGCGGTAGTATATAGATGGATTGTAACAATGGAAAATTGAATTGAGATGCAGGAGGATCTGCATCGAATTGACGCATGGTGCAGGGAATGGCAATTAAAGCTCAATGTCGACAAGTGTAATGTGCTGCGAATATACTGAAAGAAAGATCCTTTATCATTTAGCTACACTATAGCAGGGCAACAACTGGAAGCAGTTAATTCCATAAATTATCTGGGAGTAGTCATTAGGAGGGATTTAAAATGGAACGACCATCTAAAATCAATCGTCGGTAAAGCAGATGCCAGGCTTAGATTCATTGGAAGAATACTAAGGAAATGCAGTCCGAAAACAAAGGAAGTAGGTTACAGTACACTTGTTCGCCCACAGCTTGAATACTGCTCACCGGTGTGGGATCCGTACCAGGTGGGATTGATAGAGGAGGTAGAGAAGATCCAACGGAGAGCAGCGCGCTTCGTTACAGGATCATTTGGTAATCGTGAAAGCGTTACGGAGATGAACGATAAACTCCAGTGGAAGACTCTGCGGGAGAGACGCTCTGTCGCTCGGTACGGGCTTTTGTCGAACTTTCGGGAACATACCTTTACCGAGGAGTCTAGCAGTATATTGCTCCCTCCTACGTATATCTCGCGATGAGACCGTGAGGATAAAATCAGAGAGATTAGAGCCCACACAGAGGCATACCGGCAATCCTTCTTTCCGCGAAGAATACGTGACTGGAATAGGAGGGAAAATCGATAGTGGTACTCAAGGTACCCTCCGCCACACACCGTCTGGTGGCTTGCGGAGTATGGTTGTAGATGTAGATGTAGATGCCGCAGCTGGTTGCTGGGCCTGTGGACGTCAGGGCTGCTGTTTACATGCTGTCCGCCGCAGCGTTACGAGCGCTTAGAATATTTATCAATCGATTTTTAACATAGCTGCAGGTTTTGCCCTTTTTTATTTTTATTTATTTATTTATTTTTTACTTACTGAAGAAGCATATCCCTTCCGTTTCTGATCTGAAATTTGCACCTAACAATCCCAACCCTTCTTTTTTACCGCAAGCTATGCTGCAAACATAAGTAATTTTGATGACTTTTCTCTTTACGTTACATTCAACTCTTCTTATAGTGCGATATGTCATTAACTGGTATTTAATCATAATTAATAGAAGAAAGGGTGCCGCATTTGCAACAAATCTGTGTGTCGTTCCCAAGGCCGGATCTGGGACATCTGCCAAGGGGGGCAAGCTTAAATTTGCCGCCCCTTCTTTCACCCCTCCCCCCTCTAAGAATCGACTTTTTGACGCTAATTGGGTTCCATGTTTCTAAATAAATGTCACAATCTGACATCATGAACTTATTTTATTGATTGAATTAAGATCAAAGGAAAACAGAACAATTGTAATACATACAAAAATATTACAAGATTACTCATCGTACAAAAATCAATTCAAAATTTTCGCTTTTCGAGCATTTTCTTGCTGCAAAACTGCTTTTGATATCATCATAGTTTAGAGAAGCAGCTCGTTTGTGCTCTATGGATATTATACTCTTTGTTAAGCAGTCGTGCTCCTCAAGTGTATTTAATTAGTTTCAGCTTGCTGAAACGTCTTTCTCCAGACGAAACAGAAACTAGAATGGTAAGATATATTTTAATTCTGTACTGAGGTTGGGATAAGTAGTATAAAAGTGGTCCGATGAACCCTCTATCAGGCAGTTAAATGTGATTTACAGAGTGTCCTGTGTAGATGTCTATCAATTCCACCGCTACCGAGAGAGGACTCTAGATCCTTAATGCTTTTGACTTTCAATAAAAAGTGTGCGCACCTAAAATACTTTTACTTTTTTTATTTACTTTTTATTTTTTTATAAGGACTGGAACGTTATTCAAATTTACCTGTTCTACAAGTATTACCTTGATATGAAATATGAATTTTCATTTATCTGAAAAAGGAAATCTATGCAAATTAAAAAACATTGGGCATTTACTTGTGCAATAACGCAAACATCTCCCTCATTCTGGCTAATATCTAGTAGATTTTTAAAGTTTGATTAGCTGAAGTACCTGTGACAGGGCAACATTGAAGTCAGCAACCAGGAATTTTAGTTTTATTAAATGATTTCGGTATTTCTTGCAGTCAT
The DNA here is from genome assembly GCA_026315105.1 of Locusta migratoria. Taxonomy (NCBI): domain Eukaryota; kingdom Metazoa; phylum Arthropoda; class Insecta; order Orthoptera; family Acrididae; genus Locusta; species Locusta migratoria. Next base: position 53,247,473 of record CM048753.1, on the reverse strand, counting down.
TTTACTTTCAATAATTCTGTGTCAGTTAATTTTATTAAATTATACCAGAAAGATACATTCTGTAAAAAAAAAAAAAAAAAAAAAAAAAAAAAAAAAAAAAAAAAAAAAAAGAGTCGGTCAAAATTTGCCGCCCTCTAAATTCTGCCGCCCGGGGCAACTGCCCCCTTTGCCCCTCCCTAGATCCGGCCCTGGTCGTTCCATCAAGAAGTAAATAAATCAACAGCAGAAGTGGGCACCGAGGTCTCGTCACGGCTGGCGTTAGCGCGACCGCAGAGACATCTATTGGTTGGAGCTGTAATTGCTGGCTGCAGTTAAAAGACGGCCTTACATTCGGGGGCAGCGCGTCGTCCTGCCATCTATTGGCCCTTTTAAGTAACATGGAAGCATAAGGGCGAGCCCATTGTGTCGGCACAGAATAGGGAGCATACAGAAGGGAAAGCTGGGGGCGGCGCCTTTGATCTGTATGTTACCAAGCGTTGCGCTCGACGCCATATTGAAAAGCAGTAAACGCGGAACTATAGCCACTTAGTACTTTGGCTGGAAACGGAGTTTTTACGAACTGCAGCTAATCTCACCGACTTTTACGTAAGTGAATGGCTTTCATCTATTTTGCGCCATCTTCTTGCACCTAATTGTAATTCAACGAAAAAAAAGGCCTAAATTTTAAGACAACTACGAAAATGTACAGTGGAATCGATGATCGTTTTATTTGGTGCTTATCTCTAGAAAAATTCCAAATAACGCGGAGTTATGTGTGGGAAATTAGTTATAAACAAGAAAGTGACTTTACAACTGCCAGGTTTTATTTGACACGAATAAAGTCGCACAAAATATTGAGTCAGACTTAGCAGTACAACGTGATTACACAGAACTAATGACGTCTGGGCATATATAAAAGTTGTATTTGCTTTAGGAGTATCATTAATTTACTGATCGGAGAAGGGCACATCGAGGAATCTGTCAACCACAGAGCAAGAACAGCATAAAATAATTATTCCCCTTAATCTATTTGTTTGAGTATCCGAAGAGCATTCGTTGCCAACATTAGCACACTACGCCTCCAATGCTGTAAGTAAAATTTTACCTGCCTACTTACGCACTATTCTTTGTCATTCATTTTATATTATTCCCTGCAACGTTAAACTTATAAAATATAAATGTACTTCAACATTTCGATGCTGTTGAACTGCTGCAGCAACAGCAACAGCGAGAGTTATCGTCAAGAGAAGAAGCAAGGCTACTTTTAATAATTATGCACACATTGCTTTCATTCGAAACTGATAACATTTAACTTTCATTACACACATAGCGACGTTCACTTACTGCTCAGCATCTTTAGGGAAGGTGAAGAAACATCCTTATTTCTATTCAAATTATTGCGGCAAGTAGGTGCTGAACATCATCGGCCGCCTTTTCTTTTATTGCTGCTCATAATAAAAACGGAACAGCTCCAACTACTGACACACAGTTCTTTCTTTTCACTGTACCAAATACTTGTTTACTTTTACGCGATTCAGGCAGTTAAAATGCAGAATTAACAAACAAAGACGGCGCATTACCACGCCACAGAGTAGGGAGTGATCACGCGTTTACTGCTTTTCAAGATGGCTGATTCCGCGCATGCGCACTAAATTTTGGACGACAGACTGCAGCGGGAGTTTCCTTTCTGTATACTCCTTATTCTGTGGTGTCGGGCAGCGTTCGTTTCACATTGGCATTTGTAATCGTGGCGTCATTGTGACGTAAGGAGGCTGTCACTGGAGGGCTTTCGACTATCGACCTTTGCGAGCGCGTTTGAGTGACTCAGTCACTACGTTTACATATAACACATCTTCCGGAAGACGAAAACCGATTTTCGTAAACCGTTTTTTGCTGTCGTGTTTACATGGCACAGCCTGAATCTGATTTCCTAATCCACTTAAGATGGCGGCTGAAAAACAGCTGATTTAGTCCCCGATTTAGTCAGCATAATCGTTATTTTTCTTTACTTAAATACACAGATTCATGCTCACTCTAATATTAATACTTTTATTTTACATTAGTAAATATCACTCTTTCCATATGTGCCGAAAATTCTTAACAAGAAAACACAATCTGACAAGCCAAGAACGCTTCGAAAACTGTTGCGTTTACATGGGCACGAAAATCGATTGTGGAACTGGAAAATCGCTTTAGAGAAGCGGATTTCCAGAATCGATTTTGGAGTGTTTACATGACCAACCAAAAGCGGAATTGGAAAATCGGTTTACGAAATCCGGTTTTGGGAGCCCATGTAAACGGGGTCATTGTGTCGGGCAGCGTTCGTTTCACACTGGCATTTGTAATCGTGGCGTCATTGTGACGCAAGGAGGCTGTCACTGGAGGGCTTTCGATTATCGACTTTTGCGAGCGCGTTTGAGTGACTCAGTGTCGACTGCACGAATTCGGATATTCATTTTCTTTGACGTGTGTGTGCCGTTGTGTGATCATTTGTGCTGAGCGGGAAATAGATGCTTATAAAAAACTATTTCAGGCAACATCACAGGAATACTGACAGAATCTAGCTCTACAAGGCAGAGAAATGGCGTGCATAGTTGTAGCACTAAATATAAAAGTAGTGTATGCTCACAGGTTTAAGGTGAAGAAAATCTCAGTACTTCTAAATAGAGTGTGATAGAACTTAACCAACTTCGCAGCTGAAAAAAAATATACAGCATGCACTAACTGAAAAATGTGTACAGAATGTGCCTTTAATTTATGGGCACTGCACGTCAATTTGTATTCACACTGTCCGTCACATCAATTCGCCTATCCCAAATCCCAAAACGCGATGGTGAAAGTGAAGTTATGAGTTGCGATCTGTTATGTAGAAAGTCAAAGTTTAATACTGGAAATGAGGGAACAACAACACTATGTGTTATCGACGGCCAAAGAAAACTTTACATGTATGTTTTTTGCCAACTTAGTGTGGTTAGTAAAGGGACTTGGAAAAAACATTTCAAAACATATCTATTTTCAAGCGAAAAAATAAACATATGAACATGTCAAACGATATAAGAGCATAAATAGCGCCTGTTTACTTTATCCATTACGATTTGCCCACTGACATTGTTAATACCATCGTAAAAAACTGAATTTTTGTCTTTCATTATGCCGACTTCTTCATACAAAATGTTATTTAATGCCAAATACGTCATCAAATTACAATGTTATTCAGATAAAAAGTTAGCTTCAGTCTTTTCTGTTACAATATTACGAAACGTAAATCATTTTTCGGTTTCAGATATCCGACCTCGCTTTTAGGGGGACACAGAATTGAGAAAAATATTTAAGTCTTTATGAAACATTTGTAATTTACCGCTAAAACAAAGTAAACAATAAAATAAACATTAATAAGACACATCTGAATATAAACCCTGTAATCATCGACTAAAACATGAAAATCGCATGATGAAAATAGGTTAACTTGCAATGTTAGCAGACGACTGTTCCGACGAAACACCCTTATCAAGAAAGCTTGACGTGATGTGACGGTCCGGTGACGGACAGTGTGGATGCCGCCATTAGAAATACATTGTGGAATTTTCTGACGTACATTGAATTGGCCTGAAAAAGTTCTCGTTACGACTGGTTCCCATATACTCATAAACAGTTTCAATCTCGATACTGTAGCGATCGACATATCGATAGCCGCCTTCACACCACTGCTACGTCATGATGACGTCACGATTGCAAATGCCCATTGGGCCGTATGAATCAAGGAGGTTAGGTATGAATAAAACGGAGTATCTACTTTATACTCTGGATTCCAGAGAACATACTCAGGTTCGCATGAATAAAGGAAGTCGGAGAATATACTTCAGCCGAGTATGTTCTCGGCGTGAGTAACGGGGTGGGAGAAGTTGCTCACAGCAGAGAACATTCTCCAATTTCATATGAATAAAACTACAGAAGTATTTCACGACGGGAGAAAATTCTCAGATTTCTGGAGTGAGCTCTATGGCATACTCCGTGCCGAGTAACTTCTATTAAGGTTACGTTTTACTGAGGTTTATAATAAAAATGACAACCATTTTGTTACTTAGAAGGCAAAAACAAGTTCCTTTATATGTACTCTTTAGGAAATACGAGGGGATCTATAAAGTTAATACAAATAAAACATTTTGTTGACGAGTATCTTCCTTCGGAAAAATCGTGTGACACTTCCAGCATTTTATACAGTGACGAGAGTGATGTAAGAGGTATTTTGTCATTGCCGACATAAAAATGAAACACAAATGGATTCAGCTGCGTGTTTACTCATTTGTTTGGCGTGTATATTTACAGTTGAAAACAGCTACATAGAAAAATAATATTGTTTTTAAATAGGGTCTATTAGTAAGACCTTATGCTGTTAGTTCGAAATAAAGTGTATCCCTGGACTTGACAGTTTCTATCACAAAATAAATATTGCTGCAATACGAGGTAAGCCTACTGAAGTACTGTTTCTACCCAAACCCGTTGGCCTATTTATGATGCGTTTTCTGACTTCGTAATCGTAACTTCTGTGATGTTAGAAGTAAGTAAACACGTCAGGAAAATTAATAACTGATTAATTACATACCTAGTAGCCTGTTTCTTGTTCAAAATCGCATGGCCTAACGCTTATGAGCAAACCATTGGATGTCATATTTAACAAGGACTATTGCATGTTAGAACACTCCGACAGCATTACACGTTGTAACAGATGAATATGTGATGCATTCTTATTATATCGTTCGCAAATTGTGCTAAACCTACTTCATTAACAAACGAGTTTCTCGCATGACGAAAATTTTGTATCGCCAGCAGAATACATTTTCGTAAAAAGTGCATATTTAGTCTTAATAATATGCTCCTTCACAACAAACTAATATCTAAACACAGTCCAGTTCTTCCTGAACACGTAGATGCCTACTCCATATTTGTACACTTAATAATTTGCCTGATTGGGCTAGTTTAAAGAAATACACGATTGGACAGCTGATCTGTGGCGGACATGACACGCGGAGAACTTACTCAAGTAGGAGGGGACGTAGGGTAGGGATAATGAACTACCTGCTCAGAGCATATGCTCCGAAGTTGTTAGTCATACGAAATGGAGAACTTACTCAGAGAACGTTCTTTTGCTCTGAGAATCTTCTGTGGAGCATGTGCTCTTTTTTATTCATACGACCCATTGTGTCTCAGAAACCGCCATTTTTTCAGGGGAATGTTTGACGCCTTGACGACCTGCTGTTCTCAATCAATTACTTATATTTATTGTTGCATGAGCAGTGTAGTAAGTAGTGGCCGTGTATTTTGACAGTTTGTGAAGAGAATACTTTACACCCTGCTACTTTTGTCATAACTTCTTCTAGATAGTCCGCAGTTTCGATGGTCTGTTGTAGTAATATATATAGCATTCTAGGGATTTTTGGATGGATCGGATAATTGTATCCGCGCCATTGGCGTAATTTCAAACTGGGTTTCGTGTTTTGTTGAGGAGAAAGGTCCGTCCACGTCCGCGTGGTTATGGACAGGCACTGGCTGGCGCTCTGACTGCCGTCAGATGTAATTTGACCTCCTCCTGATCTGTTTGACTGGCATTCCGCATATTACTGCATCAACTGTAGCGATGGGTCGAACCACCTCGTTCGTGTCAACTACTTCACTCATTCGCACTCCTCACTATGGAGTATTTGATGGGGGAAATACCCTCAGACTTCACGAAGAATATAGTGATTCCAATTCCGCAGAAAACAAGTGCAGACCAATGTGAATAATACGGAACAGATTAAGTCATGGCTGCAATATACTAACACTAATTATTTACAAACGAATGGAAAAAAGCTGGTGGAATGTGACCTTGGGGAAGATCAATTTGGATTTAGGAAAAATGTTGGAACACGTGAGGCAATACTGGCATTACAACTTATCTGAGAAGATAGATTAAGGGAAGGGAAACCTACGCTTTCAGCATTTGCGGATCTGGAGAAAGCTTTTGACTGGAATACACTTTTTCGGATTCTTAAGGTAGCAGGGGTAAAATAAAGGAAGCGAAGAGTTGTATTCAACTTGTACAAAAGCAAAAAATGTTCAAATGTTTGTTAAGCTTATGGGACTTAACTACGGGGTCATCAGTCTCTAAACTTACAAACTACTTATGAACTACTTACGAACTAGGACGGCACAAATATCCATGCCAGAGGGGGGATTCGAACCCCCGACCGTAGTGGCCGTGCTGACCATGACTGCAGCGCCTCAGTCAGCTCGGCCACCGCGGCCGGCTGTACAAAAACCAGACAGCAATTATTAGAGTCGAAGGGCATGAAACGGTCGCAGTGGTTGAGAAGAGAGTAAGATAGAGCTATAGTCTTTTCCCTAACGTTGATCTTCATTCGGTACATTGAGCAAGCTGTGAAGGAATGGAAGGAGAAAGTTGGCGAGGAAATTAAAGTCCAGAGAGAGGGAATAGAAACCTTGCATTTTGCTGACAACTTAGTAATTCTGTTAGAGACAGAAAAGGGCCCGCAATTGAAATTAAATGGAATGTATTAGATTACATTACATTAATACTTGTTCCATAGATCATGAATACGAGACTTTGTAATGATGTGGAACATGTCAGGTTAATTTACTTTTTCGACTTTTTTTTTTTTTTTTTTTTTTTTTTTTTTTTTTGCTTATGGGACTTAACTACGGGGTCATCAGTCCCTAAACTTACAAACTACTTATCACCTACCTTACACTAAAGACGGCACAAATATCCATGTCCGAGGGGGGATTCGAACCCCCGACCGTAGTGGCCGTGCAGACCGTGACTGGAGCGCCTCAGTCTCCTCGGTCAGGTTAATGAAGGGTGTCAGTACAAGACGTTACATTACACAATATAATACCTGACACAATGTTTTTCTATATTTTTTAAATAGATTTAGTAATTTATATCTAATAACTCATCCAATGAGTAGAAGGAGTTGTCATTCAGAAATTCTATTAATTTATTTTTAAATGTTAGTCGGCCATCTGTCAGGCTTCTGATGCTGCTTGGTAGGTGACCGAAGACTTTTGTGGCAGCATAATTCACCACTGTACGGCGACGGGGAGCGACCTCGTCTAGGGTACGGCGATGGGCTTCTTCCCATAGGTCGACTGAACTCATCAGCAGGCGACTGCATTGGATAGAACTGCTCCGACGGTTGACGTCTTCGCCGGCCGCGGTGGCCGAGGGGACTGAGGCGCTTCAGTCACGGTCTGCACGGCCACTACGGTCGGGGGTTCGAATCCTTCCTCGGGCATGGATATTTGTGCCGTCCTAGTTCGTAAGTAGTTCATAAGTAGTTTGTAAGTTTAGGGACTGATGGCCCCGTAGTTAAGTCCAATAAGCTTAACAAACATTTGAACCATTTGAGCTGACGTCTTGCGGCAAAATAATCGTCGAATACTCGCCTCCTCTCTCTGCAGTAGCGTACGACATTTCCAGGGCGTCCACAGTGGAAACACAGTGGTGTGTTGTCTTCTGTCTTCCAGACGTCTGTTTTTCTGCGGGGCGTCATAGTTATCGGCGTAGGATCGAAGTCAGTAAGAAAACGTATGCCATTCCATTTACACAAAAAAAACAACACTTGCAGTCTGAAGAGCCCACTTCTAGTGGGAATCAGAAGCCGAAAATACCACCATTCGCTGCAGCATAAGTATACTTAGTGCTGGGCTGTATTGCATTTTACATTTCATAAGACTCTCGAGGGTTTGTAACGGGGTGGATGGTTGGTCTGAAAGTTCTGCTAATATCTATCTCCGAATTTTCTGGGTAGTGCGCCCTAAAACTTCCATCAGTCGACGTCCTTGACGTATATTTCTAATATGCCAAGTCTAATTCCAAATTGAATTTCCAAAATGTTCTAATGTTTGTAAATCTATCGGACCAAACTGTGTGGTCATCAGTCCGTATCCTACAAAATACTTAAACCTAGGTAAACTAACCTAAGGACAACACACACACAGCCATGCCCCAGGGAGGACCCGAACCTCCGACGGCGAGCAACCGCGCGCTCCGCAACGAGGCGCCTCAGACCGCTCGGCTACTCCACCGCGGCGAATTCCCAAAACCCCGAAACTGGAAGGTCGCCTTGTTAGCGATAACATCTACGATTTCCTGGTGCCAAATCCAGGATTTTGGCTGGGGTGTGGCAGGCGGAGATGGGTGCGAAGACGAGATCTTAGAAAATTTGTGTTACCTCTATGGCAAAAAGAAGTCTGTCGCGTCCTACATAGGAAAGAGGGAAGAGGTAGCAAGGTCAGTCTGCATATCCCGAGCGGAAAGGGGTGATTGCAGAGAGACAGTACAGGCATCTACTAGAGATGCGAATTTCGGGACTCGAGAGGATACTTGTTAGGAAACTTAATGGAACTCCTAGGTACCTTGCATTGAATTTATTGCATCCCATACTACGTCTACTACACTGGTTATTTTAAAAAAAAAAAAAAAACAAGAAGTATAAATCGTTTGCCACAACAGAAGCCAGTAATTACGTTCCCTAGCACCATCCCCTAGACAGACGCACTCCCCGCGAGAAACAGACTGCCGTGGAGCACCCCGAGGCCGACGGCGATAGTCACGGGCTGGCGCCCGACTCGTCTGACTGAGAACTCCCCCCCCCCCCCTTCAACCAAAAACCGGGGGTTTTAACGGCCGGTATGGGCGCACCTCTTTTCCCCACTTTCCGACAGTTAACAATTTCCTACTGGCCGCTGCTTGGTTCAACCAATCCAAATTGTGGTTTGCCCTCTCTCTGAGTCCTCTAGCGAACCACGTTTCAGCCCTGTCCCTTCTACCATTCCCCGGGTGGGGAGGTGGCTTGTTTGTGCACTAACAAAATCCATACTCGGAAGCAACATTGTTCAGCTGAAAGTAAAATGTCGCGACGCTACCCAATATGGGCAACAACAACAATGTTTTACGTCAGTTGGCCACGCCTTAGGCTCCGCCTTAGGCCACGCCTCAGGGGAGCTGCTAACTTGCAGTTTTTCTTCTTTACCCTCTCACTCTAGCCTCGTGGAACCACTGACGTTGCTGTTCCCAAGTGGCTGGTATCAACTTTGCTACGTACATTAAAACGTGCCTGTTGGCCACCAAGTACTAATGTAACGTCTTACAACAGCGTCTAGACGCTATATGAAGTTACGCCCATCTTCTCCGAAAGGTAACCTCCACCCTGGGACGGTGGCTGAGGGCATCAGCAGTTCGCTAGGAGATTTCTTTAGTGCCTACATCCCGTAAGATATACGTGTCTGTTTTAGCCTGTTATCTGCAATGGTCTCTATTTCTCAGCCTGGAGTGCGTCTCTGTGGCTCACACAGCCTCTCAACAATTCCAACAGTAAAATCAATATATGACACCTCCTGTACATTGTTTTATTTTACTTTATTTTTATTTCTTTATTTGTTTCGCAGAGGTGTTGGAGTAGTCAACATAATCTCTGCCAACACCATCAGGGGTACTCCTCGATACGTTTCTTTTTACAATGTTTGGGTCGCATGATGCGAATCCACTGAGAACCATTCTCTGGACCACAGTGGCGGCAGCCGGCAGCCTCAGCCGCGCCACGGCGCTGCATGTCTACATCTACGTCTACACGGGATACTCTGCAAATCACATTCAAGTGCCTGACAGAGGGTTCATCGAAACACTATCATACTATCTCCCATTCCATTCTCGAATAGAGCGCGGGAAGAAAGAACACCTGAATCTCTCTCTGTTCGAGCTCTGATTTCTCGTATTATGAGAAGTGTTAAGTACCATCGACAAGGGATCTCAAATCGATTCCATATTTCTGGATTTCAGGAAGGCTTTTGACACTGTACCCCACAAGCGGTTTCTTATGAAATTGCGTGGTTATGGAATATCTCCCCAACTGTGCGACTGGATTCACGATTTCCTATCAGAAAGAACACAGTTCGTTGTAATTGACGGTAAGTCATCGAGTAAAACAGAAGTGATATCTGGCGTTCCACAGGGAAGCGTTATAAGTCCCCTACTCTTCCTCGTGTTTATAAACGATTTAGGAGACAATCTGAATAGCTCCCTTAGACTGTTCGCGGATGATGCTATCGTTTATCGGTTAGTGAAGTCAACAGAGGATCAAAAGCAACTGCAAAGCGATTTAGACAAAATTTCTACTTGGTGCGAAAACTGGCAATTGACACTAAATAAAGAAAAGTGTGAAGTAATACACATGGCCACTAAAAGAAATCCGCTGAACTTCAATTACTCGATAAATCACTCAAATCTTAAGGTCGTAGATTCTACCAAATACCTAGGAGTTACAATTACGAACAACTTTGACTGGAGAGAACACATAGAAAATATTGTGGGGAAGGCGAACCAAAGGTTACGTTTCATCGGCAGAACGCTTAGAAGATGCACCAGCTCCACCAAAGAGACTGTCTACATCACACTTGTGCGTTCTCTCCTGGAGTACTGTTGCCCCTTGTGGGACCCTCACCAGGTGGGACTGTCGGAAATCATTGAGAAGGTTCAGTGAAGGGCAGCTCGTTTTGTTTTATCACGTTACGGGGGGGAAAGCGTCACTGAAATGTAGCACGAATCGGGGTGGAAATCATTAAAAGAAAGACGTTATTCATTGCGGCGTGATCTGTTTCCGAAGTTTCAATCACCGACTTTTAGTTCTGAATGTGAAAATATTTTGCTAGCACCCACCTACTTAGGGAGACATGACCATCCCAATAAAATAAGAGAAATCAGATCGAAAACGGAACGATTTAGGTGTTTTCTTCCAGCGCGCTATTAGAGAATGGAACGGTAGAGAAAAGTTATGAAAGTGGTCGATAAACCCTCTGCCAGGCACTTGAATGTGATTTGCAGAGTATCTATGTAGATGTAGATATTTTATTCTGATGATCATTTCTACCTATGTGAGTGGGAGTCAACAATATATTTCCGCATTCGGAGGAGAATGTTGGCGATTGGAGTTTCGCAAGTAGCCCACGCCGCAGCGATAAGCGCCGTTGTTGTAATGATTCCCATCCCAGATCCTGTATCATTTCCGTAACGCTGTCTCCCCTGTATCGTGACAATACAAAACAAGCTGCCCTTCTTAGGACTCTTTCGATGTCCTCCGTCAAACCCACCTGATAAGGATGCCACACTGGGCAGGAATATTCCAAAAATGGACGGACAAGGGTAGTGTATGCAGTTTCTTTAGTAGTTCTGTTGCATCTTTTAAGGGTTCTGCCAATAAAACGCAGTCTCTGGTTCGCCTTTCCCACGATATTATCTACGTGTTCTTTCCAATTTAAGTCTGAAGTAATAGTGATTCCTAGGTATTTTGTGGAGTTCACGGCTTTCACTTTTGAGTGATTTATCTTATAAACAAAGTTTAACGGATTTATTTTCGTACTCATGTAGACGACTTCACACTTCTAATTATTTAGAATCAATTGCCAATTTTTACACCATACTGATATCTTATTCAGATCGTTCTGCAGTTGGTTTTGATCTTCAGATGATTTTACTAGACGGTAAATGACGGCGTCATCTGCAAACAACCTAAGAGAGCTACTTAGATTTTTCACTAAATCGTTTATGTAAATAAGGAACAGCAGAGGACCAATAACATTACCCTGTGGAACACCCGATAACACCTCTGTTTTAGTCGATGCCTTACCATCGATTACTACGAACTGTGTCCTTTCTGTCAGGAAAACTCCTATCCAGTCGCAAATTTGGGGCGATATACCATAACCACGCAATTTGATTAAAAGCCGTTTGTGAGGTACGGTGTCAATAGCCTTCTGGAAATCAAGAAATACGGAATCGATTTGCGAACCTTTGTCGATAGCACGCATCACTTCGTGTGAATAAAGAGCTAGTTGTGTTTCGCATGAACGATATTTTCTAAATCCGTGTCGACCTTGGGTCAATACATCGTTCTGTTCGAGATAATTCATAAGATTTGAATACAGGATTCCGGCGCTCCACGTCACACGCGGTCGCGCTCTTCAACAACACAACGCTTTACACTCAGCCATCCGACCACGCGGCATAAATGTGGGCCTAGGCCGCGGCCACGATTTCAAGAAATACAGCCTAGATCCACGAGAAGAGCGCTTATGTGGACAGCAGCTACAACAGAGAGGTCAGAAGACCATTAGCGAACTGGGGTAATACGAGCCAACACGATTCAGGTACACTCGACACAGAGAAAACAAAACCGAGCAAAAAAGACACAAAAACACAAAAGAACAAAACACAATTTAAAAATAGGTAGAAAAAGTAAAAAAATTACGAAAACTGGAAAATATAAAAAGTACGAAAATAAATGAAATAAAATGATTAGTGCGCCTCGGTTGCCCAGTGGTATTCGGCGCTCGGCTGCCGAGGTGGACGGACGCGCGGCGGCAGCGCTAGAAGTGCTGGAGTAAACAACGGCTGCGTGGCTGCTACGAATGTCAGTAGAGCGCTTTGCCTACTATTGCGTCTTTACGTGATTTAAAATGACAAAATGAACGAGACTGAATGTGCAAGAATAGATACGATTAGATTTACCTTTGATTGGAACTGTACAAGACCGAAAGCGTTCGAGATAAAAAGATGGTTGTCAGAAGAGGTTAAGATCACAGGAGAGGAAGTTATTGGAGTACATCTTTCCTTTGTGACCAATTCTGTCTTTTTAAAATTGAATTCTTCTGAATTGTGTTGCTCTATTGTTGACAAGTGTGGTGGTAAAATGAAATTTCGCCACTCGGACGGAACCGTTAGTGAAGTTATTGTTTCTCATGTCGGGATAGGCATCCGTACAGTGAGAATTTTCGAGCTGCCATTCGAGGTTCCAGCTGCAGCAATAAATGCTGCGCTTCAGCCTTATGGTAGGGTTCTCTCGAATATTGCCGAAAAGTGGTCAGAGGAACATATGTTTCCTGTTCTGAATGGAATTAGACAAATTAAGATTGAACTTTTGAGGCATATACCTTCTTATTCGAATATCTGCGGACATCGCGCTCTCGTAATTTACGATGGTCAGCCGCGGACTTGTTCGTTATGTAATGCCACCGGGCACGTTAGAAATCAGTGCACAAGAAGGCGAGTCCCTCAATTACCGAATAACGAGGCGGTTGTCTCAGGGCAGGCCGTAAGCATGAAAGTGACGTACGCTGCCGCGGCCGTCAACCGGGCCCCGTCTCCACCGAGTATGGCCGAGCAGGCGGGACCCGCCGACGCGTGCGCGGAAACCGGAAGGAACGCAGAGTTGGGCAAAGGAGGCGAGCCGATACCGGCCAACGATGACGTCACTGAGAGCGCAACACGCATGCTTTGTGAAACCGACAACTTTTCAAACGAGAGACAAGCTTCCCATACGACACCTGATGTAGACGTGACGAAAAATGTAACAACAGTCGCACACGACGATGCCATTAATTTACAGGGGCCTACAATGGATGAATGTCCGACGACAGACACACTAAAAGTGACAAAGGAAGACCATGCGGATGACAAGGTACCACAGGAAGAAACAGACAACTCCAGTCTGCCGGCCAAAGGTAGACAAAAACAAGAAGGATCCGAAGCACCACCCACTTCACGTGTCGAAGGAAAAGAAGCAACAGTCGACTGCGAAATAAACGGAGTTAAAAAGTCTTCTGCTAAGAAGAAAGGCGAGTTAGCTTCTCGGCGATCTTCCATGGAATCGCCAGAAAGTTCACCAAAGAATTCACCGGAGAGCTCGCCAAAATCATCAAACAAGAAAAAGAGGAGAATCGCACATCAAGCTGCAGAGATCTTGGCTCCTCCTTTAAGAGAGCGGCTGAGACAGATACAGGAGCCTGACAAGAGGAAAGAAGACACAAAAACGCAAAGAGTAGTTGCATGCTCTGATCGGAAAAAGAAACAGGAAAAGGTTGCTACATCGCACGGATCATGTGAACAATTGCATGAAAAGACGAAACCGGATATAGACAACGACACCCGACATGGACATGCGCACGGACATGACACCAAGGAAACAACAATTATCTGGGCGGATGACAAGGAAGATGAGACTGATGCAATGGAAACGGAAGGGGCCTTTGAGGAAGAATATTTTTATTAAAATTTGTGCATGAACTTATAGAAGAAAGAAAAAAAAGAAGAATGAAAAACGAGGGAAAAACAGAATTTAACTAGGAAAAAATTATTATCAGAGGATCCAATTAAGTGTCTTCTATTACACGTCTTGTAGCGTTACAAAGTGGAACATACATATAATGTGACCACTATAAACATAAACAAAATTCAGAGTCAACCAAAGGTGGCTGCACTGAAAGACTTCCTGTATCAGTCAGATACAGACATCGCTTTCTTGCAGGAAGTTAACATAAAGAACTTGTATATTTCTGGGTATAAGGAGGTGTTAAATGTAGCTCCAGAAGAATCGTGTGGGACAGCGATCCTTGCTAAAGAAGGGATTGAGATAACGAATGTGTGTCTTTTAGAATCAGGGAGGGGAATCAGCTGTAAAATTTTTAACACCACTTTTATAAACATTTACGCGCCATCAGGCAACAATGCACGACAAGAGAGAGTGGCCTTTTTCAGGAGTGACATTTTATTTCTACTCAAAGAGAACCCGGCAGAAGTTTTAATAGGGGGAGATTTTAATTGTGTTTTGAATAAAAAGGACCAGCGACCAAATTTTAATTTTTCTCGAGAACTGAAGGCATTGGTCGAAAACTTGAAGTGGTTTGACGCGTGGGAAATTAAATATCCTACGATGGTTAGATTTACGTACATCACTAGTACTACACAGAGTAGAATAGACAGGATATATGTCACCCCCAATCTAGAGACCAAAGTAAGTAGCGTTGAGGTGATACCAGCTGCCTTCTCTGATCACTTAGCAGTGAAATGCAGTATCAAATTAACAAGACAAAAGACTTACTGGGGTCGCCCACTATGGAAATTGAACATCAATACCCTCTCAGAAAATGCTCTGGCTTTAAAGATACAAGCAACTTGGGGAGCTGTTTTAAGAACGCGTAACAAGTATAGAACAAATATCGAATGGTGGACGATGGCCGCCAAGAGAAAGTTAAGAGCAGCGTTGATATCTCACGCAAAGGAAAGAGCAATTTGGTCAAGGCACACAATGGAATTCTATTACTGTTGTCTAAGGGACCTTTACGACCAACCAATATCTCAAGAGGCCATTATAAATATTAAAAAAATTAAAGCCAAAATGATAAGTATCAAGAGGAAACATCTGGAAGGATTGCAAATAAAATCACACACTAGAACGACAGTAGAGGAAGAAAATACCTCCATCTATCACTTGATACAACATACAAAGAACAGAAGAAGAAATTTTATTGCCAACCTCAGAACGGAACAGAGTACTAACAGGCCAAAAAGATATTTTAAATGAAGCACATAGATTTTATCAGCAATTGTATTCTGGAAATGCTACTGATAACAACTCCGTGCAAGAGCTTTTACAGAGCTCTGAAATGGAAGGTATAGTTTCAGAGGAAGACAATAGAGGTCTTACGTTAGACATTACAAATGAGGAGGTCCTTGACATCATTACATCTTCGCCTTCGAGGAAGTCTCCAGGCCCAGACGGCTTGCCGGTGGAATTTTATAGAACATTTTGGGAACTAATAGGTAACGAATTCACGGAAGTCGTTAATGACGCCTTGAGAGGCGTGGATATTCCTCCTGTATTTAAGGAAAGTGTAACTGTATTACTAACAAAGGGAAGGAGCACGGACATAAAAGATATTAATAATATGAGGCCGATCACCTTAATGAATTCAGATTATAAAGTAGTTGCACGTGTAATTAAAGAAAGAATGAAACCCATTTTAGAAAAAGTTATTGGAAGCTACCAGACTTGTCTCCCCAGACGTACCATTTTTAAATCTGTATGTGAATATCGCGACATAATTGCTCTTTTCGCAACATCGTCAGCTAATGGCGGCATTGCCTTCATTGATTTTGCTAAAGCATTTGATAGAGTGAACCACGAATACCTCTTCAAAACTCTGAAACACATCGGCTTAAAGGACAACAACTTAACGGTTTTAATGAACATCGTCAGGGGTATAAAAACCAAAATCTCGATAAATGGACAATATACTAACGAGGTATTGATATTAAGTGGAGTTCCTCAGGGAAGTCCCTTGTCTATGTTGTTTTACGTAATTTCTCTGGAACCTCTCCTACGGCGTTTGAATGCAACCCTAGAAGGCATAACAGTAGCCGGACTCAAGACAGTTACAAACGCATACGCTGACGATGTGGGAGTTTTAGTGAGGAGCAATGAAGACTGTGCAAAACTAACGGAAACGTTAATGCTTTATAGCAGAGCAACTGGTGCGAGGATCAATGAGACGAAAAGTTCTTTTTTAAATTTAAAGGGACTTGAAAATGTGCAGCTACCGTGGGCACACACAGTGGAACACCACAAGACCCTAGGAATAACGTTCTACAGTTGCCCGTTAAGAACAACGGCCGCAAATTGGAAACAGGTCCTAGGAAAAATAAGAGGCAGCTAAATAATGGACGAAACAAGAGACTTAAATATAAAGCAGAGAATTAAGCTAATAAATTGTGCAGTTCTATCAAAAGCGGCATACGTCGCTCAGATTTTACCTACACCTCCTGCAACTGCGAGAACTATAATGAGCACTATCTGCAGATATGTATGGAAAGGGCATATATTCAGAGTAGCGGTAGGAACAACCACCATGAGACCAGAAAAAGGAGGCCTCGGGCTGACAGACATTCGGAAAAAAAAGCATGGCCCTCTTCATTAAAAGGACACTCAACCTTATAGAGACGCAACCGAACAGCATTACTGCTGCTCTGTTCAACCTTCTGAAACCTGGCAGCCTGCAGCCACCAGTAGATGTTAGTGAAATAAGCTACAAACTGAAGCACATTCAGTCTTTTTACGTAGAGCTAAGCTACTTGACATGTATTCTAAGGGATAAACACAAGAGGACAAGCAAATATATAGTAGATAAGTTGAAATCAATCGATAACCAAAATAAGATGGAGCTGAAATACCCTAACAAAAACTGGGGGAAAATTTGGGCGAATATAAATAACCGAATGCTGACAACAGATGTGCAAGCATCATGGTATAGAGTTATAAATAATGTCGTTAGTACGAACGAAAAACTTTATTCAATAGGACTAAGCGCGACCAACGAATGCCCAAAATGCAAACATTTGGACTCATTAAGCCATCGCTTCATTTGTAACGGATACAAAAATATATGGAAAGACGTTATATTTCAAGTCGCTTTCATCAAACGGAGCGATGGAAGGGAATTAACAATAAACAATTTACTCTTCCCAGAAGATGTTTCTTTCCCATCACAAAAGAACAACGTAATATTATGGCTATTCGGAAATTTTGTAAATTATGTAGTCAACAAAAAAGGAACCGACAATGTACCAGAATATCGAGAATATATAAAAGAAGAATACTTCAAAATATACAAGAAAAAAGACCATAAAAAGAATTTTGGAAACATGTTGAAAATTTTGTTTCAGAAACAAGGTATAGGTTAATATCTACACATCATGAAATAGACAGAACAAGGTAGAATGCCAAAGTAGGGGAGTGCTGTTGAGGGTGAAGTACGGTGGGGACTTCGTGTGCCCCGGGGCCGCTACGGTAGCCGTGAAGGCCTCAACAGAACCCCGAAAAAGCATTTCTGCCGAAGAAGAAAGAAGAGGTAAAGTGACGAAGATAATTTTTCTTAATTATTTTACTTTTCTTTCCTTTTGAAAAACATCATTAGTTTCGTATTATTCAAGTAAACTATTTAATAAAGCAAGGTATTCGGATAAGGAATTTTACGTTTGTCTTTAAAATGCAGAAAGGCATATTTCTTTCAGTTAAAACACAAGTATGTAAAATAAAAATAGAAAGTACCAAGAACGGTACTTCAAATACGAACTGCGAAGAAACGGATATTTTCGTTTGAAAGGCATATGAAGCCGACGCCAAAGAAGGCGATTTTGGAGAGCGTAAGGTGGGGCTGAAGGGGAGGAAGGAGGCCCTAAGAGAGAAGAAAAAAAAAAAAAAAAAAAAGTGGTAGAGTGCCAGACTACCAGTCCAAAGATCGCGGGTTCGATCCCCGCCAGGTCCTAGGATTTTTATCTGGCACTTTCCACTTCTTTCACCTCTGGCAGTATTGCTCATGTGAAAAATACCGAGTAGCACCGTGGTTCGGAACCCACGTTAAACTGTAGGTCCCCCTATAACTGGCTGGGTAAATCAGTTCGAAGGTCGGAGGAAGGCAACGGCATACCACCTCCAAACAGGACCATGCCTAGTAAAGCACTGTGGTGTTCAAACCAATCTTCGGATTGTTGACTGCTTTACCTTTTTAAAATGATTCACATGTAAAAACGATCAATAGCATGATTGTACACTGATCAGATGCTGCAGAACACTCCTGTACAGGCATGTGTTGACATCTAATACGATTGTATCCTGAATCTGACACGAGGTTCGAAAATATCTGTTTGTTGTTTCACTTGTGGACATCTGTGTATATAAATAAAGTTCAAATGCCATACAGGGTGTTTCACTAAATATGTTTGCCTCAGTAACTTATAAAATAATATGTGACGGGAAATTTTAATGCGGTAGGTCAACGCAAGAAATGTTACACTTTCTGCGGAGCTATGAACATAGTGTATTGTATCATTTTCCAAAGAGTTACAGCACAAAGATATATTTTTTTTAAATTGAACAATAGTTTTCTCGATCGTACATTGGAATAGTTTAAACCAGCTGCGTACAAATAAATTTAAACTACATTCCTATCACTGTTCGTTTGGGAGCTACAACCCTTCAAAGTTCCGGGGGCGGTGGCTGCGATAGCGTAGCTGACTGGCCGAGTGGCTATCCCCTGGAGCACGGCGCACTGTCTCATGACAACCAGCCAGTCAGCTACGCTGTCGTAGCCTCCACCCCTTAAACTTAGAATGGTTGTAGCTCCCAAACTAACAGTGATAGGAATGTAGTTTAAATTGATTTGGACGCAGCTGGTTTCAACGAATCCAATGCACGATAGAAAAAAAATTGTTCCTTTTAAAAAATTATATCTTTGTGCTGTAACTCTTTGGAAAATGATACGATTAACTATGTCCATAGCTCCGCAGAAAGTGTAACATTTCTAGTGTTGACCTACCGCATTAAAATTTCCCGTTACCTATTATTTTATAAGTTACAGAGGCAAACACACTTAGTGAAACACCCTGTATGTATGAAATATCACCACATGAGAAAACCTCGACTGATTGTGCCAAGACTTAAATGTAAGAAAAACTGAAAAAATTGCTCAGTAAATTGAAAAATTTGGGGCAAACGAACAGGTTTTTTTTCTGCTATCTAGTTTTTGCATGAACTCAAGATCAACATGTGCTATTCAAACGACCAATATGCCCAATCAGGGTCCTGAAAACATTATCAGTAAAGAAGAAACAAGTTCGAGATACTCAAATTGAAGTCTAAAAATTCGGAAAACTGCAAAACTCATTGATCTTGAATGTACTCTCTATCACAACTGCGCTTAGGGATAACATATTAGGCATAGTATCATGGCTTTTGGCACATGTAAGCATTTTTTTTCTTGGAGACAGTTTTTATACTTCATAAAGCCCTTTTTAAACGATGAACGAAGGTGAACAAGATAGATAATAGTCTACTGAAGCGCTCCTAGCGTACTAGCTCTGAACTACAAACTCAAGCAAGATCTTGTGGCAGCGAGTTTAGACGATAAACGTAATCGGACAGTAATACCCGATGATGAAAGTGAGGTTATGACAGGCGATCTGTTATGTAGGAAGTCATAGTTTAATACTGGAATTGAGGAAACAACGCTAAATGTTATTGACGGCCAAAGAAAACCTTAATCGATGTTTTTGGTCAACTTAGTGTGGTAAAGATCTGGGTAGTGACACAACATTTCAAAACATTCACATCTATTTTCAAGCGAAAAAAATAAACTTATGAACACATCAAGCCATATTTATAAGAGCGTAAATAGACCTTCTTTACTTTATTTACTACGATTTGCCCACTGACATTGTTAATAATGTCATGCACAACTGAATTTTTGTCTTTCATTTGGACTGACTTTTTCATTTCAAATGCTATTTAATGAAAATTGCATCATCAAAGTACAATCTTATTCAAATAAACAATTGGCTTCAGTCTTTTCTGTTACGATATTGCAAAACATAAACCATTTTTCGGTTTCTGATGTAGGCCTACGACCTCGCTTTTCGGTGGACAATAATTGAGATAAATATTTAAGTCGTCATGAAACATTTGCAATTTACCGCTAAACCAAAATATAATAATAATAAACTAAAGATTAATAAGCCAAATTTGCGTGCAAACCGTGTAATTGTAGACTATAATATGAAAATCGCCTGACGAAAATAGGTTATCTTCCGATGTCAGCAGACGACCGTTCAATCAAAACAATTTACTCGAGAATGCTTAACGTGACGTTGACGTTAGGTGACGGTCTGGTGACAGACAGTGTGAATGCAGTCATTAGAAATACATTGTGGAATTTATTATGATCATAAACCTCAACATAACGCAAAATATACGTAAATACGAAGGAAAATGGCGGACTAACTGGAGCGGTGACTGCAGCTGACAGCTACTAGCTCGCGCAAGCGCAGTGAACCCACTAGTACCGAATGAACTGGCCCTATTTCTTTATCGCTACAATTATCGCGCTTCGATACTAGCGCGATCATACTAGTGCAGCCGTTCAAACGACTGACGGCCGCCATTAACGCAACTTGTTATCAACCTATTACAAGTTCGTTGATCGTTTAAAACGGGCTTAAGACGCCATACTGAGCGTGGCAGAGGATACCTTACAGTAGACTTCAATACCATCTGATTAATCGCCTTGACCATTGTCACACGTATGGTTTTCATGGAGAAGGAATCTCTATACGCCACAAACCTACTTCTATGGTGTACCTCGACACCATTTGACTGGCCACCATGAAAGTTGTCAGCTGTTTACAACTTCTTTTAGTTGGTGGGAGTATATCGCCTGAGAGAGGAGAGGAACTGATGGGCAGGAGAGAGGAGAAGATGAACGAGGAGAGAACGGAATAGAAGCCGGATTAAGAGAACCCTGAAAAAAAAAATACCTGGACAGATAGCCAAGAAATATGCTGATGAACAAGCATGTCACGAACACATTGAAAACATCAACAATTGATTGTCAAAACAATTAATTCCGATTTCTTTCCTTTCAGTAAATTCATCTGAAGATAAAAACCAACTGCAGAAAGATCTGAATAAGATATCAGTATGGTGTAAAAATTGGCAATTGACTCTAAATAATGAGAAGTGTGAAGTCATCCACATGAGTACGAAAAGAACTCCGTTAAACATTGTTTACAAGATAAATGAATCAAATGTGAAGGCCGTAAACTCCACAAAATACCTAGGAATTACTATTACTTCAGACATAAATTGGAAAGAACACGTAGATAATATCGTGGGAAAGGCGAACCAGAGACTGCGTTTTATTGGCAGAACCCTTAAAACATGCAACAGAACTACAAAAGAAACTTGTCCGTCCATTTTTGGAGTATTGCAGCCCAGTGTGGGATCCTTATCAGGTGGGTTTCACGGAGGACATCGAAAGAGTCCAAAGAAGGGCAGCTCGTTTCGTGTTGTCACGATACAGGGGAGACAGCGTTACGGAAATGATACAGGATCTGGGATGGGAATCATTACAACAACGGCGCTTATCGCTGCGGCGTGGGCTACTTGCGAAACTGCAATGGTCAACATTCTCCTCCGAATGCGAAAATATATTGTTGACTCCCACTTACATAGGTGGAAATGATCATCAGAATAAAATACGAGAAATCAGAGCTCGAACAGAGAGATTCAGGTGTTCATTCTTCCCACGCGCTATTCGAGAATGGAATGGGAGATAAATAGTGTAATTGTGGTTCGATGAACCCTCTGCCAGGCACTTAAATGAGATTTGCAGATTATCCCATGTAGATGTAGATGATCGCACTGAATTAATTTTGTTTCAAATCACACAAATTCTAAGAGATATTTGGTTGGATGAGTCCCTTCTCAACGGCCTGATTGGATGACAATGTACAGCCTAAACTACTGTAGGTCGACAAGTTTTAAAATAAATATTCCTATAAGCTGATTTTTTTTCTAACCACACTTCTCAGTTCCTTCATTATTAATTTCACCCATTCGATGCAGAGGTAGTCACTAAGATATTCATAAAGGGATTCTGTAATTTACATGACACTCGTGAATCATCCCCGAATTACAATGCTATAACAGAACATATACAAGCCTCTTCAGGTATGATAAAAGTAAAGCAGTCAACAATCCGAAGATTGGTTTGAACACCAGAGTCCTTTACTAGGCATGGTCCTGTTCGGAGGTGGTATGCCGTTGCCTTCCTCCGACCTTCGAACTGACTTACCCAGCCAGTTATAGCGGGACCTACAGTTTAACGTGGGTTCCGAACCACGGTGCTACTCGGTATTTTTCACATGAGTAATACTGCCAGACGTGAAAGAAGTGGGAAGTGCCAGATAAAAATCCTAGGACCAGGCGGGGATCGAACCCGCGACTTCTGGATTTGTAGTCTGGCACGCTACCACTGTGCAACCGAGGCGCACTCAGGTATGATATCTTTCTTTAATCACACTGTGCCCCAAAATTACTATGTGCCTAACCAACATTTTTACATTAATTGCATATCTCTTTCTTTCTTTTGCAAGAATTAACACCACATGAAGTAGAGCAATTGTTAAGGCTCAAGTCTTACATTTAAAGAGGGGAAGCGGTCAATTTCCTCATTAGGCTATCCAGACTGGGGTTTCCGTTCTTTACCCGTAATCATACAAGGCACATTACTGTATTACTCGTTTGAGAAGGACAAAGCGTTTCGAATCACATACTCTGTCTCCAGCGGTGCTTTCATCGATAAGACGTGAAGAAGGGGCGCAGGAAGAAAATCGGCTGGTCCTGGAAGGATGTGCATCCTAATGTTCTTCAAAAATGTTCAAATGTCTGTAAATCTATCGGACCAAACTGCGTGGTCATCAGTCCGTAGCTTACAAACTACTTAAACCTAGGTAAACTAACCTACCGACAAACACACACACCCATGCCCCAGGGAGGACTCGAACCTCTACGGTGAGCAACCTCGCGCTCCGCATCGAGACGCTTTAGAGCGCTCGGCTACTCCACCGCGGCCTTATTATTCTTCCCTTGCCTCCTGTTCTATTTTGTGGCTGAATACGTTCACCTGCTTTCATTCAGTGCTTGATTTATCCGAGTGTGTTCCCAAATAAAATTATGATTCTAGCCACTTTTAAATGTTCCCAGGTTATTGGACCTGAAACACTGATTGCTACGGTTCCTATCTTTCTAATGGCGATTTCAGTTCTCATCTCTAGGACACTAGATTCAATCATAGATCGTGTTTAGCGAAATTAATGGATTGCTATTTTCTGCATCATTTACTGGACAATTTTATTGACAAAAAAATAATTGTGAAGAATCTTTCCACTGTAGATAATTGCATTTCCTTTTTCGTTCTTCTATTATGGTTCAAGTAATATGGAGTTATTTCCTTTTCTTTTTGGGCCATACCTGAAAAAAAAAAAGAATCATATTTACTAGAGTATTGTGATGAATTACTAAAGTTATCTCACAAATTTTGTCTTAATCTACTATTTAAAGTAATTAAGGATAGATTTTCGTGTCATATGGACTACATATACGATGTCAATTAATACAAATAAACAATCCCAAAGACGGATTTACGTCTCACATATGTCAAAGACATTATTGATAAATCTGACACATTGACTTAAAATTTGTTGTTTGGCCGGGAATCGAACCCAGACCTCCATGCTTACTAGGCAGACTTCTTAACCGTTAGACTACCACACCACTACCGATTAAGGCGCCTGGAATAGTCTATGTACGATTTCCCTCCACAACACAAACTTTAATTCAGCTTCTTTGTTCCAAAGATAGTAAGCATGGAGGTCCGGGTTTGATTCCCGGCCACACCACAAATTTCAATTCAATGCTTCAGATTTATCAATAATGTCTTTGACATTTTTGAGACGTAAATCCGTCTCTGGGATTGTTTATTTGTATTAATTGATATTTATATCACCTTAACAGGATTGTTCCACCATGTCCGTTGCAGAGGTGCTAATCCGCTGCATGGAGAGCCTTGGCAATTATCTTTGGAACTATTCCAAGGCGCATTAATCGTTAGTGGTGTGGTAGTCTAACTGTTAAGACATCTGCCTAGTAAGCATGGAGGACTGGGTTCGATTCCTGGCCACACCACAAATTTTAATTCAATGCTTCAAATTTGTCAATAATGTCTTTTACATATAAGATGTTTAGCAGCACCGGCATACATGGAGATAAGTGTCACGAGCAAACCAAACAGCAGATGACTATAAGATGCGAACCTCTGGTATACCAGCGACTGGGGGGCCTGGATTAGAGGTTTTGTGATAGTTTCAGTGGCGGCTGGTGATAATGTGCTAATGTGTTGCAGCACACTGTAAATATATTACTAAAATTGTGCCATTTCTCGTCGAATGCAAGCGAGAAATCGCTGTAAAATTAAATCCTTTCTCTTGGAATGCGAACCAGATATCACAATAAAATTATGCCAGTTCCCTTCCAATACGTATTACAATGGTAGTAATAAGGATGAAAACGCATTTTGGAGCGCTCTCGCCGAGATAGCTGGAAACCAGCTCCGTGAACTGAAGTGGGATTCAGCCGCGCTGGTACGTGCGCAGAGAGGCGGCGCAGTCGTCTGTTCGCTAGTGCGCATGCGCAGTGTGACGTCCGGCCTGGCGGCTCATGTGTGCTGAGACGAACTGCAGCACCAGATCAATATTTCTCTTCGCGCTGCGTGTGACGGCTGCGGAAGAATAGTATATGACGAATATTGCGGCATACAGAGTCAAATAGCGCACTGGCTCAGGTATCTTGCGTGTTGTCTCTCAATCCTACCTGTGAGAGGCTCGTATTCAAATACCTCTGAGTCTAAATTTTTAATTTCTGTAAATAAAATTAATAGTTTAAACGTTATTTTTACTATCTGCAGCGAATACATGCAGTTGGCAGCGCTGTTATAGATTCCTCTGAAGTTCCTACTGTCAGTACAGTATTAATTGATATTTAATTAAAGGCAATCTTAGAAAGGTTGACTTTTTATTTTAGTATATTTTTGTCCTGTTTGTTTTTGTAATACTGTAGCACACTGGTCAAATTTTGTACGAGCCGCCACTGGATAGTGTCGGCCGCGCCACAGGAGCGGGTCGGCTGCTGGTCCCGCGTGCTGTGGACGCGCTCGTCTTCTTCTGTTTGTTTTCCACGTTAGAGGGTCTCACGGTACGTAGTAATAGGAGCATCGATCAAAACAGAGCAGATGTCAGGCGTTTCCCAGGGAACGACTTACGAGACATGCTGAACAGAAACAAATTTTCAAATGCTTGTAAAGCTATGGCACCAAACTGCTTCGGTCATTACTCCAGGTGCGCACTCCGCAGCAAGAGGCTTTAGTGCGCACAGCCATTCCTGAGCGGCCAACCTGAGTGTGGAAAGTAGGAGGCGAGGTACTGGCGGAAGTAAAGTTGTGAGGCGGCATCGTGAGTCGTGTCGGGATAGCACAGTCGGTAGTGCGCTTGCCCGCGAAAGGCAAAGGTCCCAGGTTCGAGTCCCAGTTCTGGCACACAATTTTAATCTGCCAGGAAGTCTCGTATCAGCGCACACTCCGCTGCAGAGTGAAAGTTTCATTCTGGAAACAGTCAAATTATTTACGACCGAATGCATTAAAATCTAGCCATCGATTGTGCGTTACAGCCTTTCGCCACTAAAAGAGAAGCTAAAGTCTACCAGTTTACAAATTAGCCATCGTGCAGAATATAGCATTGTTGCAGTAAGTTCCATTTTACTAATGGAGGCAAATATATAATTCTCGAATCCCTTAACACTGAATGAAGATAAAGTTTGTAACTCTTAATTTAAACAAAGGAACTCATTTTCCACTTGGTATCACTTTGTCTTCACAAAACCCTTTCAAAAGCTAGAAATCCACGCATTCCTATTGCTGCGTTTATATGGGAGGGGATACCGATTGTAGACGAGAAATATGACAGCCGTTGTGACAATACCAGTATCGTATTGATACTCGACTGCGTTTACATTCAAACCGACTAGCACCATTATTGAGAAATTGGGTTTGAGAGCAACACAAAAACGTTGCTAATATGACAAACATCAGTTACCATTCCAGAAAGCAGCACGGTAGAAAATTCTACAATATTCGACAAAACCGTGAAACACAATAGACGACGAGTTTCCATTCTTGGTTCTTTACGAATGTGAATATTTCATTGGTAAATGGAGGGACATACATATATCAAAAGCTTGACTACATAGTATTTATATTCCACTGTAATATTAATCGCACAGTGCACGCGGTATTAATATGTTCGTAAACGGCGCGTGCGAATTTGCGATTCTTTAGGGGCCCATATCTCAGGTTCTATTTATCTCAGAGTGAAGGGGACAAGTGTTCTGAATAGATCTTGGCCTACTGATCATTTGTGGACATATTAGAAGAATGGGTATTCTATAGCTGTCATAGAGTACATCCTCAAAATTTTAATAGTTACACACTTCCTGGAGCCCTTCCAAATTGAGCAAACTTATCGGCTTTTGTACGTGTAGTCTAAAAATGTTCAAATGTTTGTTAAGCTTATGGGACTTAACTACGGGGTCATCAGTCCCTAAACTTACAAACTACTTATGAACTACTTACGAACTAGGACGGCACAAATATCCATGCCCGAGGGGGGATTCGAACCCCCCACCGTAATGGCCGGGCAGACCGTGACTGAAGCGCCTCAGTCCCCGCGGCCGGCTGTTCATATATTTACAATACATCCTGTAGATATTTATCTACAAACGGCATTTTTCAGTTTTCGTAAATCTTAGTACGTTAGCAATATACGACCGAAAAACCGCGATATTTTGCTAGAAAAAGTGCGTATTGTGCTGAAACTCACCAAGAGATTTGAAAAAAAAAAAAAAAAAAAGAAAAAAAGGTACTCGGCGAAAAAATTTGATTTTTGTACATCTTAAAGATTGAAATCTTCGGTCGATGAAGGGGTGATGTCGGCCGCGGTGGCCGAGGGGACTGAGGCGCGCCAGTCACGGTCTGCACGGCCACTGCGGCCGGGGGTTCGAATCCCCCCTCAGGCATGGATTTTTTGCCGTCCTTAGTGTTAGCTAGTACATCAGAAGTTTCGTTTACTTTACAGTTAATGTATTGCAAAATATTTTAAAGAGTTTGCAGAGGTTAAAGCACATTGCTTAAACCTCTGGTGTGGTTGATTTTAGGTTACACATAGCTGTGTATGAAATGTAGATAATATATCGAAATTTTATTTAAAGTTTACAGCAGAATGATATGTGGTTCTTCAGATAACGATCCGTGAATGATAGCACGCGACAGTAATAGGTTCGAAAACGCTATTTCTTTGAGGAATAGAAAATGACTAAAATGTTAAGTAACTTCCTGGCAGATTAAAATTATGTGCCGGAACCGGGACTCGAACCTGGGACCTTTGCCTTGCGCGGGCAAGCGCACTACCGACTGTGCTATCCCGACACGACTCACGATGCCGCCTCACAACTTTACTTCCGCCAGTACCTCGCCTCCTACTTTCCAAACTTCACAGAAGTTCTCCTGCGAAACTTGCAAGACTAGCACTCCTGGAAGAAAGGATATGGTGGAGACATGGCTTAGCCACAGCCAAAGGGATGCAGGAGAGCTTCTGTGAAGTTTGGAAAGTAGGAGGCGAGGTACTGGCGGAAGTAAAGTTGTGAGGCGGCATCGTGAGTCGTGTCGGGATAGCACAGTCGGTAGTGCGCTTGCCCGCGAAAGGCAAAGGTCCCAGGTTCAAGTCCCGGTTCCGGCACACAACTTTAATCTGCCAGGAAGTTTCATATCAGCGCACACTCCGCTGCAGAGTGAAGTTTCATTCTGAAAATGTTATGTGTTTTTTGTTTAGGTTTCAGTTTCCGGTTCAACCAATATCTATGGAAAGCGTTTCAGAACAATAGCAGCAATTATGCACAGGAGAGAATCATCAGAATCTGGTAAGCCCCTAAATCTACCAGAGGAAACCTGAGGTCTCCGAATATTTCGTAGTTATTAGAAAATGTTACTTAACAATAACATACTTGTGATGCAGTGTTATTAATCCCTTGGTATTTCACCAACATTCACGTCTTTCAGGCCACCGGACGTGCGAAATTCGTCATCGTAACGGTTCGATCAACGTGAACGACTTGAATTATCGTGAAATAGCAACATCATATAAAACTAAATTCTCAGCGGGACTCGAAAATATTTACATGCTTTTCATGGAACGATATTGATAGTGTTTAACTTAAAGCCCACCAATAAAAGCTTTTCTTTTATTTGCCTATTGTTCTAGTAATAGCGTAAAGTCGGTTTTGTTCACTTACTGCTTTTAGGCCTAATTTCCGAGGGTGCAGATTGTGACGATACTGCTGGCCCTGTCATCTCATTGTTATCGTACGATACCGTCTGCCTGGCCTCTCATCTCAATGTCATCCTACGATACCGTCTGCATCGGATCTGGAATCGTGTGGTTCAATAGTAATAAAAGTTGCGTGTGAAGTTAGTTAAAAACGATATAGCCAGCCTAGGAATCAGTGTAGGATAGTGTCTCGGTTATACTGTGATTAAAACAAGTGATAGATTTC
The DNA here is from genome assembly GCA_026315105.1 of Locusta migratoria. Taxonomy (NCBI): domain Eukaryota; kingdom Metazoa; phylum Arthropoda; class Insecta; order Orthoptera; family Acrididae; genus Locusta; species Locusta migratoria. The sequence goes on along the minus strand of CM048753.1, from coordinate 53,218,611 downwards.
ATTAATTAAGAGATTTGTATAAGACGTTTCCAGATAATTCTATAAACAATACTTTTGTCATCGTACATTATTTCAATAAATAGACAGACGAATGGTAAAAACTTTTGTAAAACATAAAGACATAAAAAAAAATTCTTTGACATATATATCGGCCCATTCAAAGTTGTGGGAAACCCTCATCCTAATGCTTACAGGTTAGAGTATCCCAAGTCAGGAAAACCATTTGGACTGAGGAATATAACAGAACTAAAGCCATACAGTCAGTAGCGCTTAATAATAAGATTTTGTACAGGTGCTATTTTTGTAAAATTTATTGTAGCTATAAGAGTTTTGTATATATGTATTCTTTGATTAAATATCTTGATTACTTTCTACATATTGGATATTAACGTTTGTAACCTCAGGAAAGTACACATTCTGTGTGTGCTAAGTGCGTTGGCAAGCACTGGGTTTCCAGCTATTTGGTAGCATACTTCTGATTTCGGTTTCTGGTGCCACATCTCCCACTCATTCTGTAACCTGTTCAAATTATTTCATATCTATCATTCTATCCTTCTTCTTAAGAGTTACGGTATGATATGTGTCTATGTAATTTTTTATGTTAATAAGAATATTGATTGCATTATAGTTTGTTCAGTTAGATTTTTCAATGTACTAATCTATGTCACAGTTAAAATTTGAACTCAAATTGTTGCCTGAGTATTAAAGAGTTAAATTATTCGAGATATTCATAAAAGTCATGATAGAATCTGTTAATTATGTTAGTGTCTAATGATTTTAGAGGGTACTAAGTTTCATGTCCTCAAAGTTTAAAAAAAAATCCGTTCAGAATATGAGAAGAGTAAATTTTACAGTATAGTTATGTAGATATTCTTTATGTCATATGTTTCTTGTGTATTTAGATTTGATGCTTAAAAAGGTCAGACAGGTTCAATATGGTAGATTCTTGAGTGTCAGCTGTTCCCGATTCTGCCCTCTGCTCTTGGGAGGCCATACCCTTGTCACCTACTTACTGCACTTGGAACTTCCTGGATCTGGTGATGCTCCGTGTGTGGACTGTGCTGTGCCAACCCCAGACAGGATTAAGTGAGGTACTGAGGCAGCCAACCCAGCCACCGGGTCCAAGCCATCCCAAGTACGTGCTTTACTCTTATATCACCTCGACTTATGAGGGCATCGTCGAGCTGATTGGGGGGGGGGGGGGGGTATTGTGATGATACTGCTGGCCCCCTCATCTCAATGTTATCGTACGATACCGTCTACATGGCCTCTCATCTCAATGTCATTCTACGATACCGTCTGCGTCGGATCTGGAATCGTGTGGTTCAATAGTAATAAAAGTTGCGTGTGAAGTTAGTTAAAAACGATATAGCCAGCCTAGGAATCAGTGTAGGACAGTGTCTCGGTGATACTGTGATTAAAACAAGTGATAGATTTCATTAATTAAGAGATTTGTATAAGACGTTTCCAGATAATTCTATAAACAGTACTTTTGTCATCGTACATTATTTCAATAAATAGACAGACGAATGGTAAAAACTTTTATAAAACATAAAGACATTAAAATAAATAGCATTGTATATATGTTAGGCTCATCAGCAAGTTGTGTTGACCAGCTAATTGTGTTATTTCGACTATTACATTAATTATCAATATTGAATTCTTTGTATATATTGACTGACGCGAGATTTGGAGTATATTTTGGAAATGGCAATGAGATTTGACAGTTCAATATATGTTAGGAACATGTGTGATGTACTCGTTAACAGATTAATTGACATTTATGATCGCACTTTATTGTCAACAGAAAGATCGGAAATTTCGTCTTAAAAATATATGTGCCATCTAAAATTATTGTATGCATGGTTTTCATTTTATATTGTGATTATTCTTGTGTACATGAAATGTTTTCTTTGTGTGTTTGTTCATTGTAAATTACTATATTCAATTGTTATGAACAATGCATAATGTAAGGTCATTATTGCCGATGTTATATATTTGCCTCACCGACTTGCGTGAGGGAATTAGAGTTTTGTCTTTTGTCGAGTACTTTGGAATCTATGTCAGTCTGTGTTGTGGTAATTTGTTGTAATGTTTTGGTGGAGAAGAAGTTTGATTTAAATTAAAGAAGTAGTGAAAAACGGTATATAACGAGTATTTATTTCTACCACGACGCTCCAGGACAATAATGTTGCAGCGAGCAGAACCCCCATACATCGGAATCTTGAAAAGCTGAGTATCGGTAGAATAAACTGTAAATTACTCAAAAATATATTTCAATGTTTTAATATGTAGCGTGACATCTCAGTTTAAAGGCATTTTCTAATATTTTCCTTACACACACACACACACACACACACACACACACACATATATATATATATATATATATATATATATATATATATATATATATATATATTGTTTATCAATAAAGTAAATCTCGTAATTTGTAATCAATCATGAATTCCAAGGTGTGTGAGCTGCCGTAGGAAAGTTAGTTCAGGGGTTTCATGCAGCTGTTGCGACAGCAGTGGCGGATCCAGGGGAAGGGTTATGGGGGTCATGATCCCCCCCCCCCCAAAAAAAGAAACTTTTTTTAGACTTTTTTGTAGTTTTTTTAATTATTTTTGTATACTAAGTACATACGGAATATTTCGGGAATATTTCTTTAAATAATTTCCATAGGTAACATTAACCACTTGAGATATCCCCATTGTATATTTTTCACTTACATTCGTCACCCCCCCCCCCCCTCACTGCACATAGGCGACACGTAATCAGCATTTTTCTCCGTAACACACTCTTATAGCCACAGTCTGCATACCAAATTCCAGTCATAGTGCAAAGTGAAAAGCAGATTGCACACTTCGATTTCACACTGTGCATATCGTGACGTTGTCAAGGATCCTGTTATAGTTCGTAAATTAACTAAGTGACAGACGTAGTTTGCAAAGATTTGGAGACATATTTTTCAAAAACAGTATTTTACGGAACTGCAATTTCTTCATTATTATGCTGAAGAAATGTGGTATTTTTGTCAAGGAGTGCTATTTACTCGTGTAAACAAACTATTAGTTATTATTACTGTCATTGTTCACACTAAAATGTACCCCCAAAGACATACTCATCGCATACACTGATCAATTTCAAAATCAAAATCGTATTCCAAATGAGCAAGCCAAGTAGAAAGGACTTACACGGATGCTGAAATTTCATTTGAGAACATTCATGATGAACAAGTTTTCAGAGAAAAGGTCAGAATTACTAAACACCTCATCCCGCTTACTGCGCCAGTTCCAAGCCCTGTCGCCAAATGGTCAGAAGAGAGAAAAGAAGCACAATCAGCCAAAATGAAAATCTGCTGGCGGAAGAGGAAGAGATAGAAACCTTTGTGGTCCATAGAAGGCCGAATGAGAGAAAAACTACACTAAAATATCATACATTTTATGAAAAACATAAACAATTACATTAAAATTGCGAGTATATATTTTACCGTTATTAAAACCGTACGCAAATATACGTTGAAATGGAGTATGATAGCAAGGTATATTTTTCTGGAAGGGAAGGAGGCGGGGCCGAAAACACACACAGTGACCCGTGACCCCCTCCAAAATCGAACCCTAGATCCTCTGCTGTGCGACAGGTGGTTTCATTGAGGATGTAGCGGTGTGGAAGTTGGGCAAACAAACGACTCTTCCATTCTTCTGCAGGGTTTGCTCAAAAGAAAGGAAAGCAGCAGAACAGGAGGGGAAGATTAGAGCCCTTCAGGCTGATTTGGATAGAGCGAGGGAGGAACTGATGAGGTTAAGGGGGGAGGAGGGCAACCAGAGGTGGATAGGGTTGCCAGATTGAACTCGAGGCAGGCCCGGAGACCAGACGTGCCCCCCTCCCCCTTGACCAATGACTCACCCCCCACCCCCGCAACTGCGACCAACTCCCCCCTAACCAGGATTACACGTGAATTAAAAAAAAAAACCCTAATTATCTCCTCCCTCCCAGCAAGTATCCCCCTCCCCCCCCCCCCCCGGTGGAACATTGCTACGGGGTGGCCTTCACATGCCACAGCTCACCGGCCAGGCCGCCAGTTGCTGTGGATCAACAATCGGCACACTTCACACTTCAGTCGGCGTGGCAGCAGAAGTGGCGGCAGCATCAAAGCTGCTCACATCGACAGCTGCGCCTTCCAAGAGCTGCCGCTTGAGGCTCCGCAAACTGGCTACCAAGAAGAGCGCCAAATACCTAATAAACTTTTGTAGCCACTCTTTCTAATTTTCTTCCTGCAACCATTCTTCACGGAACGAACTTAGATATCGTCTCTTCATTTCACTGTTATTATTCACTAATCTGAGGTAATATAAGCTTGTCTGTTCACACACGATCCGAGAATTCCAAAAATTGCCGGTTAACTGATAACAAACAATGAACGAACGAACACAAATAATATACGTCGCCAGTTGACACGTTGCCGCAACAGTGTTTTCTTAATAATGCGCTGGCCCATTACTACCGACGCAACAGCGAAAAGTTTTCAGAGGAAGAATAGAAAAGTAGCGTTTTGTTGCAATAAGAAATTGACATTTATATAAAGTTATTCATAATTACTAGAGAGGAGCCAGCCGGGAATGGCCGAGCGCACTGAGGCGTCTTGTCAGGGCGCGCGAGGCTGCTCCCGCCAGAGGTTCGAATCCCCCCCCCTAGGGTATGGATGTTGTGTTCGTCCTTAGTTTAAGTTTCGTTAAGTTCGATGTAGATCGTCGCTATATGAGCATAGTACTTAAAAAGCGCCGTAAAAAAAGTTAAGATGAAGGTTCCATTCAAGCCCGGAAATGAGAGTGATTAGCCCGTAGACCCGGAGAATCCATTCCAAACCCGGGCACTCCGGGCGGCGCCCGGAGATCTGGCAACCCTAGAGCTGCGAAGTGGTAGCTGGGAACAGGGACCAGAGAAGGAGAACAGTGACTGACAGTTTTGCAATTGGCACAACCAATAGATGTTCCCCGCTATCACAGTTGAGTAAGGAAGAGGCTCCAGTAGAAGTAGGAGTAGTGAAGATGCAAGAGAACTCAACAAGGAAAAAGGTTTCACAAGTAGGAAGGAAGTTCTGTTGCTAGGTAGCAGCCATGAATGGCCAGATGGGGCCAGATTTTGCAGGAAAAATTAGGTGACAGGTACCAGGTCAGGGCCGGATCTAGGTGGGGACGAAGGGTGCAGTTGCCCCGTGCGGCAGAATTTAGAGACATGGACGATAAACAGTGCAGATAGGAAGAGGATTGAGGCTTTTGAAATATGGTGCTACAGAAGAATGCTGAAGATTAGGTGGGTGGATCGCGTAACTAATGAGGAGGTACTGAACAGAATTGGCGAGAAAAGAAATTTCTGACATACCTTGACTAAAAGAAGGGATAGATTGGTAGGACACATTCTTAGACATCAAGGAATTGTGAATTTAGCGTTGGAGGGAAGTGTGTGGGGTAAAAATCGCAGAGGAAGACCAAGAGATGGATACAGCAAGCAGATTCAGACAGATGTAGGTTGCCGTTCTTATGTCTAGATGAAGAGGCTTGCTCAGGATAGGGTATTGTGGAGAGCTGCATCAAACCAGTCTCCGGACTGAAGACCACAACAACAACATATTTTGTGGCAGATATAGTCTAGGTCCGTGCTTTCAGTGCAGAGACTACGCAAGTGACAGTGCCTCATGTAAGCTAAGCTACGGGGCTCACTAAAGAGACAACAGTGATATTTAATGTCTGTACATCGTAAAATAATTTTGACCGACCCTCACTTTTTTTTTTTTACAGAAGTATCTTTTTGGTATAAGCTAATAAAATTAACTGTCACAGAATTATCAAAAGTAAAATGACTGCATGAAATACCGAAATCATTTAATAACTAAAATTCTTGGGTGCTGACTTCAGTGTTGCCCTGTCACAGGTACTTCAGCTAATCAAACTTTAATAATCTACTAGATATTAGCCAGAATGAGGGAGGTGTTTGCGTTATTGCTTAAGTAAAGACACAATGTTTATTAATTTGCATAGATTTCCTTTTTAGATAAATGATTATTCATATTTCATATGATTATTGTACCTCTGAAGCTATTTCTGAGGCCAAAGTGCTAGCAGAAGATAATGAGGTATCAACGGTATTCTCCGAAAAAAGGATTCGAAGAAAGAAGGAAATGGCTGATGAGCTTTGTGAGGATGAAGTATCCAACATTCACAGAAAAAAATAAGGAATAATTGACAGAGCTTAGTACCAGGTTTATAGCACTTGAGAAAATTGGTGCAAAATTACTTTTCTGTGTGATGTGCAAATTCCAGAAATGGAAGTGGAGGGCTTGAAGGCCAAAGCAGCATTAAGTTTAATTTATAAAAATAAATTGGTAGAGGGGTATCCCAACCGAACTACAGCGTTAAAATATATCTTACCATTCTAGTTTCTGTTTCGTCTGGAGAAAGAAGTTTCAGCAAGCTGAAAGTAATTAAATACACTTGAGGAGCAAGCACGACTGCTTAACAAATCTGAGTATAATATCCATAGAGCACAAACGAGCTGCTTCTCTAAACTATGATGATATCAAAAGCAGTTTTGCAGCAAAAAAAAGCTCGAAAAGCGAAATTTTGAATTGATTTTTGTACAATGAGTAATCTTGTAATATTTTAGTATGTTTTAAAATTGTTGTTTTCCTTTGATCTTAATTCAGTCAATAAAATAAGTCGATGTTGTGAGATTGTGACATTTATTTAGAAATATGTAACCCAATTAGCATGAAAAAGTCGATTCTTACGGGGGGGGGGGAGTGAAAGAAGGGGCGGAAAATTTAAGCTTGCCCCCCTTGGCAAATGTCCTAGATCCGGCCCTGACCAGGTCACAAACATTTTCAAGCCCAGCGCATGTCTTAGCCCGGTGATAGAGGATTTAGGGTCCCTGTGCAAAGGTTACACTAAACAAGATCATGTTGTGGTAGTGTGTGGAGTGGGAAACAGTATTGATAGGGATCAGGGTACAGTATTGAGTGTGGCCTGCTGAAAGTAGCCTCTGCAACGACCCACACAAATGTTAGTCGTGTGCCTGCTTTCGTGCGACATGATCAGCCCCAGTTAAACCGCTCTGTCAGGAGGTCAATATGGAGTTTGATCAGTTGCGTAGGGTGGCCACTCTGTCGGACATTGGTTTGGTTCCTGTTGAGGCTATAGATAGGTGGGACTTCACAAGGCATGGCCTACACCTCAATAGGAAAGGGCAATAGGAGTGATCCCCCAAATTACAGGCCTATTGACGTCGATTTGCAGTAGGATTTTGGAACATATACTTTGTTCGAATATTATGAACTACCTCGAAGAGAACGACCTATTAACCAGTAGTCAACACGGATTCAGAAAGTATTGCGTTATAGGTCCCCTACTCTTCCTCGTGTTTATAAACGATTTAGGAGACAATCTGAATAGCTCCCTTAGACTGTTCGCGGATGATGCTGTCGTTTATCGGTTAGTAAAGTCAACAGAGGATCAAAAGCAACTGCAAAGCGATTTAGACAAAATTTCTACTTGGTGCGAAAATTGGCAATTGACACTAAATAAAGAAAAGTGTGAAGTAATACACATGACCACTAAAAGAAATCCGCTGAACTTCAATTACACGATAAATCAGTCAAACCTTAAGGTCGTAAATTCTACCAAATACCTAGGAGTTACAATTACGAACAACTTTGACTGGAGAGAACACATAGAAAATATTTTAGGGAAGGCGAACCAAAGGTTACGTTTCATCGGCAGAACGCTTCGAAGATGCACCAGCTCCACCAAAGAGACTGGCTACATCACACTTGTGCGTCCTCTCCTGGAGTACTGTTGCCTCTTGTGGGACCCTCACCAGGTGGGATTGACGGAAGACATTGATAAGGTTCAGAGAAGGGCAGCTCGTTTTGTTTTATCACGTTACGGGGGGGGGGGGGGGAGCGTCACGGAAATGTTGCACGTATTGGGGTGGAAATCATTAAAAGAAGCCGGCCGCGGTGGCCGAGGGGACTAAGGCGCTTCAGTCACGGTCTGCACGGCCACTACGGTCGGGGGTTCGAATCCCCCCTCGGGCATGGATATTTGTGCCGTCCTAGTTCGTAAGTAGTTCATAAGTAGTTTGTAAGTTTAGGGACTGATGACCCCGTAGTTAAGTCTCATAGACTTTACAAACATATGAACATACAACATTAAAAGAAAGACGTTATTCATTGCGGCGTGATCTGTTTGCGAAGTTTCAATCACCGACTTTTACTTCTGAATGTGAAAATATTTTGCTAGCACCCACCTACTTAGGGAGACATGACCATCCCAATAAAATAAGAGAAATCAGATCGAAAACGGAACGATGTAGGTGTTCTTTCTTCATGCGCGCTATTAGAGAATGGAACGGTAGGGAAAAGTTATGAAAGCCAGCCGCGGTGGCCGAGGTGACTGAGGCGCTCCAGTCACGGTCAGCACGGCCACTACGGTCGGGGGTTCGAATCCCCCATTGGGCATGGATATTTGTGCCGTCCTAGTTCGTAAGTGGTGCATAAGTAGTTTGTAAGTTTAGGGACTGATGACCCCGTAGTTAAGTCCCATAAGCTTAACAAACATTTGAACATTTTTTTTAAAGTTATGAAAGTGGTTAATGAACCCTCTGCCAGGCACTTAAATGTGATTTGCAGAGTATCTATGTAGATGTAGATGAGGGTAAACTGGCTGGGTTAATAGCAAAAACCTTAAGGGGAGACACTGTAATTCATGTATGTTCCTCTTTTTTAGGCTAAGACCAGGGTCCAGTGGGAAGCTCAGGCAGACATGTGTTAAAGACGCTCAAAACTCACATGAATCTGACAAAAGTAAAGTAAAAGATAATGTTACCATATTTCACCAAAATATTGGGGATTAAAGAATGAAGTTGAGTCTCACAAAAGTAAAGTAAAAAATAATGTCACTCTCTTTCACCAAAATACTGGGGGAGTAAAGAACAAAGTACATGAACTACTGGTTTGTTTAGATGACATAGAATTAGAGAATGTAATAGCTAAAACTGTGCCTATCTGAGCATCACATTGTGACATATATGGAAAAAGTAAACATAAGCAGTTACAAACTAGCAACACAGGTGAATAGGGAGAATAAGGTGAGGGGAGGAGTTGCCATCTATATCAAAACTTATCGCTGTCTAAAACGTTTAGAAACTCAAAAGTTTTGTGTAGAGCAACATATAGAGGCATGTTCCTGTCAACTTAAACTGAATAAAGGTACTTCTCTTATAATTGTAACAGTATATAGGTCCCCTTAAGGAAACTTTCAGTTATTTATAGAACATTTGGATGCTTTGTTAGGGAAAACAAATTATTATTTGTGAGGATTTCAATGTTGACTCACTAAAGGAGTGTAATAGGAAGAATGACCTGGAAGTTTTACTTCGTTCTTTCGATTTGTCATCTGTAATTGATTTTCCTACTCGGGTAGTAAAGGACAGCAGCACACTGATAGATAACTTTTTTATAGACCAAGATAAGTTTAAAAACATAAATACTTGTCCTGCTGAGAATGGTCTTTCTGATCATGGTGCACAGCTAGTTAAAATGAATGACATAGTTCCTCTCTGTAATTCGAAACAGCCCTCCAAAGTTGTACATTCAGTTAAAGATTCAACAATTAGAAATTTCAGGGAAAATCTACAGCAGTTAGAGTGGGATGAGGTGTATAAGGAAGCTGAGGCTAATTTAAAATATAACGTAATTTCATAATACATTTATAAGAGTATTTGAAAATTGTTTCCCCAAGAAAATATAATAATATAATAAGAAACCAAGCAAGAAACCATGGCTTACTAAAGGCATAAGAATATCTTGTAACCGAAAAAGGGAACTGTAACTAACAGCAAGAAAGAGTAATGATCCAGAAACAGTCAAATATTATAAAAACTACTGTGCTACATTAAGAAAAGTTATTAAAAAGTCCAGAAGCATGTGCATCATGTCTGAGATTAGTACCTCTGATAACAAAATTAAAAAATAAAATTGGAATATTATTACCAGGGACACAGGGCAACCAAAAGCACAGGGACACAGCATTACCATCAAAGTGAATGAAAAATTTACAACTAACAAGCCAGAAGTTGAAAACATTTTTAATAATTATTTTTTAAATGTTGTGGAGAAAATAGGATCTAAGTGTTCATCAGAAGAAGCTAGACAGGTAATGGAACAGGCCATACCCACACAATTTGATACAATTGAAATTCCACCCACCTCTCCCTCTGAAATTAAGAAAATTATAAACTCTCTCAAGAGCAAAAGCTCACGTGGAATTGATGGTATTTCCAGCAGGGTAATAAAAGCTTGTTCTCAAGAAGTAAGTAGGATTCTTAGCCACATATTCAATAGTTCTCTGAAGCAGGGTATTTTTCCTGATAGACTGAAATATGCTACAGTTAAACCACTGCACAAAAAAGGGGATACGTCTGATGTGAACAACTACCGCCCAATCTCACTTCTGACAGCCTAATCCAAAATTCTTGAAAAAGTAATGTATTCTAGAGTAGTTTCACACATAGGTAAAAATAAAGTTCTAACAAAATGTCAGTTTGGTTTTCAGAAAGGCTTTTCAACAGAAAATCCTATATATACTTTCACCAATGAAATATTAAATGCTCTGAATAACCGGACATCACCCGTTTGGATTTTTTGTGATCTCTCCAAGGCTTTTCATTGTGTAAATCATGGAATTCTTCTAGAGAAACTAAAGTATTGTGGTATGAATGGGACAGTGTACAAATGGTTTAAATCATACTTAACAGGAAGAGTGCAGAAAGTTGACGTTAGTAGTTCTCATAATATGCATAAAACAGCCGATTCCTCAAACTGGGGAACAATTAAAAATGGTGTGCCACAAGGTTCGGTCTTGGGCCCTTTGCTGTTGTTAATATATATTAATGACTTGCCATTCTTTATTCATGAATATATGTAGCTGTTTCTTTTTGCTGATGATACAAGTATAGTTATCACACCTGACAGACAAGAACTAACTGAAGAAATTGTAAACGACGTCTTTCAGAAACTCATTAAGTGATTTTCAGCAAATGGACTGTCATTAAATGTTGATAAAACACAGTACATACAGTTCCGTACAGTAAATGGAATGACACCATCAATAAATATAGACTTCGATCAGAAATATGTAGCAAAGGAAGAATATTCAAAATTTTTAGGTTTAAGCATTGATGAGGGGTTCAACTGGAAAAAACACATTGAAGATCTGTTGAAACGTTTGAGTTCAGCAAAGTATGTTATTAGGGTAATTGCAAATTTTGCTGATATACATCTCAGTAAATTAGCTTAGTATGCCTATTTTCATTCTCTGCTTTCGTACGGCATCATTTTCTGGGGTAATTCATCATGGGTAAAAAAGTATTCATTGCACAAAAGCGTGTGATCAGAATAATTGCTGGAGCCCATCCAAGATCATCGTGCAGACACTTATTTAAAGAGCTAGGGATCTTCACAGTAGCTTCTCAGTATATATATATATATATATATATATTCACTTATGAAATTTGTTATTACCAATCCCACAGAATTCAAAAGCAATAGTAGTGTACATAACTACAACACTAGGAGAAAGAGTGATCTTCACTATTCAAGATGAAATCTAGCTTTGGAAGAGAAAGGGGTGAATTATGCTGACACAAAAGTCTTTGGTCACCTACCAAACAGCATCAAAAGCCTGACAGATAGCCAACAAGGATTTAAAAATAAATTAGAAGAATTTCTGCATCGCCACTCCTTCTACAATATTTTTAGATATAAATTAGTACATATGGAGAAAAAAAAGCGTCACGTAATATTTAGTTCAAAGTAATAATTTGTAAAGACACCTTTCATTAACCTGACACGTTCTACATCATTACAAAGTGTCGTATTCATGATCTATGAAACAAGTACTAATCTAATCTAATCTGTTCTTTGAAATAGTTAAGCGTGTTTAGCAATCATCTGATTCTGAAGCTCTTTTTAGAAAGTAAACTACTAAATAGTCAATTTGGTCTGACGTTTGTACAAATGTACCAAGGTATGTAAAATAATATCCATATTTTACTCACCGTTGACTTCATGTTATATAAGCAGTACATTCTGATGTAACAAGAAAAAGACAGGAACAAACTGAAAAATGCTCCTGCCGGTGCACAGAAAAGGCGAATATGTTCTCTGACACAAAAGTGTGGAACCAGCTGCCTCAGTTCTCATTGCGACTTCCTCATCAAAAATTTTGGCATGCGAACATATTCGAGCTTTTTTCGGCTGAATGTGAGTAGGACAGAGACAGTGCAACAGGCAGAGAGAGCCATATATGATGGAACAGAGAAAGTGTCAGTGCAAGAGAAATGCAAGTGCATGAAAGCAGCAGTGGGAAGAGAAACGAGATGTCTGAAGTCAGGAACAGCGGTTACAACAAACGAAGACAGATGCAGATAGTAGCAATTGGAGCAAAAGAGAAAACAGTGGGAAACTGAGACGAATCGAGACCATACATAAAGCATGAGCGTGCGGCTCTCCAGTCTATAGCACGAAACAATTTGTCCAATTTTTCCCATCCCCAGTATCCGTGTGCTAAAGTTTTCCGGTCTACAGGTCTACATCTACATCTACATAGATACTCTGCAAATCACATTTAAGTGCCTGGCAGAGGGTTCATTAACCACTTTCATAACTTTTCTCTACCGTTCCATTCTCTAATAGCGCGCGGGAAGAAAGAACATCTAAATCGTTCCGTTTTCGATCTGATTTCTCTTATTTTATTGGGATGCTCATGTCTCCCTAAGTAGGTGGGTGCTAGCAAAATATTTTCACATTCAGAACCAAAAGTCGGTGATTGAAACTTCGCAAACAGATCACGCCGCAACGAATAACGTCTTTCTTTTAATGATTTCCATCTCAAATCGTGCATCATTTCCGTGACGCTTTCCCCCCTATAACGCGATAAAACAAAACGAGCTGCCCTTCTCTGAACCTTCTCAATGACCTCCGTCAGTCCCACCTGGTGAGGGTCCCACAAGGGGCAACAGTACTCCAGGAGAGGACGCACAAGTGTGATGTAGCCAGTCTCTTTGGTGGAGCTGGTGCATCTTCGAAGCGTTCTGCCGATGAAACGTAACATTTGGTTCGCCTTCCCCACAATATTTTCTGTGTGTTCTCTCCAGTCAAAGTTGTTCGTAATTGTAACTCCTAGGTATTTGGTATAATTTACGACCTTAAGGTTCGACTGATTTATCGCGTAATTCAAGTCCAGTGGATTTCTTTTAGTGGTCGTGTGTATTACTTCACACTTTCCTTTATTTAGTGTCAATTGCCAATTTTCGCACCAAGTAGATATTTTGTCTAAATCGCTTTGCAGTTGCTTTTGATCCTCTGTTGACTTCACTAACCGATAAACGACAGCATCATCCGCGAACAGTCTAAGGGAGCTATTCAGATTATCTCCTAAATCGTTTATAAACACGAGGAAGAGTAGGGGACCTATAACGCTTCCCTGTGGAACGCCAGATATCACTTCTGTTTTACTCGATGACTTACCGTCAATTACAACGAACTGTGTCCTTTCTGATAGGAAGTCGTGAATCCAATCGCACAATTGGGAAGATATTCCATAAGCACGCAATTTCATTAGAAGCCGCTTCTGGGGTACAGTGTCAAAAGCCTTCCGGAAATCCAGAAATATGGAATCGATTTGAGATCCCATGTCGATGGCACTTAACACCTCATGTGAATAAAGGGCAAGCTGTGTTTCGCAAGAGCGATACTTTCTGAATCCGTGTTGACTATTGGTTAATAGGTCGTTCTCTTCGAGGTAGTTCATAATATTCGAACAAAGTATATGTTCCAAAATCCTACTGCAAATCGACGTTAATGAGATAGGCCTGTAATTTTGGGGATCAACCATTCCCATGGTATATGTGTAAAGGAGACAATCGAGACTGAAGACAATGAAAGCCGACTCTTAAGTGAGAAAGAAAGGATACTGGCAACAGGACAGGAAGTGAACGGGACAACTTCAGTGGGGCAGAGAGACGATGAAAGTGGCAGAAACAGACAGCGGTGAGGAATCGTGAGGGAAAGGGATGAAGACATTGAAAGTTTGACAGAGACAGAAAGCGGCTGTGGGAGAGACAGCAAACAAACGGACAGAGACATACAGTATATAGACACTGACAGTGAGACGACATTGCTGACTATGACGGCTTAACTGGGCAAAAGTATTTACAAAGTTTTAGTGCGCGAATATGTTCGCATGCCAAAATTTTTGGCGAGGAAGTCTGAATGAGGATTGAGGCAGCTGGCTCCACACTTTTGTATCAGAGAAAATATTCGCCTTTTCTGTGCTCCGGCAGGAGCAGTTTTCACCTGGTTTATATATTATTACGTTGTGCATTAGCTATCAGATTTCTAGGCCTTCGTCGGGTGATATGGCACAGAAAATCGACATAACAGTGAAAGTACATAGCTACGCAGAGATGGTTTTACAAAGATATCTGAAATTTATGATTATTTATCGATACAAAAATGCAAGCATAATATAAAACACAAACTGGATATGAATAAATTATATCTTAAATTACTTGAGTTTCAATACTGAAATTTATAACTTAAAATATCGTAATTACCAATATAAGCCAAAATGGGACAGCTTAAGAGTGTTGTGTGGATAAAACGGTGTAAACAGAGTCGAACATAAAGAGTCACGAAACTCTCAGTGATTTTCTGTAACTTGGCGACTGCAGCGCTGCCAAGCGGCCGGGTCGTAAAATCACACCGCGAAGCGATTGAGTAATGAATGTGTATTTGGAGTGAAGTAGCATTTTGAAAATAACTTCGTATTTATGAGATTTTGTGGCACTTTAAACTGTAGCAACTGTCAAAAATATAATTCGGAAATCTCTCATTTGCAAAGGATAATCAGAAGTAACAGAATAATGTTATGAATAACAGGTGTTCGTTTACAGTGGTTAGTTATACTTTTAGGCATAGAAGTAAATCTTTAACAATTCATTCACGTCCAAACTTCTGCTGTTAATGAGAATCGCAAATACTTGACCACTATTTCATAATATTACTGCTGAATAAAAGGAATGTATGAATGACTGCTTAGGTTCGCAAAAATGATAACACTGTATCCTAACATATTTTGTCGATTACCTACTAGTTTGATAAAGTGAATACATAGCTACAAATAAATAATATGTCCATATATAAACTGTTAATGTTAGCACGTCACATTCTAGAAGATATTCAGTTTGATACCTGCCAAGTAGCTAAAAAATTATGATAGGCACACGAAAGGCACAGAAGCAAGGACGAGGTGCAAAAATGGTTTAAACGTCGATGTAGTATCTAGTCCCCTAGAATGTAAAAATCGTGTGTACTTTTCAAAACATTACAGTTTCCGTAAATCGCTGAAACAAAACTCGTGCAAAATAGCAGTACCCATCGAGAATGCGAACATAATCATAATCAGTTCCTTTTATATACTTGAGCACATCAGGTTGCATTTTATTTCTCCTTTCAAAAGGTTTCAGACGCTATTAATATGACTCAGGAATTGTGAAATGTATGAATTGCACTACAATGACAATTTGTTAAATTATAGTCTGCCATTAACAGAAGTAGTGGTATTACTTGAATGATGTTTTCGTATTTGTATTAGAAAATTCACAGCAACGTTCAGTGACCAGGAAATATAAAAGTAACTGCATTAAAAACGGCGACTTCTCAGTTTGTATCATGCCATTCCACTGTTATTCCCTACTGGCCGCTTGGAGCGCTAGTATCGCTTGAGCTGCAATTTTTTTTTTTCCTAGAGAGTTTCGCGACTGTCTGTGATAGAATGTGGTGTAAATGTGGAGATAATACTCGAAGACAAAGATGAACTCAAACTGTAACATCTATGAATTTCAGAGAATCGAGCAAAACGACATGGTCATTGTTATGGAAGCTTGGTGGGGCCACTCCCATATGTCGTAAAAAATCTCCAGTCTGTCCAAATAAACTTGCAGCTCATATAGCTGATATGTAGAGAAGCATCGAGGGACAAAAATCACACAAGGAATATCAAAAGGGTAACGTTTTACCAGATTGTGGTTTTACCGTATATAAAGGTCATTTCCGGCTAGTGCATTACACAAAATCGCTATGAAAACGGCTTGTTTATTTGAAGTTCTTTAATGCGATGTTGCATCAGGAGTGTCCTTTTTTTCGTGAAAGTGAAGTACAATTACGAAAGTGGTGAAATACGGTGCACGAGACTAGAGAAGTGTGAAAGTGAAGTTACGCATCACGATGTTCTTTTGTCACCCACAGAGTTGCCAGGTTTTTCTATTACTCTGTCACCACATTTTAAACAAAAAGTAGCCAAAATATCGCCATATTTTCATCAATAAAATACCAAAATATAACCATCTTTTCATCAGTAAAACTAGCCAAATATCGCAACCTTTAATCTGTTTACATTATTATGCTATGGTAATTATGGCATGTTACTCGACAATAATAATCCTGGAATTCAGGGAGTAAGCTGGTTACTGAGTAAAAAGTAACACAAACTGTGGCACCCTCACATTCACAGACATCAGACTGAACTTTCCAAGGAAATTCATACTCCACATAAACATTCACCTGAGTCCATCCAAGAACTGAACCCAGACACACCACCAACTGACAATGGGGGCAGTCAAAATATTGTCATATTGTAAATATAATGCAGAGACTCCGGAAATTCAGTTCCATTTAACTATCACATTTATTAATTTCATAACTTATAAAAATTACAACACAAAACTGTTCAAGAATCATTCTATCAAACTTACACAAGGGATGGTCTCATGCATAGGTTCGATTACCAATCACTTTCATCTTCTTAAAAACAAATATTTACGCATTTGAAATAGTGTTATTGGATCTTTCAAACATTTCTGTAATACACAAAAAACCTTTTAACATTTTGAGGTGAGGTAATTTATAATAATGCACTAAGCATTTCATACTTTGAGGTGGGATGAACTTTAATTCGTAATAATGCGTCCTTACACACTGAAAAATTAGCCATGAGAACGAATGGGAAATCACCGCGTGTTCTCCATCGACATTTATACTCTGCAGACCATTGTTAACCACCGTGAAGTGCATAGCGAAGGGCTTGCTTCACAGCAGCAGTTGTTACGAATTTCTGTTGTGTTGTCGTATGGAAAGCGGAAAAAAATTCTGTTTAAATGCCTCCTTGCATGCTGAAATTTATATAATCTTATCCTCATGTTCTCAGCGGGAGACATACATACGGAGTTGTAGTATACTTCGATATATCCTTCAAAATCCTGTTCTTGAACCATCGTAAGTAGGGTACATGAAGTAGTTTACGTCTATCTTCAAGAGTCTGTAAGTTGAGTTTGTTTACATATCTGTGACACTCTCCCACACATCCACGATACTTGAAAACATTTGTGCTAAACTGTGTTGGTTGATTACATTTCCCCATCATTCTACCGAAGTTTAGCGGTATCATTGACGCGATGTCTAAAGAGTGATTGCTTTACATTCGTTGTATTTGAAGTAAAATAAAATAGCCATTAAGTCGCCAATCAATTCCTTTAATAGCCAAATTTAATCTCCAGTCGCCAGACTGCTAGAATGACTACTATTATAAGAAAAGGATAGCCAAGAATGCGAAAAATCGCCACACCTGGCAACCCAGGTCACCCAAGTGGCCTGTGCTGTTAGCGTAACAAAGGAACGTCGCGTTGCGTAACCTTCAGTTCAAGGTACTGTACCGCATTTGACAGATTTCACATTTAATCTTACTTACTACGAAAATTAGGAGGGAAAATGAAACATCGCATTGAAGATCTGTCCAAAAAACGCATTTTAAGACAAAGTATATTGAGGAAAAGTACTTAGAAGTGACATTTACATACAGTAAAATCTGTCCCCAGAATGACTTTAAAATCGCTAAAATTGGTGAAAAAGTTTTTACTCTAGAGAGGACGTGAACACAACTAACTTCCATTTCCAGAACCGCCGCCACGCCGTTACATTAAGCAAAGCTTCAGAGTAAACGGTTAAAGTGCAGTTTATGCGGCAGCGGCTAGCCGTCGCGCTCGCTAGGTTGGCAACGGCAGAGCAGCCAATCAGAAGTCGCGATGCCGCGGCCAATGAGATTGCATGTTTCATGACGAGTAAATTTGGCGTCAATTTCGAAGTTTATTCGACGATATTGGTGCGGCGTTTGGGTGATTGAGATTTTTAGATAATTGTCGTATTACGGACATAAGTGACCTATTATTAATACACCACAGCAGTCAAACATGTTTTATTTGTTTTATGACCAGTACGAAACATTGATCATTTTAAGTGAAAGTAAAGTTAGGTATAGGTTAAACGAGAAGTTTTTTTTTTTAGTTTGTGAGGGCGCGTAGCGCCCGAATCTCCGGTTCGAAAACACTCAATCAATTTACAGTTGTACGCTCGATATATATCATTTCAGTCCGAGCTACCTCCATTGCAAGCATTTTTGGAAATTATCGCAATTACTACTACTGACCGGACAAGGGTACATACAAGAACCTGTCAACCATAGAGCAGGTATAGCATGTTTTATTTATTTTATGATGATATATTCGAAACAGTGATCAAGTGACGTCCATACTGATAGCAACTGTAACTTGTAGATCGTCAAAAACTTTTGCAAACACCGCTTTGATTTGTTTACATAGTACAATTGTAACGCTCTTTCTTATTGGTCGCGGCATCGCGACTCCTGATTGGCTGCTTTGCCATTGCCAACCTAGCGAGCGCGACGGCTAGGCGCTGCCGCATAAACTGCACTTTTACCCACGTAAACTTATGGGAAATGTTTTCTGATAAATTTTAACTTGACATGGTAGGTTGTTTCCACCAGACTTTTCTTTACCTTCATGATAAGACACAATAACACTCAGAATGCAAACCATCTGACATTTAGTATCTACATGTATTTACGTTTAGCTTTGAGGTTAGTGGTACGGCTACCAAGTTCGATATAGCCCTACCTACTCATATGGTTCGTGTAAGGATATTTTCGTCAGCGCTAAGTCACGATGAACTTGGGTGACAAGAATGCTACCGAATGATCGGTAATTTGGAAGGACCGTTGTATATCGCTTAGGACGGCCTGCTATCGATAATGACGGACTATCGATAGTTGCGTAGTGTCAATTTGTATCGAACATGCAAGCATCAGAATGCTATCGTAGTTTATTTTGTGTCCCAGCCTCGTCGCCGCTTTTGTGTCTCGTTTCCGTCGTAGGTGTCGGTGGCCGAGTGGAATGAGACCGACACAGGAATAAAGATAGCACGCTGGTGCAGGTACGGATAGGAGCAGCCAGAAACTAGAAACACTAGAGTAAGATAGAACGAGATATATATTGCACAGAATTTATACAATACTTAACTTTTACATAGTACTGCAGAATGTTGATACATAGTTGAGCTAGAGTCCTGCCTAGTGCCTAACTGATAGCCAAGTCCTCACTGGTGCCTATCGGATTCCGAAGTCTTTACTGAAACCTAACTCAGTCCCAAGTGAACGATGTCGTTCAGTGGTGGCCACGAGCGGAGTTGCAGCAGAGGGCGCTCGTGGCTGTCGTCGTAAGAACGCCGCGCCGTGCGTGCATGGCGGCGCGCGGCGAAAGAAGGTGGCGCGCACTTTGTACTTGTGCGACACCACAGTTTATATACATTTTGTTTAGGCCGGTATTACACTATCAAATTTTCTTTGACAAAGAATCTTTGTCCAATATTCTTTGACAAAGAATCTTTGACGTAGTGAAATGGTGACATTACACTATCAAAATTTCTTTGACAAAGAATCTGTCACAGTGCATTGAAAATGGCGGATGAATATTTGTTATTAACCTTAGTTGTTGATTACACAGATTACAAATATCTACTTATACACTTAGATTGCATGTACGCGTACAACAATTGCAATGACTAGACATCTGGAAGCGTGCCTTTATTCACAGAACCCTTTTTTACTTGTACCGCGGCTCTCGCCTCAGGTGTATCGTATAATAAGGCCTAACATCTGATGTTTGTAGAAAAGGGCGAAGTACTTTTGACCAGCTAGACTGTAGATGTCATCGCTCCTTGTTCACTCACAACAATTTAAGCTGTACTCTTAAGACATATTTGAAAAAAAAAATAATAATAATAATAAAATGTGAAGTTCTTTTGTTAATCATAATAGAAATCTACAGTGTAGCTTGTCAAAGTACTTCGTCGTTTTCTACAAATATGTAATATTAGGCTGCATTACACGATACACCTGAGGCGAGAGCCGCTGTACCACTCGAAAACGGTTCTTCTCGTCGTTTGGAAGACTGACAATGGTGACGCTTGACTTGCTTCTGTAGTGGTGTTCTGCTCTAAATATTGCAGTAAACAAAAACTTTTGAAACATTTATATTTTGCGTATTATGTATCGTGTAAATAGCATTTGTCTGACTAAATATATGTAGGGAATTAAAGTGTCATTATGTACTTTTGCTTTCTCCGCTGCAAAACTGGTGCAGAGACAATTAATTTTCATTTTTACGTCGTCTGCCGTGCAAACAGTACTCACTTGATCGCTAATGAATACCGCAATTATCTAGCTTTCGGCTCGATGCAGCCGGTTTTTATAATCAACCTTATACAACTGCATAAATTTAGTTGTTGCGACGACTCGCAATACGAATTACGCGGTCATGTTTTCAAACAGTACGTCAAAAACTGCTACAGCGATGCTAGCGCTTAAAGCGGTCATATTTCTCACCGCAGTTAACATAAGACGAACGCTTTCTTTGATCAAATCTACGGTAAGCTGCTAGATTTGATCAAAGAATTTTTGACGAAAGGCAACTTTGACCAAAGTTCCATATTACACTATCCAATTTTCTTTGACAAAAAATCTTTGTCAAAGAAAATTTGATAGTGTAATACCGGCCTTAGAGATGGGAAAACTGAAACATCTGACGGTGTCGAAACGAATGAAACCTACCATCTTTGGTTTCGAAACCGTGAAGCAATGTATGTTTTGTCATGAAATCTTCGTTCTACGAGGGCAATATTTTTCACTATGGACAAGGGTACATACAAGAACCTGTCAACCATAGAGTATATATTTACTTCTTGGTCTGTACGGAACATGTTGATAAAGATTTTCTCCCGTGTTGTTGATGTTGCCAACATAGTCACACGAGGCCGCCGGTATGGTAGGTAAAAGTTTACCCCGTTAGGAACTCACAGACTGCAGTACGGTACGCATATTACAGTGATGGATCATTAAATGCTACTTTCTATACATACTAAATAAATTATAGGGAATAAAGGGCACACTAAATAATCACAAGTAATGCTATGGAATTACAAAAATAATAAAGAGGCAAGTTCACCACTTGTACGTCTTGACCGTTACTCCACCGCCGCAATTATTTTAACACGAGTTTCGAAAAATTACAGTAGGTAACTTCGTTCTCGCTCATAAAAAACCAACTCTTTAACACGTGATTAAATATGCGATCTACCCTTGTTAGTATAAAAAATGTCATTTCAGGCTTCATGTTGTATCTTATTTTAAAGAATGTAGTTTCAATCGTGTGTTTTTAATACGGTAGATAAACCTGGAATTTACGTGGTTATTTCAATGCAAATAGTGAACGTTGTTTTATTATTCTTTTCCATTTATAAAGCAGACATTATGTCATTTCGAAATACAGCAGTCTCTTGCAAACGATTTGATATCAGTAATCATAAACTGCAGACTCAAGAGTGTCAACTACTGTTTGACACCCTCTAAATGGTTTATATACTAGTAAGTTATATGTGTATCTGTGTGGAGCTTCAGTAAAATGAAACACCACATTTCGATACCATTAGTCTGTTCCGCCTTTCTGCATTAGTGGTTTAAAACACCGGTGTTGGGAAACCGACATGAAATCGTGAAACCGACACGAAACCGTGAAACCGACATGATAGCATGAAACCGACACGACACCGTGAAACCGACAGGAAGAAACGGTTTCAGTGTATCGACAATAGACCGTGAATGTGATCCGAAACAGAACGGAATGGAACCGCATGGTTTCGAAACCGTGAAAGATGCCGGTTTTGAAACACTGAAACTGTTGTGTGTATCGAAACCTGGTTTCGAAACAATGAAACCGAAGCCAACTCTAATTTCACTCCATTCCATGATGCTGGTGGTGGCGGCTGGTGCAGCAACAGTGTTGAATAATTAAAAAATGCTCAGTCTCTGTTGCAATATTTTATTCTCCAATAACGCGTTTCAATCTGACGATGCGCTAACAGCGCGAAACGCGTTATTGGAGAATAAAATATTGCAACAGAGACTGAGCATTTTTTAACTATCGTAGTTTGTTTACTCGCAAGCGTAGGCGAAATCAGTTGCCTTTGTGATATAGGAGAAAATTGTGTAGCCTCGACCACGATAATACCTTCCTGAACCGGACATTCACGTACTACAAAAAAAAAAAAAAAAGTTTAACCTAAACCTAACCTTCTTGAGGCTACGCTACAGATCAGTTTTTTAATTGAAATAGCGTAGACCACTTTTATGAACCGAAGATTTCATACAGATCATAAAATAAACGTGCTATAACTGCTCTATGGTTGACAGGTTGTTGTATGTACCCTTGTCCGGTCAGTAAAAGTAATCTCTTAACCATACAGTACCAACAGCATTAATTATTTAATTAGTTTATAAACGTCGAAATGAATATCTGTTTGTATTTGTCAAACATTTGTTTCTTACGACACAGCGACGTTTGTGAGTTCGATATACGACATTGCGATACTCGAGTCTTCGATACATATCGATAGTAGGCCGTCCAAAGCGATATGCAACGGGGTAATTTACAAGAATGCCTGAAATCGAAATATCTCTGCCTGAAACGATACATATCGTACGTGCGACTCTAAATCGATTACGCAGCTATTCATGCGTACTTAATAAATATGATTTATTCGTAGTCATAGGAACGCATTTTATTGGTTTCTATGGTCTTGAGTATTGGTTAAGTTTTTTCTTATTTATTATGATTTAAAAGACTTCATAGTCAAAGCTATGCAAAGGAAGCGTAAAACTGTAACACTCATTTAATTACTCGTTCTTGAAGTACTTTTCTGAAGATATTCTGCAGCGATTGATTATGCGATGAAAGTGGTATCTACAATTGTCATTTATTTATACAAATAAAATTGTTGATCTTTTGTCCTCGCTCATCTCAGAAAGGGACTGATGACCTTGTAGTTTGGTCCCCTATAAACAACAACAACAACAACAACAACAACACATCTCAGAAATATATACGGTATGGATACCTAACGTGTATGCCACACTACATTACTATATACAGTAATCAGAAACATTCAACAAATTACTACGAAAATTTACATGAATGTGTCACGATTATGCTGTAAAAAATTCACGTCAACGCAGCATTACATGGCTTTACATTACCACTGGTGAAATAATTAATATGTAAACATTCATATTTTGTCATCTCGCTTATCAATGCATGTATAATCGATTTATAGTTGCATGTTCGATATATATCGTTAAGAGGAAGCGACATTTCGATTGCAAGCATTCTTGGAAATTACCTGCAACGGTCCTTCCAAATTACCGAATAATCTGCTACAAAGAAATTACACATAACACACGAAAGCTGGGAAGTGGAGCTATGTCTTCCCACTAACTGACTGTACTCAACTAGTTAGTCCACTTCTAAAACTGCAAAACAAAGTTTGTCATACTCACTTTTTCAGCTCCATACCTATTGATGCCGAAAATTGAGTGACAGCACGATTGTACCTCTGTGTTTGCATTGTCTACACCGCGGCGGCTTCAGTAATGATAGTGGGAAATATCAAATCGTAGTTCACAATTAGAAACTTGCGGAGAAGATCCATGACAACTGAATGAAGACAGTGAACTTCGGTAAATTTTGTTCATTTGTCGATGGCAAAATAAGATTTCGACGCTTTACTTTAAATTTAGTCGACTGTTACGAAAACATATCGCTCCGCCTACGTGATATGTGTTGATGGAAACACACGAGGCTGACTCCCGGGAAAGATAAACAACTGCAATGAACAACAAACGGACTCATCAGAGATGACATTCAATGCTCCAAGACTCTCGTATTCTTTGACTTGTTTATTTTTATTTTTTTTATTTTTTAGGATTACATTTTCACTTTACAACAAACTAAAGTAAATTCTGAAATACAAACGCGAAAGACGCAAGCGAAGAACGCCCAGAAATATTAAACGAGAACCGAAAGCGAAAACCAATGATACAATAAGCTCACAGTCTTCTAATTTGGGTGATTCTAGGTTCGTTCCAGCAGCTGCCAGACGGCTAATTTCAAGCGCTAAGAAACAGATATTACTGCGCATGCGCAGCTACTATGACGTAACAGCCCTTGTTTGATACTTGCACTGCTGGAACGCTTTTTGCACAGTTTCTGGCTGCAGGCGAAGGTGAGTTTAAAGAAATAATAAAAATACTTTCGTTCCTAATAACAAAGAAGTTTAAACGGGAAATATCTGATCTCAAGTGGAATTGCAGTGACTTCGAAATAATCAAAAAACACGCTACAAACACACACACATCACGTGATGGCTACCGCCCTCTAACTCAGACCTTTCTGCGCATGCGCAAATTGGCAGCTTGACTGCACCTGAAATAATTTTCCGGGTAGCGTCTGGCTGCTTGCGGCAACTGCTGGAACACCAAACAGCCACACTCCAAGTAGTCAGAAGCGAGAGAAGGCGCTGCTGCAACACAATTTCAGCGTTGCGCATGCGCGTCAAGCAGTCTGGTAGCTGCAGGAACGAACATAGTTACACTTCGGTAAAATCAGACGTGACTTCATTATGACGTATCAACACTATCGACGTCCAGAAGAGCGGCGCATCGACTTTTGCGATCGTTCGAGACGCTGGTTTTGGGTAGGACAACATGCTTAATTCGACATTCTTTCTGAACTGCATACTTTTTCCCTTCGTAGTTTAGTGACAAAACTAGGCCTTACTTAATATTGGTATCATGTTTTGGATAGCACTGACGGAAATTTCAGTAAATGTAAATTGAAAATTATGTCAGAAATAACGCAGTACCGAGCCTTAGAGAACGACAACTTCACACATTTTCAAAGAAAAGAACTAGCATGTTGCAACAACTTGGCGGTAGATTAGTAGCCAGTTTTACGAAATGTTTTACCTGATGTTCGCAGAGCCTCTGTAACAAATGACTGTACTAATATCCAGCTCATTTGATTTATAGTTTCGGCGAAAACATACATATACCTACGGCGACTATATGCTGTTTTTGTATATCGCATATTTTGACATGTCCAAGTACACATTTTCGCTTCATAGCCTGGTAACAGTATTTTGTCCTCTTAGTTTAACGTAGACTCAGTACTACAATGCAACTCGGTACCATTTTTCACTTAGAGAAAAAGTTTCCATTAGTTTTAAACACAACCTTCACAAAAGGGCCACGATGACAACATCAGATTTGGCTGAATAACGTTTCAGAGCTCACAGTGTAGGTCCTTTTTCGGAAAGTTTATAGCTTCTTATTTTCAGAAAAAGAAAGCAAAGTTATAGCTTCCGAAACTGTAATGGATATACCATTACCAACTGAAGATATTATCAGCTACTCATTTAATTCGTCTGCTACAACTGCAACCGCAGTTTTGCGTCTAGAACGACCACAAAAGTCGATCATGGCTCCAGTCGTCTTCGATAGTGTGAATACGTCATAATGACGTCACGTCTGATTTTACCGAAGTGTAAATAGCATGGAGGTAGTAACGTACAGTAATGCAATTTCTCCAGTTTCTTATTGTATGAGAAGTGTTTACTGTCTCTATAGGCTGCACTTCTAAAGTTTACAATCAAAACTGAAACGTTATACATGACGAAAATTAGTAATTATGAATATGCTACATTCAGTTTTGGCTGCAGTTTTCTAGACTTCCAGTACTGAGCATATTTTCGTCGAACTGTACCTACAATAGACTGGTATTCACTGTGTTGTTGACGTGTTTTGGTGTTGGCCGTCTGCAAACTATCACTTATGGACGTATGTACTGACGTGTACCACTTTCCTTGAGAGTATCTTCGTATATCAAGCAACTGGAGGGTTTTCTGAAGTAAGATAACGTGATGTCTATACCACTGCCTATGGAATATTAAAATCACATCATGAGATCGCTTACACTGACTACTGACATAGCATTTTGTAATCTTCAATTAAATACGAATTTGGACAGGAGATACGAGAAAATGTTTGTCTGGCATCACAAATACTGCAGTAATACTGAATCAACCAACTAGAGAACATAAATTGTATACACAGTGCATCTAGCGACTTTTAACACGGACTTGGCCATAACGTTCCACGGATGTTTTTGTCAGAACAACATGGCGGATTGCCACGCCCACAGGCTTCAAAGACCAGTACTGCTAGGATGCTTAGCGCCATCTCCCCTTATTCTAACCTCCTTGGTAAATAGAATCACCCAGTGATTATACGGCAAATCAAAATGGCGTCTATGACATGGAAGAAACAAGTGAATGTTGCCTCCAAAGTACGTCTTTGAGAGCCGAAGTACCACTCGAAAACGGTTCTACGAATAAAAGCACGTGTCTGCATAGTAACTTGTCTGGGATTTTTTGAGCGTTTATGCTTCCTTTCGTCAATGTCAATTGACCATTTTCTTGGAATTTTATGTGAACATTAGCACATGCCTCGACTGAACATTCGCAAAGCTTAAAATTCGACGATGCAGCAGTGACCGTGATAGTCAGTCACTTTTTGGCTCCCATGCGCAACTTCGCACGCAGCGGACGTACATTTCTGGCTGCAATATATCTTGACTTTTTTTTTTTTTTTTTTTTTTTTTTTTTTTTTAAATTGTAGACAAAGTCGTCCGAAAAAATCTTTACCCTCAAAAAATTTCACTGTTTCCTTTCGTAGGCCTACATCTCTGGCACTAAAGTTACTAAAAACGTGAAACTTGTCATGTAGTAACCTAGCAATGCAAGATTCTGAAATATAAAGTTTAATTAAAGTATCACTGTAAAATACCGAATAAATTAAGTACAAATTTGAAGATTTATGTAAAAAAGAAACTGGGTCCATTAGAAGTAGCACTAGAAAACGGTTCTACGAATAAAGGCACGTGTCATTACTCAAAAGCTTCCAGGCTGAGATGCCGTGGTCCGTGTATGTAACTTTCCCCTGACGTTTCGCCCTCGTCTGCGGAAGGCATCCTCGGAGGTAAAGCGGCGTACTGCAACGACAGCGCGAGTGAGCGTCGTATATATAGGCAAAACAGAGAGCGTTGCTATCAGTCACGTGGTGTCGGCTCTGCTGTGGTCTCTGCTATTGCCAACCTCCTCGATTGAAATTAATCGATTGTCATGCTGTTGCTGCAGTGTTGGCATCCATATCTTATCCAGTTTGAGACCTTCCTCTTTTTTTGTTAAAATTATTTCGATGTTTAAAAATCTCAGTGTCCTCTCTGTACAAACGCGCATAATAATGCGACGTCTTTGCTATGACGGACGTCTCGTTAAATTTTATTTCGCGGTCACCTTCTTGATTCACGTGTTCCGCTAAAGCCGATTTATCAGTATGTCCGAGGCGGCAGTTCCTTTTGTGTTCGCCCAGACGAGTGCTGACACTTCTTTACGATCTGCAAAAGATAAGCGACATCCTCTGGCCACACCAGGTGTCTATAAAATCCCCTGCAGATGTGGAAAAGTTTATATAGGTACAATTGAAAGAAGTGTCAACACCGGTCTGAGCGAACACAAAAGGAACTGCCGTCTCGGACATACTGATAAATCGGCTGTAGCAGAACACG
Source organism: Locusta migratoria (assembly GCA_026315105.1). Taxonomy (NCBI): domain Eukaryota; kingdom Metazoa; phylum Arthropoda; class Insecta; order Orthoptera; family Acrididae; genus Locusta; species Locusta migratoria. The sequence continues at coordinate 53,190,621 of CM048753.1, read as the reverse complement.
TGACCGCGAAATAAATTTTAACGAGACGTCCGTCGTAGCAAAGACGTCGCATTATTATGCGCGTTTGTACAGAGGCCATTGAGATTTTTAAACATTGAAATAATTTTAACGAAAAAGAGGAAACTTCCTGGCAGATTAAAATTGTGTGCCGGAACCGGGACTCGAACCTGGGACCTTTGCCTTTCGCGGGCAAGCGCACTACCGAATGTGCTATCCCGACTCGACTCACGATGCCGCCTCACAACTTTACTTCCGCCAGTACCTTGCCCGCGAAAGGCAAAGGTCCCAGGTTCGAGTCCGTGTTCCGGCACACAATTTTAATCTGCCAGGAAGTTTCATATCAGCGCTGACTCCGCTGCAGAGTGAAAGTTTCATTCTGGAAACATCCCATAGACTGTGGCTAAGCCATGTCTCCACCATATCCGTTCTTCTAGGAGTGCTAGTCTTGCATGGTTCGCAGGAGAGCTTCTGTGAAGTTTGGAAAGTAGGAGGCGAGGTACTGGCGGAAGTAAAGTTGTGAGGCGGCATCGTGAGTCGTGTCGGGATAGCACAGTCGGTAGTGCGCTAGCCCGCGAAAGGCAAAGGTCCCAGGTTCGAGTCCCGGTTCCGGCACACAATTTAAATCTGCCAGGAAGTTTCATATCAGCGCACACTCCGCTGCAGAGTGAAAGTTTCATTCTGAAAAAAAAAAAAAAAGAGGAAGGTCTCAAACTGGATAAGATATGGATGCCAACACTGCAGCAACAGCATGACAATCGATTAATTTCAATCGAGGAGGTTGGCAATAGCAGAGACCACAGCACAGCCGACACCATGTGACTGACAGCAGCGCCCTCTGTTTTGCCGGGAGTGCCACAGGGTTCGGTCATCGGCCCCCTGCTGTACTCCCTGTACACTGCCGATGCACCGCGAGTCGCAAGTGTCGAATTGGCACTATACGCCGACGACACGGCGCTTTTCACCCGCAGTAAGAACGCCCTCACAATGCCCTGGGTGCATGGGCCACCAAGTGGAGGTTGAAATTCAACGCCGCGAAAAGCCAGGCAGTCGTCTTTACTAGACGTAAACTGCCCGATGCGCTGCCGCCGATCGAGATCCTGGGGACTCCCATCCCCTGGAGCACAGCGGCAAAATACCTAGGGGTTACCTTAGACCAAAGGCTCAACTGGAAAGATCGCGTCAGTGATGTAAGACAGAGGGCCACAGGACGGTTACGCATTATTTACCCACTGCTCAACCCGCAGTCGCCGCTACCGTCGCAACACGGTTAATTTTGACCACATTGTCATAGGAGACAAAAACAGCGATCTATTTGATATGAATAATATACAGAAAACAGTCTTTTTGCTATTTTATTACAATACTAGTAGTTTCTGCTACTATGAAATCTCACTATTCATAGTATTTTATGATCTTACTATGCAGTTCCTACTACTATTGATGGAACGTTCTGTTGTTCATTTTAATCTCTTTAAGACTCATTGTATAACGTTTTATTAGTATATTACCAAGGGACAAAGATATGATAACTTTTATTTTTTCCTTCTAATATACGTCACTGTTATTTTGATAATTTTAACGTTTATCGAATGCCATGCACTCGAAAAATACGTCTTAATGACCTTCACTCTGCACATTGATGTATTTGCATAACTATGACAACAGTTGGAAACCTTCTTCTACACACTTCTCTGACTAGCAACCCACCATTTCAACTTGTGTGTTCGCATGACAACGGCGTCACCAATTGCTAACATCCTTGACCTTCCCGTTACCATAGTAACAGCGTCATACCTAATGACCCACTAGATGGCATTGCACCAGGAAATATATATATATAACTTAAACTATAATTGTGCAGGATTTTAATATAATAAGATTAGGTCTGCATATGTTTTAGCCACATTAACATATACATTGATTACAATAGCCTTTCATTCGCAGACTAATACCATTGATTAAATCTGACTTGCTGATTATATTCGTTATGCATTTTTAATACAATTTTCTATATTATCCCTCTTTGATTTGATTTATATATCTTAATTCTATTTATTTATTTTAATTGCGCCTCGGTTGCACAGTGGTAGAGTGCCAGACTACAAATCCAAAGGTCGCGGGTTCGATCCCCGCCAGGTCCTAGGATTTTTATCTGTCACTTTCCACTTCTTTCACCTCTGACGGTATTGCTCATGTGAAAAATACCGAGTAGCACCGTGGTTCGGAACCCACGTTAAACTGTAGGTCCCCCTATAACTGGCTGGGTAAGTCAGATCGAAGGTCGGAGGAAGGCAACGGCATACCACCTCCAAACAGGACCATGCCTAGTGAAGCACTGTGGTGTTCAAACCAATCTTCGGATTGTTGACTGCTTTACCTTTTTTATTTTAATTATCAAACTATATATTCATTTATACATTACTCAGAACGTACTCTTTGTAAGCCTTTTCCCATTGGCTGCTGCTGTCTTGGCGCCAAAATCGTACACTACTTAACCAGCGGCTGTATGGCAACTAGTCAACAGTGACCTACTGGCAGCACAACAGCCCAGCCCAGCCGAGCACAACACTGGCCACATGGGTAACCGCCATAAACATTACTCTGTATATTTTATGTTATATCTAATGTCATACTTAGGTGTTTTTGTAATTATTTCCATTAATCCTTGCAGACTATGTATAATTCTGAAGATGACATCAGGTTGAAACTAGTTAATTAAAACTATCAATCTCTGCGATCAAGACTGTTTTCTGTATATTATCGCAACACGGGATGACGCTGTACCTGTCACTGGTCCGCCCAGTGCTCGAGTACGCGTCTCCAGTCTTTGGGAACACCGCCGACGTCCAGCTGCTGCAGACCATCCAGAACCGCGCTCTGAAGACTGCACTGCATCTTCCGACGCTCTACACAACCGACCTGCTTCACGAAGAAGCCGGCATTCTACCGCTCCGAGAGAGATTCCGCGTCACCGCCAGGACCTTCTACGAGAAGACAGAGCAGTCCCACAACCGGCTCATCCGGCAATTGGGGACACAACAACACTTCAGGCCGACAACCCGCTGGCCTGACCTGCTGCGAGATTAACAAAAATCTCGTAGCAAACCAGGAAAATATATATACATCGTCAGTAATCTGACAGTCTAAGTCCACAGATACAGCCAGGTTCTAATACTTTTTTCCTATTTTTAATGAAACTCCAGCTCCAGTTGCATTTTTTGGTGCTTTATGTAAGCCCACACTACCGGTCCAACGAGGCGTCCAAGCCGATAGTTGAGGGGCGGCCTCTAGCGAGCGAAATTTGAACGCTGGTGTAGGCTCTAGAACTGTTTGGACGCGTCGTTGATTGCTTACATTGTACTTTTTACAAACAGTAGTATATGTTTCAAAAACAGCCACGAACTTGCGGAGCATTTCTAAAAAACTTTGTCAATTACTGGGCGGCAGATATCTAAGAAATTAGTATTCTTTAAAGTGCATTGCTCGTTTAGCGTATTTAAAGAATACTAATTTCTTAGATATCTGCCGCCCAGTAATTGACAAAGTTTTTTAGAAATGCTCCGCAAGTTCGTGGCTGTTTTTGAAACATATACTACTGTTTGTAAAAAGTACAATGTAAGCAATCAACGACGCGTCCAAACAGCTCTAGAGCCGACACCAGCGTTCAAATTTCGCTCGCTAGAGGCCGCCCCTCAACTATCGGCTTGGACGCCTCGTTTGTTGCAATCATTTTACATTTTACATCCTAAGAATTTGTACCTTATTTAAACAATACATCCAACTTTAATGCAGACTAAATTGACCACAATTGGCCTTAAGCTAAATTATTGTACTTCCTGTATCAAAATTTAAATTGACGACACGCCCACTTTTCACATAGCCTCATAGGCCGCTATATGTTCCGTTTTTTATTCTAAGTGACATTTATAATATTTTACTATTGTCCTTTACATTTTACCAACTAATGTTTAGAATTTCATGCTTGCAATGATGTAATGTTTATATCAGAACATGCCGATTATAATGTTTTGGAATGTTAAATACGGCACGCCATTGGGCGCCAAAAGTTTTAAATTCTCTGAGTTCTATTGTTGTAATTACTTGACGTTGCTTTCTCTATGGCATAACATAAGTTTCCTTCTGCTTCTGTACAGTACCTTTTTACATATATAACATTCTGTCTTGTACCATGTAATTTTTGTAAACTTATTGTTACACATTATATACAGGTCTGTCACACTTGAAAATGGCCTAACATAGACGCCGAAACCGGTAGTGTGGGCTTAAATAAAGCACCAATAAATTCAACTGGAGCTGGAGTTTCATAAAAAAAAAAATTGAACCAGAGTTGCGGCAATAGCAAGCATCCAGTGATGGAGAAACTAATAACTTTTTCCTATGTTTCAGGTACAGCAGGAATAGCAGCAAATGCTTAGCCTGCACAACCATCGGACCAAGGTAGAGGTCCGTCAAGAAAGTGAAGCGAGTGAAGTGAAGCGGTTTCGTTACAGTCCCGCCTGAGCAGCGGTGGAGTGCGCATCCGTGCTACTCGCTCGCTACCGTTCTCGTCACCATTTGTGGATGCGGAAACGGACGCATGGGGAAGGGAAAGTCGAAGTCTGGTTTCCTTTCTACCTTTATGCAGCAACTCGCTGCGCACGGCGACGCCGATGAAGAAGCAGAAGAAGAGGCCTCTCCAATGTTTCCGATGTCAGAAGCTTGGCCATCAGGCCAAGTCGTGTCAGAGGACATATGCGTGTCTGAAATGCGCTGAGGTGCACGACACGCGCACGTGCAAAATGCCGCCTGGTACAACAAAGAAGTGCGCCAACTGCGGCGGACCTCCCGCCGCCGACTCTCGTCGTTGTGGCTACCTCAAAAGCTCCAACGGCGGTGAGAAGGCGAACGTACCTGAGGCTTCAGCGGAGAAGAAGGCGCCACAAGAGCAGAAGACCGAAGATCGCAACCACAAGAAGTGGGGCCGGGGTATACGGGGTGCAGCCAAGACTGGAGGGCGTCATCCCTCTAGGAAAACTGGCCTCAGTATTCCAGGCCGAAATCACTGCCATCAGGGCATGTGTGGAGGAGAATTTGCGTACGTGCTACAAAGATCGTAGCATCTATATCTATTCAGACAGCCAGGCAGCCCTGAGATCACTGGCAGCTCCTGCAACAAGGTCTAAAATTGTTGCAGAATGTCACAGGGTTCTGGTGGAGCTAGGGGAAAGCAATAGAGTGAACCTATTGTGGGTCCCTGGCCACTCGGGGATCAGTGGCAACGAACATGCCGACAGATTAACCAGGATGGGGGCAGAGACTCATTTATTAGACCGGAACCTGTCCTGACAATCACCAAGGCAATGATCAAATTGGAGCTACGTAACTGGCTCAGAAGACAGCACGTAGAATATTGGACCAAAGTCCATCAACAAAAACATGGCAAGGTAATGATGCCAAAGCCATGTTTCAAAAGAAGCTCTGCAGTCCTGGGCCTGAACAGGAGAGAGATTAGACTCATGGTTGGATTGCTGACAGGCCATGGGAATTTCAAAAACTACCTACATACAATGGGAATAACAGAAGAGGGCCCTAAATGTAGGATCTGTGATGACGGTGATGAAACTGCATCACATCTAATCTTTGAATGCATTGCATTGGAGAGTAAAAGGCACAGAACATTTGGGACAACCAGACCCAAAGAAATTGTGTCTAATAAAGAACTGGTAAAGGGACTCCTTGCACTGTTCAAGGGCATTGGTTGGCTTTACTAGATATACAGGGAGCGATACTGCACAATAAACTTAGTTTCGGTGCGTGCAGTGGCGGGTTGGACCAAGACTGTTTTGGCTTCCCTGGAAAAATCAAATCAAATCAAAAGCCACAAGAAGAGTTTCGCGAGACGATCAACGACGCGGTGGCGTACCTCAAGGTCGCAATGGCGGAAGAGAGGGCGGCCCTCCGTGCCAAAATCGACGCGCTCCACTGCCAGGTGGTGGAGCTGCAGGAGGAGCTGCATGCCACAAGAGAAGAAGCAGCCGCTCCTAACGTTTTTGCCCCATGCGGACGGGAACTGAGGGCGGACGCAGGCACACATTGGGACGACGACGACTCCGCAGCTACGGCGGCGGATGTCCGAGACCCACAGGTGGACGAGTCCCCGGCCCCTGCAGCAATGCAGGACGTGAAGAGATGACAAAGGAGACGGAGACTTCTCCGCCAGAAGTCACAAAAGAAGAGACGACGGTCGCACAAGCCGTGACCGGAGAAGCAAACATCGAGAAAACCCTTCCTCATAGGTACCACTTCAAAGACTGGCAGATGAATGTCTAGGTCTACCTGGAAACGATGTTCGACCTCCACACACGCGATGAATGGGACGCCATCATCAAAAACGTTGCCAACAAGCAAAAGGAAGACGCTAAGAAGAGCAAGTTCCTGGAGAAGCAAGCGCAGAAGAGGTCCAGTCAGCGGCAACCCTAGAAGTCCGGACAACACGAGGCCACTCAGAGAGTGATGCAGGCTAAGGGACGAGGTAGTAGGCTTGAAAGATCCCGACCCGCTCCATCATCATCCTCATTAATACCATCAACCTTCACCCACCGCTAGCAACATGCTAGCAATCCTAGAAAGAAAAATCCAAGCTCACAGTACCAGAAAATTCCAAAACCGTCCACAGTATCACCAAACCATTCCTAGCGGAGTAAATGTCTAAGGACAAACGCTTCAAAACAGTCATCCTGAAGAGAGGATACTAACTGAGCTGAATGGCCGTGCTCACGTTGCAGTACGCCGCTTTACCTCCGAGGATGCCTTCCGCAGACGAGGGCGAAACGTCAGGGGAAAGTAACATACACAGACCAAGGCATCTCAGCGCGGAAGCTTTGAGTAATGACACCCGCCGTGAAAGCCTTCATTCTACGATCAGAGGCACGTGTCTTCCGCCACAGAGGTCACGTAATTCCAAACCGTCCACAGTATCACCAAACCATTCCTAGTGGAGTAAATGTCTAAGGACAAACACTTCAAAACAGTCATCCCGAAGAGAGGATACTAACTGAGCTGAACGGCCGCGCTCACGTTGCAGTACGCCGCTTTAACTCTGAGGATGCCTTCCACAGACGAGGGCGAAACGTCAGGGGAAAGTTACATACACGGACCACGGTATCTCAGCCCGGAAGCTTTTGAGTAATGACGAGACCTGCCGTGAAAGCCTCATTCTACGATCAAAGGCACGTGTCTTCCGGCACGCCGACTCGTCAGTGCTGCCTCAAGTGGTTCCACAGTTGCTTCTTGGTGACGTAGATGCGGTGGCGCAGTTCGCAGGTGTAGTGGGAGTTGCCGGAGTGCGCGCGCACGTGCTGCTGCAGCGACCGGGCCTTGGGGAATCGCGCGTGGCAGACGCGGCACATGAACGGCCCGGCGTCCGCGCGCTCGGCCGCCAACCGCCGCAGCTGCCGCCGCGCCTCTTTGCTCTGGGGGCACGACTGCGACTGCGACTGGTGGCGCGCCACGCTCTCCGCAGAGCCGGACGCTCTGCAGCACGCACTGCAGCAGTGGCGCGCCACGGAGACCGCGTGGCTGTGCTCCCTGAGGCACCGCAGGTCCGCGAATGTCGCGCGGCACTCGTCGCAGCTTAGAACCAGGTAGTGCACGCTGCGGGGCGCCGCCTTGTCGGTCGAGGAGTCGTCACTTCTGTTGTCCTCCACGTTAAAGTCGGCAATACTGCGAAATCACAGAAAAATAAACTGCGTGAGCAAACAATGCATTATTACAATTGAAAATCACGCTAACATTGTCAGCATTCCGTACCCCCCCACACGAGACGTTTTGACTATGATTTCGTATTTATCCTACCGTGTGGACACACGACACGTTTTCGTGTACAGCTACTACACAGGGTCACGCTGCGACACACAGCTCGGCCGGTCGTGGTGGCCGAGAGGACTGAGGCGCTTCAGTCATGGTCTGCACGGCCACTACTGTCAGGGGTTCGAATCCCCCCTCGGGCATGGATATTTGTGCCATTCTTAGTTGTAGCTAGTTCATAAGTAGTTTGTAAGTTTAGGGACTGATGACCCCGTAGTTAAGTCCCATAAGCTCTACAAACATTTGAACATTTTCACTCCTGCTTAGCCATTTGACACTTTCTGTCACTCATGTTTTAGTCGTCTGTAATCCATGCTACCTGCTTCCTTTACTGCATTTTTTATATTTTCTACTTTTCTGTAATCAATATTTCCTGTTATATCCAAGGAGTTTTGTAGGTCTTGTCTTTCTATTTGGTCCTATGATACTTTTGGTATTTCATCTCTCAGTGCTACCTATTCTTCTACTACTGCTTTACTTCCACCCGTTTCTGTCAATTGTTGTCTAAAGTGTCCTCTGAAATTCTGAACAACTTCAGGTTCCTTCAGTTTATCCAGGTCCCATCTCCTTATTTGCCTACCTTTCTTCAGTTTCTTCAGTTTCAGCTTACAGTTCATGGCCAGTAAGATAAGGTCAGAGTCTATTCTGCCCCTCGGTATGTCTTACATTTAAAAACCTTGTTCCGGAATCTGTGTCTTACCATTATAAAATCTATCTGGTTTCTCCTGGTGTCTCCTGGTCTCCTCCACGTATACAACCTTCTTTCGTGATTCTTAAACCAGGTGTTTGTTATGATCAAATCATGCTCTGTGAAAAATTCTACCAGGTGACTTCCTCTTTCATTCCTTCTGCCCAGTCCATATTCACCTATTTTTCCTTCTCTTCGTTTTCCTACTACCGAATTCCAGTCTCCCTTCACAATTAAGTTTTCCTCTCCCTTAATTGTCTGAACAATTTCCTTTACCTCATACATTTCTTCTAACTCCTCATCATCGGCAGAGGTAGCTAGTTCGTAAGTAGTTTGTAAGCTTAGGGACTGATGACCCTGTAGTTAAGTCCCATAGACTCTACGAACATTTGAACATCTGAACACACAGCTCGACTGTATCCACAGCAAAAATACACTTTGTATGTTGACAGGGTTTGGTTGTTGTTGTGGTGTCGCACAAGTCTACAGTGCGCGCCACGTACTTTCGCCGTGCGCCGCCATGCACGCACGGCACGGCTCGGCGTTCTTACGACGTCAGCCACGAGCGCCCTCTGCTGCAACTCCACTCGTGCCCACCACCGAACTGCATCAACCACTTGTGAATCAGCTAGGCACCAGTTAAGACTTGGCTATCGGATAGGCACTAGGAATCATCAGTAGGCAGGTGTGAGGGGGCTGACATGGAGCCGTTTATTTTGCATCTCAATGTATTGTGTGTTAAAGATGTTTTCTTGGTTGGAGGTGTGACACAATAGTAGAAAGGGTGTGAGAGAGAGAGAGACAGTAGATGAGCTTGTATACCATGAGAAAGCTCCGCCCCTATTGCAAGTTGAGATCTGATTGGCTCCCGCCTATACTAGTTGTCTGCCAAAACTTTAAGCTCCTTTTATTAATATTTAACTTTCCTATGTCTATTAAAAATTATCTGTATACTTTCTGTAAGGCTTTTGTGCTAAGCTATATATCGGTTAATTCAAAGATTTAATTATTTGTATATTTTGTAATAAGTTGAACAATGTTTGGCTCCAAAACGGTGGCTTGCGGCGCACAGCGAGAGGTGGCGGCAGTCAGTCGAGCACCGACCGCGATACCTTGCACATTCATGTCAGTTCAGTGCGGGCCAGGGACAGTCTACACGTTATGCAACGTTTATATTTGTAACATTACTCAGTCTGTATATTTGTGCTTGGATATACACTGGTATTTCTTCAATAAAAACAAGCACTGGCATCCTACAAAAGCTAAAGTTATTCGTAGTGCAGTACTTCCTAGCCACATCTCAACACCTCTTTTAGCATCACTTCAAGTACAACGGATGTGCGACCTGTGTGCTTCACCTGCACAATGGGACATCATCTATGACAGAAGACACAAGGTTAGTAAAGAGTGAATTCAGACATGCACTGAAGTTGCATGTCGACACGGCACCTTGCGTGCTGTGCTGCCCCGTTTACAAACCAGGGCACTCGCACGAAGTGTGATAGTAATATCGCCGAGGGAAGGCATTAAAGAGGGGAGGTGTTTTAGGAACTTTGTCAACTATGCACTGACTTTCCCTCCCTGTCTTTTAAAAAAGAAACCCTGCCGTACAGGCCTCTATCTAAACTATGTATCAGCATTCTACAGCAACTATGTAAAAGTTGAGTATTAACAAAACTCCACATAATATATATCTCATTATAATTTACTCTAGTGTTTCTAGTTTCTGCCGTCCCACTGGCTGGTCACCTCCTTACCTGCACACGCGTGCAGCCTTCATTCCTGTGTCGGTCTCTCTCTACTCGGCCACCGACACCTTACGACACCCAGCGGAAACGAGACACAAAAGAGGCGACGAGGATGGGATACAAAAGTTATTACTGTTATTCGGCATTTTAGTGCGCTACATACAATATTTGAAGGAGATGCAGTTGGTGGAAAGTGTTTGTCATATTTGGAATCGTCAGTGTGTGCAATGCTACATTATCAGACCCCTGTCCGCCTCCGTAGCTCGGCGGTAGCGTCGCTGACTACCGCGAAGGAGGCCCGGGGTCGATTCCCGGCAGGGGACTGGGTGTTGTGTGTTGTCCTAATCATCATCATCATCTCATCATCACTGGCATGCAAGTCGCCCATGTGTCGTCAAATACAAACACTTACACTTAGACGGCCGAACAAACCCGCAAGGGATCTCCCGGCCGAGAAAGCCGTACGCTCATTTCATTTCCGTCAAACCCCTTACTGTTGCTGGGATATTAGAGATTAGATCAGCTATTTCTACAAGTTTTGCAATTAAATCAAATATTATTCATATGCAATTTCAGAATGAATTTTTATAACAATCTATACTTTCAATTGTTGACATGTACAACAAGTGAAATAATAAACAACAAAAATTTTACAATAATTGACTGTTGAAATGTACTGTTTTTCACAATATTTACTGGGTTATAATAATTTAGGTAAAGAAAACGTAACTGAATATTTGAAGGGGTCTACGAAACATTTTCATTACAACTGGACAGTTGCATATGGCTAGTCTCTATTCAGGGTGGAAACCGAAATATCTTGTAATGTCTGACTTGATCGCCAACAGAATGAAGCAGCGAGTCACAAGTAAAAAAAGTGTTACATCATCACGATTCTCAGGGTTCGGGAACCTAAATTTAAAAATGGAATGGAGATATATACAAAAACAACGCTTCAGTTATCTTTATTTCTCACGAAAGCAGAAAGGTTTGGACAACAATAAAGTATATATTCTGAACCTGTGTTCCAGATTGCAGCATACGACAGTCACCCCAAACACCAGATAAGACGCCGTCTCGCAGTGTCGCACGCTGTAGACCACGTCACCGGGAACTGTCGGTCCAGGTCCAGGTCACTGCGGTCCCCGACCGCGACGTAGCGTACGTCCCTCAGATCGGTTGCTGGGTCGTCTCGACAACAGAAAGCTCTATTCAGTGTATCTGGGAAATGTTCGATATGGGCTGTGTCTGTAGAACACTCTGGGCATTATAATCTTGCGATGTCGTTACCGTAATGCAACGCATTAACAAGATGTGTATTTTGTATCCCAGCCTCGTCGCCACTTTTGTGTCTCGTTTCCGCCGGTTGTCGTAGGTGTCGGTGGCCGAATAGAAGGAGACCGACACAGGAATAAAGGGTGAACGCGTGCGCAGGTACGGAGGTGACCAGCCAGTGGAACAGCAGAAACTAGAAACACTAGAGTAAATTAGAACGATATATTTTCAAAGAGTCTTGGTAATACTTAACTTTTACATAGTTCTAGACTGCAGAATGCTGATACATAGTTTAGATAGAGGCCTGCCTACTGATGATTCCTAGTGCCTATTCGATAGCACAGACAAATATATACAGATGGGAAATCTCCGTAAGGGCCCGGTCCTACGCTCAGGGGTGCGGGGAGGGAGGGTTTCCAGCAGTTCCGTAAGATGTCCCATGATGGCGCTGCGGTCAGAAGCAGCCCTTTAAACTGGCCAGAGCAGGCGGCAGGTAGCGGCTGCCCCCACCACCACCTACCCTCAAACGCCAGCAAGCCGTGGCCTTGTGGCAGGCGGCATGAGCTCTCCCCTCAGCCTCCCCTCCACGCTACCCTCTGACGTGCGAGAGGCACCCTAAGCCAGGGGACGGCCTGACACCTGCTAGCATCTTACAGAACTACTAGCGGAGTGTAGGACAGTGGTTTAGGGGAGGCTGCTCCTCTGTATATGTCATTCTGTGCCGATAGCCAAGTCTTAACTGGTGCCTATCTGATTCCCAAGTAACGATGCAGCAGTCGTGGTTACGAGCGGAGTTGCAGCAGAGGGCGCTCGTGGCTGACGTCGTAAGAATGCCGCGCCGTGCGTGCATGGCGGTGCGCGGCGCGCACTTCGTACTTGTGCGACACCACAGTGTACAATGAGAGTGACAACTTTGGTGCATAATACGAATCCCTTACCGAAATGCTGCCGATACAATTGCACTACATGTTGGAGGATCTCGCCCCTGTACCGTGAAGTCGTTTCATTGGCTTCTAGGACCACCAGTGGCATACGGTGCCACCTATAATGTTTTAATAGATTTTTAAGTAATTACTGTTCATTCTACCACTTCCAAACAAGATACTCAGCTTTTCAACTTTACGATGTATGGGGGTTCTGCTCGCTGCAACATTATTCTCCTGTGGCGTCGTGGTAGAAATAAATACTCGATATATATACAATTTTTCACTTCTTTAATTTGGAATCAAACTGCTTCTCCGCTAAAACATTACACATTCAAAACATATACAAAGCATCAGAACGGTAGTACTTCCATTTCAAAACAACAGACTGACATAGCTTCCAGTGCACTTGACAAACAACTAAAACTCGAACTCCCCCACGCAAGGGAGTGAGGCAAATATATAACATCGACAATAATGGCATTACATTATCAATTGTTCATAACAATTGAATATACTGATTTACACTTACCGCACTTCGGTATAAAACATTTCATGTACACAAGAATAATCACAATATAAAATGAAAACTATGTATACAATATGCTTTGGTGAGGCGAGTGTTAACAGCCGTAATATATTTCATAAAATGCATTTTTTATATAAAAACCATCAGCTGTTTATTAAAAACCTTATACAACTACCAGTTTCAGTCATAGACCATCTTCATGGATAAAAAGGTGTTAAAACAGATGCATTTTACCATTCTGTTTTAACACCTTTTTATCCATGAAGATGGTCTATGACCGAAACTGGTAGATGTATAAGGTTTTTAATAAACAGCTGATGATTTTTATTAAAAAAATGCATTTTATGAAATATGCATACAATAATTTTATATGGCGCATGTATTTTTAAGACGAAATTTCCGATCTTTCTGTTGACAACAAAGTGCGATGTTAAATGTCAATTAATTTGTTAATGAGTACATCATACATGTTCCTACCATGTATTGAACTATCAAATATATTGTCAATTCTGAAACTAGGTTTAAAATCTCACGTCAGTCAATATATACAAACAATTACAATATTGAATTTCAACTATTACATTAATTAACACAATTAGCTGGTCAATACAACTTGCTTATGAGCCTAACCTATATACAATGCTATTTACTTTGATGACTTCATGTTTTACATAAGTTTGTACCCTTCTATTTATTAAAATAATGTACAATGACAAACGTATTGTATATAGAACTGTCTGGAAACATCTTATACAAATCCCCTAATTAATGAAATCTATCACTTGTTAACTAGTCACAGTATCACCGAGACACTGTCCTACACTGATTCCTAGACTGGCTATTTCGTTTGTAACTTCACACGCAAAATACTAGCTGAACCCCCGCTGCTTCGCATGCGTAAGCTGGTTGGTCTGCACCAGTTGTTTCTTTTTAATCCTGATGAAGAATCCATAACTTAAATTTCGTAGTTATAGCTCGAAATTTGAGTTAACAGCAACATATTTTTGAAAATCAATTTTTTGCGTCCTCTATTTTACCCCCTTATTGGTTGAATTTCAAGAAATGTCGAAACACGCGTCTTTTAAATTCGAACCACGAATCCAAATCCGAAAATTTGTAGTTCTAACTTCAAATTTGCCTAAATAGCAAAATATTTTCGAAAAACACCCCCTCTCCAATTTGACCCCGATGATGGTTGAATTTCCAAAAATACCGAAACACGTATTTTTTAACGTCTAACCAACTATACAAATATCAATATTTGCAGCTCTAGCTTCAAAACTGTATCAATAGCAACATGTTTTCAAAAAGAATTTTGATCCTCTATTTAACCCTCTTACTTGTTGAATTTTCAAAAATACTAAAAATCATGGATTTTTAATCCTGATCAATATTCCACCATCTCTGTTTATAAGGTCGCTTGCTAGTTTAATTTCAACAGCTTCCTTAATAACACTACCCCAATAGGTTGAAGTGCATGTCAGAATCTCCGTGTTGTTGTATTCCAGTGTTCTGCAACAGCGGATTTGTTTGGCTGTTGTAAGCGCGTGTAACGTTATGTTCAATACACAGTCCTGGTTGTCTGACCAATATATGACATGCCACAACTGCAAGGAATACGATATACACCTGCTTTACGCAAACCAAGATCATCCTTTACAGAACCCAACAGGGTCTTTATCTTAGAAGGTGGTCGAAAAACACATTTCACATCATATTTACGCAAAATACGACCAATCTTTTTCGAAATACTTCCTGCGTAAGGCAAAAACGCCATAGATTTAGGTGCCACTCAAAAAACAGAGGGACAAAATTAATGCTGCCTCACCTGTTGATTAACAGTCACTATCGACAATTTTGATGTTTTGTTGAATCCATCATTGCTGGTGGAAACGGGACAGTGGCCAGTCAAGAGTATGAAGGAACTGAGATACCAACAGCTGTATGTATAATAAAATATTTATTGTATCACAACCAGTTTCGGCATTCCACTATACCATCTTAAGGTCCCTACATCAGAGCATAATATCCAAAAGTAGGGATACTCAAACTGGATTCGTGGACTTCTGTCTCTTAGTGGGAAACATCAACAACAACTGTGACAAGAGACATAAGTCCACGAATCCAGTTTTAGTATCCCTACTTTTGGATATTATGCTGCGATGTAGGACCTGGAAATTGCATAGTGTCTCTTAGTGGGGAACAACAACTGTGACAAGAGACAGAAGTCCACGAATCCTGTTTTAGTATCCCTACTTTTGGATATTTTGCTCTGATGTAGGACCTGGAGATGGCATAGTGTCTCTTAGTGGGGAACAACAACTGTGACAAGAGACAGAAGCCCACGAATGCTGTTTTAGTATCCCTACTTTTGGATATTATGCTCCGCTGTAGGACCTGGAGATGGCATAGTGTCTCTTAGTGGGAAACAACAACCGTGACAAGAGACAGAAGTCCACGAATCCTGTTTTAGTATCCCTACTTTTGGATATTATGCTCCAATGTAGGGACCTGAAGATGGCATAGTGGAATGCCGAAACTGGTTGTGATACAATAAATATTTTAGTATACATACGGCTGTTGGTATTCAGTTCCTTCAGAATTTTGATGTTTGGTCATCTTTGGTTGTGTTGACTCTGCTGTGACTTGTATGGTGTGTGTTATCGTCCTTGTTTACCCTTTGCAAACCGAGGTATTAAATACGCTTGCACATTGCTTCCTTAAGTGCAGTTGTGCCTTGAGAATGGCAGGGTGTCCTCCTGCCGAAATATCGGCGGTTGTCGACGACGTCACCCGGCAGCATACCCGTAAGTTGTTTGAACATTCATTACGCCGGGAAAAGTTAGTCTCACATTGGATCCAATTATGTCTATATTAACGTGATCAGAGCGTCGATTCAGTGGAATAAAAGTGCTGGTAGGCGCTGTTACATGCCGAGTTATATTGTTGAACTGACAAGTATTGCATCGGCGAACAAAGGTTTTGCAATCCTTCTCCAAGTTGGCCAAATAAACGCCTTCTTCTCCAGTCGTATCGCAGCCCTCACTCCTGGGCGGGAGAGGCTGTGAATAAGGCTCCTATAAGTACGAGCTGACGCATCCGCCATTTTCATTCCCGTGGCTCGTAAGTTGAACACACTGCGGTGCTATAGGATTTGCGTCACGGCACTTTATCACGACATTACGGGTGGTTGTGTTGCCATAAACTGCTCAAATCATTCGAGAGGTGACTACAGAACGTTTAGTTTCCCGAGAGATTCTAAGACAAGGAAAAAATGGATCATTAAATGTCGGCGCAAAAACTGGGAACTCGAACCGAGCCCACAGTTATGTAATGTAAGTAAATAGTTATTATGTTCAAAATGTTCAAATGTTTGTTAAGCTTATGGGACTTAACTACGGGGTCATCAGTCCCTAAACTTACAAACTACTTATGAACTACTTACGAACTAGGACGGCACAAATATCCATGCCCGAGGGGGGATTTGAACCACCGACCGTAGTGGCTGTGCAGACCGTGACTGGAGCGCCTCAGTCCCCTCGGCCACTGCGGCCGGCAGTTATTACGACTTGAAGCAATATTTAGTAGTAGAAATCGTTTGTAATATTTGAACTAACGGTTTTGTTTAGCTCTCCTGAAATTACTACCTCTTAACAGAGAAGCTGTCTGTAGGGAATTAGCAGCCGCAATATACATTACAGCAAAGCATTCCAGAACATACTGTTTTTAGAGCACAATGTGTGTGTCTTATTTAGTATATTGAGAAATACACCTCATCAAAACGTTTTGTACTGACATTGCAAAAATTGTCGAAGATACTTCTGTTACGTTATTGCGAGAAAGTATTACAAACACTAAAACGAAAAATATAAATATACTGGTCAAAAAGTTTCGTTACGGCTGTGGCAGCGAACTGTGCTGATACAGGCATCTACCGTTGAATGCTATTTGTGGTATTTCGAAGTTTTAGCGTCATAACTTGTACTATGCAATTTGACAGAATAGTCCGGTACCTGATATTTTATCTCAAAATACACCCTCAGTTCAATTTCTTATTAGTAAATGCCAATATTGACGCTTGTCTATAAGAGGATGTAAAGAACACTGGGTAAATTTTACTTACGGCTGCGGCGGCGCAGTGTGCTAATGTTGGCAACGAAATATTTGCTTTATAAGGATTATTAAATTTCTGTCAAGCCAAGGGCACTGTTACATACGAAAACCAGTCAACCTTAGAGAAGGAACAGAATTATTTATTTCATGTTCAACACATTCTATACGATTAGGTTTTCAAATAGCATTCAAAGGTTGTTGCCAACATCGGCACCGTGTGCCTCTACGACCGTAAACTTTAGGTCCTGTATACTAATATTCTTTTTAGTTTTAATATTTGTAATACATTCTAAAATTTTCTCAGTAACATAATAGAAGTACTTTCAGCAATTTGAGTACAAAAATCCGATGACGTGAATTTGTCACAGCAGACAACACACACTACAAGATGGCAAACAAACCTCGTATATTGACAGCCATTATTCAAATAGAAGTCAAGACCGCTTAAAAATTTTATCTAGATGACCAGTTCCGGCAGCATTAAACGTAGTGCGCGTTTTTATCACAGATATCTACGTTTCTTGCTCTTTTTTCTGTATTTGGACAGAACCGGTAATAAGTGAAGAAAACGCGATATTTGTGTGTCTAATCCACATATCGATGTAAACAAGAGCGGAATGAAAGCACAAATTAGCACGATCTAAGGCTCTATGCCGGGCACTTGTAAAATATTTCACTAAACTTAAATAAATCAACACTGTTCGTATAAGCTGCGTGCTGTGTTTAGCATTCGCAGGAATGAAAATGGCGGATGCGCTAGCCTGTGTTTTTAGGAGCTCTAGCTGTGAAGAGTACGTCACGGTAGAGCGCGCAGCTGCGAGACGAGTCTTCAGCCGGCTGTCTCCCTGCCAGTGCTTCACAGTCGACTTCTTTCGCGGTAATGCATCTGCTGGTTGCTTTTGTTCACCTTCGACATATCGAATGTCCGTGCTAAGTTGAGCTACGAAGTCAAAGCGTCCTAACTGGTGTGGTGATGTCACAGTCTACCACAGACAGCCGCGAAACTCTCTAGGAAAATATCAATTAATATAAATATCAATATCAATTAATACAAATTGATTGATGAAAGGAGAAAGTATAAAAATGCAGTAAATGAAACAGGCAAAACGGAGTACAGACAACTAAGAAATGAGATTGACAGGAAGTGCAAAATGGCTAAGCAGGAGTGGCTAGAAGGCAAATCTGTAGAAGAATGTATAAGAAGGGGTAAAGTGGATACCGCCTACAGGACAATAAAAGAGACATTTGGGGACAAGAAAAGCAACTCTACGAATATCAAGAACTCAGATGGGAAACCAGTTCTCAGCAAAGAAGGGAAAGCTGAAAGGTGGAAAGAGTACATAGAGAAGATCTACAAAGGAAATGAACTTAGAGACGATGTTGTAGGAAGGGAAGAAGAAGTAGATCAAGATGAAATAGGAGATACTATACTGAGAGATGAATTTGACAGAGCTCTGAAAGACCTAGGTCGGATCAAGGCCCCAGGAGTAGATGACATACCCTCAGAGCTACTAAAGTCTCTGGGAGAGCCAGCCATGACAAAACTATTTGAACTGGTGTGTAGGATGTATGAGACAGGCGAAATACCCTCAGACTTTAAGAAAAATGTAATAATCCCCATTCCAAAGAAATCAGGTGCAGACAGGTGCAAAAATTACAGAACCATCCGTTTCACAAGTCATGGTTGCAAAAATTTAACACGAATTATCTACAAGAGAATGGAAAAGCTGGTAGAAGCTGACCTCGGGGAAGATCAGTTTGGATTCAGGAGGAACGTAGGAACTCGGGAGGCAATACTCACTTTACGTCTTATCTTAGAAGATAGATTTGGAGAAAGCGTTTGACAATGTTGACTGGAATACACTCTAGCAAATTCTGAAGTCAGCAGGAGTAAAATATAGGGAAAGGAGAGTTATTTACAACTTGTACAAAAGCCAGATTGCAGTTATTACACTCGAAGGGCATGAAAGGGAAGCATCAGTTGGGAAGGGAGTAAGACAGTGTTGTAGCCTTTCTCCGATGTTATTCAATTTGTACATCGAGCAGGCGGTGAAGGAAAGCAAGGAAAAATTTGGAATAGGGATTAAAGTTCAGGGGGAAGAAATAAAAACATTGCGTTTTGCTGATGACATTGTAATTCTGCCAGAGACAGCAAAGGACCTGGATAAGCAGTTGAATGGAATGGATAATGTGTTGAAGAAATCGTATAAAATGAATATTAACAACAGCAAAACAAAAATAATGGAATGCGGTCTTAGAAAATCAAGCGATGCTGAAGGAATTAGATTAGGTAACGAAACAATGTAGGTTGTAGATGAGTTTTGTTACTTGGGTAGTGAAATAACATGCGATGGTGGCAGTACAGAGGATATAAAATGCAGAATGGCAATGGGAAGGAAAGCATTTTTGAAAAAGAGAAATATGCTAACATCGAATATTAATTTAAGGGTAAGGAAGTCTTTTCTGAAGGCATTTGTGGGGAGTGTTGCCTTGTACAGGAGTGAAACATGGACGATAAGCAGTGCGGACAGGAAGAGAATAGAGGCTTTTGAAATGTGGTGCTACAGAAGAATGCTAAAGATTAGGTGGGTAGATCGCGTAACTAATGAGGTGGTACAGAACAGAATTGGTGAGAAAAGGAATTTTTGGCATACCCTGACCAAAAGAGGGATCGCTTGGTAGGACACATTCTTAGACATCGAGGAATCGTAAATTTAGCATTGGAGGGAAGTGTGTGGGGAAAAAATCGCAGAGGGAGACCAAGAGACGCGTATAGTAAGCAGATTCAAGTGGATGTGGGTTGCCGTTCTTATGAGGAGATGAAAAGGCTTGCTCAAGATAGAGTAGGGTGGAGAGCTGCATCAAACCAGTCTCCGGACTGAATACCATAACAACAACAACAAATAATCAATCCCAGAGACGGATTTACGTCTCAAATATGTCAAAGACATTATTGATAAATCTCTGGGATTGTTTATTTGTATTAATTGATATTTATATCACCTTAACAGGATTGTTCCACCATTTCCATTGCCGAGGTGCTATTCCGTTGCATGGAGAGCCTTGGCAGTAGTGGCAATTATATGTTGTTGTTGTGGTCTTCAGTCCTGAGACTGGTTTGATGCAGCTCTCCACAATACCCTATCCTGAGCAAGCCTCCTCATCTCCACATAAGAACGGCAACCTACATCTGTCTGAATCTGCTTACTGTATCCATCTCGTGGTCTTCCTCTGCGGTTTTTACCCCACACACTTCCCTCCAACGCTAAATTCACAATTCCTTGATGTCTAAGAATGTGTCCTACCAATCTATCCCTTCTTTTAGTCAAGGTACGCCAGAAATTTCTTTTCTCCCCAATTCTGTTCAGTACCTCATTAGTTACGCGATCCACCCACCTAATTTTCAGCATTCTTCTGTAGCACCACATTTCAAAAGCCTCAATCCTCTTCCTGACCGCACTCTTTATCGTCCATATCTCACTCCCATACAAGGAAACACTCCATAGAAATGCCTTCAGAAAGGACTTCTTTAAGCTTAAATCAATATTCGATGTTAACAAATTTCTCTTTTTTAAGAACGCTTTTCTACCCATTGCCATTCTGCATTTTATATCCTCTGTACTGCGACCATCGCATGTTATTTTACTGCCCAAGTAACAAAACTCATCTACCTCCTTTATTGCTTCGTTGCCTAATCTAATTCCTTCAGCATCACCTGATTTTCTTACACTGCACTCCATTACCCTAGTTTTTCTCTTGTTAATGTTCATCTTATACGCACCTTTTAGTACACTGTCCATTCCGTTCAATTGCTCTTCCAGGTCCTTTGCTGTATTTGACAGAATTACTAAGTGGTCGGCAAAACGCAATGTTTTTAATTCTTCACCCCGAACTTTAATCCCTTCTCCAAATTTCTCCTTGCTTTCCTTTATAGCTTGCTCAATGTACAAATTGAATAACATTGGAGAAAGGCTACAACCCTGTCTCACTCCCTTCCCAACCACTGCATCCCTTTCATGCCCTTCAACTCTGATAACTGCTGTCTGGTTTTTGTAAAAGTTGTAAATAACCTTACGCTCCCTATATTTTACTCATGCTTGCTTCAGAACTTGAAAGAGCTTATTCCAACCAACATTGTGAAAAGCTTTCTCCAAATCTACAAAAGCTAGAAGTATAGCTTTGCCTTACTTAATCTATCTTCTAGGATAAGCCGTAAAGTGAGTATTGCCTCCCGTGTTCCTACATTTCTCCTGAACCCAAACTAATCTTCCCCGAGGTCAGCTTCTACCAGCTTAATGTTTTGCAACCATGACTTATTAAACTAATCGTTCTGTAGTTTTCACACCTGTCTGCACTTGCTTCCTTTGGAATGGGGATTATAACATTTTTCTTAAAGTCTGAGGGTACTTCACCTGTCTCATACATCATACACACCAGGTGAAACAATTTTGTCATGGCTGGTTCTCCCAGAGACTTCAGTATCTCTGAGGGAATATCATCTACTCCAGGGGCCTTGTTTCGACTTAGGTCTTTCAGTGCTCTGTCAAATATGGAGGTATTATTTAGTTGTAGTTACGCATTAACTTTATCACACTTGTAGGAACCCGCTAAAATATGTTGATATACAGGGTTTTAATTTTTGTGAAACTGAGGTACGAAACTAAGCTGCCTCTACTGAAATAGTTATCTTTTATTGGAAGCATTCCGACATTACTTTTATACAACAGGATTACAACAGTAATATTTTTTGATTATGATTAAGAGCAGAAGTTTGGACGTGAATGAATTGTTGAAGATATACTTCTATGCCTAAAAGTATAAAAAAACCACCGTAAATGAGCACTTGTTATTCGTAACTTTATTCTCGTACTTGTGAGCATCCTTAGCAAATGAGAGATTTTCGAATTACATTTTTGATAGTTGCTACGATTTTTAGCGTTACAAAAGCTCCTAAATACGAAGTATTTTGAATATGCTGCTTCACTCCAAATACTCATTCGTTACTCAATCATTTCGCGGTATGTTTGCTCGGCACCGCTGCAGTCGCGAGTCTGCAGACATTCACTGGGAGTTTCATGACTCTTGTGTCAGACTGGTGATGCCGTGTCTGCTGGTGTGTGGTCTGTGGAAAGCAGTGGCGACGTTAGACGAAAACTGGGCGTCGGCGAACTCGTCTTTGCGAGGCCCCTTTCATTTTTTTCATTAATGAAGAAAATTTTAAATGAGCTGAATTATACATCAATCGGTTGCACAGTGATAGAGTGCCAGACTACAAATCCAAAGGTCCCGGGTTCGATCCCCGCCAGGTCCTGGGATTTTTATCTGTCACTTTCCACTTCTTTCACCTCTGGCAGTATTGCTCATGTGAAAAATACCGAGTAACACCGTGTTTCGGAACCCACGTTAAACTGTAGGTCCCCCTATAACTGGCTGGGTAAGTCAGTTCGACTTCCTCTAAACAGGACCATGCCTAGTAAAGCACTGTGGTGTTCAATCTTCCGATTGTTGTCTGCTTTACCTTTTTTTAATCATTATACTAAATTTCTATTAGTATAATATACGATCATTATTGCAATGACAAAAATTACAATAAAAAACACAAATTAGAGGAACTTATCACCTTTGCGTCTCACTGAATTTTTTAAGACCACATCTTAATACTAGCCGCTATTTCGGCTTCAGTTGATAGTACTGACAACGCAAATAGTTTTTCTCGGCTCACTGTGCTTTCCAAGTTAGACTTAATCAATTTTAACTTTGTGAAGCTTCTCCCGCACGAAGCTGTACTGACTGGAACGGGGGATGATTCTGATTGTTATATAAACATTTGGATATACTTCTTCCAAATCGTTTTCTAAAATGTACTGAAGAAATTGTTAAGTATTTACCTAAAAATTGCATCACTACTGCACTCATACGGAAATTGCCGAGCGCACTAAGGCATCGAACAACGGTGAGCGACATCTCTCTCTCCGGGGTTCGAATCCCACACTTGGGAACGAATGTTCTGTTCGTCCATTGGTTAAGCTAGTGTAAATTAGATGTAGGTCGTCGCTATATAATCTAGCAGTTGGAAAGCGCCGTTAAACATAAGATAAAATAAAACTAAAAACAAAATAAAATAAAAAAAGGAGAAGAAATAAAAAATCTAAAATTTTAACAATGTTTTGCGAGACCCCCATGGGCGCGAGGCCGTCGGCGGTGGCCGACGTCGCCGACGCCTAGCGCCGCCACTGGTGAAAAGCCTGAAATGCCTCCCTTCGAGCACGCGCCTAAATGTTTCGGTAGAGGCGTCTGCTACACACAGCTTGCTGCACACACTGCTCCGACTGTAGCTGCCGACGCTTCAACCGTGACTGGCAACAGTAGGGTGTCTGCGACGGCCGCTGAGGATCAGTACACTGTAGCGTGTCTCCAGGTTTGAGCATCTCGTTAAAAGGAGCTGCTGCTAATGTGAAACGTCGTCACAGAATAGGGAGCATACAGAAGGGAAAGCTGGGGGCGGCGCCTTTGATCTGTGTGTTACCAAGCGTTGCGCTCGACGCCATATTGAAAAGCAGTAAACGCGCAACTATAGCCACTTAGTACTTTGGCTGGAAATGGACTTTTTACGAACTGCAGCTAATCTCACCGACTTTTACGAAAGGAAACGGCTTTTCATTATGCTCTCATCTATTTTGCGCCATCTTCTTGCACCTAATTGTAATCCGACGAAAATATATATATATAGGCCTAAATTTTAATACAACTACGAAAATGTACAGTGGAATCGATGATCGTTTTATTTGGTGCTTATCTCTAGAAAAATTCCAAATAACGCGGAGTTATGTGTGGGAAATTAGTTATAAACAAGAAAGTGACTTTACAACTGCCAGGTTTTATTTGACACGAATAAATTCGCACAAAATATTGAGTCAGACTTAGCAGTACAACGTGATTACACAGAACTAAGAACGTCTGGGCATTTATAAAAGTTGTATTTGCTTTAGGAGTCATTAATTTACTGATCGGAGAAGGGCATATAGAGGAATCTGTCAACCACAGAGCAGGAACAGCATAAAATAATTATTCCCCTTTTTTTGTTTGAGTATCCGAAGAGCATTCGTTGCCAACATTAGCACACTACGCCTCCAATGCCGTAAGTAAAATTTTACCTGCCTACTTACGCACTATTCTTTGTCATTCATTTTATATTATTCCCTGCAATGTTAAACTTATAAAATATAAATCTACTTCAACATTTCGATGCTGTTGAACTGCTGCAGCAACAGTAACAGCGAGAGAAGAAGCAAGGCTACTTTTTATAATTACGCACACATTACTCTCATTCGAAACTGGTAACATTTAACTCTCACTACACATATAGAGACGTTCACTTACTGCTAAGCATCTTTTGGGAAGGTGAAGAAACTTATATCCTTATTTGTATTCGAATTATTGCGGCAATTAGGTGCTAAACACCATCGGCCGCCTTTTATTTTATTGATGCTCATAATAAAAACGGAACAGCTCCAACTACTGTCACACAGTTCTTTCTTTTCACTGCACCAAATACTTGTTTACTTTTATGCGATTCAGGCAGTTAAAACACACAATTAACAAACAAAGACGGCGCATTACCACGCCACAGAGTAGGGAGTGACCACACGTTTACTGCTTTTCAAGATGGCTGATTCCGCGCATGCGCACTAAATTTTGGACGACAGACTGCAGCGGGAGTTTCCTTTCTGTATACTCCTTATTCTGTGACGTCGTTACAAATTCATTAATCCTAAGAGACGTCGTAATTCTCGTGCCGTTGTGGGTTTGGGGTACTGAACAATAGCTTTCACTCTGTCTTGAAGTGGAGCATCGATGAGTTACCCTAAGAATGTCACTTCTGACTTCCCAAAGACACATTTTTGAGGCTTAATTACCATAAGGGAGACCGGGGTACATTTTCCAGAGGGGCAAGTTTTCCAAATACTTTTATTTTCGAAACAAACCGCAGCAACAAAGCACGCTTCATTTAAGGAAGTTTCAGTGTTGTACCAGCAGTCACAACGTCGGCAGGGCTGTTTTCGTCATTTTTGCAAATGCGAGTAAACTTTCACGTTTTTATTGAAACTTAAAATAAACATTCTAGCGATAAACTTATTATTTTGACATTGCACGCACTAAAAGTGGGTTTCTTTCTTCACGTAACTGTGCATTTGTTTTGTAAATAGCTTACACTGTTACTCATGGACGTAGTGTTACAGTTCCGAATATGGCGACGGGGCACATTTTCCGAGTCCATATGGGTCACATATTCCTTACTGCTGTGAGAGTCTTACGCCAAGTCTAAAGCAAATGAAAAGTGGGTACAGTGCACGAAATGGGCGCATGGAGACTGTACGAAAGAGAACGTTCCATTGTTTGTTTGCTTACATTGTGATTCAGACAATCAGTATAAGTATTGTTAAAAATGTCTGTATTTGTAAAATATTTAAGTCACATATTTTGTAAAACCATTAAATAGCATTTGTTTTTATTTAATGAGGCTATTTTTACTATCCTCTTTTGTAATGTATAGTAAATTCATGATAAAAATACGTATTCAGTAAAATTAAGATAATTATCTCTGTTTTAATATTGAAAGTATAATTGGAATGTTTGCCCCTGTACATTTTAAGTAAGCTGGAAAACTTGCCCCGCATACGGGGTAAATTTCCCAACGCAACATGGTCAGACAAAGCCATTTGCTTCCAAGAATGATATTTACTATTTTCAAAAATATCTGTACAAGACTGTAAATAAAGGTGTAGGAAATATAATGATCCGCTGTTTACCGCAAAATCGATGAAAATAAGTACAAAAATAAAAGTGTGAAATGGTGAAAAAATGTGCCCCGGTCTCCCCTGCCGTGTCCTTGTAACCTAGGGAATAGCTGTTATAAATGCACTAAATGCTCTGCCTCACTAGATGACATTACCAGCAAGTCATCAATGTAGATGTAACAATAATCTAAGTCTCTTAGTTATTTCGTCCATAAAACGATGAAAGGTCTGGGCAGCATTGCACAATCCGAAGAGCATTTTCACAAATTCATGTACTCCAAATGGAGTACAAACAGCTGTCTTTGGTATATATTCCAATGTTACTGGTATTTGGTAAAATTTACGGACGAGATCAATCCTCAAGAAAACAATCTTATACCAGGAATGTTCATTTCAACGTCTTCGACGTACGGCACAGGATAGCGATCAGGTACTGTTCCGTACATGGGCGCCACCTACTGCTGTTCTTAGGAACTACGTGTAGGGGAGATTGGGGTAGCCCCAGTAGGGAGATAGCCCCCAGTAGGTAGATTTTGAGCTTTTACTTTCATGTAGAAACTGTATGGCTGGTGCTGTGCATTGCGCGGCCATATGGTGAACTAATTCCTCAAGCGACGCCATTACTGTTCCATCTGTTGTGCAGCTATGACCGTGGAAGATTTTTATGTCATTCAACTCTAATTTTCATGTGTTTTCTAACAAATGTAAATACCGTTTTTATTAGAATTCCTTTACTACATCATTTCCATGAATACTAGTGCTCCATACGTTTTAATTTACTGCATTCTGTAAGTAGGTTAGATAGTTATTTATAACCTTTAAGGAACAATGTTCCCAAACTGTGCAAAACGGGTAGCCCCAATAGGTAGCAATGGGGTAATGGCAGTAGCCTATGGGAACTGCCCCATAAGCCTTTTTGCAACGATCCCTGTTACTGATGCCAAGAACACGGAATAGAACCACGAATCGAGAGAGCTGGTCTGAAGAAGCCGTTAAAATGCATTGAATTTTATTGCGGAGAGTAATTCTATCACTGCAGCTAGCAGAGAATTCAATTTTCCATTTGGCATTATAGAAGAATGCAGAAAGAAAAGCAAGGTATCTACAGTGGCGTAGCTGCATCACCAAGGGCCCCGGGGCAAAAATGACATTGGGGCCCTCTTTAAACTAAAACTATACAGATACAAAACTATTTCATCATCAGCTTCTTACCGCCCACTGGAAGACATAATAAGGCAAACCTAAATACTACTAAGTATTACGTGCGATGCACCAGAATTTTTAATCGTACGCTCTAATATAACTGTGTAAGTTTGTTATGCATCCAAGCAAAAATTAATGAGTGGATTTGGATGAAATTTTGCAGAGGAATAGAGTTCGACCTGGGTAGGACACACAGATGAAACGACCCCACGAGATAGTTTTGGAAGTTGCTCCCAACTAGGCGAATGAAGTTGCAGGCAGAAGCTTCACCGATGACGCGCCGATCAGTAATACAATCCACCTATCCACTACCCATACTTTCTCTTCTTGCACAAATTTCAGAGTGCAATTGGTTACAGCACTTAATTGGGATTTAAGATTAAGGA
Source organism: Locusta migratoria (assembly GCA_026315105.1). Classification (NCBI taxonomy): domain Eukaryota; kingdom Metazoa; phylum Arthropoda; class Insecta; order Orthoptera; family Acrididae; genus Locusta; species Locusta migratoria. Next base: position 53,163,092 of record CM048753.1, on the reverse strand, counting down.
GCACTCCCTTGGGGATATTCACTACACAAAGAGGAGTTAGTATAATACTGTTCTGTAATAATACATTATAGAGACTTCATATTCAAATGTGGTCACACCGTGTATTGTCAAACACACTGCTCGTAATTCAGCGCCATTGACTGCTATTTCGCAACTCCGACTTCGACTGATAATACGCTAATAGTGACACGGTACACGTCTTACCGGACAAGCAATAGACCTTGTTATGGTTATATCCTGAGGTGGGAATAATTTTGGATTTCACTTCGTGCCTTTGAGGTTTGTTGGTCAAGGGTAAAGTCGAAAATCCTTCATTCAACTAAAATAGAGTAGAATGTCGATTATCCAAAGTAATTGAGAAACGTGGATGTTCGAAAAACCGGTTTATACAGATAATCGTACTGTATACTTCTATTTACCAATAAGAAGTTTATACAATATTTGGAGGCGCGCGATCCTTCACACTGCGCCGAGCGGCACGCCGCAACACTTGAAGTCTCAGCTGTTGCTGTGAGCAGCTTTGATGCTGCCGCTACTTCTGCAGCTACACCGACTGAGGTGTGCCGATTGTTGTACACAGCGAGTGGCGGCTTGGCCGGTCAGCTGCGTTTCCGAATGGCGAATGGCGTCGTGTGCAGGCCCCAATAGGAAGCTTTGCTTCGCTACGCGGTGGCCCAATGCGGTTACTTTTGGAAACTTGGTGGGAGGGGAGGGAGAAGTGATTGACGTTAGGGCGGGAGAGTAAAAACAATTAAAAAATTCGACGGTCTATTGTAACTTTTTCCGGAGGCAGCTCACGAAGGCCGAGGGGCCCCTGAAGCTCGGGGGCCCCGGGGCACTGCCCCGCCCAGCCCTATGATAGCTACGCCACTGGGTATCTAAATCTCACTTGGGGCATAATACAACGTTCACTCAACAACAAGAGGAAGCACTTGCTAATAGATTAGAGTTGTTATCAAACATTTTTTATGGTTTGCCTGCACAGGAAGTGTTAAGAGTAGCATTTGAATTTGCTGGAAAAGACAACACCGCTCACAGGTTTTCTCAAAATGTGTGTTTGGCGGGAAAAGACTGGTTTGAAGGGTTTTTAAAACGTCGTCCTACAATCAGCATTAAAAAACCAGAATCTACTAGTGTTAACAGAATTACTGCTTTTAACCGCGACGATGGAAAAAATAGTTCCAGTCTTTAATCACCTTCAAAAATATTACATAATTTTGTGTTCCTTGAAAAGCTATCAAAATGTGTTTTACCCACGTGAAATACGTGGAGCCAAGTCTACTGGCATTACCCCCATTGCTCGGGAAATGCCGGTACATGTAGGTGTTCTGATTTTTGTATTTTCCTACGTTAAGATGTTATAAGTACTATTTCATAATTTAAGAAACAGAAATGTGAATACATAGCTTGATTTTAAGAGTGTGAATTTCTGCATGAGGTTTCCACAAGCAGTAATATAATCAGTATTGCTTAACCTACTGTCATTCCCCCATTCTCCCCTAAGGGGGGGGGGAGGCCAGCTACTATTTGAAGGACGACATATCCCCTGCGCCAACATAAATGAGAACTCCTGTTTTGCACTCTTCAGTCTCTCTGGGTGCAAACGACGTGGCCGTGCACCAACTGGCAGTCCCGGCTTCGTAACTACGTGGTGTACTGTCTTTTGTGTCCCAGCCTCGTCGCCGCTTTTGTGTCTCGTTTCCGTCGTAGGTGTCGGTGGCCGAGTAGAAAGTCCGACACAGGAATAAAGGATGCACGCTTGTGCAGGTAGGTGGTGACCAGCCAGTGGGACAGCAGAAACTAGAAACACTAGAGTGAATTAGAACGAGATATATATTTCTTAGAGACTTAGTAATACTTTTACATAGCTCAGTACTGGAGAATGCTGATACATAATTGAGCTAGAGGCCTGCCTAGTGCCTATCCGATAGCCAAGTCTTCACTGGTGCCTATCTGATTCCGAAGTGTTAACTGGTTCCTATCTCAGTCCCAAGTAGAGTTGGCTACGTTTTCATGGTTTCGAAACCATGTTTCTATACACACAACAGTTCCAGTGTTTCAAAACCGGCATCTTTCACGGTTTCGAAACCATGCGGTTACATTCTGTTCTGTTTCGGATCACATTCGCGGTTGATTGTCGATACACTGAAACCGTTTCTTCCTGTCGGTTTCACGGTTTCGTGTCGGTTTCACGGTTTCATGTCGGTTTCAAACCACTAATGCAGAAACGCGGAACAGACTAATGGTATCGAAATGTGGTGTTTCATTTTACTGAAGCTCCACACAGATATACATATAACTTACTAGAATATAAACCATTTAGAGAGTGTCAAATAGTAGTTGACACTCTTGAGTCTGCAGCTTACATGATTACTGATATCAAGATTCGTTTGCAAGAGACTGCTGTATCCCGAAATGACAATGTCTCCTTTATAAATGTAAAAGAACAATAAAACAACGTTCACTATTTGCATTGAAATAACCAGTTAAATTCTAGGTTTATCTACCATATTAAAAACACACGAGTGAAACTACATTCTTTAAAATAAGATACATGATGAAGCCTGAAATGACATTTTTTATACTAACAAGGGTAGATCGCATATTTAATCTCGTGTTAAAGAGTCAGTATCTTATGAGCGAAAACGAAGTTACCTACTGTCGTCATAATTTTTCGAAACTCGTGTTAAAAGAATTGCGGCGGTGGAGTAACGGTCAAGACGTACAAGTGGTGAACTTGCCTCTTTATTATTTATTATTATTACTTATTTATTTATTATTACTTAAGATTATTTAGTGTGCCCTTTATTCCCTAAAAAGAAGTAAATATATACTCTCTATGGTTGACAGGTTCTTGTATGTACCCTTGTCCACGTAGTGAAAAATATTGCCCTCCTAGAACGAAGATTTCATGACAAAACATACATTGCTTCACGGTTTCATGGTTTCGAAACAGTGTTTCGAAACCACAGATGGTACGGTTTCATTCGTTTCGAAACCGTCAGATGTTTCAGTTTTCCCATCTCTTGTCCCAAGTGAACGATGTCGTTCAGTGGTGGCCACGAGCGGAGTTCTAGCAGAGGGCGCTAGTGGCTGTCGTCTTAAGAACGCCGCGCCGTGCGTGCATGGTGGTGCGCGGCGAAAGTAGGTGGCGCGCACTTTAGACTTGTGCGACACCACACTGTCGAGTGCCGTACCCATGGAGGTAAAAACATGGCCGTACCGATGCTAGCGTTGGCGACGGGCTAGACGTTTCGGGGAAACGACGTCGCAAGTCATCGTAGGGTGAATCACCTGTAATCATTTTGATGCTGTTATGTTTGGTTTGTAGTAAATATCCTCCAGTAGACAACTGTGGCTGTGGAGTCTTAACAGTCGACGATAAGACCGTAAAGAGACAAGAAATCTGCTCCGACAATCGGATACAGCACTTCAGCAACGACCGACCTCCATCTAAATTCATGTCAGAAGTTAACCCTCTCATGCACGAATTATAAACTCGACAATGAACAAAATTTCTGATATATTATTTGGTAACTTCTGACCTATCTTGTGCAGAAATCGTCACAATTTGTCAACAAAGGGGGAAAAAACGTTTCATAGACCAATAGGGAGGTGTTCTCAAGTGAGGACAGTGAGTAAGAAAAGTGCTACATTTGACAAGTAACATGTACTGATAATATCAAAGCATACATGAAGAGTGTACACTATGTTGTATTTTTCGCACAGTGAAATTGTTTCAGGCACTCAGGGCACACAGCAAGTTTACACTTTTCTCAAATGTAACGTGTTTTCCGTCGGCAGTCCCGATCATGATGTTCAAATGTTTGTATAGTCTATGGGACTTAACGACGGAATCATCAGTCCCTAAACTTACAAACTACTTATGAACTACTTACGAACTAGGACGGCACAAATACCCATGCCCGAGGGGGGATTCGAACCCCCGACCGTAGTGGCCGTGCTGACCGTGACTGGAGCGCCTTAATCTCCTCGGCCACGGCGGCCGGCCCCCGATCATGATACTTGTAACTTGGCTGACCAGTGTTATACCCCATCGAAGCATAATTCGTTGGGTACCGAATGACAGGCTTGGTTTGCCTTTTTTTTTTCTTGTGGTTTTAGGGCGCACAACTGATGTGGTCATTAGCGCCCAACACTGCCCATAGTAAAATAGGACCGGGGTTAGGACTTAAATGGCTTTCGCCATGTTTGCACGATGTACAAAAAGTAAAACTCTGTTAACAGAATACGGGTCATCAGCTAAAATGTCAGACATTTCAAATGGTAAACACAGATCATGACGGAGATGATTAAAAAACGGACATTGCACTAAAAGATGGTTCACAGTAAAAAGTTCGTCACAGTGCTCACATAAGGGAGCAGGACCACCACGTAGTAAATACTGGTGGCTGTAACGGCAGTGGCCAATACGAAGCCGGGCCAGGACAATCTCCTCTCGACGAGAGGGTAGAGATGACGTTGACCAGAGATCAGGCACAGGTTTAATGGCTCGCAATTTGTTCCTTGACAGGGATGACCAATGTAAAAACCAACGGGAGATAATAAGCTGGGAGACACCAGCGCGAAGGTCAGAGCTAGTAGAAAAGGTTGATAGCCGAGGAAGGTGAACCGCCTCCTTGGCAGCCGTATCCGCAGACTCATTTCCCAACACTCCCACATGGCCAGGGACCCACAGAAACGTCACCGTAGTTCCGCTCGTTGAAAGAGAAGTAAGGCAATTGCGGATGCTTTGCACCAGGGGATGGGCTGGATATAGCGTGCGAAGGCTTAACAGAGCACTCAGAGTGTCCGAGCAAATGACAGTCTTATTGAGCGAGTTTCGCCGGACGTATTGGGTGGCCTGATCTAATGCATACAGCTCAGCTGTAAAAATGGAACTCCACTCAGGAAGACGATATTTAAAAGAGACGTTGCCAAGTACAAAGGCACACCCAACACCCTGGTCTGTCTTTAAGCCATCAGTGTAAATGAACAAATTGTCATCAAATTTGAACCGAAGTGCGAGAAATTCTCTCTGGTAGACGAAACTAGGTGTGGTTAACACTGACTTCGGGGCTTCGCCACGGTGGAGAGGTGCTCCCTCCAGTCGAGAAGATAGCAGGCATTGTTACGCCGAGCTGGCCGAGTAAAACGCAAATCTGAAGGCCTGTCTCTACTCTTTCTTGTAAGCACTATTTTCCAGCCGGCCGCGGTGGCCGAGGGGACTGAGGCGCTCCAGTCACAGTCTGCACGGCCACTACGGTCGGGAGTTCGAATCCCCCCTCGGGCATGGGTATTTGTGCCGTCCTAGTTCGTAAGTAGTTCATAAGTAGTTTGTAAGTTTAGAGACTGATGATCCCGTAGTTAAGTCCCATAAGCTATACAAACATTTGAACATTTTTTGTATTTTTCATTATTTTGTTAGCCCAACGACTAACACTGATGTCTAGGAGACATTCTAGTATTCATTATTAATCGTCATATGATGTACCTGTGCTTTTACGATCACCTCAGATGTAAAACATGACAGAAATTGAGACAAAATTTAAGTGTCCTCATTTGAGGACGCGACGCATGAGAGGGTTAAAGTTCAGGTGGATATTGATGTATTCGAAAGTCTTTATAGCTGTTCCATTCGCAGAACACAGGCAATTTCCATTCGTACTACGCCACGGAAGACGAGAAGAAGGAAAAAACTGAGGGATCGGCAACTGCGGCAACGAGAAATTGCTGCTTAGTAGAGTGTTCCGTTACGAATAATTGACGCCATTTGCCATCGCTACATGCTGAGTTTTGGGGGCGTCTCCTTTGTCACACGCTGGTCGACATCAGCTCAAAATGTTGTGCGATACCAGCACGTATTCTCCGGTGGGAGAACGCTCGTGTCCGCTAGAAGAGAGCCGGCGTGTAGCGTCGTAACTCGCCTAGATAGCTCAGCCATCTGAGTCCTGTGAAGTTGGCACCCCTTTTTTGGAAAATGTATTTTTTTCAGAGTTCCAGACAGATATGCAATAGTTCTGGAGTTTTCTGTACAACATTTAAATAGTTCTGCAAAATTTCGCCGAAAAAATACAAAATATTAGCACAAAATTTAGTTTTTTCAAAATAATTTTTTGCCTATAAGTACAAACACAGTTGTGATCACAACTCTAAATAGCTCTCAAAGAGTTCTGCAGAAAATCCTAATGATTTTTTTGCCCAGATAATAGTTCATGAGCTAATTGCTTAAATGAGGGACATAAACTACACAAAATTGCTTCAGAGTCGTGTGAAGTTGGCACCCCTTTTTTCAAAAATGTAATTTTTTTTCAGAGTTATAGACAGATATGCAATAGTTCTAGAGTTCCCTGTACAAAATTTAAATAGTTCTGCACAAATTCGCGAAAAAATTACAAAAAATTATAACAAATTTTAGTTTTTTTCCAAATAATTATTTGCCTATTTGAAAAAAGGGGTGCCAACTTCACAGCTCTCCCACTATTCAGAATTGCGATATTTCACGAAATTCTGCAGAACTATTTAAATTTTGTACAGAGAACTCTAGAACTATTGCATATCTGTCTAGAACTCTGAAAAAAATTACATTTTTGAAAAAAGGGGTGCCAACTTCACACGACTCTGACGCAATTTTGTGTAGTTTATGTCCCTCATTTAAGCAATTAGCTCATGAACTATTATCTGGGGAAAAATATCATTAGGATTTTCTGCAAAACTCTTTGAGAGCTATTTAGAGTTGTAATCAGAACTATGTTTGTACTAATAGGCAAAAAATTATTTTGAAAAAACAAAATTTTGTGGTAATATTATGTATTTTTTCGGCGAAATTTTGCAGAACTATTTAAATGTTGTACAGAGAACTATTGTATATCTGTCTAGAACTCTGAAAAAAAAATTACATTTTCCAAAAAAGGGGTGCCAACTTCACAGTAGCGTGTAAAAGGATTCCCTATTATTGCAATTATCTCATGAAGTATAATCTGCACAGAAAAATGTCCGTAGAATTTCCTGTAGAACTCTTTTGAGAACTATTTAGAACTGTGATCAGAACTATGTTTGTACAATTAGGCAAAACATTATTTTGAAAAAACTAAATTTTGTGGTAATTTTTCGCATTTTTTCGGCAAAATTTTGCAGAACTATTTAAATTTTGTACAGAGAACTCCAGAACTATTGTATATCTGTCTAGAACTCTGAAAAAAATGTACATTTTCCAAAAAAGGGGTCCCAACTTCACAGGACTATCTGTTTGTGCCCATCGGCTGTTGTGTGCCGGACACGACGCGCGGAAAACCTACTCGAGGAGGAGGAGCGGTAGCAAGAACGAACTTCCTGCTCAGTTTGTATTCATACGAAATTAAGAACTTACCCAGAATGTTCTTCTGCTCTGAGAATCTTCTCTGGATGTTGTTGTTGGGTTGTTTAGGGGGACCAAACTTCAATGGTCATCAGTCCCCCATTCCTTCTCTAGGTTTCAAAAGGAAAGCCATACACGTGAAAGATAACACGCCCAGAGTTTAAAGTTGTGAAGCGGGAGAGGAGTCCCACTGTGTCTATAAAGAAAAACAGCAAGAATAACAAGACACAAAACGAAAAGATGAGCACACAAAGACATCTGACAAGAAAGAAGCTGATGCCTGTGGTTGACCGACCAGAAGAATAAAAACGGAAAAGTCAACCACTCAGGAACACTAATAAATCTCCAGCTAGATGGAACGATAAAAACCCCCTGCTCGCATAAAACGTAAAACGGAATCCGCCATTGCAGCATCGTCACCTAAAACGTCTGATAAAATGACAGGGAGGTTAAAATTCCGCCGCAAAGCGGCTAAAACGGGGCAGTCCAACAGGATGTGGACTATTGTCAGGCGCGAGCCACACTGACATTGGGGCGCATCCTCACCACGAAGGAGATGTCCATGGGTGAGCCACGTATGCCCAATGCGGAGGCGACACAAAACCACTGAGTCCCGTCGTGAACCCCGCACGGAGGAGCGCCATGCGGCCGTCGTATCCTTGACCATCCGGAGCTTGTTGGGCGTGTTCAGGCTACGCCACTCAGCATCCCAAAGCCGATGTACCCGTTGGCGCAACAATGAACGGAGATCAGAAGCCGGGAGACCGATCTCTAGACAGGACATACCGACAGCCTGCTTGGCAAGCCTGTCAACACGTTCATTGCCCGGGATACCAACGTGACCCGGAGACCAGACGAACGTCACTGATTGCCCAGACAGTTCAACGGAACGAAGCGTCTCATGGCCAACACCAGAGGTGACCGCGGGTAACACTGCTCCAGAGCTCGGAGGCTGCTCAGGGAGTCGCTGCAAACAACAAAAGACTCGCCTGAGCAAGACCGGATATGCAGGAGAGCTCTGTGAATGGCCACCAGCTCTGCAGTGTAAACACTGCAGCCATTCGGCAGAGAGTGCTGTTCCACATGGTCACCATGAGTATACGCAAATCCCACACAACCATCAACCATGGAACCATCTGTGTATATCAGGTCATATCCACGGAATTCCGCTATGATAGCCGAGAACCGACGGCGGAGCGCCTCCAGTGGAACTGAGTCTTTGGGCCCCTGGGCCAAGTCCAGCCGAGCAGACGGCCTTGGCAAACACCACGGAGGTGTACGGGCACGGACCCGATAGGAAGATGGAAGGGGAGAAGACTCAAACTCCTGCAGGAGGGACTGAACCCGATAGGCAATCGTATGACCTGATCTGGGGCGTCGCTGATGGGGACGGACCACCACATCAGGAAAGAGGAGACGATGGTTCGGGTGGCCTGGGGAGCAATACACATGGGCTGCGTAAGCCGCAAGTAGGTGTTGGCGGCGGATCACCAAGGGTGGAACCCCAGCCTCCACTAGTAAGCTGTTCACTGGGCTGGTGCGGAAGGCACCCGTCGCGATGCGAACCCCACAGTTGTGGATGGGGTCCAGGAGATGCAGTGCTGAAGGTGCCGCAGACCCCTAGGCAATGCACCCAAAATCGAGATGGGACCGCAACAGTGCCGTGTAAAGCCGCAACAGTGTCGAGCGATCAGCACCCCAGGTCGTATGACCCAGGTGGCGGAGAAGGTTGAGATGGCGCCAGCACTTCCGTTTTAGCTGACGAATGTGGGGGAGCCACGTCAGCCGAGCGTCAAAGACCAGACCCAAAAACCGATGCGTGTCTACCACTGTCAGGAGTTCGTCGTTAAGGTAAAGTTCAGGGTGAGGGTGGACGGTCCGACGCCGACAGAAGTGCATCACTCTAGTCTTGGTGGCAGAAAACTGAAAGCCATGACTTAGGGCCCAGGTATGTGCCTTCCGAATAGCACCTTGCAACCTACGCTCAGCAACCTGGGTGCTGCAGGAACTAAAAAAGATACAAAAGTCGTCAGCGTAAAGAGAAGGGGAGACCGACGATCCAACTGCTGTCGCTAGACCATTGATGGCAACTAAAAATAATGGAACACTTAAAACTGAGCCCTGAGGAACGCCATTCTCCTGGATGTATGAGACGCTCAGGGAGGCACCAATTTGAACACGAAAGGTACGGACAGCTAAAAAATTCTGGATAAAAATCGGTAGGGAGCCCCGGAGGCCCCAGTCATATAAAGTGTTGAGGATGTGGCGTCGCCAGGTGGTATCGTATGCTTTGTGCATATCAAAGAAGACGGCAACAAGGTGTTGGCGCCGGGAAAAAGCTGTGCGGATTGCAGACTCGAGGTACACCAGATTATCGGTGGTAGATCGACCCTGGCGAAAACCGCCCTGGCATGGAGCCAACAATCCTCGAGTCTCAAGAATCCAACACAACCGCCGACTGACCATCCGCTCCAGCAGTTTGCACGGCACGTTAGTCAGGTTAATGGGCCGATAGCTATCCAAGGAAAGAGGATTTTTGTCGGGTTTAAGCACTGGGATGATGATACTCTCCCGCCACTGTGACGGGAAAACACCATCACACCAAATGCGGTTATAGACCGCAAGTAGGTTTCGCCGACTATCTGCTGAGAGATGTTTCAGCATTTGACTATGGATGCTATCAGGCCCTGGCGCCGTGTCAGGACATTGTTGAAGAGCACTGAGGAGCTCCCACTCAGAAAAGGGAGTGTTGTAAGATTCAGAGCGGCTGGTACGAAAGGAGAGAGACTGGCGTTCTACCCTCTCCTTTACTGCACGGAAGGCCGGTGGATAATTTGCAGAGGCAAAGGCACGAGCATAATGCTCGGCGAACATCTCTGCAAGTGTGGCCGGGTCCGTACATAGGACTCCATTTGAGGAGATCCCAGGGATTCCCACTGGTGTCTGTAATCCCTGTAGCCGTCTGATCTTACTCCAGACCTGCGAGGCTGAGGTGCCTGTCCCAATAGTGGAAACGTACCTCTCCCAGCACTCCTGTTTCCGTCTTCTTATAAGCTGGCGAGCACGAGCGCGAAGCCGTTTAAAATTGATTAGGTGCTCCTGAGAGGGGTGCCGTTTGTATCGCTGTAAGGCCCGCCTGCGGTCTTTAATGGCCTCAGCGATCTCCGGCGACCTCCACGGCACTGTCTTACGCCGTGGGCACCCTGATGTACGCGGAATGGTCGCGTTCGCAGCAGAAATGATGGAATGTGTGGCACTCTCGACCACCACATCGATTTCCTCGAGTGGGGGAGGGCCAACGATGGCAGCAGAAGCATAGTCTTCCCAGTTAGCCCTGTGCAGAACCCACCTAGGTGGGCGCACTGGGGACTCGCGTTGTGGGAGTGACAAAAAGACAGGGAAATGGTCACTGCCACACAAGTCGTCATGGGCTCTCCAGTGAACAGATGGTGGAAGGCTGTGGCTGCAGATCGACAGATCAATGGCCGAAAAAGTGCCATGTGCCACACTAAAATGCGTGGGGGCACCTGTGTTCAAGAGGCAGAGGTCGAGTTGAGTTAGGAAATCCTCGACAACCCTGCCATGACCAGAGATCGTAGAACCACCCCACAAGGGACTGTGGGCATTGAAGTCGCCCAACAGTAAGAAAGGTGGGGGTAATTGAGCAACGAGTGCAGCCAAGACGTTCACAGATACGTCACCATCTGGCGGCAAGTAGATACTGCAGACGGTAAACTCCTGTGTGGTCCTCACCCTGACAGCCACTGCTTCTAATGGCGTTTGAAGTGGCACAGATTCACTATACACAGAGGTGAGGACATACACACACACTCCACCTGATACCCTGTTATATATGCTACGGTTGCAGTAAAATCCCCTGTAGCCACGAAGGGCAGGGGTCCGCATTGTTGGAAACCAAGTTTCCTGAAGAGCAATGCAGAAAGCAGGTGTCGTGCTCAAAAGCTGCCGTAGCTCAGCCAGGTGGGGGAAGAAACCGCCGCAGTTCCACTGGAGAATGACATTGTTCGAATGCTGGGAAGACATGAATCCGAGTCGGTGGGCTACAACTCAGCATCACTGGCACCCACCGGTGTAGGCGTGTCATCGGGATTGTCCGTTTTCTCAATGGCGTCCCCGAGAGCGAGGTCCTCGGGTGACGCAAGAATCTCCACCTCATCCTCAGAAGCAGAGGTGCAGGTGGAGGGGGGTGGTGGCACCGAAGCCACCGTGGTGTCTCTTGTGGTGCCCGTCTTTGGTTTCTGTTTACCCCTCCGTTCCCTCGGGGGCTTCGCTGGTGGGAGGTGCTCCTTGGACTCAGCCACAGGGACTGAGGAGGAGCGTGAAGCTCTACGACCAGCAGTCTGCGAGCGCGCCTGCTGCTGGTTAGTGTCACTATTGACACTGGCAGAAGGGAGCGTCCCAAGGGACCCCTTCCGTGTCAGGGAAGCCGGAGAAGGTTGTTCTTTCTCCGGCGGAGAGGTGGTAGCTGATCCCGAGGCTTTCGCCTTGGGAGCTTTGGAAGGATGGCCCCCAACCTCCGTGGGGGCAGGCTTAGGTTGGCGGCCCTGGGGGCCCACAGGAACAGAAGAAGTAGAAAATACTGTCGCCGCCAAGGAGAGTGGCGACGACGTCACTGCTGCGAACGTGTTTTTCATTGTTACAGGGTGCAGACGATCAAACTTTTTCCTGGCCTCATTATAGGATATACGGTCCAGGGTTTTATACTCCGTAATTTTCCGCTCCCGTTGAAGTGCGGGACATTGCGACGAGCAGGGAGGATGGTTCTGACCACAGTTTACGCAGATGGGAGGTGGAGTACATGGGGCGCCTGGATGTGCTGGACGCCCGCAGTCCCTACATGTAGCACTGGACATGCAACGGGAAGACATGTGGCCGAACTTCCAGCATTGGAAGCACCTCACAGGGGGAGGAATATAAGGCCGCACATCAACACGGTAAACCATCACCTTGACCTTTTCGGGCAATGTATCACCCTCAAAGGCCAAGATGAAGGCACCAGTTGCGACCCTATTATCCTTTGGGCCCCTATGGATACGCCGGATAAAATGAACGCCCCGTCGTTCAAGGTTTGCCCGTAGCTCATCGTCTGTCTGGAGCAACAAATCCCGGTGGAAAATTACTCCCTGAAACATATTCAGCGACTTGTGGGGAGTGATGGTCACCGCAACGTCACCCAGCTTGTCACAAGCGAGTAACGCCCGTGACTGGGCCGGGGATGCTGTGTGGATGAGAACAGACCCGTTGCGCATTTTCGAAATTGAGTCCACTTCCCCAAACCTGTCCTCCAGATGGTCCACAAAGAACTGAGGCTTGGTCGCTGAGAATGAGTCCCCATCAGTCCTGCTGCACACGAGATATCGAGGAACATAATCTTCACCCTGTTTTGTGGCCCGACGTCCCTCCAAAGGCGTGGTCAGGGAGGGGAACGTTTGTGGGTCGTACGTAGATGCATTAAACTTTCCCTTCTTAGAGACGGCGGTTGTACGTCCGCCAACGTCACCCGATTTGTGTCTTTTCATGGCGGGTGATCCGCCCCGATGCCACCCACTCCGATCAGGGGCTCTCCTCATGGGCGCCACCCAGCCACAGCAACGTCAACTGGCGGGATGACCATTGCCGGGAGTCCTGATGCCCCACAGAGACAAGCATCGACTCCTTGGCTTGCATGAGGAGTATGCAGCTCTGGCACCGGTAGAGCGATCCCTGTGTTGTCAGGGGGCTACAGCCAAGAGGGTACATGACGACCCCACCACAACGGACTGGCTACCGTGTTGGCTTTCTGGCGCTACGTGAACCATCATAAATTAGAGTGCTGAGATATCAGTGCACAATGGATGCGACTTGCACGGAAAAAAGAAATGACCTGCCCAGTGGCAGAATAGAATCCGCAGTCGCAAGTCCATTCCATGATGGGTGCTTAAGATGGAATGGCACGAGAATTACATGATGCACCACGTAAGGTGTCCTTCCCCAAATGGTTCGCTCTTCTGAAAAATTTTGAAAAATGGAGGGTCAAACCCACATAGGGGACCACAGATGGAAAGCCGAAAAGTATGAAGACTCCTTTTAGTCGCCTCTTACGACAAGCAGGAATACCGCGGGCCTATTCTTACCCCCGAACCCGCAGGGGGTTCTTCTCTGGAGCATGTGCTCTTTTTTATCGTAGGGCCCAACATTACAGCACTAGAAACAGAGAACGTCTATCTCAGAGAGCCTATACATAAATACAAAGAGTTTACACTTGCCACAGACTGTTCCTGTTGACACTACTTCAGGCATTCTTCCCCTGTCAGTCCACACGGCAGAACAAATTTTGAAAACTGAAAGTGAAACCTAGAGGACTAAAAATTATCTAGACCTAATTTATATTTGGACTTTATGTAGGAAACCAATCACTGCACTAAAAGGAACATGAAACTCTGGTTCAGGATAACATAGTATTTATTTTACACATGAAGTAACTCACATGAAAATCACAAAATAAACATTACATTAAATATAATGAGATTCCAAACAACAGATTTCTAGTAAAGCTGTGCAACAAATATCCATTACATTTAACAGTTCCCATAATTAATCTCTAGTAATAACATTGACTGAACGTGTCTCAAAATGTTAAATGTTCTGGCACGAAGTCATAAATCCACCCTCTCCTAGTTTCTACAGTCTGATGCAGCATTGGAAATGATGATGCCACTCATTTAAGAATGCACAGAGGAAATATTGGCAACTATAGCAAAAACCGCACTGTAGTATCTATAGTAACAGAAAACCAGTTCGACAATGTCTTTGTGAATAGAAGATTTATATCACACAAAGGACATTAAAAAAAGGTAACATCCCCCCACCTCTCCCCCCAGATATGATATTATTTATGTATAAGAACTATTTGTATGTCAGAGGTGTGTTGTGGCTCATCATCAACATCACAAAGTGATTTGTATGTTTTCTTACAGATGATTGACATCAAATTAGAGTCATGAGATAAATATAGGAAAGTTAAGTCGTCCCCAACTTATGGAGCAGTGAATGCCTGGAAAACACTTAGGCCACTAAACTACCTGATTACATTCCAGTTCCACAGTTCTAAACTGTTTGCTGACACACACACACACACACACACACACATTATATTATTAATTTAAATGCAATAATTAACAATAAAGTACAAATGGAAACATAAGTTGCAATATAATATCACTTGATAAGAATCAATTATAAACATACATAAATTTTCACAAAAAGAGTTGTACAGAAATTACACATAAAAACAATTCTTTCTCAAACAAACAAAAAAGTTTACATTGTGTACAAAATAAATGTTACGCACAAAAGTGTGCTACAATAGGGGGAGAAATTAACAAAACAGGTTTCTTCCAGCAACAGTCCACAAAGTTAACTATGTTATCATAACATGTGAACTTTAATTTACTTTCTTTGATAGAGTCTGGCCTTCCTTCAATACAGTGAAACTTTTATGTACAAATTGATATACACAAAATTGAGTGCACAACATTTAAGCTTTCTTTATTTACTACTGCTTAAATGAAGTGCAGACATTAATTTTTTTTCCAGTTACTCTGATGAAGCTCCCCACGTCAAGTAGTCAAACTCTTCTAGCGAGTCCTGAAACATTGGCTCCTCAATATTTCCCCACTGTTTGAACGAGCCCTGCAGCAGTATGACAAACTTCGCAAGCATGAAGCATTCTTGGAGCAATTCCGCAAGGAGCCAATGTTTCAGGACTCGCTAGAAGAGTTAGATCTGTCTCGGCAAACTGTACAGGATCTAGTTGAAGAATATAAGGCAGCTACATGACCTGACTACTTGACATGCGGAGCTTCATCAGAGTAACTGGAAAAAAATGAATGTCTGCACTTCATTGAAGCAATAGTAAATAAAGAAAGCTTAAATGTTGTGCACTCAATTTTGTGTATATCAATTTATACATAAAAGTTTCACTGTATTGAAGGAAGGCCAGACTGTATCAAAGAAAGTAAATGAAAGTTCATATGTTATGATAACATAGTTAACTTTGTGGACTGTTGCTGGAAGAAACCTGTTTTGTTAATTTCTCCCCCTATTGTAGCACACTTTTGTGCATATCATTTATTTTGTACACAATGTAAACTTTTTTGTTTGTTTGAGAAAGAATTGTTTTTATGTGTAATTTCTGTACAACTCTTTTTGTGAAAATTTATGTATGTTTATAATTGATTCTTATCAAGTGATATTATATTGCAACTTATGTTTCCATTTGTACTTTACTGTTAATTATTGCATTTAAATTAATATTGAATCACATTCATAAAGTCACCCATATTATACTGCCATCTTTCAAAACAAAACAAAAACTGAGGGTATCTGAAACCAGTTAAAAGCAAGAAACATAGTTTCTCATTGGAGCGACTTAGGATATATTTAGACACAGTGTTGACATTTCAGAGGCACATATACAGCAACACTTGTTGAAATAAATTAGACAAGAACAGTGCAATGGTGGGAGGACGATCGTGTTCGACAACACATCGCTCCCGTGGCACTGGGCGATGGAACGCGAGCTCGGATCCGAAAGGTATTGTTAAGTTTATGAACTGGCCATTTTCAATGGGGCAAATTCCAGATTTGCTGAGATGATGAAAAACATCACTATGAATATTGATTCTCCAAAATATCACTCCACTTCCTCCAACACTGCACAAAAATGCTGAGTGACACCGTAGTGAATGGTAGTCCGATAGAAATGCAGAGAGGGAAAGGTGTATTAGCATTTTCAAACACACAATTCAGAGATATGGGGCCCTTACTGAGATGTCTACTCCAATTCTCATCTGCAGTTGCCTGGGCCACAGCTTACTCATTAACCGATAACATTGTATTTTCACACCTGTCACTGCTTTATTCATCTTTGAGGCTTATTTCGATACTTTACACTGTAAAAAAATGGTGTGCTCTGTTACATAGCATAATTTTTGAAACAGACATTCGATAAGGCGCATTCCAGGTACCGTCATTACACAACAAACAATCGAAAACTAACAGAGATGAGTTTTCGCGTGTCTCCGCATGTCCCTGTTTCGCTTAAATTTCTTGTGGCAGGTGCTGCAACTGAATGGGCGTTCGTCACTGTGCACTTGCATATGTTCCGTCAGCTTGCTTCTGCACGCGAAATGCTTCTGACACAAATTACAGGTATTGGGAAATTCACTGACGTGTACGTACGAGTGCTCGTGGAGGGCATCGCCACTTTCAAATTTCTCGTTACACACTTTACACACGTAAAGGTTTCCATCTTTGTGCATTTGTAAGTGTTTCTTCAAGCTCTTAAAAACCTTGAATTTTTTGTCACACACCGAACACACATAAGGAGTTATGTCGACGTGCACTCTGGAGTGAGTCTTCATCTGGCTGAAAAGCTTGAAACCTTTGTGGCACACCACACACAGGTAAGGGCGTTCGACTTTGGGCACGCACGAGTGGCCCTTCCTGCTGTCGACGCCCTTCAGCGTCTTGTGGCACATCCTGCACACGTAGTCGTACTCGTGCAGGCGCGCGTGGTTCTGGAAGGTGCCGAACACCTTGAACGCGCGGTGGCACACCTCGCAGACGTACGGCCGCTCGGCCGAGTGGCGCAGCTGCGCGTGCCGCCGCAGGAAGTGCGCGCGCGTGAACGTCTTCTGGCAGGCGCCGCAGGCGAACGGCCGGCCGGCGTGCTGCCGCATGTGCTTCCGCAGCTGCTTCCTGCGCACGAATCTTTCGTGGCACAGGCCGCAAGCCATCGTCGGGAAACTGCGCCGCCTCCCCGCGCGCTTGTGCTCTTCCGGGACCTGCGGGTGCGGAGACGCCTCCCCGAAGATCGAGTGGCCGCGTACGAGCTGAAGACAATCGCTTTCGAGACTACTGCAGGCGTCCAGGGCGTACCCCACCACTGCGGACTGGTGACCTCCGGTGGCCAAACAGTTATCACCACTGCCATCAGCCGTCTTCCCCTCCGCACCGAAAAGGATATTACTGCAGAATTGCAGAAGAAACTATTTCAGAAAGGTTTATAAAATATTACTATATGAGATATCAAAAAGTATAACAACATACATTCTTAAATATCTCGTAATAACTATGTCGATGTAGTGCTTACAGCAGGTGACAAAGTTATGAGCAAAAGGGCATAATGCAATAATATCTCAAAAACTTTATTTTTCTCTCGATCAAAATAAGTTTTGGAATATATGAGAGACTACTGACAAGAGTTAGGTGTACTAAAATTCACCCGTAGTATTGTTATTGCTAAGTATACACCAGGAAATACGAATTTCAATTAATGCCCAACCAGATCGTACAGACCAAAGGAATTTACTGTATAATACAACCTCTGACAAAGTCCTATGAATAGTCCCGTGATACGACTACGATCTACAGTCGGGTCATTCCATGCCAAGTGGTCTACAGGCTCCCACATCACCCTCATGGATTTTGATGAAATTTTGTATGAACATCCACACATGTTCTAAATGAACGAATAAATATTTATTAGGCATAATAAAACATTTCAGGTATAATTTGAGTGCCAGAAAAATGTGTTCAAACTTCCAGTGCGCCTCTATGATGATGCTACTTTTCAGGGCCTTATATGCCTGCATTGCAAAACCAAATCCACTTTTCTAGATAGTTTAGAGTATGCTCTTTCTAATGACCATAGTTTGGAAGAGTTTGGAGAAAACACTATTTTGTAAAATTTGACTAAAAATACCCATTTTTAGCACTCTTTGAAAAATCAGCAAATTTACCCTAGATTTGTGAAATAATGGAAAGCAACAGGGGAACGAAACTTTATATTCCAAGACCTTGTGTTGGTGAGTTACGGTGTGCAAAGTTTCATGTACATTCCACAATTACTTTCAAAGATATAAAAAACTAAAGTTCACTTTTTTTTTTAACAAGCTATTTTTTCGCCCAATTTTGCTTCAAATTATCTATATGAAAATTGCTCAGAAATCCTTTTCTTAATATTTTACTTTAAAGAGCTCTAAAAGTTGTATAAGATGACCAGGTTTTGTTCCTTTCATGCAAATACTACCAGAGATATATCATCTCAAATTTGCTGAAAATTCAACGTCGCACTATTGGAAACTGTGCTATGGCCTTAAACAAGTGACTGTATCTCAGAAAGTATTGAATTTCTGAAACTGAAACTTTACCAGTGTTCATTGAGAACATGTGTGAATGTTCATACAAAATTTCATCAAAATCTATGATGGTCATGTGGGAACTTTTCTCAATATTAGACCACTTGGCACGGAATGGCCCGTCACTGTCCTTCCAAATAGTCGCCCCCCCCCCCCCCCCGTAAGTACGCACCACCGAGTTCTGCAGTACTCGTCCTGGAAACTTTGCACCAGTCTTCCTTTGAGATGATGTTCAAAAGTCTCATCGTGTTTCGCTGGATGTCAGGAGTAACGTAAAATGTATTTCCTTTCAAAAGTGCGTTTGACTCGAGGGAAAAAGAAGTCTGGAGGATCGAGATCCACAGAGTGTGGTGCATGTTCGAGTCGGTTTGGTTTGGTCGGTTGTTTGGGATGTGGCAACCAAACTGCTAAGATCGTCAGTCCCCCAGTGGGGAGGGAATGGAGTGAGGATAGGAAAGGAGGGGAAGGCAAAGCAGATGCAGTCCGGGCAGAAAAGGAAGAAAGAATGCTTTAGTTACGCCGTGCGTGTACTCACAAAAGAACTGTCAGCCCCTTGGGGAGGATGTTCAAGATGTAGCACCCCCCACTCCTTTTTTCAGAAATTGGTTCAAGGTATGGGCTGTGTGTAGGAGAGCATTGTCATGCAACTTGATAATCTGCCATACTCGTCAGATCTCAATCCACCAGACTTCTTTCTATTCCCTCGACTCAAAGGAAAGAAGAGAGATTTGATGATATTCGTGACATCCGGCAATTGCTCTACACAGTCAGGTAGTATATCTTAGGTTTCATTTAGTTCACATACAGCCTGTTCCATCACGGCCATAGAGTGTTCTACCGATTGTTTTGCTGATTTTAGATTCTTGCAATCTTTTGCTACCCGGTCAACTTGTTGTGCTAAACGGTCCTGTCATAAATTTATTCTCTCAAATTTAGTATCAATTTTGTGTAGACTTTGCTTAAGGTTCTGACTGCATGTTGGCCATTTGCATTTACAAATTAGCAACTGATTCATTGGTTGCCAATTTTGCATTTGTTTTTGGATAGTTTCTGACTGCTATGGTCCCATGTTTTCTATTTAAAAAATGCTCACACATCATTAGTAACCCTCTTTCCCTTAAATAAATCATTTGTAGAGGGAACATATGCTGACCTATTAAAAGTTGCAAAAATTGTCCGCATATTTAAGAAAGATGAAAAAACAGACATGGGTAACTACAGCCCAGTTGCAATACCATCAACCTTCTCCAAGGTATTTGCATATGCTATTGTTATTACACTAGAAAAATGTCTAACCATAAATAATATTATGTCATCCTCCCAATATGGCTTCCAAAACAATAGGTTCACTGTTGATGCCCTATATGACTTCCTTGACAGCTAATTGATCAGAAACAGTCAGCAAACAGCCAGCAATAAGCATTTTTCAATGAAAAGCATTTGAGATGGTGAACCATTCAATGCTCCTAAAATAGTTTGAGCAATATGGAATTCGAGGAGCAGCCCAAAACTGGTTTAAGAACAATCTGGACGACAGAAGACAATTTGTTGAAGTTAGGAATTGGAAGCAAGGAGCATCTTTCAGGTCCAATTTACTCAGTACAACCTATGGCTGCCCACGGGGGCTCTATTCTTGATGCTATCCTATTTACACGTTTTACAAATGACCTTCCAGAATACATTCCCAGTACTAAAACATTCTTGTACACAGATGATACAGATATACTGATATCAAATAACAAAGACAATAGAACATTCAGTACAAGAAAATACCTCTCATCTATAGCATTGGTTTGACACTAACAATTTACTTATTAATGCCCAAAAAACAATCAACATCAGATTTCACACTAAACAAAACACCACTCCCTCAAACCGTGATGTAAGAATCAATGTAAAAACTGTGAATAACACCATATTCTTTGGAATACATATAAGTGATACAATTAGTTGGAAACTACACAAAGACATGGTCTTTAAGCAGCTCAGCAAACTCTGTTTCTTACTAAAATCAATAAGAGATACTACCTCTGCACCCACTATGAAGATTTTATACCATGCCTTATGTGAATCCGTGATGAGCTATGGTCTGATTTTCTGGGGAACAGCTCAGAATCCAATAGTGTATTTAAAACACAGAAGCAAGCAGTAATGATACCTTTTTTTTTTCCTTCTTTTTTTTTTTTTTGTAGAAACAGATATGAGCACCGTAAACCACTCTTTAAACAACATAAAATACTACTCCTACCATGTTTGTACAAACTCAACATAACCTGCTTTATAACTAAATATTACCATTCACTACATAAAACAATGACTGACATTCCTATGATACAATGAACAAAATCCAGTCAACAGGTCCTACGACACAACACAAAATTATGCAAAAACAGTGTGAAGTACGTGAGAACCAAAATAGACAATTACCTTCCAGAAGTATTCAAACTAATCAAAAAGCCAACTGGAATGAAAATTAGACTTACAAAATTTCTCTTAAAACACCGTTTCTACTCTATAAAGGAATTACTCGATACAAAATTTTAATACTTTACTCACCTTTCTGTCTGCTTACTATGTGTTATATGTATCATAGGTTCAACTGTACACACTACTGTCCAAATTGTAAGTGGAAGTTTTTCTCTTGAATTGTATCTACTGTATGTTGTAAACAACAATGTAATATTATGTGCTACCTGTTTTTCCCTTAAATTCTAAACAACAATATAATTACTTTGAGCCATCTGTTTTTCTCTTAAATTGTAACCAACAATTTAATTATTTGACTCAATATTCTTCCTGCAGGACATCCACAACCATCCATCTTTAATCAATCACTAAAAAAGAATTTTTCCTGCTAACTTTGTATGCATAACTGACTTATCCCATATTACTGTACAATTCTGTGTCCCATGTCGATCAATGAGACAAAAAATAAAGAACAATACAATACAGTAATACAATGACGAGTATTCACCCAAGTTTTGTCCAGCCACACTATTTGATTAGGTGTACACTTGTATATTTCACTCAAAGACATCATCTCCATCTCTCTTTCAAGCAGAAGTCTTCTACCACAAAATGTGTTTCATTGAAACCATATTTTATTCAGAACACACAAGAGACTGGTTTTCCCTTTGAAAAACAACTCACCATCTCTTAGTGAGAGAAGCATTTTCTTTCAGGTATGATATTCTTTCCACGTCATATATATGTCGTCTAATTGCGCCCTCTTGAAAATTGTTCTGTTGTGTTATTTTGGTAGCATGTACTCTGGAGTCGACAGAGCAGCGGCAGTTCACTCCTGCGGATCTGCAGCACACCTCTCCTTTGATACTTTCTTCACAGTGGGCACTCCAATTTTCAGGGCTGCGGCTACTCGCTCGACATCTTTAGACGACAAAAGAGGTTCACTGTCGTCTCTTTACTCCTCAAAATAGCATCACACATAATGATGGCATGTGCGTGTGTGCGTGTGTGTGTGTGTGTGTGTGTGTGTGTGTGTGTTTGTTTACCTATACTTCCCCCCCTCCCCCCCCCCCAAAAAAAAGGTAAATCTGTCCTCTCCTGGGATTGGAATGATCCTCACCCACTCCCTTAAAACCTGCATCGTTTCCTTTTCCCTCTGCTTCCCTGCTCTTTTTCTGAAGGTGTGATTGTGTTTGCTTTATTTAAGTTTGCTGTCTCTATTGGTGCTCCTTCACCTGGTAAGAAAACTTCATCTATATATATAGTGTGTGTGTGTGTGTGCGCGCGCGCGCCAGTGTGTGTGTGTGTGTGTGTGTGTGTGTGTGTGTGTGTGTGTGTGTTCCACATCTCCTCCTAAACTACTGGACTGATTTCAACCAAACTTGATACACATGATCCTTACTATCAGGCAACAATCACTGTCAGGGTAATAACCACCTACAACACATACTTAAGGAGATATGAAGTTGTGAACAATGACAGTCGTGAAAAACGGTCACATCATGTGATAATATTCTACATCTGCTCCTAAACTGATGGACTGATTTCAACCAAATTTGGTACACATATTCCATATGTAAGATGACAATTTCTGTAGGAGTATGAAGCACATACGACCTATGGTTCAGGGGATATAGCATCATAAACAATAAGAGTTGCAAGAAACTGCCACATAAGAATGAGAGTACTTAGTGACTTGCAACAAACTTAAAACATAATTTCAAACATTTATTACAATTTTTATCACTGACAACCATAGCAAAAATGATGAAAGGAAAAAAGTTTCTTGCTTACTACTTTTCTACTGTCCATGGAGCAAAACTATGGCATTTGGTATGACGTTATAATTTATAATTGATACACTACAAATTGTACTCACAGGAAATTTTGCAGACAGTATAAACACTTAAAGCTGAATGTACGTTTGAAATTGTATCACAGTATGACACATAGTTCATGAGATATTAGGACGTAAAGAGTAACATTCATGGAAAACTGCCCCATCAAGCATCACATTTTAATCTATTACTACTTTACCACTAACCGTATTTGCAACACATTTTACTGACATACAGCAATTATACAAATTATACAATTGTACAACAAATTTTACAGATAATAAATCTGTAAGTGACGGCCTGTCACTGTTTGCTCCAATCACTGCACAAATTTTCATGTGGTTTTCACAGGAAACATATGCAAAGATAGGTTCATGACATAGGCATAATTTCATCAAAATAAAATCAAGAAAAAAAGAGAGATATCGTAATTTTACGTGTTTCCAGTGATCGCCGTGCCAGTTCATCTATTAGTAACTACTTCACGAATTCGCATGGGGTTTTCACAGGTAACTTCAGCCTACTTGGTTTCATAAAAATTGGATCACTACTTTGGGTGTATTTCATGCTAGGAAAGAATGACGTAATGCAGCAAAGAACCAATAGATGCACTGTTACACCCGTAGTGCACGAGAAAACTACTGATAGGATTCAACACAATGAATATAAAACTGATACAATTATATACTGATATCACCGTCTAACGTACACAAACAACTGTTATGGAAGTTTAAGCCTCATGCTTGGAGTGACAATAGTGCATCTAGCGGAAAGAGAGCCAACCATAAGAATAACAATTGTTTTCAGTTATGTTTCTACTTCATTAATGAAATATTTATTACTTATTATATTTCAGTTTTCCAGGCCTCAGTACATTGTCAAGAGATATGAATGATCATGAAATAAATGTTTAAAATGGTGAATATCACTGACATATGATGTAAGCTACATCATCTTCATGAAGATATGCCTATATTTAACACGTTTCGCTTACCCAAAGGACTGGCTCGTCGATAGGCACAAATAAAAATCACACACAAACACACATACAAGCTTTCGCAACCATTGGTCGCTTCATCAGGAAAAGACGAAGAAAGGAGAGGAGAAAGGGAAGGATATGGGTTTTAAGGAAGTGGAAAAGGAGTCATTCCAATCCCACGAGTGGAAGGACTTACCTTAGGGGAAAAAAGGGAAGCTGAACAAATACACACACACACTCACACATATCCAAACACAAACACACCTAGACAGACATTTGTAAAAAGTCAGACATACTGTAGAAAGCAGTTGCAGTGTATTTGTTTACCCTCCCTTTTTTCCCCCCCAAGGTAAGTCTTTCCTGTCCCGGGATTGGAATGACTCCTTACCCACTCCCTTAAAACCCTCATCATTTCCTTTTCCCTCTCCTTCCCTTCTGCCTGACGAAGCAGCTAGTCTGCGAAAGCTAGTGTTTGTGTTTGTGTGTGTGTGTGTGTGTGTGTGTGTGTGTGTGTGTGTGTGTTTATTTGTTACTATCACTGCCTGTGCTCCTTCGCCTGGTAAGTAGACTTCATCTAGATAAAGATTACTCATCAGGCGAAGGAGCACAGGTGGTGATAGTAGCACAAATAACACTGCCTTTGTTCGTGTACACTTTCCGGGTTACGGGACTGGAGTAAGTGGTGGTGGAAGGGTGCATAGGGCAGGTTTTACAACAGGGGTGGTTACAAGGGTAGGAAGCAGAAGGTAGGGAAGGTGGTTTGGGGATTTCATAGGGATGGACTAGGAAGTTACGGAGGTTAGGTGGATGGCGAAAAGACACTCTCGGTGGAGTGGGAAGGATGTCATGAAGGACGGATCTCATTTCGGGGCAGGATTTAAGGAAGTCGTATCCTTGCTGGAGAGCCACATTCAGAGTCCACTCCAGTCCCGGAAAGTATCCGGTGACAAGAGGGGCACTTCTGGGATTCTTATGTTGAAGGTTCTGAACTTGGTGGGATAAGGAAGTTGCTCTGGCAATTTGATACTGTACCAGATTAGGGGGATAGCTGCGAGATGTGAAAGCTGTTATTACGTTATTGGTGTACTGGTTCAGAGATTCGGGATTGGAGCAGACTCGTTTGCCACAAAGACCTAAGCTGTAGGGAAGGGAATGTTTGATGTGGAATGGATGGCAGCTGTCATAATGCAGATATTATTTTTTATTGGTAGGTTCGATGTGGACAGATGTGAGATGGGAACTAGCCCTTCAGCATATTCTCTCTTCCTGTTGCCCACCTGGTCTCAACCTCCACTAAATTTATCTTCCCTCCCACCATCTTTAACAATTTTAACATCTTTGCTTTGTTTCTATGCACAGAGCCTCTGCCTCAAGTGGCATCTCTGTCTAACACTCTAACTTCTTTGCTTTCTACAGTATGTCTGCCTAGGTGTGTTTGCGTCTGTGTAAATGTGTGGATGTGTGTGTATTTGTTTACCTTCCTTTTCTTCCACCAAGGTAAGTCTTTCCTCTCCCGGGATTGGAATGGCTCCTTACCCACTCCCTTAAAACCCTCATCATTTCCTTTTCCCTCTCCTTACCTTCTGCCTGAAGAAGCAACTGGGTTGTGAAAGCTTGCGTTTGTGTGTGTGTGTGTGTGTGTGTGTGTGTGTGTGTTTCATTTGTGCTACTATCACCACCTGTGCTCCTTCGCTTGGTGAGTAATCTTTATGTCCTTTGGGCAAGTCATCCTTTTCTATTTTTTATATTTGTTTATCCCACCAGGAAAGTTTCCATAAAGAATGTTTGACTTACCTAAAGTACAGGCTCATCGATAGAAACATAAAACACACAAACATTCAAGCTTTCGCCACCTCTGGCAGCTTCTTCAAGAAAAAGAGGAAGGAAGGAGAGGAGAAAGGGAAGGATAATGGTTTTAAGGAAGTGGAAAAGGAGTCATTCCAATACCAGGAGTGAAAGGACTTACCTTAGGGGACAAAAAGGAAGGTATACACAATTATACATATAAGTTTTATATTCATTGGGTTGAATCCTATCAATAGTTTTCTCGTGCACTATGGATGTAACAGTGCGTCTATTGGTTCTTTGCTGCATTACATCATTCTTTCCTAGCATGAAATACACCTAAAACTTCAAATTACAATATCTTTTATTTTCATGATTTGATTTTGATGAAATGAAGCCTATATGTTGCCCCAGGCTATTATCAATTTATCTGTGATTCCCATGAATGTTCGTTTAGTACTTTTAGATATTTGCCGTACTACACCATGCTTATAAGCATTGCGTGCACTTTTATGAAATGAAGTTGCTCCATGCAAATGCGTGAAGTAGTTTAGATGATTAGGTGTTTCTAATAGATGAACAGGCAGTTAATGAAAACAATTAAGATTACAATGTGTATTTTTTCCATGATCTGATTTTGATGAAATCATGCTTATATGTTGGCCCAATCTTAGTTCAGGTTTCCTGTGAAAACCGCATGAAAATGTATATATATATATATTGTCACCGGATACTTTCCGGGACTGGAGCGGACTCTGAATGTGGCTCTCCAACAAGGATACGACTTCCTAAAATCCTGCCCCGAAATGAGATCCATCCTTCACGACATCCTCCCCACTCCTCCGAGAGTGTCTTTCCGCCGCCCACCTAACCTCCGTAACCTCCTAGTCCATCCCTATGAAATCCCCAAACCACCTTCCCTACCTTCTGGCTCCTACCCTTGTAACTGCTCCCGTTGTAAAACCTGCCCTATGCACCCTTCCACCACCACTTACTCCAGTCCCGTAACCCGGAGGGTGTACACAATCAAGGGCAGAGCCACTTGTGACAGCACCCACGTGACATGCCTGCACTGTGAAGCGTTCTATGTGGGAATGACCAGCAAAAAACTGTCCATTCGCATGAATGGTCACAGGCAGACAGTGTTTGTTGGTAATGAGGATCACCCTGTGGCTAAACACGCCTTGGTGCACGGCCAGCACATCTTGGCACAGTGTTACACCGTCCGGGTTATCTGGATACTTCCCACCGACACCAATCCTTCAGAACTCCGGAGATGGGAACTAGCCCTTCAGCATATTCTCTCTTCCCGTTACCCACCTGGTCTCAACCTCCGCTAAATTTGAATTCCCACCCACCATCTTAACATCTTTGCCTTGGTTCTCTGGACAGAGCCTCTGCCTCAAGTGGCATCTCTGTCTAACTTCTAACTTCTTTGCTTTCTACAGTTCTACAGTGTGTCTGCCTAAGTGTACTTGCGTCTGTGTAAATGTGTGGGTGTGTGTGTTTTTGTTTACCCTCTTTTTTTCCCCCCAAGGTAAGTCTTTCCTGTCCCGGGATTGGAATGACTCCTTATCCACTCCCTTGAAACCCTCATCATTTCCTTTTCCCTCTCCTTCCCTTCTGCCTGACAAAGCAGCTAGGCTGCGAAAGCTAGTGTTTGTGTTTGTGTGTGATTTTATTTGTTTCTATCGACGAGCCGGTCCTTTTGGTAAGTCATCTAAAATAGAAAAGAGATCACTTACCAAAAGAAGTTGCTTCTTTGCTTTTTACAAATGTCTGTCTAGGTGTGTTTGCGTTTCGATATGTATGAGTGTGTGTGTATTTGTTTACCTTCCTTTTTTTCCCCTAAGGTAAGTCCTTCCACTCCTGGGATTGGAATGACTCCTTTTCCACTTCCTTAAAACCCATATCCTTCCCTTTTTCCTCCCCTTTTTTCCTCTTTTTCCTGAAGAAGCTGCCAGTGGTGGCGAAAGCTTGTATGTGTGTTTGTGTGTGATTTTATTTATTTTATTTGTTACTATCAACGAGCCGGTCCTTTTGGTAAGTCATCTCTTTTCTATTTTTATTTTTGTTTATCCCACCGGGAAAGTTTCCCTCTATAATTTATATATGGCCCCCTCGTACGCAAACTTATTCATGGGACGCTTAGAGGAAGCCTCCCTGGATACCCAAGCCTGTCAACCCAAAGTGTGGTACAGATTCATTGATGATATCTTCATGATCTGGACACACAGTGAAGAAGAACTCCAGAATTTCCTCTTCAACCTCAACTCCTTTGGTCCCATCAAATTCACCTGGTCCTATTTCAAATCCCATGCCACAATCCTCGATGTCGATCTCCATCTGTCCAACGGCCAACTCCACACATCCATCCACATCAAACCTACCAATAAACAACAGTACCTGCATTATGACAACTGCCATCCATTCCATATCAAACGTTCCCTTCCTTACAGCTTAGGTCTTCGTGGCAAACGGGTCTGCTCCAGTCCTGAAGCTCTGAACCAGTACACCAATAACCTAATAACAGCTTTCACATCCCGCAGCTATCCTCCTAATCTAGTAGAGAAACAAATTGTCAGAGCCACTTCCTCATCCCTCCAAATTCAGAACCTTCCACAGAAGAATCCCAGAAGTGCCCCTCTTGTCACGGGATACTTTCCGGGACTGGAGCGGACTCTGAATGTGGCTCTCCAGCAAGGATATACTTCCTTAAATCCTGCCCTGAAATGAGATCCGTCCTTCATGACATCCTTCCTACTCCACCGAGAGTGTCTTTTCGCCGCTCACCTAACCTCCGTAACCTCCTAGTCCACCCCTATGAAATCCCCAAACCACCTTCCCTACCTTCTGGCTCCTACCCTTGTAACCGCCCCCGTTGTAAAACCTGCCCTATGCACCCTTCCACCACCACTTACTCCAGTCCCGTAAACCGGAAGGTGTACACGATCAAAGGCAGAGCCACTTGCGATAGTACCCACGTGATCTACTAACTGACATGCCTGCACTGTGAAGCATTCTATGTGGGATTGACCAGGAACAAACTGTCCATTCGCATGAATGGACACAGGCAGACAGTGTTTGTTGGTAACGAGGATCACCCTGTGGCTAAACATGCCTTGGTGCACGGCCAGCACATCTTGGCACAGTGCTACACCGTCCGGGTTATCTGGATACTTCCCACTGACACCAATCCTTCAGAACTCTGGAGATGGGAACTAACCTTTCAGCATATTCTCTCTTCCCGTTGCCCACCTGGTCTCAACCTCCGCTAAATTCGAATTCCCACCCACCATCTTAACATCTTTGCATCGGTTCTCTGGATAGAGCCTCTGCCTCAAGTGGTATCTCTGTCTAACTTCTTAACTTCTTTGCTTTCTACAGTATGTCTGCCTAGTTGTACTTGTGTCTGTGTGAATGTGTGGGTGTGTGTGCATTTATTTACCTTCCATTTTTCCCCCCAAGGTAAGTCTTTCCTCTCCCGGGATTGGAATGGCTCCTTACTCCCTTCCTTAAAACCCTCATCATTTCCTTTTCCCTCTCCTTCCCTTCTGGCTGAAGAAGCAACTGGGTTGCGAAAGCTAGCGTTTGTGTGTGTGTGTGTGTGTGTGTGTGTGTGTGTGTGTGTATTCATTTATTTATTTGTGATGCTGTTACACCTGTGCTCCTTTGCCTGGTGAGTAATCTTCGTCCATTTTTTATATTTAATTTTTCCTGCTAGGAATTTTTCGTCTTTATATATAACTACAACCGTCATGTCTGTCTTTCTCTTTCGTCACATTAATCTTCAAAACTAACACTTGAATTTTCAGAAGTTTTTCACAGGTAACGTGAGAGTGTCGTGCGGTTACATAAACACTTCATTTCACAAAATCGGATCAGAAAATATGTAAAATATCACAATTTAAACATTTTTCAGAAAGCAATCACATGTATCTATTTGTAGAGAGTAATCTCCAATAGTATTACACAAGCATACGTGGGGCTTCACACGTAAGTTTAGAATAGCTTGAAGCATAACATAGGCATTTTTTCATTAAAATCGAATCAGGGAAAGAAAAGATATTGTACTTCAAAGTTTTATGTGCACACAATGCTTATAAGCATGGTGTAGTACGGTGTTGTGAACACTTAAGGACAGTTGTGTGTAAGACGAACAGCTGAATTCGGTTTATTGGGAGAATTGTGGGAAGACTTACTTCATCTGTAAAGGAGACTGCATATAAAACGCTCGTACAACCACATCTCGACTATTGCTCAGTTGTTTGGGATCCGCAACAGATCAGTTTAAAGGAAGACAGAAGCATTTCAGAGGCGAGCAGCTAGGTTCGTTACCACTCGGTTCGACCAACGAGCGAGTGTCACGGAAATGCTCCGGGAACTCGAATGGGGATCACCAGAGGAAAGACGACGTTCTTTTCGAGAAATTCTGTTGAGGAAATTTAGATGGCCGGAATTCGAAGCCGAGTTTAGAGCGATCTTCCTGCCACCTATTTACATTTCATGTAACGATCACAAAGACGAGAAAAGCAAAATTAGGGCTCGTACGGAGGCATATAGGCATTCTTTTTTTCCTCGTTCTATTTGGGAGTGGAATAGAAAAGGAAATGCCTAGTAGTGGTACAGTGTACCCTCCACCACGCACCTTATGGCGAATTGCGGAGTATGTATGTAGATGTAGCAATGTACTAATGGATAGTACAGAGTTCAAATATGTTAAACATAAAATAATGTTGAAATCTCTAGATGGACATACTTTTATCCAAATTGACTGTCTCTTAATAGATGTAATTACTGATGGACATTATCCACAGAGAAGCTTAAATATTATTCAAAAGAGAGATTGGCTGGTCACTACCTACCACCGATAGTCACATAAAAAATAAAATGAAAATGGAGACAAAAATAGGACAAGGTTTAGGAAGTGTGTTCCTCCGTCACGTAGCAGAGGAGCAGCAGTGGACCCCCTGCCCCTTCTGGGCCCTCCTCTCCTACCTGATGAAGGACACAGTTCACAAACCCTGCACTATTTTTTCGTATCCATTTTTATTTTATTTTTGTTGAACTATTGATGGTACACATCTGAGGTAAGTACTGGCCCGCCAATCGATGTCTTTTGGAAAATATCTTAATAGACACAAGTCTTTCTCCGTTGTCGTAGTCGATAGAAGCTCGTGTCGACTGACAATTACCTCGTAACAGCGACACACTTAGGCCGAATAAGTAAGGCCCCCTTGTGCAAGAAAATTCCGTGTACTGATAAACTGAGGTGAAGCCAGGAGAAAATTTTTCTGACCAATCATGGAATCTGGCACACCCGACTGACGTGAGTATATTGAGGAAATGTGAAAGGTTCTAAAAGACATCCATACAAAAACTGCTAATTAATTTCTACAAGAGTAGATTAGGGATATTAGTTCGTAACAGCTGTTTTGATGACGTGCACACAATTTTTGATACTACTCGATGCCTTCATTTTCGTTAATGCTTCTGTTTTTAAGAGGTTAATTCTTGCATACTTGGAAGATTTCATTTGTACCGTAAGGTACATAATTTAAATATTAACTATATATTTCTCACTTTTAATTTATTTATTTTGTGTGTTTTCACTTTTAGAAAGCTTTTATTCTTGCCTATTTGATAATAGTGTGCTCCGTGGATTTTTCGTGTTTATTCTGAAAGACAGTTTTGTGTTTTTGACATTTAGTTACCGTTGGCCACAGTTCAGTCACCTTTATTAAACCACTAGACCAGTCACAAGTTGTGATTCTTGAGTTTCTCCCGGCTTATTTGATAATCAAAATATTCACGGGTGTACTGCCAGTCTATAGTGTCTGACGGGCACGTGTCGCTATCATCAGGTGAACCGACGGCTGAGCTCCTGGAAACGCGCCGGCACAGAGATCCGCACACTACGGCGGCTCAAAGAAAACTGGGTTCTAGCCCGGTAGCGGGCGAGTTAAATATCCTCGGCCCGCGGAGCGACCCCTCCGTGGTACACGCCCCGCGCTGCGGTCGCGCAGTGGAAGCCTTTGGGACAGCGTCTGAGATGACGTCAATGTCGTAACTACGTTACGTTTGCTAGATTTACTCTTACTTAACCCTATTGCTGGTTCCCAAGCTTTGCTAAGATTACTGCCACAGTCACGGTTTATGAGGTCGTCACTTGTGCGAATTTCAGTGGCCTCTCTAACGACGCAGTCCCAGTATCTCGACGTCTAGGAGATGCAACCTGGACAAATTGAAGGAACCTGAGGCGGTTGAAAATTTCAGAAGGAGCATTAAAAAAGGATTGGCTGAAATGAAGGAAAATTGTACAGTAGAAGAAGAATGGGTAGCTCTGAGAGACAGATTAGTGAAGGCCACAGAAGATCATATAGGCAGAAGGACAAGGCCTAATAGAAATCCTTGGATAACACAGGAGATACTGAACTTAAATGATTAAAGGAGAAAAATACAAACATGAATCAAGTGAAGCTGGTAAACGCGAGTAAAGACATCTGAAAAATGCAGACAAATGTGAAATTACAGAACTGTCAGTTTCATCCTCTTCCAAAGAAATCAGGCGCAGACAGGTGTGAAAATTACAGAACGATCAGTTTGATAAAGTCATGGTTGCAAAATTTTAACACGAATTATCTACAGGAGAATGGAAAATCTGGTAAAAGCTGACCTCAGGGAAGATCAGTTTGGTTTCAGGATGAACATAGGAACAAGGGAGGCAATACTCACTTTATGACTTATCTTAGAAGATACATTAAGGAAGGACAAACCTATATTTTTAGCTTTTGTAGATTTGGAGAAAGCTTTTGACAATATTGACTTGAATACACTCTTTCAAATTCTGAAGTCTGCAGGGGTAAAATACAGGGAAAAGAGAGTTATTTATAACTTGTACAAAAGCCAGACCACAGTTATTTGACTCGAAGGGCATGAAAGGGAAGCATTAGTTGGGAAGGGAGTAAGACAGGGTTGTAGCCTTCCTCCAATGCTATTCAATTTGTACATCGAGCAGGTGGTGAAGGAAAGCAAGGAGAAATTTGGAATAGGGATTACAGTTCAGGGTGAAGAAATAAAAACATTGCGTTTTTCTGATAACATTGTAATTCTGTCAGAGACAGCAAAGGACCTGGAAGAGCAGTTGAATGGAATGGACAGAGTGTTGAAGAGAGCATATAAATTCAACCTTAACAAGAGCAAAACAAAGATAATGGAATGCAATTTTAAAAAAATCAGGCGATGCTGAAGGAATTAAATTAGGTAAAGAAACAATGTAGGTGGTAGATGAGTTTTGTTACTTGGGTAGTAACATAACACACAATGGTCGCAGTACAGAGGTTATAAAATGCAGAATGGCAAGGGGAAGAAAAGCATTTTTGAAAAAGAGAAATTTGCTAACATTGAATATTAATTTAAGTGTAAGGAAGTCTTTTTTGAAGGCATTTGTGTGGAGTGTTGCCTTGTACAGGAGTGAAATATGGACGATAAACAGTGCTGACAGGAAGAGAATAGAGGCTTTTGAAATATGGTACTACAGAAGAATGCTGAAGATTACGTGAGTAGATTGCATAACTAATGATTAGCTATTGAACAGAATTGGTGAGAAGAGAGATTTCTGGCATACCTTGACTAAAAGATTGGATCAGTTAATAGGACACATTCTTAGACATTGAGGAATCGTAAATTTAGCATTGGAGGGAAGTGTGTGGGGTAAAAATCGCAGAGGGAGACCAAGAGACGCGTATAGTAAGCAGATTCAAGTGGATGTGGGTTGCCGTGCTTATGAGGAGATGAAAAGCCTTGCTCAGGATAGAGTAGGGTGGAAGCTGCATCAAACCAGTCTCCGGACTGAAGAACATAACAACAACAACAGTTTAATAAGTCATGGCTGAAAAATACTTGCATGCATTATTTACAGACAAATGGAAAAACTTGTGGAATCCAACCTTGGGGAAGATCAGTTTGGATTTAGGATAAATGTAGGAACATGTGAGGCAGTACTCACACTAAGACTAACCTTAGAAGAAACATTAAAGAAAGGGAAAGCTAAGTTTTTACCATTTGTGGATCTAGAGAAAGCTTTTGACAATGTTGACTGGAATACACCTTTTCAGATTCTGAAGGTAGCAGTGGTAAAATATAGGGAGCAAAGAGCTATATACAATCTGTTGAGGAATGCAAGGAGAAATTTGGAGAGGGAATTAAAGTCCAGGAAAAAAAAAAACTTTTCGGTTTGTCTATGATATAGTAATTCTGTCAGAGACAGCAAAGGACCTGGAAGAGAAATGAAATGAAATGGAATGGACAGTGTCTTGAAAGGAAGATATAAAATGAACATTAATGGGACTAAAATGAGGGTAAAGGAATGTAGTGAAAGAAAATCAGGCAATGCTAAAGAAATTAGATTAGGTAATGAGACAATAAAAGTAGTAGATGAGTTTTGTTCTTTAGGTAGCAAGATAACTTCTGATGGTCTAAATAAAGAAGATATAAAATGCAAAATGTCTATGGGAAGAAAGAAGCAAAATTTGTTGACATCCAATATTAGTTTAAATGATCGGAAGTCCTTTCCGAAAGCATTTGTCTGGAATGTAGCATTGTATGGGAGTAAAATGTGGCCAATAAGGGGTTCAGACAAAAAGATGACAGAAACTTTCGAGATGTGGTGCTACAGGGGAATGATGAAGATTAGGTGGGTAGATTGCATAACTAATAAGGAGGTGCTCAACAAAATTGGGGAGAAAAGGAGTTTCTGGGATATCCTGACTAAGAAAATGGATAGGTTTGTAGGACATATTCTGAGACATCGAGGAATCATCAACTTAGCATTAGAAGGAAGTTTGTGGACTAAAAACAGAGGAAGATCAAGGGACAAATGCAGTAAGCAGATTCAAAAGGATGTAGGTTGGCGCATGTATTCTCAGATGAAGAGGCTTATACAGGTCAAGGCAGCAACGAGAGCTGCATCAAACCACTCTGCAGACTGAAGATCACAACAACTTAATTAGGTTTTACTATACTGAAACTCAAACTTAGGTTGAAAGCTTAGACTTGGCACATCAATAAAAAAATAAAATAATTAAATCATAAGTATTATGTATTTGTGATATGTGAGTGAACAACATATGGTGGGGAAGACCAAACTCTCATATTTTTCCACTGTTTTCGCTAGGTAGCAGCAATGTGCACCCACTTCAGGTGTAGTAAGAAGTACTCGCTGTAGATGTTGAACACATCCACCAAAGTTTCACAATGAATGCACAGAAACCCGTTCACTATGCAGGTTGACAATTGACCCAAATGTCCATCTGACATGTGCTACATTGTCATATAAACATGCAATGATACAAAATTCGGCAATTGCGAGCTCTTTGTGACGGTGACGAATGATCTGTAACTCGAGGCTCGCCGGAGTGTGGGAACGTTTTGAATACTGTGCTGACATATGCAGTTCACCTAGATGGGCACACTATGAACGTCTAAGAAATGAATTTCAAAAACGTTTGAGTATCCCATTCATCAAAAACATAATCCACTGTATATGTTTATTAGTTTCAGAAATATAGATGTGAAAAACCAGATGGTTTTTTATACACCCCACTTAAATTTTCAATAACTTTAATATCAAAATGATGTTTGTATTATGCACCACATTACCTTAATAAACTCTGGTATTTTAAAGTCTTTTTCAAAACAAAAAAAAGTGTAGAAAGCCTTACAATTACCCCACTTCCATTCAGATAATATCCATTAACTATTTATTTCTACCTAGAAGAGGATTCATGTCTAAAAAACAATAAACACTGCATTAGTAGAAAATCTATGTTCATTCACATTCTTTTATTCAGAATCATGTATGTTCACTTAGTACTATTAGGGGGATTAGCCAGAAATATGGACTCTTATCTCACCAATCTCAGGGATGTGGCGCAGTGGTAAGACACTGGATTCGCATTTGGGAGAATGGTGGTTCAAATCCACCTTCGGCCATCCAGATTTAGGTTTTCCGTGATTTCCCTAAATCACTTTAGGCAAATGCCGGGACGGTTCCTTTTGAAGGGCACGGCCAATTTCTTCCCACATCCTTCCCCAAAAATCCGAGCGTAAGCTCCGTCTCTAATGACCATGCTGTCGACGGCACATTAATCCCTAAGCTTCCTTCCCTCGATATCTCTCATTTAGCAAAGACATTTCAAAATAATGTACCCTATGTTTTTTCCACAGCTCAATGATCAAAAACAGCTTCTATTATTGTAGTTTGACATAATAAACATACCTAAGCATCAAAAAGTTTGTCATTACCCTCACTTATAAATTGCAAATACTGGACTCATCATTCTTCATAACAGAGAGATTGGCTGACCAGTACTTACCTCAGTGCTATACCACTGATAGTCACACAAAGAAGAAACAGGATGATAAAATAGCACTCGCTTTCGGAACAGGGTTCCTTCATCAGGCAGGAGAGAAGGGGACTGATGACAGAACCGTGTTCTGAAAGCAAGTGCTATATTTTCATCCTGTTTCTTCTTTGTGTGACTATCAACAGTACAGTACTGAGGTTAAGTACTGGTCAGACAATCTCTCTCTCTTTTGAAGAATGATTTATCATCTCTGTGCAGAATTTCGATCAGTAATCAAATACTGGACTCTAGACAGAGGAAGGGGGAGGTACTGAATGCAGCTAAGTATAACAATAATAATAATAATAATAATAATAATAATAATAATAATAATAATAGCTGCAGCAACCAAGTAAATCTTCCTACCACCAAAAGGTGTGTGGCATACAGTTCGGCACAGTGGTTACCATCACAGGGTTACCAGTCCAAAAAAACCATCCACAATTCTTAGTTTTTCATTTAGCAGTACACATTGCCCAGGAGTTTACTTCTGGTCTGGCCATGTTTCGGTGTTTGTACTGGACGTGCTAGTGTTGTATTTCACTGGTCACTCTGCTTTCAGGTGTAAGCTACCTTTGTGGTTACAATGAGGACATTATTTGATGGAGACACAGGGTACTTCAAAACATCCAGATCACTGTGGTACCTAGGCAACACAGGAACTGAAATACAAGCAGTACAGCTCTTCCAAATGGATTCCAGAAAAGAAATAAGTCAGATACGCAACAAAAATCCAACAGTGTTTTCCAGAGTTACTGGACAGTACACGACAAAATGGTTAAACGATTTACCGAGTCATCAAATGACGTAGCACTTAATAAATGTGTGCCTTTCATGTGGACAGTACAGCCCAGCAGCGGTTCGAGAAGAATGAAGAGAAACTCAACAGATGTGAGAAATTCTTGGCGTGAATTTGGTGATAATCCACAGCGAGTCAACTCTGAGTAAGAACGAGTGAAGAACAGGATCTAATTGCACGGGGATACAAAACACACAGAATGTTTTGGTCCTGTGCTAGATTTTGAATCTTAATATAATGGAAGTCAACAAAAGGTCACATTTGATGGAAGGTGATGCTGAAGACACTCACCAATCTCTGGTAAATGGAGTCATAACAACAGAATGATTCAACACATGCTGCCAGTGCATCAAGGAAATGCAAATAAAAAACAGTCCAACGGAAAAGTATGGCTGACTCCTAAATGTGGTCCCCGCGGAAGTTGTGGACGAGCACCACGAACTTAACTCTTCCGACAGTTCACGGCACTCTGAACTGTCGGGCCAAGTAATCGAGAGATAGCAACTACGGACAACTACTCCGTACATCGAGACGTAAGAGAGAATTTAAAGAAGTGTATCTAACTTTAACTCTTATCTATCAAAAATAGACGAAGAATACTCACCAGGCGAAGGAGCACAGGTGCGATAGCAACACAAATAAATAAATGAATACACACATACACAAACACAAGCTTTCGCAACAAAGTTGCTTCTTCAGGCAGAAGGGAAGGAGAGGGAAAAGGAAATGATGAGGGTTTTAAGGAAGGGGGTAAGGAGCCATTCCAATCCCAGGAGAGGAAAGACTTACCTTGGGGGAAGAAAAGGAAGGTGAACAAATACACACACACCCATACATTTACACAGACGCAAACACACCTAGGCAGACACACTATAGAAACCAAAGAAGTTAAGAAGTTAGACAGAGATGCCACTAGAGGCAGAGGCTCTGTCCAGAGAACCGAGGCAAAGATATTAGGATGTTAAAGATGGCGGGGGGGGGGGGGGATTCAAATTTAGCAGAGGTTAAGACCAGGTGGGCAACGGAAAGAGAGAATATGCTGAAGGGCAAGTTCCCATCTCCGGAGTTCTGAAGGATTGGTGTCGGTGGGAAGTAACCAGATAACCTGGACGGTGTAGCACTGTGCCAAGATGTGCTGGCCGTGCATCAAAGCATGTTTAGCCACAGGGTGATCCTCATTACCAACAAACACTGTCTGTGAGTCTGCTCCAGTCCCGAAGCTCTGAACCAGTACACCAATAACCTAATAACAGCTTTCACATCCCGCAGCTATCCTCCTAATCTGGTAGAGAAGCAAATTGCCAGAGCCACTTCCTCATCCCCCCAAATTCAGAACCTTCAACAGAAGAATCCCAGAAGTGCACCTCTTGTCACCGGATTCTTTCCGGAACTGGAGCGGACTCTGAATGTGGCTCTCCAGCAAGGATACGACTTTCTTAAATCCTGTCCCGAAATGAGATCTGTCCTTCATGACATTCTTCCTACTCCACCGAGAGTGTCTTTCCGCCGCCCACCTAACCTCCGTAACCTCCTAGTCCACCCTTATGAAATCCCCAAACCATCTTGCCTACCTTCTGGCTCCTACCCTCGTAACTGCCCCCGTTGTAAAACCTGCCCTATGCACCCTTCCACCATCACTTACTCCAGTCTCATAACCCGGAAGGTGTACACGATCAAAGGCAGAGCCACTTGCGATAGTACCCATGTGATCTACCAACTGACATGCCTGCACTGTGAAGTGTTCTATGTGGGAATGACCAGCAACAAACTGTCCATTCACATGAATGGACACAGGCAGACAGTGTTTGTTGGTAATGAGGATCACCCTGTGGCTAAACATGCCTTGGTGCACGGCCAGCACATCTTGGCACAGTGCTACACCGTCCGGTTATCTGGATACTTCCCACCGACACCAATCCTTCAGAACTCCAGAGACGGGAACTTGCCCTTCAGCATATTCTGTCTTCCCGTTGCCCTCCGCTAAATTTGAATTCCCCCCTGCCATCTTTAACATCCTAATATATTTGCCTCGGTTCTCTGGACAGAGCCTCTGCCTCTAGCGGCATCTCTGTCTAACTCCTTAACTTCTTTGGTTTCTATAGTGTGTCTGCCTAGGTGTGTTTGCGTCTGTGTAAATGTATGGGTGTGTGTGTATTTGTTCACCTTCCTTTTCTGACCCCCAAGGTAAGTCTTTCCTCTCCTGGGATTGGAATGGCTCCTTACCCCCTTCCTTAAAACCCTCATCATTTCCTTTTCCCTGTCCTTCCCTTCTGCCTGAAGAAGCAACTTTGTTGCGAAAGCTTGTGTGTGTGTGTGTGTGTGTGTGTGTGTGTGTGTGTGTGTGTGTGTGTGTGTGTGTGTGTCTTCATTTATTTATTTGTGTTGCTGTCACACCTGTGCTCCTTCGCCTGGTGAGTATTCTTCGTCTATTTTTGATATATAATTTTTCCTGCTAGGAATTTTCCGTCTTAATATTCGTATCATATATTTAACTCTTATCTCTACCACAAGACAAACACACCAGGAAGAAGAGAATTAGACACCTCAATTTTACACTGCAACTGACAAATGATAGCCTGTTATAACATGTATAATCAAATGCTCCACCAGGAACAGGCACTGGGAGAAAAAAGGACAACGAGTCAGGATTTTCCTAAGCTCACTGTATGCTACTTACGAGACAAGTTGTTTTCAAAAATAACTACTTCAACCTGTTTCCGTGCTTGTGCCGTGTTCAGATTTTGACAGGCTATCTACTGTACCATCTTACCAATAAATCTGAAGGTGGTGCAACGGGAAGTTTCGCTAGTCAGCTTCACAAAAGAAAAGTACACGGCACCGACAGTTGTAAACGTCGCAGGATGTCCAAATGAACTTTCGATCACTGCCATGAGCAGCCCGTACTCATCCTTATTTAAGCTATGTGCACTGTAACAGCCCAATCGGTCCAGGACGGGGAGCTCACTGCCGTCGACAAAGAATCGTGCCCTTTGGGGAACAAAAAGCTATGTGGCTGCCTCAGTTTTACGCTCCCAGCACACTGAGTTGCTGCGCGGGCCAGCCTGTTGACCATCTCTACTGCTGCCTCACATCTCTGTTTCCTAAGATGATTACTTTCCAAAATACCCTCATATTTTGTCAATGTTGTAACTGTTTGCTCAGATTACAGATATTAAACTATGAGTTTTTGCATTTCATTTGAAAAGTATTGACAATAAAAAACAATGGAGTATATTTATATAAGGGTTGACCATCATTAAACAGCACTAAAGGAGCTGTTATGTGAGTACATTAAGGAAGACCAGACAAAGAATTTCTGGTTAGAAATTTGTGACCGAGGATTATTCTAAATGGTCTAGATAACTGCTAAATACCAAAGTAATAGTAAACAAAATGTAAAAGAACTATAAAAAACTGTACAATACCTTTCTGTTTCACTGACACAGCTTGACACCTCAAGCCCCTGAAAGGAGTAAAAACATTAATAACAATAATAATAAATATAAATATTTCTATCTCAAAACTATACTCAAATATCACGAAACTCAAAACTGTCTGCTAATGTGTATATTTGTTGAACAAGGAGTACAAATATTAATAACAATAATAATTATTATAATTTTTCTATCTCAAAACAATACTCAAATATTAAGCAACTCAAAGCTGTCTGCTAATGTGTATATTTGTTGAACTCTAAACGCCATATGACTCCGTTGATTAATGGGCCTCCTCAGTGTCCTAGAAAAATACTAAAACTTGGGCAACAAAATCTTACTGATTCAATATTAAAAGCAAAATTTATGGGTGAAATCTCAAAAGCCTTTTGAGATTAAAACCAGCATACAACAAGGCGACATATTGTCACTTCGTACTGGATAAGGTCTTCACAGACTAGGGACTGTGGGATGGGGGGGGGCAGGAGGGGGGAAGGAGTGAGGAGGGGGAGAGGGGGGAGGGAGTGGGGAGGGGGACAGGGGGGAAGGAGGGGGAAGGGGGAAGGGGGGAGGGGGTAGGGGGAAGGGGGAAAGGGGAAAGGAGGGAAGGGGGGAAGGGGGGAAGGCAGGAGGGACGGAGGGAGAAGCAAATGCCAATCAATATAACACAGAGATCAAAATTGTAGTCCTGTACACATGTGCAACATTGGTTTTCAGCAGTAACGGTGGCAATGTGGGAAACATCCGGAAGGAATGAAAGAATGATTATGTAGGAAAAAAAGAAAACAGGAGAAGAAGAATACGTGGAAAGGGTGAAGAGTATATCATGGATCCAGGAAGCCCAGACAGAAACTTTTGAAATATTAAACAAGGATCTTTACAGCCACAAGATAAACAAATCGGTAGAATTTCAGATAGCGAAATTCCTAAGAGATCACGAACAAAGTGAAGCAAAGAAAGGAAGAGACCCCAATGAGAAAAAGAAGAGGGAAAAGCTAGTCACAAGCATACTGCATGATCCTATAGATTGTTGTTGTTGGGATTTTTAAAGGGGACTAAACTGCTGGGTTATCAGTCCCCTGTTCCCAGCTAAGAGGTCACATCAGAAACTTAACAATCTATAGTGTAGTGCTCCACACCCACTATACGCTAGGTACAGAGGTACAATGAATGGTAAAATGACAGCATAAAAAAGAAGACGTAGTAGAAGTAGACTAAATAGGCAACCGAGCTAAAACATCACAGCAGAAGATTCTGGCTGGCTGATCACGAGGATTATACAGGATGAGCCAAGCCACACTGCACACACTAATATCCTCCGGTTAAAAACAAGACATAAACCATAGAAAGAGGCAACAGGTGAAAAGTTACAAAGGGGTGGAGTCCCGAGAAATCGGGCAAATGAGCGCACCACTAAAAAGAACAATAAAAGTCAGCTGCACTAACAAAACCTAAAACACGGTCAACTGTAGAGGCACTGTCAGCTAAAATAAAAGGAAGCGCAGAAGGCAGAGTGAAAGATTGCCTCGAGGTGGCAAAAAGCCGACAGCCTACCTGGATGTGGCCCAATGTCAACAAAGCACCGCAACGGAAATTCGGTGGGTCCTCTCGGAGTAAAAGGTGGCCACGCGTTAATCACGTACGGCCAATAAGTATTCTACAGATAATAACAGTGTCCCTTTGAGAGGACATTCACATGGTCATAGAAGACTTAACAAAATTATTCGATTCGTTCCAGTCAGCCCACTCCGAATTGCAAAGCCCGAGGGCCTCGCGGGTCATTTCTAGTCAGAGAGCCCCGTCCTAGAGCCCAATCTCCAATGGCTGTGACACGGTGGCCTGCCCGGCCAGACGACCGATGTGTTTGCTCCCCGGGATGCCAATGTGTCATGGGGTGCAAACGAAAAACCTCTGAATGGCCTGTTTCTCCAAGGGTGAAGATGGTGTCTCAGATTGACAACAACATATGGTGCAGAGAAGAAACTAGTTAAGGGCTTGTAAAGCACTCAGGGAGTCGCTAAAAATTACTATAGACTTCCAAGGATAGACTTGGAAATGTTGAAGAGCTCGAGAAGTAGCCACCGGCTCACCTGTAAAAACACTACTCTACAGGGCGAGGAATGCCACTTTACACGGTCACCGTGAACATGAGTGTACCCAGTACGGCCATCTACCAGGGAATGATCTGTGTATACAACTTCTGCGCAACCGAATGAGTCAAATAGTGCCCGGAATTGGCAACACGAGGTCGACAGCGAAACAGAGGCTTCCGAGTCACTGGACGAGACTAATTGAAGCTGCAGGCGAGGAACGGAAAGAGAAGGTGTACAGGAAGGATAGTGAGAAGTGGGAGGGACGGGAAGAGATTCAAGGGACAAAAGAAGGGGATGAACGCGAACTGAAACCAGAAGACCCGACCTCGGCCGTCGTCGTGAGGTAGGACGGCAACTGGGAAGAGGAGCCTGCAATTTGGGTGGTGAGGAAAGGAACAAATGCAGGCAATGTACGAATCTGGTAGCTGTTGCCGGTAGATTTGATGGGAGGGAACCCAGCTACAGTGAGGAGACTCGCCACCGGACTTGTGTGG
Source organism: Locusta migratoria (assembly GCA_026315105.1). Classification (NCBI taxonomy): domain Eukaryota; kingdom Metazoa; phylum Arthropoda; class Insecta; order Orthoptera; family Acrididae; genus Locusta; species Locusta migratoria. The sequence goes on along the minus strand of CM048753.1, from coordinate 53,120,237 downwards.
AAGGCTCACGTCTTTTAACGGATGCCACTGTGACGAACTGGGTTCGAGACACATGATGCAGAAGAAGCAGCAGAATAGTGTACTATGCTGAAATAATCTAGACGCGATCGGTCGGGGCCTTATACAGCTGCAAGATAGACGGACGGGCGACTACCCCTACTGTGCGGCCGAGGCCGCGAAGAATATTCGAGTAGTGCCCACATTTTCGTCGCAGTTGTCGTAGGTGTGGAACCCACGTCAGCTTGGCACCAAACGCTGCGCCCGAGACGTGGTACGTCTCTCCGACACAAAGAGGGTCGTCACCCGAATAGTGACAAAGGAGCGGAACCCAAGTTTTGGAGGCAGAGAATAGGAACCGGAGGGCAGGCCCAGGACTGCACCTCTCGAACGGCTCCCTGCAGTCGCCTTTCGGCTGCTGACGGTAGCAGAACTACAATACGTACAAAAATCGTCTGCATTCGGTGAAGAGTGAACCGACGACCCCACTGCCACAGCGAGACCGTCGGTGGCAATTAGAAACAGCGGAACACTAAGAATTGAGACCTCTGACCTCTGGGACACCGTTCTCCTGGGCGTGGGGGGAGGCTTAGATAGGTACCTATCCTAATCCGAAAAAAGCGAGTGAAGCGAGAGGAAGTTCTAGACGAACGACGAAAGTGGACCCCTCGAGCCCTGACCGTGCGGCGTAGCCAGAATGCGACGGCACCGAGCGGAGTAAGCCTTTCGGGATCGAGAAAGACTGCGACTGGGTGATTATGCCTGATGAAAGTACTACAGTTAGCCGACTCCAGTGACACCGAGTTGTCTACAGCAGAACGGCCTCGGCAGAAGCACAGTCGGAAGTCCGGCTCTGTTATTGGAGCCTCGATGTCCCTACTGTGGCCCGAGATCCGCGTGCCACTCCCTAGGAGGTCGTGGGTGCCGAAATCCCCCTAAAGGAGGAACGGCGGGGGAAGTCGTGTGATCGAGGCGGCGAGGTCTGCAGAAGACACTGCCTCGTCCAGAAGGAGGTAGATAGAACAGACAGTAACATCCCGTCACACCCGGATTCTCAGGGCCACCGCCTCGAGTGCCGTGCGAAGTGGCACCGGTGCGGGACAGTAGAGAGGACACAGATACGGAAACCCTGTCGTAGGCTGCACAGTTTTTATAGTATCCAATATATCCATGAAAGGCAGGGGTCCACCGGGCAGGAAACCGCGTATCCTGTAGGGCTACACAGATAGCTAGATAGTGACACAGTAACTTCAGCAACTCGGCTGAGTGGTGAAAGGAACCACCATCGTTCACACTATCTCTCGACATACAGGACACACTTACGTGGAAGGAAGAACGCATTCTGTCGCTCGTCACTGACTGCGGAGATCAATCCTCAGAGGCCACGGCTTCCGGAGCCTCGGCAATTGCCAAATCCTCGGGGGCACGAGGATCTTCACCTCGTCCTCAGAAGCGGAGATACGCAGCGGTGGCACAGCGGCCACCAACTCTTTCTTATCGCTCTGCTTTTAAATCATCTCTCGCTCCTTCGGTTTCTGACTCGGCCTCAGGTTCTGAGGATGCCCTCGAGGCCCTGTGACAGACAGGTTGTGGCTCTTTCAGCCACTCACTGGTGTCCACTGAACCAGTGGGACAAACCGTTAGAGACAGGAATCTGAATGATCCCTCCCTCGTGAGAGGAACCGGAACATTCAGTAGCGGTGGGGACCGACGTCCCAGTTACTCAGGCCGTTATCGCTACTGAGGTGGGGACTCTGGAAGTGCACCCGACCTCCGAGGGGGGGAGAATGTCGACAGTCGAGCTCGAGAGACCACTGGGGCCGACTGAAAAGGTGGCAATCTCGTCTGCAGGGATGGAGACGGCGATGCGGCTGCAAATTACTGTGTGGAGTTTTACGTATTTTCTTTCGGCCGTCGAATAAGTTGACCTATCCCCTGTAACTACTGAAAAGGCTGCTGCCCCTCTTCGGGAAGCACATGTTTGTCTCGCTGCTCCACAGATACCCCTCCGCTGTGGTTGCACCTGCTGTGCCGTTATCTGTATCGTTGAAGCATGCAAGCCATCCCACCTCGACAATGTCTGTGGTTTGTAGGGGTGGGAAGGCACGTAAAATGAGATGAAAACAAGTGAAGAGCTTCCATCTTATGTGGACAAACAATAAAAGTGTCATTCTAAAAACCACTGAACAGTTTCCATTCCACGTGGCCGAAAAATAAAAATATCATCCACGTATCTCGAAAAACACGTGGGCTTAAGACAAGTACCGTGGAGTCCGAGGTATTCAAAATCTTCCATAAAATTGCGAATCTGCTTGCATAGTGGCCTGTACACTGGACATAAGGCTGATGTCTCCTCAGTTCTGCTATGAGTGTGCACCAGTCTCTCCTGAAGATAGCAGCCACACAGACTGCCGAAATATTACAGAATGGAACTATAGAGAAACATCACAAAAGCAGTTCGATGAACCCACTGCCGTGCACTTCAATATGACTTTCAGAGTATTTACATAATTGTAGATAGGAATTCAGAGAAATTGGTGACTGTGTATCATAATCATGTAACTGTGACACGGATCTATAATTGCTAGATGCAGGAGGGCATGGCGGGACATATCCATTCATCTAGTTGCATGAATACATGTTATAACAGACATAACTGTGCAAATGGTAATGATGGAGTGTTGTGGCACAACACAACCTGTAACATAACGAATTTGGTCTGTAGCGCAACAAGAAATTTCCGTGCACAATATTTCATATTGACTGCAGCACTGTGATCTGTCTACATGGCATACATTGCTGCGTTTACCACCGAGTCAACACCACAGACACTGATATTTTTCTCAACTTTCCCTGTGTAATAAGTGCCGATTCTCTTCACAGGTTTACAGCAGAATTCAATTGTTCTTCCGACACGATATTTCGGCAGTCTGTGTGGCTGCTATCTTCAGGAGAGACTGGTGCACACTCCTAGCAGAACTGAGGAGACATCAGCCTCAGTGACTCCCTTATGTCCAGTGTACAGGCCACTATGCAAGCAGATTCACAATTTTATGGAAGATTTTGAATACCTCGGACTCCGGGGTACTTGTCTTAAGCCCACGCGTTTTTCGAGATACGTGGATGATATTTTTATTGTTCGGCCATGTGGAATGGAAACTGTTCAGCAGTTTTTAGAATGACACTTTTATTGTTTGTCCACATAAGATGGAAGCTCTTCACTTGTTTTTATCTCATTTTACGTGCCTTCCCACCCATACGAACCACAGACATTGCCGAGGTGGGATGGCTCGCATGCTTCAACGATACAGATACCCGCACAGTAGGTGCAACCACAGCGGAGGGGTATCTGTGGAGCGGTCAGACAAACATGTATTTCCCGAAGAGGGCCAGCAGCCTTTTCAGTAGTTACAGGGGCACCAGTCTGGATGATTTAACAGTCAATCAGCAAACAAGGCTTTGCCGTGCAGTTACTGCGAACGGTTGAAAGCAAGGGGAAACAACAGCCTTTACATTTCCCAAGGACATGCAATTCTTCTCTGAGTATATGATGATGGCATCTCTTGGGTAAAATAGTCTGAAGGTAAAATAGTCCCCCATTTGGATCTCCAAGAGGTGACTACTCAGGAGGATGTGATCATCAGAAAAGACAACACTGGTATTCTATGGATCAGAGCATGGAAAGTTAGAAAATTTTAAAAGAGAAATGGATAGGTTGAAGTTAGATATAGTGGGCATTGAAAAAGTTCAGTGGAAAGAGTAACAGGATTTCTGGTCAGGTGAGCACAGGATTATAAATACAAAATCAGTTGGGGTATTAAAGGAATAGGGCTGATAATGAATAAGAAAATAAGAATGCAGGTAAACTACTAGAGAAACACAGTGATCGCATTATCGTAGTCAAGATAGATATGAAGCCGACACCAACCACAATAGTACAGTTTTATATGCCAAATAGCTCTGTCGATGATGAGGAAATCGAAGAAATGTATGAAGTGGTAAAGGAAATTGTTGTTGTAGTTATGGTCTTCAGTCCCGAGACTGGTTTGATGCAGCTCTCCACCCTACTCTATCCTGAGCAAGCCTCTTCATCTCCTCATAAGAATGGCAACCCACATCAATTTGAATCTGCTTAATATGTGTGTCTCTTGGTCTCTGTCTGTGATTTTTACCCCACACACTCGCCTCCAATGTTAAATTTACAATTCTTCGATGTCTAATAATGTGTCCTACCAAGCGATACCTTCGTTTAGTCAAGGTATGCCAAAAGTTCCTTTTCTCACCAATTCTGTTCAATACCTCTTCATTACTTATGCGATCTACCCACCTAATCTTCAGCATTCTTTTGTAGCACTACATTTTAAAAGCTTATATTCTCTTTCTGTCTGCACTGTTTATCGTCCAGGTTTCACTCTCATATAAGGCAACATTCCACCCAAATGCCTTCAGAAAAGACGTCCTTACACTTAAATTAATATTCAATGTTAGCAAATTTCTCTTTTTCAAAAACGCTTTTCTTCCCCTTTCCATTCTGCATTTTATATCCTCTGTACTGTGACCATCATATGTTATTTTACTAACCAAATAACAAAACTCATCTACCATCTTCATTGTTTTGTTACCTAATCTAATTCCTTCAGCATTGACTGACTTTCTAAGACTGCATTCTATTATCTTTGTTTTGCTCTTGTTAATGTTCATTTTATACGTACCTTTCAACACACTGTCCATTCCATTCAACTGCTCTTCCTTTGCTGTCTCTGACAGAATTACAATGTCATCAGCAAAACACAATGTTTTTATTTTTTCACCCTGAACTTTAATCCCTATTCCAAATTTTTCTTCCTCTCCTTCACTGCCTGTTCAATGTACAAATTGAATAATATTGGAGAAAGGCTGCAATCCTTTCTTACTCTCTTCCCAACTAATGCTTCCCTTTCATGCCCTTTGAGTTTAATAACTGCGGTCTGACTTTGGTACAAGTTGTAAATAACTCTCCTTTCCCTGTATGTTACCCCTGCTGATTTCAGAATTTGAAAGAGTGTATTCCAATCAACATGATCAAAAGCTCTCTCTAAATCAACAAAAGCTAAAAATGTAGATTTGCCTTTCTTTAATGTTTCTTCTAAGATAAGTCGTAAAGTGAGTTTTGCCTCCTGTGTTCCTACGTTCGTCCTGAATCCAAACTGATCTTCCCAGAGGTCAGCTTCTACCAGCTTTTCCATTCTCCTGTAGATTATTCGTGTTAAAATTTTGCAACCATGACTTATCAATTTTCACACCTGTCTGCACTTGATTTCTTTGGAATGGGGATTATTACATTTTTCTTAAAGTCCGAGGGTATTTCGCCTGTGTCATACATCTTACACACCAAGTGAAACAGTTTTGTAATGGCTGACTGTCCCAGAGACTTTAATAGCTCTGAGAGAATGTCATCTACGCCCGGGCACTTGTTCCGACCTAGGTCTTTCAGGGCTCATTCAAATTCTTCTCTCAGTATAGTATCTCTAAGTTCATTTCCTTTGTAGATCTCCTCTATGTACTCTTTCCACCTTTCAGCTTTCCCTTATTTGCTGAGAACTGGTTTTCCATCTGAGTTCTTGATATTCGTAGAGCTGTTTTACTTGTCCCCAAATGTGTCTTATTTTCCTGTAGGCAGTATCTACTTTTCCCCTTCTTATACATTCTTCTACAGATTTGCATTTGGCTTCTAGCCACTCCTGTTTAGCCATTTTGTAATTTCTGTCAATCTCATTTCTTAGTCGTCTGTGCTCCATTTTGCCTGTGTTTCATTTACTGCATTTTTATATTTTCTCCTTTGATCAATTAAAAAGAATTATTCAGACAATTAAAGAAGAGGAAAAATTTAATTGTGATGGGAGAGTGGAATTTGGTAGTAGAAAAAGGAAGGGAAGGAAAAATAGTGGTAGAATTTTGCATGGAACATAACTTAATCATAACAAACACGTGGTTTAAGAATCCCAAAAGAAGGCTATATACGTGGAAGAGACCAGGAGACACCGGAAGGTTCCAGATAGATTTTATAATGGTAAGACAGAGATTTCGGAACCAGGTTTTGAACTGTAAGACATACCGAGGGGCAGATATAGACTCTGACCGTAACTTGTTGGTAGGCTGAAACCAAAAACTGCAGAATGGTAGGAAAATAAGAAGAGGAACTTGGATAAATTGAGGGAACCTGAAATTATTAAGAATTTCAGAGGGAGTTTTAGGCAACAATTGACAGAAACAGGGGGAAATAAAACAGTACAAGTGGAATGGGTAGCATTGAGAGATGAAAAAGTGAAGGCAGCAGAGGACAAAATAGGTAGAAAGGCAATACCTACAAAAAATCCTTGAGTATCACAGGAAATACTTAATTTAAATGATGAAAGGAGAAAATGTAAAAATGCAGTAAATGAAACTGGGAAAATGGAGTACAGACAACTAAGAAATGAGATTGACAGGAAGTGCAAAATAGCTAAGCAGGAGTAGCTAGAAGGAAAATGCAAGTCTGCAGAAGAATGTATAAATAGAGGAAAAATGGATACTGCCTACAGGAAAATAAGAGAGACATTTGGAGACAAGAAAAACAGCTCTACAAATTAGGGTTGTGTCAAGAGTGGTTCGGCCAAATCCAGCACACTGGCTTCAGATTCGAGATTTGATGCAAAATGGCTGATTTCCGAATCCAAAGTGATATATGGAAACCTTCAGTTACGAATGTTGTACTTTACTTTGCATAACAGTATGCTTTCGTCTGCGTTATTTAGTTCATTTTCCATAGATCCGCTAAAAGACGTGACATAATAAAACAAAACAATCTTACTTCGAATTTATTCAAGTGAAACCACTACGCAATTGCATGACTATTGTAAAAACAATCTAGCATATTTATATAAATCTGAGCCCCATTTTTTCCGTTTTTTTTTTTTTATTATTATTTTTAAAAATATTTTTTTTTTTTGGGGGGGGGGGGGGGAGGTGTCCAAACACTGCCTGTAATTCAAATAGAGTACAAAGCGAAAGAAATTCTGAAAATGAATGGCATTAGGAGCCGCCACAAGTAACTTTTCCCGGTTGATATAAGCAGTGGTACACAGGCTTGCTTTGCAGGCACAAATATAAACTGCAGCAACCTGTGAAATATTAGTAGCAACAAACATAAATTTCTTTACGTAAATACAAACAATACATAAGGCTTTAGGATTCTTCCAGGAGTTGCCTCATTCCGATTTCACGTATAGTTTCGTCGAATTTTGTAAAGGCTGGGGTATGTGAACTATAATGAAGCACTAGGATTTCAAGAAGAAAGTTATTTATTAAGTGGAGAAAAAAAGCTCTAATTGTTCACCATCCATGCGGGATGACATCAATTCATCAACCACTTGACTTCTGTTTCAATAAATCGTTTAAGATCAAGCTTAAACACATGTACACCAACTGCCTTTCAAAAAGTGACAGACAACTGACACCAACGGTCATGTAAAACAAGCAAGTGTTCCAATGGAATGATGATACATGGATGTGGGTTCCAAATCAGATTGCATAGCAGACATTTAAAAATGTTTGATATCGAATGCACTATATTGTACAAGTGATGATGCTCTGTACTACGAAGGAACTGAATAACAAGGAATCAAGTGATTGTGATTCAGAATTACCGTACCAGTATCTAATTGTTACTCTAAACATTTCGTAAAATTTGTATTATATGTGTAATATAATTGTTTTATATTTCCGCATTTAGTTTGCCATATATTTGAAGTCTCATCTAAAAGCTACTACGTAAAGCCGACTGGCAAGCCTGTGTTGTGTCAATATGCCTGACGCTACAACCACTGCCTTCGTACTACAGCTTGTGTGTTTTTCTCTTAGGAGCAAGGGCTTGTTCCTATGAATTGTGATTCATAAATTCCACAATATCTTTGCCATAAGAATAATGCAAATGCAAACATTATGCCATGTAATCTTCCGTGTTAGCTGTTACCACATTTAGGCCTAAATTCCATCTGCCTAACAAATCAGAAAGACAATGGCAAATGCGGGAGAATATATGTATCACGTTGATGTTACATTTGTATTATTCTTATGCTGAACAGGAATAGTTGTAAATGAAACACGGCAACTGACTTCTAGTGCTGGTTTTTAAATTTTCTATGAATATAAATTCTGTGTAGACAAGTTAAGAGATCTTAAATGTTTGAAATAATAAATAAGTCTACAAAATACTCTTGTTTAACCCTCCAAAATACGCAATCCACATGTTAAGTACTTTTCACAGTTCTGAAATGTCTTCGTGGCAATAACAAGTACACACATGTCGAATAAATGCGGATTTCTCTGTGTCTGAATGTCCTGTCTGTCACTTATGGAATGGCTGATATGTCACTATAAAATTATTTAACATTTACACATCTTTACATCCAGAATATCTACTCATCTTTTCCAGTTTTATTTTTGTTTCTTCCCCTTATTAAAATATATATATAATCCTTTCCTTTCTACGACTTCATAATGCAATTATTTTCATTTCATCAAAGTGAAACAGTTTGTAATAGCGTAAAGATAGTTTATTATCTTTCAGAGCATCTAAGCAACATATATCTCTAATTGTTTCATAGGCTAAAAATTTCTTTTAAGCAGAGGAAGGAGTATTAAAAAATCCTTAAAATTTAAAATAAAAATCTAAATGAAATTTTAATTTCTTGACAGATTATTTGGGTTCAAGATTCGGAAGATTCGATTCGGGTTCAGAATTTGGCACATGTTATTTAAGATTCGCTATTCGAATTTGATTCGGTAAAATTGGTGTTCGACCCATCCCTACTATGAATATAAAGAACTCGCATGGAAAACCAGTTCTCAGCAAAGAACAGATAGCTGAAAGGTGGAAACAGTATATAGAGGGGCTGTACGAAGGTAATGAACTTGAGACAATGTTGTAGGAAGGGAAGAGGAAATAGATGAAATAGAGATACTATACTGAGAGAAGAATTCAACAGAGCCATGAAAGATCTAAGTCGAAACAAGGTCCCTGGAGTAGATGACATTCCTTCAGAACTACTGAAGTCTCCGGGAGAACCAGCCATGACAAAACTATTTCATCTGGTACGCAAGATGTACGAGACATGTGACATACCCTTGGACCTTTAAGAAAAAATGTAATAATCGCCATTCCCAAAAAAGCAAGTGCAGACAGGTGTGGAAATTACAGAACCATCAGTTTAATAAGTCATGGTTGCAAAATTTTAACACAAATTATTTACAGAAGTATGGAAAAGCTGGTAGAAGCTGACCTCGGGGAAGATCACTTTGGATTCAGGAGAAATGTAGGAACAAGGGAGGCAATTCTTACTCTACGGCTTATCTTAGAAGATAGATTAAGGAAAGGAAAGCTTTTGTAAATTTGATAAAAGCTTTTGACAATGTTAATTGGAATAGACTCTTTCAAATTTTGAAATCACCAGGAGTAAAATATATGGAACGGAGGGTTATTTCCAATTTGTACAAAAACCAGACAGCAGTTATCAGAGTTGAAGAGCATGAAAGGGATGCAGAGGTTGGAAAGGGAATAAGAAAGGATTGTAGCCTTTCTCCAATGCTATTCAATTTGTACATTGAGCAAGCTATAAATGAAAGCAAGGAGAAATTTGGAGAAGGAATTAAATTTCAGAATGAAATAAAAACGGTGCATTTTGCCGATGACATTGTAATTCTGCCAGAGACAGCAAAAGACCAGAAAGAGCATTTGAAAGGAATGGACAGTGTGTTGAAAGGTGCATATAAAATGAACATTAACAATAGCAAAACAAGGGTAATAGAATGCGATCTACAAAAATCAGGCGATGCTGATGGAATTTGACTAGGTAACAAAACAATATAGGTGGTACGTTGCTTGCAGTGGCCATTTTTGAGCCATTTTGAGCAGCAGCTGAATTGTAATTCACTGTAAGGTTTTTAAAGTAAATGCCTTTTGCTACTGCGAATGAAGGGTTTTATTTTTATATTTTTAAGTCACCCACACGTGTTTCACCTTTCTCTCAAGGCATCATCAGTGGGTGTCAGCGCTTGCTACTCCACTTCAGTCTCTTTGTGGCAACCAGGTCGAAATGTTACAAATATAAGTCAGTAGTAGAGTATTTGTTATTCATGAAACAACTCTATTACAGCGTAACAGCGCAAAGGCTACTCACCTCCGGGTGCGGCAGTCGTGAGGACAGGGGGCACCCGGGGCCACCAGTGTCTCCTCGTGCTTTCCGGTCTTCTCTTTCTCGTCTTCCCACCATTCCTCAGGCCGAGCGGAGGAAGAGGGTTTCTCCGGAGGGGCTCGAGTAGCGTGGGAAGACCGTGGAGCCAAACGGCTTTCTGACAGATGGTTCTTCGGCCGCTGGCCGATTAATTTGGTGAGACCGGTGGAAGGGGGGGGGGGGGGACAGGACCCTTTCCCAGAGCAAGGAGCCAGAGAAAGGGAACCCTTTTCTGGCTGAGGAGTGGGGGTAACCGACCCCAACACGGGGGTCGGTATTGGTCCTGCAGAGGATGGGCTGCCTCCACTTGTCTGGGAGGCCGAGGTAGACTGGCGGCCCAGAGGGCGGTAGAGTGGGTCGTGAACTGGCCACCAGCAGTGGCATCACCGTTGTAGTTGCAGCATAAGATGTGAGAAGAGAAACTGGATGCAGCTTCTCATATTTTCTATGAGCCTCAGCGTACGTCAGGTGGTCCGATTATCTTGCGTTCTTTCTGTAGAACGGGACATTCCTGTGAGCACGGAGAGTGCTGACCTCGTCAGTTGACGCAGTAAGGAGGGGGCACTGGCAGCGTCCGGATGTAAAGGACGACCACAGTCCCAAAAGGTTGCGGCTGCATTGCAACGGGAGGACGTATGCTCGAAATGCCAACATTTAAAATGTCTCATCGCAGGTGGTACATATGGTCAGACGCTGCAGCGATGTGATGGTGGTCGTAGAACAACGAATCGGAGGCTTGCGGAACGTTATTGGTGGCGTGGCATGGAAGGAAAGAGAATGTGGATCGCTACGTTCAAAATTGTGTACCGTGTGCACAAAGGCCAGATTTTAATTGTGGGAAGTTGTTACTACAAAGGTTACTGGAGGCTTCAGTTCCTTTCTCCGTTATTGGGGTGGACGTAATGGGGCCATTTAACAAAATGCCAGCGGGTAAACATTTTGGCTTGACAATCGTAGATGATTTTTCTAGGTACGCGGAAATAATTGCCATACCAGACCGACGGGCAGTGACAGTAGCAAAGGCAGTGGTGGACAACTGCTTATTGAAATTCAGGGTTCCAGACGCTATAATTATGGATCAAGGTACGTGCTTTATGGCTGATCTCAGGAAGAAGTTGTGCCAGTTGTTAAAAGTGAAGAAATTACGAACGAGACCACTACATCCTCAATTGAATGGGAGAACACTTGCATCGAATGATAGCTAAAATGTTGAGCCATTATGTGAACACCCACGTCTATCTGCAATTCATAACAGCCAGTTATAACGAAACTTCATACCGACACGGGGTTGTCACCTTATGATGTTGTATATGGGAGACAGAAGGCATCTCCTTTCGATTTGATCAAAGTGAGAGGAGTCAAAAATGGTCAAACAGTGAAGGAATTCACCAAGAAGGTAAGAGAAATATTGCAGCACGTGCAAAGAGCTAATACAGAGGCCTTCTCGGAATGGCAGGAAGAAGCAGTAAGACACAAGGGAATACGGCAATGGGTAATGTTATCTCGTCCATACACACCGAAAGGGAAAACGAAAAAGTTCGTTACAAATTTTCGCGGACCTTATCGAGTGGTGGAAACAACGTCACCTGTCAACATTAAGCTGCAATTGCCAACTAGATCGACTGTTGTTCGTGTCAGTAGGTTGAAACCTTTCAAGGGGAAGCCGGGTTTAATTGTCAATGTGGCTGGACCAGTCAAACGTAAAGCAGAGAAAAAGAGAGGCGAACAACAATCGAGGGGTAGATACAGAAATATTACGGGATGTACCCTGCAGTTTAAGATCTATAATGTAGAGTAGTCACGTTATTTTCTTTGATTTCTTGTGGGTTTATGAATATACGGGGGATTGTACACTTTCTGTTGTGTGCTGGGGGAGAGAGAGTGATTGCTACCCTCTTCCCTGGGCCCCTGTGTAGTAAGAAAACAGGTGCTTCCGGTGTTTACAGTGCATACCTGTCCAGTCCACTGGGGTGCCCTATGCAAATATGTGAAGTTTGGAACAGCTAATATACTACTAGTAACGGGTGACGGATGTCAGCATGTGGTAATGTCGGAAGAAGAGCTGCGTCACTGCACGAAGGAAGAATCACAGTTTGCCCTGCAAGAACAGTTCTGACAGGGGACGGTAAATGTGAAATACAGTTATTCGAAGAAAAACAAGGAGGAAGCGAGTGCACTAGGGAGGTGTCTGAGCCTAGGCCGTATTTTCAGAAGACAGGGAATCACTGGATTTATGCAGTACCAGATTAAATAGTAATAGTGGCAAGTTGCTATGAGCAAGGAAGGTTCGTTGAGGCAAAACGCATAGAATCATAGAATTAGCTGGCAGTGGGTTACTAATTAATGGGACCTTTTGCGACTCAGTGAGACCGACATTTCGTTTGCCAGCAGGTATCATGGAGACGACGACATTAAACATTATGCAACCATAGCTTTATTGGCCAGATGTGAGTGTGGAGATACTGCCAGTGCAGAATGTAACATGGGTGAATAACACTTTGCAACCCGAACTTATGCATTCCCTGGATAATCTTATAGCTGGGTAAGAAGGCCATATTACCATGGAACAGTTGTTGCAGCATGTACATAGGTTTAGGGAACAGCAACAAAAAACTACCATAATCATCAGTGTAGCTTTACCAGGTGCTATCATAGTCCTTGTTTTGTTATGCTCCATCTTTGTGTACATAAAGAGAACAACAAGTAGGGAATCAAAACCTCATGAAGCACAAATCCCCGTATACTGGATCCCACAAGCATGAACTGAGACGTAGTGGACAGAATAAACTTCTGAGGTAGTGTTCAAGTGGAGTGGTGTTTGGACTTGAGAGTCAGCTGTTATAGGACAGATGTAATATAACTGATTCAAGGATACCGATGTAAGTGAAGTGCCTGACTGTGTGTGGTTTAGAAAAGATGGCCTAAAGGTGAAAACCTGGAGAGCCAGGTTTCTTAGAGGGGAGGCCAGTGTAGGGCCGCTAGAGTATTTTGGAGAAATACGAAGCAAAGGAACGGAAAAGTGCAGTGCGGAAGAAGCAGGCAGTGAGGCGCCAGTTCAGAGCCGGTGATCGAGGCGAGACTTGCATTCTGACACCGCAACAGCTTCGTGTACGAAGTACGTGTCTCTTGGGCCGCAGCCGGCCAGAACTGCAAACACGGCAACAGCCGCAGGTATGTAATGACTGAGTCGATACACCGGGCATGTGTCGTCGACTCGTACGTGACTCGGAACGGGCCTTTTTGGAAAATGGGGCCGAGCCGAGTGAAATATAAAGCACGTGTTCCAGAGTCGTCAGTAGTTGCAGTCGGAGTCAGAGTTCGCAATCCACAGCTCGGCTTGGAAGACACTACTGCGGCAGTGAGCAGGCGACTAGTAGTTACAGCTCGGCGGTCCCAGACAGCGGTTTGCAGTTCGTATCCCAAGTCCGGACGACGGGCCACTTGAGAGGTCGGCGTGATGTCATGTCACAGTGAGGGGCTAGCCATGATGCTGGCTACCGGCGGGAAAGTCGACGCGACTAGATGCGAATGAGTTCCCGATCGGAGGACAGCACCGGAGTTCGAACCGTTCTCTGTGGGCACGACACCAGTGCTGGAGGGGCCTCGGCACCGCTCGTCTAGCAGCGAGACATCGGCGGGCGGCACGGCCGCGTCATCGACCTTTGAAAGCGACAAGCCCAGCAGCTCGAGGTGTCAACGTCAGTGAGAAGTGTTATGCCACCGAAGCACAACAGCGCACCGCCACAGGAGAGTTGTGACCGGAACTTCAGCAGATCCTGACACTGTATTCATTGGAAAGCAAATAAAGCATTTAATTCTTGCTTGGACTCGTGCTAAACCGCCGCGATTCGACTTCGGCTACTACAGTAAAATCAAAACCATTTGTTCAATAAAACAACAAACTTTATGTCTGTTGATAATACATTAATTGTTGGAATTATAATGAAAAATCAGACACAATAGCCACATACATAAAAGACCCAATAAAAACCACTTGTATTGAAAAGAAAGTTTATTCTGTATGAACAGAGGAGTTAAAAGAATTCTGTGATTTTATAGAGGTCAACTACCAGCAGTTGTTATACCATACAAAAAGTAGGTGGTTATCTCTGTTTCCTTGTATTGAAAATACCTATATTATAGAGGAAAAAATTCCCAGCAGGATGACTATATATAAAAAATAGATGTGGTTTACTTACCAGGTGAAAGTGCACAGGTATGCAGACAGAAACATACATAAACACACACACACACACACACACAGATGTTGAGCTTTCACAACCCTGGGTTGCTTCATCAGAAAGGAGAGGGAAAAGAAAGGATGTGGGTTTAAAGGAGCGGGTGAGGAGTCATTCTAATCCTGGGAGAGGAAAGACTTACCTCGAGGGAAAAAAGGATAAGTAAAGAAACACACACACCCATAACACATGCACACACACCAAGACAGACATGTGTAAAAATCTCCCCCCCCCCCTCACAATCCCACTAAAAAATTAATAGAATGTTAATTGACCTTAAAATATCACAGTAGACAAGTCTAAATAAAACCCTTCCTAGCCACAATCTGGCAACGTCAAATCACTAAAACTAAGATACAGTCGACAAAACCCATCAGAATCCTGTAAATAACACAGCAATTACAGAAAACATTAAGATGCGGTCCTACCCTGCATGATCAAAGATACAGTAAAAATCTTAAATAGAATTATTGAATTTAACCATCGAAAGCAAAGAAAATGAAAAAAGGAAGCAGTGAAACAGGCAAAAATGCAGAAAAAATGAATTTACCTAAAACAGAGCTGCAGCGGCAGCCACGACTGTGCAATGACAGGAGCACTTTCACACACCTGGTCAACATGACAATGTTTACAATATTACGTTAACACTGCCTTTGCAGATGTGACTGTCTTTTATTACTAAACAATGTAATTGGTTGCTGTTCCAGCAGGCCCTAATGGAGTGCAGAGTATTTTAACTTTTCTCCGTTTGTCCAATCTGTGATTAATTCTAAGACCTTGTCTTAGATTTGATGAATGAAATCACTTGTCTTCTGTTTACTCACTTTCCTGCAGTGAGAAATGTACCACTCAGAATGCTAGTAATAGTACCGCCACACACGAAATGCCTTGCCACCACAGATGTTTGACATTGGGTTAGTATTTGCAAACATAGTTACTACTGGCAAGTTTGCATGGTGTGTTCCATCGACAACAAAACTGATAGAAATGTATAAAGCAAATGAGATGTATAACAGACAACAAATGGACTACAAAAATAATTGAGAAGAATGGAGACCTTCAAAAAATTTCCAGAAGCCATAAGTAGTGAAGCTAAAGATATGAGAAAGAAAATCCTGAACTCACAGTGCCTGTTAGAAATTTTATTGAAGAGAATTATCATCATCTAGCCATGACAGCCACGGTTTCATCCGAGTACCTATCCTTCCCTTTTCTCCCCTCATCCTTCTCTTACTCTTCTAAATGGAGACACAACTGCTGTACAAGCAACAGCTGAGCATAACACCACCATTTTGAAGCAAATATGACAAAATATTTGATGACAATGTAATATCCCCTTTTGGTATTACATCCAAGATCTTAGTTAAATAATATGACCAATATTAAATATAAAAAATAGACGAAGATTACTCACCAGGCGAAGGAGCACAGGTGTGACAGCATCACAAATAAATAAATGAATACACACACACACACACACACACACACACACACACACACACACACACACACACACACTCACAAACGCAAGCTTTCGCAACCCAGTTGCTTCTTCGGGCAGAAGGGAAGGAGAGGGAAAAGGAAATAATGAGGGTTTTAAGGAAGGGGATAAGGAGCCATTCCAATCCCGGGAGAGGAAAGACTTACCTTGGGGGAAAAAAGGATGGTAAACAAATGCACACACACCCACACATTCTCACAGACACAAGTACACCTAGGCAGACATACTGTAGAAAGCTTCCACAGGTCATTATGTGAACTTATTTTGTTATGAAGAAATTATGTAATAAAAGAATATCAAAAAATGTATATGTGAATTTTTGTATGTTTTTATTACTCACAGGTTCTGTTTTTATAGTTGATGGACCAGGTGGAGAAGTGGTTTCTTCCTCTAACACACATTCCTGTACACAGACAATAGCAGTTAAACATAATGTGAGAAACAGGACAAAAGAAGCAGGGAAACAAAATACAAGGTGTGTCTGAAAATTTTAGTGAATGGTCTTCGGTAATATAGGACACAATAGTTACAAACAAAATACTTTTACTGGCCTTCAAAGTAAATGCCATTGGCTACAATACACTTCTGACATAGGTTTTCAGCTGTTGGAAACTGTCAGCAGACACTTCTTCTGGAACTGCTCAAAGCACTGAGGTTTCACACTGTTGCATCTCTGAAACTGTGTTACTCTTCAACTTGTCTGCCATCTTTCTCATACACAGACCCCCTCGACGTCAAAGACAGGTGGCAAGAGGGTTAGGGAGGAATCTAAGACTCCCTCCTCTCTGGACAGGCGTGATCCTAAAAGGCTGAGGCATCGGTCTTTAGAATGGTGATCATCACCTCGCAGCAGGAGGAGCTCGTGCAGATGGCCCGCTTTGAAGAGATTGGGGTGGACGCTGGTCCAGCACCCAAATTCAGGAGAGTCAGTCTAGATCGCGGTGCCCTCATTTTTGTCTGCGAGGGGGAGCACTCAGCAGAATGGCTTAAGGACAAGGTGCCCATGATACCCCCACGGGAGGATGCAAAGCTGCTGGTTAAGACAGCAGCTGAACTCCTGAAGACCGCAAAGGTATCAATATGGGTACCAAATATCCTTAAGGATGTCTCTCCAAAGACTCTGTTCGAGAAAATAAGGGTCCAGAACCCCAAAGTCTTGACAGAGGGCTGGAGGGTAATTAACCAAAAGGTCGTTCCGGAAGGACGAACCCTGGTGGTGGAGGTTGGAGAGAAGTCCCTGAGGGCATTGCGAGAGTAAGACCTGAAACTGTTTTTAGGGTTCTTGCAGGTCACTGTCAGGGTTATCAAAGACCTTAAAGGCAATAATGGCAGCAAGATGGGGACTGGAAGTGCTGCAGATAAACCTGCAGCACAGTAAAGGGGCCACTGCTGCCCTGAGCCGTCACCTGGGGAGACAGGAGGTGGACGTGGCCCTGATACAAGAACCCTAATTATACGAAGGGGTGTATCCGTCCTTGGTGGTACTGGAGGTAAGCTGATTTATGCTAGAAATCTAAAAAACTCCAGAACATGCATTTATGTTAGAAATTGAATCCCTTTCATACCAATGATGGATTTTTGTTCCAGGGACTTGGTGACCATCAGGATGCAGCAACGTGAGGAAGTTATCAAGAGGGAAATTGTTTTTGCCTCAGCATACCTTCCTTACGAAGACAGCTCTCCTCCCCCTTTGGAAGTGAGGAGACTGACGGAAGCCTGCCATCGGCGAGGTGATGAACTGTTGGTGGGATGTGATGCCAATGCCCACAATCTATCGTGGGGCAGCAAGGACACCAACAGCAGAGGTGAGAACCTTCTTGAATTTCTCCTATCTAACAACTTGGAGATTCTGAATAGGGTTGATGAACCTACATTCAGGAATAGTAGAAGGGAAGAAGTAATTGACATAACTTTTGGTTCCATGATGATGGGCAGTTACATCAAACAGTGGCATGTGGTCCTGGAGCCATCCTCATCCGATCACATGTATATTAAATTCAAGGTTGAAATGGGAACCAGACAGACCATGGCCTATAGGAATCCCAGGAAAACGAACTGGGAGACATATAGGAGAGACCTTGACTTCAGCCTATCGAAAATTAAAACTTTGATAAGGAATCCAGAAGAGTTTGAGGAAGTAACAGAGGCCGTAATCTCTGCTATAGTGACCTCATACTAGGACAACTGCTCAATCACCAAGAAGTGCACAAATAGGAGAGTGCCTTGGTGGAATAATAACCCGGAAATGCAAAGGAAATAGGTACAAAGACTGTTTAACCTTGCGAGGCGCAAAGGACAATGGGCAAAGTAGGCATCCTGGAAGGTATTCTGTGAGGAAGTGGAGGGCATGGCTGCTCAAGCGAGACTTCATAAAATCCTCACTAGGGTACCAACTAATCCAGGAGAAACATTGGGGAAGGAGGATGGGAAGTATACAAAAACAGCACATGAAACGCTGGAACTGCTCCTCAAGACTCGCTTTCCTCAATATACTCTGGTGGATAACTCAGACCAGAATTCGATTCCTGAGAGACAACGGTTCTCAGGAATTCGCAAAGAGGACTAGGATTTGGCCAAGGAGTGTGTCAATTTCTGTAAGGTCCGATGGGCAGTGGGAACATTTCAACCATTCAAGTCACCTGGCCCTGATGGAATCTTTCCAGTTCTCCTGCAACAAGCAGGAGAAAACTTATTAGATTCCTATGCAGGTTATTCAGGGTTAGCCTAGCAGCAGGAATCATTCCCAATGCCTGGAGGGCAGTGAAGGTTGTCTTCATTCCAAAACCTGGGAGAATTGATCAAACCAAGGCCAAGGATATGAGACCAATCAGCCTGTCCTCCTTCATTCTTAAGACATTGGAAAAGCTGGTTACTGTGCATCTTGGAGAAAGGAGGTTAAGTAGGGCTCCTCTACATTCAAACCAACATGCATATCAGCCAGGTAAATCATGTGAGACAGCTCTCCACCAACTCGTTGGGAAGGTGGAGAAAGCACTACACTTTCAGGAAATAGCCCTCTGTATTTTCCTGGACATCGAGGGGGCTTTTAGCAATTATGACCTTAGATTCCATGGTTAGGGCAGCAGAGGTGCATGACCTAGGGACCACTATATGTAGGTGGACTAGGGCCATGCTCAGTGGAAGAAAGGTAGAGGCTACCATGCTGAATGAACAAATGGTAATCAACACCACTAAGGGTTGCCTGCAAGGAGGAGTTCTTTCCCCTTTATTGTGGAATCTAGTGGTGAATGATCTCATTGGAGAATTAAACTCTAGGCAGAACTTTTGCCAAGGATACACAGATGATCTTGTCATAGTAATACTTGGGAAATTTGCTGACACAGTCAAGAATATGGCACAAGGTGCATTGGACATTGTGTAAGACTGGTGCAGAAAACAGGATCTGGGGGTTAGTCCTAAGAAGACTGTTGTTGTACCATTCACAAAGAAGCATATCCAACATTCAAGTTGGAATCGAAGCACTACCTGTGAAGGGGACAGTGAAATATCTAGGGGTTATCTTAGATGAGAAACTGACATGGACCCCTCACATTAGGAATATTTGCTCCAAGGCAAAAGGTACTTTAGTAAGTACCAGGAGGGCTTGTGGCAAAAATTGGGGCCTCAGCCTCTAGGGTATGCACTGGATATACACCACGGTGATTAGACCCGGGATCACCTATGGGGTGGTCGTGTGGTGGAAGAAGGTAGAGCAGCAGGTTGCTGCTAAGGAGCTTGGTAAGGTGCAGAGATTAGCCTGCTTAGTCATAACAGGCGGAATTAGCAGCACACCAACTGCTGGGATGGAAACCATGTTGGATATGCCCCCATTACACTTTTGGGTCAAGATGGAGGCAGCGGCTGGTGCATACAGACTCAAAACTGGCAAAGATTGGAACTCTTTGGGATATCCAGAATCACACACTAAAATAGTGAGTGAGGTAAATATAGGAAAGGTTGGGAAAATGCCAGCCGACTATATTATAACCCCATACTGCTTCAACAAGCCTTTCAATATAACAACTGGAAGTAGGGAGCAGTGGGAGAAAATAGTTTGACACTGTATAGGGGATATTGTCTGGTTCACTGACAGGTCAAAATCAGACCAAGGTGTTGGGGCCGGGGTATACAGGGTGCAGCCAAGACTGGAGGGCGTCATCTCTCAAGGGAAACTAGCCTCAGTATTCCAGGCTGAAATCACTGCCATCAGGGCGTGTGTGGAGGAGAATTGTGTAGGTGATACAAAGACCGTAGCATCTATATCTATTCAGACAGCCAGGCAGCCCTGAGATCACTGGCAGCTCCTGCAACAAGGTCTAAAATTGTTGCGGAATGTCACAGGGTTCTGGTGGAGCTAGGGGAAAGCAATAGAGTAAACTTATTGTGGGTCCCCAGCCACTCGGGGATCAGTGGCAACGAACATGCCGACAGATTAGCCAGGATGGGGGCAGAGACTCCATTTATTGGACCGGAACCTGTCCTGACAATTACCAAGGCAATGATCAAATTGGAGCTACATAACTGGCTCAGAAGACAGAACTTAGAATATTGGACCACAGTCTGTCAACAAAAACATGGCAAGGTAATGATGCCAAAGCCATGTTTTAAAAGAAGCTCTGCAATCCTGGGCCTGAACAGGAGAGAGATTAGACTCATGGTTGGATTGCTGACAAGCCATGGAAATTTCAAAAAACACCTACATACAATGGGAATAACAGAAGAGGACCCTAAATGTAGGATCTGTGATGACGGTGATGAAACTGCATCACATCCAATCTCCGAATGCATTGCATTGGAGAGCAAGAGGCACAGAACATTTGGGACAGCCCGACCCAAAGAAACTGTGTCTAATAAAGAACTGGTAAAGGGACTCCTTGCACTGTTGAAGGGCATTGGTTGGCTTTACTAGATATACAGGGAGCGATAAGAGCACAATAAACTTAGTTTTGGTGCGGGCAGTGGCGGGTTGGACCAAGACTGTTTTGGCTTCCCTGAAAAAAATCAAATCAAATCAATCAAATATCCCCTTTTGGTATTACATCCAAGATCTTAGTCGAAGAATATGACCAATATTTCATTCAATTTCTTTGTCCAAAAATTTGATAGTCTAATACCAACACCAACTAGATATGAGGCCTGTGCACTGACTGCCAAGAGTAGTCTTAACACATTTGAGAATACGTACACGTTGCATACTGTGTTTCAGAATGTTTTAGTGTTATCTATGCAAATCTCCATGAAGATTTATGCTGGTATGAGACAAAATGCTTAATATCAATCATCCAATACCAATCTCTGTAAGATATCTAACTAGTAGTTTTTGTATACACAAATTTGTCTGTGAGTCACATAGATAAAATAAAGGACAGTCTGAAACAGTGTGCAACATGTACGTATTCCCAAACTCAGCAGAACGCTATATAAGACAAATAGTTTCCTCGTGTTATGACTACTTTTGGCAGGCAGCGCACAGGCCTTGTATCTAGGTGGCGTTGGTAATACTGGATCGAGGTATTTACCTTTATGTCACCGCCTAGTCCCAGTTCATTTAAAAATCAAGTAACATTACAGGATATTATGTAAAATAATAGCAGCTATAATACCGTTTTTAAGAGACATTCTATGATAAGTAACCCCTCCCCCCCATTTTACTAAATAACCACTTGACTGGACTGAGCCCCATTTAATATGGATCATTTCATTAGTGCTAATACTCAAAACTTGTGTTACAGGAAACTTGATGTATTATTTCCAATAAGCTTTACCATCACAGTGCCAAAGAACAAATGGAAAGACGAAAGTGAAACCTTACAAATGAAACTAACAACTCCATACTAAAGGCCTCGACAGATCCAACAGGTACCGACCAGTTGCCGTGTCATTATCCACCCGGAGGCGTCAACAGAAGCACTACAGAGCAGAACATGTTCGACACACCACGCAGCTGGCCATTATGTTAGTTTGTTGACCAGAAATGCTACTTCTCAATCGAGTAGCTCTTCAATGGGCCTCGCAATAGCCAAGTGCACTCCAGTCGCCAACAGAACTCGGCAGAAGCGGACGATAACTCATCCGTGCGCTAGCAGAGCTGGACAGTACTCGACTTCAGTTATATAACAGGACAGTTTACAAGTCACCACAAAGACGTGACGACAAGGCGCGATGGGCACATAAAGGAGACACACATGTACAACACTATCAGCTATCAGCTGTGGCCTTCCTAAAAAATAGGAACAATCACACAGGCACACAACCGTCATCATGACGGTTGTGTGACTGCATTGTGTGCCTGTGTGATTGTTTCTGTTTTTGAAGAAGACCTTGGCTGCTAGCTGAAAATGTCATACTTGTGTGTCTTTTTTATGCGCTTGTCACGGCTCGCCGTCACGTCTTTGCAGTGAGCCTATTATATACTGTTAAGTCCAACTTGGACATTCCATTATTAATTTCAAATATCTAATGTGAATTAGTGTATCCACTGTGGCACGATTGCCAGCTCCTTACAAATGAACAATATCGAATATTGCATTAAGAAACTGTTGACTAGGATACGCAGGATAAAAGCAACAATGGAAAAATAAACACAAATGATGTTAATTTCAAAGGAACTAAGATCGCCAACAAATTGGAGTTCAGGCTTGGGATACTCTGTTAGAGAACTAATTGCAAAAGGAAGGTGTTTTGTTCCAAGTCCTCAGCCCATATAGTTTTATTTCTTATCTAGCTGGTTATTTTATAATCAATGTAACAGTTGACTTGAAGTGGTATTCATTTATTTCTATGAGAGTAAAATAACTTCAAACATTTATTCCTTCCACAGGTCATTATGTGAACTTATTTTGTTATTAAGAAATTATGTAATAAAAGAATATCAAAAAATGTATATGTGAATTTTTGTATGTTTTTATTACTTACAGGTTCTGTTTTTATAGTTGATGGACCAGGTGGAGAAGTGGTCTCTTCCTCTAACACACATTCCTGTACACAAACAATAGCAGTTAAACATAATGTGAGAAACAGGACAAAAGAAGCACGGAAACAAAATACAAGGCGTGTCTGAAAAGTTCAGTGAATGGTCTTCGGAAATATAGGACACAATAGTTACAAACAAAATACCTTCACTGGCCTTCAAAGTAAACGCCATTGGCTACAATACACTTCTGACATAGGTTTACAGCTGTTGGAAATGACGAGAGTTCTCACACTGCCCTCAGTTGCAGCATGTACCGCCGCTTCACTGCAGTGCTTTGCACGCTAGGGGGAGCTCGTTGACACGTCTATCGACGTGTACGCGCGGCCCCTCATCCTCGCCAGCACCTTTTATAAATTGTGGAATGATGCACTGAACTTTTCAGACACATTATTCTATATCTATGTCAAAATTTTGCAAAAATAAAGTCTACCTCATTAGACGACTATGCAACAACTTGCTTTCAATCAAAAAGGATAATCGTTGATGTTCAGTATATACTATTATTTTAGATCTCCATATAAGATTTTGAAACTTGGTTATAGCCCAAACTATTGCAAGTCACTCTTTTTCCGTTGTGGAATAATTCCTTCCATGGGATGTTAAACATCTACTTGCAAAGGCTATCGTCTTATTATCTCCTTCTTGTGGATTCCAGTGACCCTGAAACAATTCCGCTGCAACACTATAAGCTGATGCATCGGTTGCTAGTTTAAACGGTTGTCCTAGTACTGGATGTTTTAATATGTCAGATTCTACAAGGGCCTGTTTCATCTGTTGAAAAGCTGCTGATGTTTCTTCGGTCCATTTCCATGTTTCTTTTAATATCTAGTATAATGGGATTATTTAATACATGGCTCTTCACAGATCTCCTGTAGAAATTATTTAGTCCCAAAAAAGCTTTCAACCGCTTAACAGTTTTAGGTTCTGGACAGTCCTTTATAGCTTCAGTTGTCTCAGGATCCGGTCTTATTCCCTTTATGCCCACATAAAACATTGCATTTTGCCGATGACATAGTAATTCTGTCAGAGGCCGCATAGGACCTGGAAGAGCAATTGAACGGAATGAACAGTGTGCTGAAAGGCGCATATAAGATGAACATTAACAAGAGCAAAACTAGGGTAATGGAATGCAGTCTAAGAAAATCAGGTGATGCTGAAGGAATTAGATTAGGTAACAAAGCAATAAAGGAGGTAGACTAGTTTTGTTACTTGGGCAGTAAAATAACAAATTATGGTCGCAGTACAGAGGATATAAAATGCAGAATAGCAATGGGTAGAAAAGCGTTCTTGAAAAAGAGAAATTTGTTAACATCAAATATTGATTTAAGACTGAGGAAGTCCTTTCTGAAGGCATTTGTATGGAGTGTTGCCTTGTATGGGAGTGAAACATGGACGATAAACATTGCAGACAGGAAGAGGATTGAGCCTTTTGAAATGTGGTGCTACAGAAGAATGCTGAAGATTAGGTGGGTGGATCGCGTAACTAATAAGGAGGTACTGAACAGAATTGGGGAGAAAAGAAATTTCTGGTGTACCTTGACTAAAAGAAGGGATAGATTGGTAGGACACATTCTTAGACATCAAGGAATTGTGAATTTAGCGTTGGAGGTGAAGTGTGTGGGGTAAAAACTGCAGAGGAAGGCCAAGAGATGGATACAGTAAGTAAATACAGACAGATGTAGGTTGCCGTTCTTATGTGGAGATGAAGAGGCTTGCTCAGGATAGGGTATAGAGGAGAGCTGCATCAAACCAGTCTCCGGACTGAAGACCACCACCACCACCACCACCACCACCACCACCACCACCACAACAACAACAACAACAACAACAACAGCAACGTCCTAAAAATTTAACTTCATCCCTACCAAAAAAATGACTTACTGAGCTTTAAAGTAATTCCTTTTTCAAGGCATCTAGATAACAAATTTCCTAATAACACACAGTGATCCTCCCAACTTTCTAGAATTATTAAAATATCATCGACATAGATTATAAATCGTGGTAATAAGTCTCTCCCCAATGCTTCATCCAATGCCCTTATAAATACAGATACAGAAATGTTCAATCCAAACAGCAATGCTTTGTATTGGTACTCTTTACCATCGAACAAAAAAGCAGTATATTTTGGAGAATCCTCATGGATACCCACTCGATGATATTCCAACGTCAAATCTACAGAACTAAAGTACTTAGCCTTCTCAAATTTAGTCAAAAATCATCAATACACATTGGTCTATCACATTCCGTTTCAATATGTTTATTTAAAGTACGTGCATCAAGTACAATGCGTATTTCACCACATACCTTTCTCACACAAACCAATGGATTGAAACTTCCTGGCAGATTAAAATTGTGTGCCGGAACCGGGACTTGAACCTGGGACCTTTGCCTTTCGCGGGCAAGCGCACTACCGACTGTGCTATCCTGACACGACTCACGATGCCGCCTCACAAGTCTACTTCCGCCAGTACCTCGCCTCCTACTTTCCAAACTTTGCACTTGCCCACAAAAGGCAAAGGTCCCAGGTTCGAGTCCCGGTTCCGGCACACAATTTTAATCTGCCAGGAAGTTTCATATCAGCGCACACTCCGCTGCAGAGTGAAAGTTTCATTCCTGAAACCAATGGATTGTTAAACACACTGTTGCTCCTTCCTATAATACCATTATCCAACATCTTGTATATTTCTTCCTGTACTTGTCGTCGTACACTAAGAAGTATCGGGTAAGGCCGACAGAAAACCGGTTTGGTGTCTTTCATTTTAAAAGAGCACGTATATCCTCCTAAGGTACCAGGTTTGTTCGAAAATACCTCTCGATACTTTACAATTAATGAAAATAATTCGTGCTTTTGCTCATTAGACAACAAGTCAGACTCATATGCTTTATATTTCAGGTCACTCTCACTTACAGAACTAGTCATTTCTTTTGTTTTGATGACTTGTGAGGTCGACACTAAATGTTCCAAAACAAATTCTGTTGAGTTGTTGTTAACTGTGAAAAAGGGTAAACAGAAAACATCACCTTTGATATAGCCCGTGACCATACTGTTTTTAAAATCTAAAGTCACTTCATAACAATAAAGCCAATCTATTCCAAATAATAAATCAGCAATTAATTTAGGTACTACTAACATGGTTATCATACATACTAAATTACTCAGTCAGACTGGTAGTTGTGTCTCAGTTCTTATTGACTGGCTTTTATAACCTGTAATACCTAATACGTTTACGCCACTGACAGGTAATGTTGGACATGAATGACCCTTCTTAATTCTCTCGAAGTATTCTTGCGAAATGACGGAAATTTCACTTCCACTATCCACTAAAATATTAACAGGTAAGTCAAAAATAGATCCAACTATTATAGGTTTTTCTTTCATTCGCTCATTACAATTACTTTCCTTTAGTAACCATTCCTTTGTAGGTTCGAAATGTATGAAACTTATAGCAAATTCAGTATTAGGGTCTTTAGTCACTAAATCACACCCTGAGAATGGACCCCCTACCCAAGATGTGGAGAGTTTACCTCAGCTACATTTTCTGTAGTTTCAACATCAGATTGTGTCGAACTCTATACCGATTTAGATTGACAACTTTTATTATTCACTAAATA
Organism: Locusta migratoria; assembly: GCA_026315105.1. Lineage (NCBI taxonomy): Eukaryota > Metazoa > Arthropoda > Insecta > Orthoptera > Acrididae > Locusta > Locusta migratoria. The sequence goes on along the minus strand of CM048753.1, from coordinate 53,093,666 downwards.
CTTTTTGTTTTTGTATGTCCTATTACTGTTTTGCCTGCTGTGTACCTCACATAAATACACTTCTCTCCTTTGATTGTCTCTATTTGAATTTTCCTGTCCTTTATTGCTACTGTATTTGTCCCACGACTCAATCCCTTCTGCAGCATCCAACAACTCTCTAATTGTCTTCCATCCTCTACACCATATCTTACTCTGAACTGACATGGGTAATCTTCGAACTAATACATTTGCTAACTACTCTTCATCTACCGGTTTTTCTAGAAATTTAGCTTTTGTCAAATGATCCTGAATATACTGTTTAATAGTACCTTGTTTTCTGTCATATGGTACTGGGTGAGATAACTCAAACTTAAGTTTTTCTTGGGTAGTTTCTGACCAATATTTCTCCTTAAATTGATTCTTAAAATCCTCCCAAGATTTAAATTCATCAGCAAAAGCTGTCTCCCATTCTAGCACCTCCCAATCTAAATGCTTTAAAGTAAGGTCTATTTTTAATGAATCTGTCCAACAACTAGGTAGATTCCTTGAGAAGGTTCTGATGAAGTGGTTAGGATGAACCTCCCCTCCTGGTTTAAGCTTCAGAAGATGTTTATAAAGATTCACTCCTGTTGTAATGTTGAAATTACTTTCCCTAGCACTTACATGGAGAGACTGCATGGTTTTCACTGGGATACATCTTTATTTTCCTCTAATGCTGTTTGTGTTCTATGTAACTCTTCCCATTGCCTATCAACTTGTTGATTACTAAAACTAGGCTTTAACTGCTGACTGACTGCTGTTAGTGGGGGTGCACGAGATTCTGTAAATTTTTTGTTTATTAATTCTTCTACCCTTTGTTCCCAGTTGGTATCAAACCCTAAGGACAAACCCTCTTCATCCACTTGCTTTCCTCTCCCAATGTTATCAAGTTTATTCTCTGCCCTATAGACCCTTTCATTCAATTTAATGAATTTTACATTAGAGGTTTCTTCCAAAGCTTTGACCCTTAAGTCACACTTGAATACATTTCTGTCTATCAAGGACAAATTTTCCATAAATTCTTTACGTACCTCAGCCACACAATAATCCCCTTCCTTAAGGCTCCCCAAAATCACTTCCTTCAGGTTCTGTCTTTCCTTATCTAGATGAGCTCCTACTACTCTTGTTGCCAACTTGACTACATTGTCAGGTGATACTTTTTTTTGTTTTAAAGTATCTACCTCAGCACTTAAAAAGTTGTAATTTTATATATACATGTGGCGTCTGTTCCGAGAGAACAGACGTCACTTCTGATCCTGCAGTTATTATAATTTGTATCTGACGGGAGACGTGCTTAGGTAGTCCTTGCAGGTGCGGTGATCACTGTGTCCCCAGTGGTGTAGCGCAACTGCCTAGAAAGCAGGACACCCGGGTTCGAATCCCGGCTGGGTACACATTTTCAGCTTTGCCCAATCGCAGTTGATGTCATATATTCTATGAATATTAAATAATAACAACTGCAGGATCAGAAGTGACGTCTGTTCTCTTGGAACAGACAATATTTCTTCTTCTTTCTCCTAGTGATTATAATATTCTCAGAAGTCTTCTTTCATTCTGATACTGGTAATGTCTAGTATTCCACTATTTAGCAGTCACATAAACTTTTGTGCCCGGGTACCTACTCCATTGCTAGTGCCATTGGTATACAAAAGGATGGAAAGCCATTGCATCATTTATTGACAGTTTTTGTTCTGTGTGTTCTACTTTAACTGTTTGCTGGATTCGTGGCTAAGGATCTGCCTCGCATTTGATAAAGGAGAATGGAATATACCTATAAATCTCATCTACACTGACCGGAATACTGAACCGACGGCTGTCGTCAATCTGGTGCATAATTTAGTCGATGTGTAAATGGCTCCCCCTTCAGTGTCTTGTATGTCAGTGCACTGAATGACAAGTTATAAGAGCATGTCAAACTTTCCTATAACCAATTATTGTTTTTCACAGACAATGAAACCCGTGACTTCTTAATATACAAGTGCTCTTCATCAATGTCCAGGATTAAACCATCTCTACTTTATTCTGCCGTCAAGTATTTTTCTTTGAATATCTTTTCTTTGGCTGACTGAACTTCCTTCTTTCCTCATATTCACTTACAGGTTCTATTTTCTTGCACTTTGTGGCACCCAACCCTACTTTCTTCATTCAGATTAAGTTTCATTCTATCTTGGTATGTTAACGCTCTTTCTCTTCTTATAAAGTTACGTGTAGTCAGTTTACTGCTCTCAGAAATCTCATCTCTGTATTTTCTATCTGTATGGTCTCACATAATTTAGTAAGTATGCAACATACACCTCCCTGTAAAAATTTTGGGACTGTCATAAATTTACAGTGTGTAAGCAGTGTATCTCATCTGTTACTCTTAAAACAGTGTTTGATTGTGTCCCATAAATACTGCAAGTTTTGAAGAATCCCATTCACACTGTAGTGAAACAAAGTACACTACTTATGTCAGTAATGTCACAAGCTAATCAAATCATTTCAGTTACAGGAATAAGAGGACTTGTGAGGTCAGATACTATGAGCGGAAATCCCATATGTGCAGTGTTTCTGAAGTTCACATGCAAGTTGACCGGAGAGTGGAACAGCTAATTTTTCAAGATGTTGCTTCAAGTAGTAACAAGTTGGCCTCATCGTAGAAGACGTACGTTAAATTAGTGAGCTCCTATAGCTTTATTGTTGTAACCATATGCCTTTTGTTCATGATGATTTTGAAGGATTCTTGAATTGGATCTTGTTTAGGACACATGGTTATGTACACATAAATGTAGCAGCTAGGCTCACGGTTAATAAAGTCTGTTTTTTGTTGTCTTTATTGCTAAGACCCTTCTTCGACTGTAAAGACTGTGCTTTCCATATCAGACATTATTTTAGTCTTGACTTCAACTGTGGTGATTTCAACCTAGGGGTTGCCCAGACGTTTAAGATGCTAATATTTATACAGTTACACCTCCATCTACACCTACACACAACATTTATACACGCACATTAAAATTTTAACACATATCAACAATACTACAGATTACACTTTCAATTACATTATGTATCTTGTGAGCAAAACTAAGTGTCTTCGAAGACAATAAGAGATATGATAAAGATAGCCCAGAAGAGATAGTAGTTGTACGAGATGAGTGACATTTAATCATGTAGTACACTCATTTAAAGGTCAGAGAAAATACTGAGATGGGGTTGCGGATATATGAAGATTTACTGAGGTTCCTAGTTGAGAAATTATAGCCAATACTTACCAGAAATAGCGAAACTTTAATACACACCTCTGATTCTCAATGATGAGTTTGTGCGAGTAACATGTGATCGGGTAGAGTTGGCATAATTTTGTTTATGTTCTTGCCTTGATGGAAACAAATTCCAGTACATTATCTCTCTCCTTATTGCAAGGTAGACTTCCTCTCGCCCCTGTCATTGTGAGGAGGTCATCCTAGCCTGGCTTTGCATAGGACTGTATTGTTTATTGTTTGATTTTGGAAGGGACTAAACTACAGAGGTTTTCAGTCCCTCGGACAGTGTCATACTGCCTATTACGCAACTGAGATCATTTTTGAGCCAATTTCATTACAGCCTACTTACACCAAGTTCACATGTATTTTAATGCCCACACAGAAGTGTATCAATGATGTGGTTGTTTTCATGTTGCCCACAAGCAATTATGGACAAATATGCTGACTCTCAGGTCTGAATTCTTGTCTGTGATCTCCCTTTGTCAGTATAAAAATTGCTACTCTAGATGTGAAGATGTTTGTTGAAAATGCAGTAGGTCTATTCTGTTTTTATGTTTATATCAATAATGGAGGACAGGTAACAACTCACTGTAAAGAGACTCACTGAGCTGCTGACAGGCATGAAAACAGATAATCACATTCACACAACTTAAATTTTCAGTCATGGCCTTAATCATAAAAAGAAACACATACATTCACACAATCACTCAGACAACTATACATACATGTCCGGTCACTCCGACAACACAGGCATCTAGACTGCGAAAGAGGTTGGTAGTGGAGGGGAAGGATGCTGGTAAAGGTGGGGATGGAAAGTTCCGCATTGCACGATGGATTTTAAAGGCAGGAATTTGAATTGCGGCAATGAATGCAGTGAAGGAAAGGAGTGGCAATGGATAAAAGGTAGGTGTAGAGGGAGTGTGGGGATTTGAAATGATAAGAATAATAAGGAAAAATGTAGTTAGGAAAAAAGGAAAAAAACAAGTAAAAATAAAATGTAATTAAGGGGATTTTGTAAGTGGTGACACACAGTTGTAAGGAAGACATGAGATACAAGATAATGGGTGGGAAAGGAAGAGGGGGGAAAAGATGTTAGACACAGGGTGGAGGGATGGGAAGTGGCAAGTTATCTTAGGTTGAGGCCAGGACGGTTGCGGGACTGTAGAATGTGTGGAAGAGAGTACTCCTATCTGCGCAGTTCAGAAGAGCTGCTGGTGGAGGGGAGGATCCAGATGGCTCAGGTAGTGAAGCAGCCATTGAAATCCAGAGCGCTGTGCTCAGCTGTATGCTGTGCCACAGGGTGGTCCATCTTGCTTTTTGCCACAGTTTGGCGGCGGCCATTCATCCTGACAGACAGCCGGTTTGTCGTCACCGATATAAAAATGCAGCAGAGTTGGTATATCACACGGTGGCCCAACCTCTGATGGGGTAGGATAAGGCTGTGACAGGACTATAGTAGGAGATGCCGGATGGGTGGATTGGACAGGTTTTACGTCGGGGTTTTCCACAGGGATACAATCCCTATGGCAAGGTGTTGAGGTTGCCACATTTTGCTGGATTTTATATCAGTACGACGACAAACTAGCTCTCCGTCAGGATGAATGACCACTGCCAAACTGTGGCAAAAAGCAAGATGGACCACCCTGTGGCACAGCGTGCAGCTGAGCACAGCACTCTGGATCTCAACGGCTGCTTCACTACCCGAGCCATCTGGATCCTCCCCTCCACCACAAGCTCTTCTGGACTGCGCAGAGGGGAGTTATCCCTTCAAAACTTTCTACGGTTCCACATCCACCTGGCCTCAATCTAAGATAACTTCCCACTTCCCATCCCTCCACCCTATGCCTAACATCTATCCCCCCCCCCCATGGCTGTTCCCTTTAGTTGTTGGTATGTTTGGCCCTCAAAAGTGAAGAAGTTGTGGGTTAGGATGAAGCTGGCTAGAGTATTAAGGAAAGAGGTTTTAGGTAGGGAATTGGGTGGTCGGCGTGAAAGGAAATACTCCATCGCAGTGAGGCCCTGGACATGTGGGATGTTTGTGTACAAGGAGGTGGCATCAATGGTTACAAGGATGGTTTCCGGAGGTAACTGGCTAGGCAAGGATTTCAGGCGATCGAGGAAGTGGTTGGTGTCTTTGAAGAAGGATGGGAGACTGCACATGATGGGTTGAAGGTGTTGGTCTATGTAGGCAGAGATTCGTTCAGTAGGGGCTTGGTAACCGGCCACAATGGGGCGGCCTGGATGATTGGGTTTGTGGGTCTTGGGGAGTAGGTAGAAGGTGGGGGTGCGGGGTGTCGGTGGGGGTTATGAGGTTAATGGAGTCAGGTGAAAGGTTTTGTAGGGGGCCTAAGGTTTTGAGGATTCCTTGAAGCTCTGCCTGGACATCAGGGATAGGATTGTGTTGACAAACTTTGTAGGTAGTATTGTCTGAAAGCTGACGCAGTCCCTCAGCCACATACTCCCGCCGATCAAGTACCACGGTTGTGGATCCCTTGTCGGCTGGGTGAATGACGATGGAATGGTCAGTCTTCAGATCACAGATGGCTCGGGATTCAGCTGTAGTAATGTTGGGAGTAGGATTAAGGTTTTTTAGGAAAGACTGAGAGGCAAGGTTGGAAGTAAGGAATTCCTGGAAGGTTTGAAGAGGGTGATTTTGAGGAAGAGCGGGTGGGTCTAGCTGTGATGGAGGACGGAACTATTCCAGGCAAGGTTCATGTCTTGTGGAGTTGGATCATTAGGAGTAGGGTTATTTTTCTTCGTGGCAAAGTGATATCTCCAGCAAAGGCTACGAGTATAGGATAGTAAATTTTTGACAAGGGCTGTTTGGTTGAATTTGGGAGTAGGGCTAAAGGTGAGGCCTTTGGATAGGACAGAGGTTTCAGTTTGGGAGAGAGGTTTAGAGGAGAGGTTGACTACTGAATTGGGATGTCGTGGTTCCGGATTGTGTGCAGTAGGATTTAAAGGTTTGGGGGGGAGTAGAGCTGGAAGTGGGAGATTGAGTAGATGGGAGAGACTGGGTTTCTGTGCAATAAGAGGAGCTTGAGGTTTACTGGAGTGGTTGTTGAGGGAGAGTGTGTTGAGGGAGAGTGTCTTGCCTTTCCGGAGGTGGGTGACAAGGAGTTGGGATAGTTTTTTGAGGTGGAGGGTGGCATGTTGTTCTAATTTCCGGTTGGCCTGTAGGAGGATGTTCTGAACTGTGGGTGTGGATGCGGGAGTGGAAAGGTTGAGGATTTTGATTAGGGATAGGAGTTGACAGATGTGTTCATTGGCGGAGTTGATGTATAGGTTAAGGATTAGGCGGGTGAGGGTTGTGGATTGTTCTGTTTGGAATTGGTGTAGGGCTTGATGAAAGGATGGGTTACAGCCGGAGATGGGAACTTTTAGTGTGAGGCCCTTGGGGGTAATGCCAAATGTTAGACATGCCTGAATAAACAAAATGTGGGACCGTAATCTGGTTAGGGTGAAAGCATGCTTGCGGTGGAAATGTAAATAAAACTTGATGGGGTCAAGGTAGGGTAACATAATGTATGGAATGGAAAAGTGAGAACTATGCGTTGAATAAATGACTACGAAGTGATTAGAAAGGAAAGAAAAATGAAATAAAAAAATAAAAAAATTATAATAAATAATTTATAAAATAAGAAGGTGGATAGATAGCGAAGGGATTCAGCAAAGAAAATAGAAATCTATGAAGTTCAAGAGAGTTGTTGAAGTTGAACCTGGTGGAAACTGAGGTCAACTACAGTTGGTTAACAACGTAATGCACAATAGTTTGGTGGTTGTATTGGCATCCAAAACAAGTTACAGAGAGGAGAAAATCAAAGGAAAGCGTATTATAATGACTGATTAGTAGTGGCAGATTACGACTATGAGGTAGACAATAATCTGAGGAAGGAATAATAGGGTTAAAAACGTATGAAAGTTACTGAAAAATGAACGGGAATGTCGGAATAATGAACGGAAATCTGGAAAAATGGGAATCGGAAATAATAATAATAATAATAATAATAATAATAACAATAATGATAATCTGACGAAGGAACAGTAGGATTAAAACGGATAGAAAGTTATTGAAAAATGAACGGGAATGTCAGAAGAATGAACGGAAATGTGGAGAAACAGAAATCGGAAATAATAATAATAATAAAAATAATAAACTGGCGAAGAAATAATGGGGTTAAAAAGTATAGAAAGTTTAGAAAAATGATCGCGAATGTCGGAAGAATGAACGGAAATGTGATAAAACCAGAACCTCATGACCCCACCTACACCCCGCACCCCCACCTTCTACCTACTCCCCAAGATCCACAAACCCAATCATCCCGGCTGCCCCATTGTGGCCGGTTACCAGCCCCTACTGAACGAATCTCTGCCTACATAGACCAACACCTTCAACCCATCATGTGCAGTCTCCCATCCTTCATCAAAGACACCAACCACTTCCTCGATCGCCTGAAATCCTTGCCTAGCCAGTTACCTACAGAAACCATCCTTGTAACCATTGATGCCACCTCCTTGTACACAAACATCCCACATGTCCAGGGCCTCGCTGCGATGGAGTATTTCCTTTCACGCCGACCACCCAATTCCCTATCTAAAACCTCTTTCCTTAATACTCTAGCCAGCTTCATCCTAACCCACAACTTCTTCACTTTTGAGGGCCAAACTTACCAACAACTAAAGGGAACAGCCATGGGAACCAGGATGGCCCCCTCGTACGCAAACTTATTTATGGGACGCTTAGAGGAAGCCTTCCTGGATACCCAAGCCTGTCAACCCAAAGTTTGGTGTAGATTCATTGAAGACATCTTTATGATTTGGACTCACAGTGAAGAAGAATTCCAGAATTTCCTCTTCAACCTCAACTCCTTTGGTCCCATCAAATTCACCTGGTCCTATTCCAAATCCCATGCCACTTTCCTTGATGTCGACCTCCATCTGTCCAACGGCCAACTTCACACATCTGTCCACATCAAACCAACCAACAAACAACAGTACCTCCACAATGACAGCTGCCATCCATTCCACAGCAAACATTCCCTTCCCTACAGCTTAGGTCTTCGTGGCAAACGAGTCTGCTCCAGTCCCGAATCCCTGAACCAGTACACCAATAACCTAATAACAGCTTTCACATTCCGCGGCTATCCTCCTGATCTGGTACAGAAGCAAATTTCCAGAGCCACTTCCTCATCCCCCCAAATTCAGAACCTTCCACAGAAGAACCCCAGAAGTGCCCCTCTTGTCACCAGATACTTTCCGGGACTGGAGCGGACTCTGAATGTGGCTCTCCAGCAAGGATACGACTTCCTTAAATCCTGTCCCGAAATGAGATCCATCCTTCATGACATCCTTCCCACTCCATCGAGAGTGTCTTTCCGCCGCCCACCTAACCTCCGTAACCTCGTAGTCCATCCATATGAAATCCCCAAACCACCTTCCCTACCCTCTGGCTCCTACCCTTGTAACCACCCCCGTTGTAAAACCTGCCCTATGCACCCTTCCACCACCACTTACTCCAGTCCCGTAACCCGGAAGGTGTACACGATCAAGGGCAGAGCCACTTGCGATAGCACCCACGTGATTTACCAGCTGACATGCCTGCACTGTGAAGCGTTCTATGTGGGAATGACCAGCAACAAACTGTCCATTCGCATGAACGGTCACAGGCAGACAGTGTTTGTTGGTAATGAGGATCACCCTGTGGCTAAACATGCCTTGGTACATGGCCAGCACATTTTGGCACAGTGTTACACCGTCCGGGTTATCTGGATACTTCCCACCAACACCAATCTTCCTGAACTCCGGAGATGGGAACTTGCCCTTCAACACATTCTCTCTTCCCGTTGCCCACCTGGTCTCAACCTCCGCTAAATTCTAATTCCCGCGCACCATGTTTAACATCTTTGCCTCGGTTCTGTGGACAGAGCCTCTGCCTGAAGTGGTATCTCTGTCCAACTTCTTTGGTTTCTACAAATGTCTGCCTACCTGTGTTTGCATGTGGATATGTGTGAGTGTGTGTGTATTTGTTTACCTTCCTTTTTGTTCCCTAAGGTAAGTCCTTCCACTCCTGGGATTGGAATGGCTCCTTTTCCACTTCCTTAAAACCCGTATCCTTCCCTTTCTCCTCTCCTCTCCTTCCTTCCTATTTTTCCCGAAGAAGCCACCAGTGGTGGCGAAAGCTCGATTGTTTGTATGTTTTATGTTTCTGTCGACGAGCCTGTACTTTAGGTAAGTGTAATATCTTTATTTTATACCTATTTTTCCCACCTGGAAAGTCTCCTTCCAAATAATATATATACAAGCGATTAAATAATGTGCACTGCTTGGATTAAATAATGATAACAAGGTGAAAAACTATTCAGTTTTAAAAATTTGATTCGGAGAATCTTTTTAAGTCTCAAACTTTTTATGTCCATATGTGTAAAAAATTGTTCCAAAATTCACTTCCTGACCATAGGTGTTTGTCTGCATATATTCATGAATAATATATAGTTAAATTGAATACATATGTAGTCACAGGCTTATCTGTTCTTGAAAACATAAAAACAGTGGAAAATCTGATAGGAATGTCAATAATGGAAGATAGGTAACAACTCACCATAAAGAGGCTCACTTAGCTGCTGGCAGGCACGAAAATAGATAATCACATTCACACAACTTAAATTTTCGGCCACGGCCAGAAAAAGAAACGTACATTCACGCAATCACTCGGACAATTATACACACACAACTAACACATCCAGCCACTCCAGCGACACAAGTATCTAGACTGTGAGGCGGTGGGGAGTGGAGGGGGAAGGATGCTGGGTAAAGGTGGGGATGGAAAGTACCGCATTGCATAAAGCTCTGATAGATGGAATTTGAATTGCGGCAATGAATACAGCGAAGGCAAGGGGCGTGAAAGGATAAAAGGGAGGTTGAAGAGTGTGGGGATTTGAAATGATAAGAATAATAAGGAGACACGTAAATGTGTGGGTGTGTGTGTATTTGTTTACCCTCCTTTTTTCTCCCCAAGGTAAGTCTTTCCTGTCCCGGGATTGGAATGACTCCTTATCCACTCCCTTAAAACCCTCATCATTTCCTTTTCCCTCTCCTTCCCTTCTGCCTGATGAAGTAGCTAGGCTGCGAAAGCTTGTATGTGTGTTTGTGTGTGATTTTATTTATTTTATTTGTTTCTATCGACGAGCCGGTCCTTCAGGTAAGTCATCTCTTTTCTATTTTTATTATTTTTGTTTATCCCACCGGGAAAGTTTCCCTCTATAATTTTCGTTTTATATATATATATAAATGAATGTTTGTCTCTGTCCTCTATGTGTTCATAAACCATTCCTTTGATTGCAATGAAACTGTGGTAAACTGTTCACCATATGCCCACAGAGGTTTCTGACCCCAAAACAAAAGAGCACAACACATAGCTCAGGAGATACGAGGTCATAAATAATGAGAAGCCACCACGTGAGAATACCCAGATTCATGCCTTAATTATTGGAAAATTGGAGTTGTTAGGGATCTGAAACAAAGTTTGTATGTAATTTCGGATGTTTATGAAGCATTTTTTAATGACTACCCCCCCCCCTCCCCCCAACAAAATGATGAGATGAAAAGAAATCTACCGCTCAGAACAGTTTCAGCGTACATGTTGTAAAACTGTCGCATCAGGCATACCAGACATCCAATTGCGATAAAACTTTGTCAACTCATTGCTTGCACTCGTGCAAAGGTTATAGGCATACTAACAATAACTTCGTACAGTGCACGACGGAGGGTGCTTTACAACTATATAATTCATTTCTTACACCTTTGTGCCAAAGTGACTGGATGGATAAGAATGAAATGAAATGAACAGAAGTAGCTCATACCCCGATTTATAAATGGCTACCTTTCACAAACCACCGTACGGTGTGTGACGGAAGGTACCTTACAATACGTTAATACGTCTGTTACTCTTCACGCTGAAACGGTCAAATGGAATTGAATGAAATGTGGCACAAAGATGGCTTATATCCCAAATTAATACATGGACCACCTTTCGTAATACGTCAACATCCCAATTGTTTGATTGGTCACCACGAAAGTCGGCAGATAAATGTACGTTTTCACGAAAGAGACGGAAACCAGCGGGAGGGGACAGAGGGGAGAGGAGGAGAATGAGAGAGGGGAGAGGAGGAGAATGAGAGGGGGGAGATGTGACAGACCGGTGGAAGGAGAGGAACAGAGAGAGGGAGGGGGGGGAGACGGGAGAGGAGCACAAGAACAGGCAGAGGGAAAGGACTAATATGTGCAGTTAAATTTCACTAAATGTGTTTATTATTGACTATAAAATGAATATTTCTTTCTATCAGTCGTAATTAAACGAGCTAACACTTTCAAATTTCAGACGTTATTTTCACAATTATTTCTTATGCGGCAGCTGTGTGTCGAGTACCGGTTAGTTACGATTTATAAAGCAGGTAAGTCAATTCAGATTTTTATTTTATATTAACTTCTTAAGATTCAAAACCACTGAGGTCATAAGTGCCGGTGTCAGAATGTATTAAAAGCAAGGGCTGAGAAGGGGCAAAGACAAAAATAATTGCTATTTAATTAGCAAACAGATAAAAGCAGGAGCATCCCTAGGAAAAGATACTTCAAAAACAGATGCGAGAGAGCTCCTCTGGCAGTAAGTGGGTGAAGGCAGTCCCAGATTCTTTGTATGACGGGGTGCACCATATATAGCGTGCGAACGTTTTAAAGAGCACTCGGAGAAGCCAAGCGTACGACACTATTAGAAAGCTCATGTTGCTTAATGTACTGTATTGCCTGGTAGAGTGCAAAGAGTTCAGCAGTAAAGATTGAGCACTGGCCCGGAAGAAGATATCGAAAAGAATTTTTGCCTAGTACAAAGACACATCTGACAGCACAGTCAGCCTCGGAGTTGTCAACGTATAGAAATAAACTGTCTACGAGCTGTGCACAAAATGTGAAAAAATTATAGTCGACGAGGTTTACGAAGAGCTACAAGCTGCACGTAAGGGGAAGGGAACGGCCACAGGTGAGGAGGCGCTCGCGGGAGGGAGGGTGAGCGGCGGCGGTGCTGTCTGTCCTAAAGATATTGGCCCAGGGCCCGTGCAAGGCATGTGCGAAAAGTCCGAGACGGTGACGCAGTGGCAGGTCGGACAAGGCGAGGGAGGGAAGCCGACATTAATTTCGTTACAACTCATTTCTTTGTTTTGAGAGTATCCATTGTGGAGTTTATGTGGTCGCTGACTATGAAAGCCATCTTTTCAATTCTTGCCTTTATTTTTAGTAGAACCTTTCTAGCTGTTGTCCCATTCTTTAGAATGGAAAAATACACAATTCGTGTTGACAACTGGACGATCGAGTCAAGACTGGACAGACGCAATTTCATTATCATAAACTTGGAAAAAGAGGAGCATCACAATTTGCACTAACTCGTTATCGGATGTAAATTACATTGATGAAATACGGAAGATTTTGTATGTACAGTAGAATTAGACATGGCAGATTCGAAGAGTAAATTATCTGGAAAAATTGCAGAATGTCAGGATTTTGAAAATTGACAGCTAGAAATAAATTGTTAAATAAAAATGTTACTTTTTAATTTTTAGTTCAGCTTCCCACTGGCAGATTTATTTTCCACATTCCCACTCTTACGTGGAATTGGATTTTACAAACGAACCTATTCCGATCCTAAAATAGTATTAAGAAAAGATTTAAAATTCAACCAGTGACATCGAATTTCAAAGAAATTAAGAACTCGGCCTTTATTAAAGCAACACACTATGGAATTGTATAATGTGGACAAGAAATAGTGTATGCCCTAATGTAAAACCATAGCCGATCATTGTCAGTTGTAATCGGTCGCCACTTTTATGCTTGTTTTCTTGTTATGGATAATTAACACATAACGAAGAAGCAACACATGACACGTGGCCAGCAATTCATTTTCTCAGTGGTGTAGATTGTAGTTCTTCACGCTACGCCCAACATCCGCCGGCATCGAAGGCATGTGATCGCGGCGTGACGCCGCCCAGATAACTCGCAATTACTTGTGAAAGGAGGTAGATATCAGTGCGACTACTATTTCAAAAACTTTTCTGTACTTTTAGCTCCGTTTAACTCACTGTAATGTATGGTCTAGAATGCACAGAACAGTAAGCTGCCCGCTATCCAACTTTTTCAATACACGATTTGTAAATCATGCGTACGAAATTGACAAATAGCGTCATTTAAAAACGACTGTTATGAATTATGAAAAGGTGTATAATTTATTAGAAAGCTGGGATGTTTTACTACCACGTGTCCAAAAATCAGATTTGTTAACCACAAACTTTCATCAAATTGGAGTGAGAAGCATTATGAAACTAAAAATTCGCGCGAAATGAAAACTAGACATTTCCTTTTTTCATAGACAAACCAAAGCTTGTAAGGAAAAAATTAGTTGCTAAAACGATGTGGGGTGGTCTTATATATACTGCCCAAATTTTTTACAATTAGAAAATCGGAAAGTGTATTTTCTTCCTTTTTCGGCACGCCCCGCCCTGCGGGCAATGTAAACTCCCTGGACAGCCTGACAAAGCACAGACGACTCGATATTTTCGGACTGTAGTGAAACGTGTGAAGCGAACTGTGCAGCGGTCACTGCAGGTATGCACCCACACCTTCCCCCACCACACAAAACCGGCGCAGAGCCACTGCGCATCTTGACGTCATAGCTCACGCTACATCTCGTCAACTATACCACAATAAACTGGGACGGGGTAGTGTCTCAGGGAAGGAAATGCGATTCGAGGTAAACACAGACCTCGGGACAGAACCCGTGTGGTGAACTAGGGAATGTGACAGGGAGAATAAAGCTGAGCTGCCACAGCAGCAACTGATAGCAAACTCTGCTTTCAGACATTCAAGGGAATCAGCAAAAAGACAACACAGGACAGGTGCCCGCGTACAGACGACAAACGGTTCCCGTAATGACAGAGTAGAACTTCCCTCCTCTGGGGCAGTGGTAATTTGGCAGCTGCAGCATAAAGGATCTCAACAGTACCAGTGTAAAAGGCTCCCGTAGCTAACCGGACTCCTCGAGAACATAGAAAGGACGATCGTGCAGAAGAATAGAGGATACGGCTGTAATCCAGTTTCGAACGGACGAGGGATCGGGACGAGTGGAGGAGGGCAGTCCAATTTGCTCCCAATGAAGTAGGGTATAATGCGTGTAGAACACAGAGTGAGTGAGTACATCTACATGTCATACTCTGCAAATCACATTTAAGTGCCCGGCAGAGGGTTCCTCGAACCATCTTTCTACAGAAGCAGCCGGTCAGGTAAGAGACGTACTCTGGCAGAAATTCGTACAAACTGTCTCATCATTGGAAAAGCGAAAACTGTTGTCGGTGTTCCATGAAAGCAGTTGAGGCAACTCTGAAGGTCCTGCCCGAGCAGGCAAGTTCATACGTATCTGCAATAAATTGGAATGTTATCAACAACGAGAGAAGCCTAGTACTAGACAATCCATAATAAGATTAATTGCTAAGGCAAATAGAATGACACTCAACGCTGTACCCTGACCTACACCATTCTTTTGAATAAAAGTGTCGAACAGGGATGCATGCGCATGCTTACACACACACACACACACACACACCTTAAAAACACAGTCTTTTAAGAATTGCTAAATACAAATTGGCAGCCACACCAAATCCCCAAGAATGCACAGTATGGAGGTAGCGCGTCTTACAATACATGTCATACGCCTACTCCAGATCAAAAAACACGACTGTTTGGCACTTACTGTCCATAATATGAGGTGACATGTTGACAAGAAAATCAACATGAGAATGGTGCTTACAAAAACAACATTGTGCATTTGTGAGATTCCAAGACTCCACCCACCGTACTAACAGACCATTAATTATTTTTTCCACATGTTGCAGTTGCTACCGGTGATGGAAATTGGACAGTAGCTGGAAGGAAGATGTTTGTTCTTATGAAGCTCAGGTATGGGACCAACTACGGTTCCACGCCAGCACCTAAGTAATGTGCCGTCTGTCCAGATGTGGTAGTACATTCAAAGAAAAAGATGTGGGCCCCCAGGGAAAACGTTTAAACACCTGTACGTGAAAGCTATCCAGTTCCAAAGAAAGAGGAACTCGACGAAGAGAGTGCGTGTCGAAGCTCATTCGTAGTAAAATCTGCATTATAACACTCACAATTACGAGAGGAGAAAGAAATTGCCATCGCTTCCAGTACCCAAATTACCGGAGATGTGAGCAGACTCCACATTTACTTTGTTCGCTACAATCAGACCAAGTATAGGGGAATGAGTCGGGTCCCACACAACTGAAAACAAGGTAAAACTGTAGTAAGCCAACTACCTCGTTCACTGTCTCTAAAAAGGAGACGACACAGGTGCACGCAATCATTTGTAACGAGTACTGATCTCCAATGTGGGCTGGCACTGAAAGACGGAAAGAGCATGTCTCCAAACTCTGAGTGAACTGCGGTACATCTCAGTCCACCGATGAACAGGAAGAAGTGTGTGGCACGGAAGATGCTACAGCAGTGAGGACTGTAGGAGTCTTTTCGAAACTAGAAATATCGTGTTCACTGAAAGTTGCCAGTCGGATGGACACGGGAATGGAATGGGCATCAGCAAAATGACAGCTGCAAAATGACCACTCGAGTTTTTATCTACGAGAATGGACCATTTGAGACGACAAGCGAGTTGAGAAGTATAGATAGAAAGGACAACGTGGGGAAGGGTATGCATACAATCTGAAAGAGATATTGGTCCACCACAGTTTATGTGATGGGGCGTGGACAGCCCCAAAGGGATTGAAGGGCACCGAAGTCATCGACCAGAAGAAACAGAGGAGGAAGCGTATGTGCAAAGATCTGCCCTGGTGACAGCAGATGAAAAGGATGTGAAGACATTGCACAGTGACAAGGCAAAACTAGAAATATGGACAGCTACTGTCTGAAGCTGAGTGTGCAAAGGCATTATATGGCTATGGCTGTCATCCCTTATGAGCAGCATGATGGCCCCATGAGCTGGAGTTCTTACTTTGTGTGTGTGTGGGGGGGGGGGGGGGGGATGAAATAAAATGAGATGAAGTGTAATCTTCTTCTTTATTGGGCCTGCAGCAAATATATATATTGTAAAACAACATAATAAAAAAAGTTTATCCTTCTGATGCTGCTAATTATTTAATTATTATAGTGACAGTTGTTTCGACCTTAAGCCACTTTCAAGCAATCTGTCATAAAACTTACTTATCTTTCTGCTACAATTATTGTATGTATGTATGTACAGGGTGTCCAGAAAAAGGCTCCCTGATTTCAAAATTAAATATCTCGAAAACAAAGATCAATAGAGGAATGCAGTAAACGGTATGTTTATTGTGAAAGCTGTAAGAAGTTTATACAGCAGTTTGAAATAATAGTTACAAAAGCTGCTAACAGATGGCGCTGTATGCTGCACAGCTCATATCAGCATACATAATTGAAATAATCGTATGAAAACACTCTTTGCAAACAATCAGATCACAATGTTTTCAAAATGTTCACCATTGGCACTACAGAGGTGGTGTAAAAGAGGAATGAAATTTGCCATCACATTTCGTAGTGTCTCAACCGAAATGGATTCACATGCCACAGAGATCACCAATTCAAGCTCATCCAGTGTCGTGGGATGCTTCGGGTAGACCATGTCTTTCACTGTGTCCTGCAAAAAAAAAGTCACAGGGAATCAAGTCCAGCGAATATGGAGGCCAATCCATCCCTGCACCAGTAAATTTGGGATGACTCAATTCCTGAAGTATTCCTCAAGAAAGCGAAACACTTGTTCGGTCCAATGTGGTCAGGCTCCATCTTGCATAAACCATTCAGTACCTGGTCAATCCTCTAACACTTGCTGTGTGGCGACAAATTATTCCAAAATTGCAATGTAACGTGCACCAGTGACCGTTTCTCGAATGAAAAAAGGGCCAATAATGCCTCTGCTGCATAGTGCAGCCCACACAGCAACTTTAGGAGAATACAGGGGCTTCGCTGCACACCAATATGGCTTTTCGGAACCCCAAAATTGCCAGTTCTGCTTATTCACGTATCCCTTCAGGTGGAAGTGTGTTCCATCTGTAAACCAGATGCAGCCAACATCAAATCCTTCACTATCAATCACTGTGAATATCTGATTAGCAAAGGCAACCCTTTGTTGCACAGCTCATACGGGTATGGCCTGGTGTGTTTGAATTTTGAATGGAAACATGTGTAGGCTCTTTCTCAGTATTTTCTTTGTGCTGGAATGCTTCAAATCAGTCTCAGATGCAATTATACGGACGAATGACATTGGATTTCGCTGAATAATTCCAGAAACTGTGGCGATATTTTCAGGCGTAACTGCGGTTTGCTTGCTGCCAACATGCCCCACTAGATCATCAGTTATGCTACCTGTTAGTTGAAATTTTGCGAAGATCGTACAAATGGTTTTCGCATCGGGTACTTTTGGAACATTAAATCGTGCTTGAAAACTTTGTCTTATCGCCGTAGGACTCTCTTCTAACCTGTGGTACGCTAGCAGCAGAAAAATGTTTTTTTCAATGGTGTACATGGTTTTAATCTCTTCCTTTGGTACACTAACCTCTTTTCACGTTTCAATAGTGGAACTGATCGCTCTGGGCTTCGGATCACTATTTACATTAGGCATTACATATGGCGATTACAGCGCCATCTATTAGCAGCTTTTGTAACTATTATTTCAAACTGCTGTATAAACTTCTTACAGCTTTCACAATAAACATACCATTTACTGCATTCCTCTATCGATCTTTGTTTTTGAGATATTTAATTTCGAAATCAGGGAGCCTTTTCCTGGACACCCTGTACTTATTGTACGTAGCTATTTAAAACTTTTAATAAATCTTTATGAATTTCTTATTTGTTGGTATATGACAAGTTTCAAAATATGCAGCGTTTAAATGAAACTTTCATATACCAGTAAATAAGAAATTCATAAAGATTGATTAAACGTTCGTAATAGCTGCACACATATGTACAATTAGCATAGCAGAAAGATTAGTAAGTTTTATGACAGACTGATTGAAACAGCTGTCACTACAATAATAAAATAAGTAGCAGCATCAGAAGGTATTTTTACCATATCTTGTCAAGAATTGTGGCAACCATACTAAATTTACAATGATTGTAGAAACAGCCCAACAAGTTGCACTTTGTTTAGATACTTGATCTAGATTTCATCAGAAGATTAAAATTATTACACGAGACGTAAGCGTATGAGCAATATGCTCAATTCCAAAAGATAAATAACAGTGAAATACATACTAGCCAGAGGCTTGCTTACTTTCAACGTTATTTATCTTTTGGACCTGAGCATATTGCTCATAAGTTTAAGTCTCATGTAAAAATTTTTATTTTCTGATGAAGGCACCCTTAGTTGGTGACGAAATCTAGATCAAGTATCTAAACAAAGTGCAACTTGTTGAGCTGTTTCTACAATCACTGTAGCATCAGAAGGATAAAGAGTTTTATATGATCATCATCATCATCATCATCATCATCATCATCATCATTAGAGACTGAAAGGCTTCAGCATTCAGTCTGGAGCAAAGTACGTCTAATAAA
The DNA here is from genome assembly GCA_026315105.1 of Locusta migratoria. Lineage (NCBI taxonomy): Eukaryota > Metazoa > Arthropoda > Insecta > Orthoptera > Acrididae > Locusta > Locusta migratoria. The sequence goes on along the minus strand of CM048753.1, from coordinate 53,074,773 downwards.
ATTCCTCCATGATCCCCTATTCAATGCTAACATTGGTGACTCATCTGATGTTTCGCCTTTTACTTCAAAATCATTCTTAACCAAATCTAAGTACTTTCTTCTTGGTATACCTCAACTCCTCTAAACCTCCGCTGCCTAGCTCATGAGTCTCTTAGGTAACCTTGCTTCTCCCCGCCATCTCAGCCTGTTCGCTCTAACTGCTTCATTCCCAGTTTTTCTTTACTTCCTCATTACGGACACCCTCCTGCCATTGTTGCCATTGATTAGTACCTGCAATCATTCTTGCTACTATCATATCTGTAACCTCTACCTTATGAATAAGGTAACCTGTATCCACCCAACTTTCACTCCCATACAACAAAGTTGGTTGAAAGATAGAGCGGTGCATTGCTAGCTTAGTCTTGGTACTTACTTCCTTCTTGCAGAAGAGAGTTGATCTTAACTGAGCACTCACTGCATTAGCTTTGCGACACCTCAAGTCCAGTTCTTTCATTATGTTGGCATCCTGTGAGAAAATACATCCTAGAACTGTCTACCTGTTCTATCTTTGTTCCTTTTATTTGGCAGCCAGTCTGTTTAACACTCTTTCCCACAGACATTACTTTTGTTATGGAGATGATGATCTTCATATCATAACCCTTTACACCTCTGATTGAGTTCTGAAATATATTGCAACCTTTCAATCAAATCTGCCATTACAACTAAGTCATCTGCATATGCGAGACTGTTTATTTTGTTTCCACCAATTTTAACCCCTCCCTGCCAGTCTACTGTTTTCAACATTTGATCCATGAGTAGCATGAACAGCAGTGGTGACAGGTTACAGCCTCGTCTTACCCCTGAAACTACCCCGAACCGCGAGCTTAATTTGCCGTCTACTCAAACTGCTGCCTGACAGTCTATGTAAAGACCTTACGTCTATATAACGACCTCTCGGTGTGGGCTCCTGTAGTCATGTCCTAGTTCAAGAACCACGGGCAACATGCAAGTGGCCAAGTAAGTGGTCCTCACAGTTGGGATACCAGTTACTCTGGAATAAGGTCGGGCACCTCGGACATTCTCCAAGTTGTGGCCACCTCTGTGCTCAGACGGCAATGACTATCAAATCGTCCGGTTAGTCCCCCAACCATTAGGGGTAAAACCCAGTGGGTCCCTGGGCAAGTAAGGCTAGCAACCTGCCTCCCAGGTACTTCAATATGATGCTGGCAACAATCAGAGCAAAATGCCTCGGATATTTGGAGGTGAAAGAGTCCCACCTTGCGAGAGTGAAGGTCGGGGTGAGAGTTTAAAATAGGGAAAGTTTAATTTTTAAAACTCACAACCACCAACTGCGAACCAAATTCCTAAACATGCAAAAACACTGGATCTGTGATTGCTACTGTTTGACTCGTTTTCTAGGGGATGATATCACACGTTCGCAGCTTTCCTTCCGTGCATATGATTAACAAAAACAAAAAAAATTCATAATAAAGTCAAGTTCATGAGACAAAAGGGTGTACTAACTACCATTTTTGAAACATGTAAAAGTTTACTTTATGTTGTTCATTTCACAATATTAGAACCTTGTGGCTGATACGTCTGTACGTTGACACATTTATCAAATAAAGTTATAGCTCGTGAGCCCCCAGACAAAATGAATATTTGTCGCAAATTGTTTTCACACCATGTGGCTGTCTCAAACACCGTTTATGTTCATGCCTATGCAACGACACGTGTTACATTAACAAATCACAGTCACTTTAATTCAATGCGATGCACACCTTTTTCCATCGGCTAAATCTTCACAAACACACAGTAGCACTAGATTCAATTTGGTGTAGTCTACGACGAGCAACCACACGTGGCGATTGCCACACACAAATCTATAACCTCCACCTGGAGATCCACATGCCGACTGTTGCAGAGCGACGCCGCCCGGCCAGCCACCCCATTTGCTCCCGACTCGTCACTTCCAGTGCGCACGCGCGTGCCAATAGCCCAACTGCCCGGGTTTTTTCCCTACGTCATCAACTTCCCCATGTGAGCTGTTCTAACCGACTTCCAACATACAGCGCTCAGCCAATACATTTCTAAAACTTTACTTAAAATCAAAATAATTACACTACAAATTAAACAAATTTCTTATGTTTTTATATTGGTATACACATCCTTTGTACTATTTATTACAATCGTGCAATTTCTTATATCACAGATAAGTGATTTAACTGAATATTTCAAGATAAAATACACAAGATTAATTGAAAATAAAATGAGAAATAGTTAATATATTACTTTTATAAACAAACATTGCCATTCTACTTGTGTAACTGTCTTGTATTCATTGGTAATTTATTACTTTTCATTGTCAATTAAACATATTACGTCAGATGTGACTATATCATCTAATGTATTGTTTATTTGTCAACAGGATATTTTGTAATGAGGGCCTTAAAGGTTCCTAACTGCATCGTATTACTTCAAATGCAAGTAGTATTAGAATATTTTATTTCACGCTGTGCATTGCACTGTGCCTGGCACTCGCCATTGTCCCTCTCCCCCCTCACCAGAAACGAACCATGAAAATCCTAAGCTGGAACAAGCCACCGTCAGCCTGCTCGCTGGCCTCCCGTCAGCTACAAGCACACAGCAAATCTCAATGTGGAGAATTTCTACCTTTGGCCTAACTATAAATGTTGTCACCCAACTGCATACATACATTGCTACCATAATTAATAAGATTAAAATTATGGAACATTTAGTGCATTGGCATGGTCAATGTTTGCAGTGAACTTCATACTGTTTAATTATCAAACGCTATTAATTACCAGTATTTCTATTGGGCGGTAATCTCACAACCTCTAATTGACAGACTGGGGACTCCAAAGATAAGACAGTTTTCTATAATGTTGTTAAAATAAACATTACTTTGTAACTTCATTTCCCGAAGGCAGAGAATTGTCGGAAAGAAAGATCACAAAAGGAGCTTCAGTTCAGTCCTATCGGACCAGATGCCACAAGTATACCGTCTAGGAATCGCCGACACTGAGATGAGGAGCAGTCATCCCAGAAATCGCTGAGTACCGTAAAGTGAATGCTCCCAAATGCCAGGGTCGAAGGCTGGAGGATCTCCGCACATTAGTTCGACAGTGGTGTCAGAATCCGTCTCACGTCATCTCCCGACCGACCGCCTCGGTGACACCGAAGTCACCGATCGGGGGAGGGCACCGACAGACGGCACCGTCGGATAGGAATGACTACAGTCGAGCAGAAATGCGACGGTCCCCGGAGCTCGCGCCAATCGCGTCCGGGCGCCGACTGCGGCAGCAGACCGTCGGCGCAAGTCGGTCGCGAACTTCGCTCCGCACGTGCGTGCGTCCGGCTGCACTGTGCACTTTTAGCAGTTCTGCCAACTGGCAGCGACTGTCAGATATACTTTCTGACAGCGAATCGACAACTCGGCGACACGGTTGTGTCCCATTTCCACGGTCGGGGCAGTCTCCCGGCCCGGTAGGCGGAGCCACAGACCGTCGCGTTTTGACCCGACTGTAGGAGAAGGGGAGGATCTCTTCCTCTGGTTCGACTTCTCCGAATCTCGAGACAGGGACCCAAAAGGTCATCGGCTCGGTATGTGCACGAAGTCGTCACAGGAATAGTCCGTATGCGGGACGAGTGATTTCGTCGGTGCACCTCATCAGATGGTGGGGCTGGGACTGAGGAATCCATGACTGCCTGCCTCTCCTTCCTCGCCCACCCAACCTGACTGACCACACCTCCCACACTGCAGACAGAGACACCAAATGGCATTTTGTAAAGGTTACACCTCAGGCTGCCTTTACAAAGGGGTACGTGTGAACCCTCCACATTAACCCTTTGAGCACTGCAGACGGGATATCCCGCAGCACTCCACCGGGCCGTGGGGCCGACGGACGTGGTTTGCCGCGGCAGTGGTATTTCCGGCGGGCCCTGCAGGCAGCATTCCCCGCGAGGCCTGGCAGGTACCTGGGCGCTAATGCCGGCTTACACCGCGGCCGATCGCTTTGCCTGCGGGTCTGCGGACGTGAACAGCCGCAGGGCTGCGTGCCGGCCTGTCCCGAGCTCTTTTGTCACTTCCACTGAACCGGATGGATCTCCCCCATTTGTTTTTCTGTGTCGCTGCCCCTGATTTCTGGGAAACACTCTGCTATGGATTTCACAACTGCTGTTCGAAATTCGTGCTATCTGGTTCGTCTGACTATCTGCGTTCTGCTTCTGTAGTGTTGTAGCTTTCTGCCATTTCGTTAGGATTTTTAGAGTTCGACAGAAAAATGGCACATCGGCGTCATTGCACTGAAGAAGAGATACTGTAGATACTGACAAGGAGTGACAGTGACCGTGAAGGTGGCATCTTCAGTGAATGTAGTGACGATGATGATTCATAGGAAGAATATCCTAGTAATACACCTCCACGTACTTCACCTAGCAGAGCTCCACAGGATAGTTCTTCAGATTCTGAAACTGAAGATGAATCAATCCGTAAACAGCCACGCTAAATATCGAAAAATTTGATTGGCAAAAACGTGATTTTAGTCCAGCACTTCATACATTTGATGACTCATGTTCAGGACATAATTGCCAACTGGCGTCTGATTCAAGCATTCTATCGTTTTTCATGCTATTTCTATCAGAAGATCTGCTGAAATTTATAGCACTTGAAACGAACCAATGTTATACGTTCACCATGGCAAATACGTCGGAATCAGTTTGTTCTCGGCTATCCACCTGGAAAGATACAAGTTTTGAGGAACTGTATAGCTTCATTGGTCTTTGGCTTCTCATGGCTCATGTTAAAAAGTTGAGAATAAAGGAATATTGGCCCAGAAATGTACTACTAAGTACTCCAATTTTTGGCGAAGTTATGTCCCGTGACTGTTTTATGCTACTTTTGAGAATGCTACATTTTAGTGACAACTCGGCCAATCGTGGGGATGACAGTTTGTTTAAAATTCGTAAAATAGTTGATACAGTTCGTGAGGCTTTCCGAAGTGCATTTAATCAGTCAGCAAGCACACTGCGCGACTGGTTCCAGAAATACTCCGGCCAGGGCGAGGACGGCCAGGCGGAGAGCTCAGGCACACACAACAGGCCGCGGAGACGGCGGCCAGCGCAGGTAGGCAGATTAGGCGGCCGCCGGGGCAGGCTTGACTCAGCCAGCCGGACGCGCAGGTGCAGCACTCAAAGGGTTAAGACGAGACTGGGACTCGTGCGTTACCTAGTCACCTTTCACGAGTAAAATGCGTGGGTGGCCTTCGGGATCGCACAGGTAGGAGAAAAGAGGTATCGGATGCCGAAACGGCGGGAAAAAAGGGAGAGGAATAAAAGAAAGGCGAGTTTCGAAAGGAAAGATTGAGAAAGTAAATATCCTGATTTATCTGAAATATTCTCCTAATCTTCAGTTTCCTGAAGCAGGCTCAAGATATTCTTCGAGAGAAGTGAAAAGGGCAGCCGAAGAGTGGCTGTGGAGTAAGACAAGTAGTGACACAGAACCGAGTGGGGGTCTCAATGTAGGCAAGCACGCGATGGTCGGAGAGTGTCACGGCCCTCGAGGTTGTCGTTACGGAGTACGGTAGTCACCGACTCTTAGTATCGATCGATTCGTTTGACCTAACACTGAAAATTTATGTTAAAGGAAACTTGATATAACGTTCCCATAAAGGTTTATCATCACAATACCAAAGAAGAAATGAACAGACTAATGGGAAAGCTTACACGAGAACATTATGAAATATTTATTTATGAACTGTAGAGTAGAAAACACAGCTAAATATCTGTATAACACTTACCGGTTCTTGTTTTATATACAGTGCATCGTGTGGATAACCGGTTTCTTCTTCTGTCACTAACGCCTGTGCAGAAAGAACAGTAGTTAAAACATCAAATGAAACATATAATGAAAGAAGCGCGAAAAACTACTTGTGCATCTGCAATTCCACAACCTACATAATTATATACATAGTTAAATTTGAAATAACTGTTGTTGCTTCATAAAATTATTTTACTACAGTAGCCCAGCTTAGATGACAGACATAGTTTTACCGTAAGTAAAAACTGCAGGATTTGTCATAACATTTGAGAGTAGTGGTTTAAGGGGTCATATTTATGAAATGTATTGTCATTGTGGGGAGTGGAGTGGGGAAGTGTAACAATACATTAATAATTCTACTCATTGAGCTCATGTAACTGGAGTTTTCACATTCACATGTTAGTATTTCACAACAGTTACAAAAGAGCTGGAAGTAAAGTAACAACAGTCTCTGCCATATAGCAGCATTGTAGTGGGAATTTTACTGTGCTACCAACCCAACAGAGAAAACTAGAAATAAAAACCTGATTATATTTTTACACAAGTGTAAACATTGTCGAACTGTGAGGGATGCATAGAAAGTAACACAATGCATCCTGCCCCCAATCCACAAACAATATTGGAAATATGACATAGAATATATATGAAGTAGTTGAAGTATCCTGAATGCCTAAATAACATTTCTGGCTCTTCCTACAGATACAATAGCTGCAACATCTTCTCAAAATGAGATTTATACTTATGTACTTTAAAAACAGTATGCTGTCCCTGAATTTCTAAATACATTGAAAGAAACTGTAAGGTACACTCATAAACATTTGTGGAAAGTCTATGGAGTATATGTGGTCAACATGAATATACTCAGTAATTGGTCATGGAAGGTGCATTAAACGGTTTGGTGCAATTCCAAGATTTGCAGAGGTCTGGGAGTTCATCCACAACTGTGACACCTATCATGTTGCAAGTAGCTGAGGATATTCACAAGGACAGACTTGGCAGTGAGTGAGTGAATGAGTGAGTGGTGAGAAAATGTGCATGCACGCGCCTGTGTGTGTGTAATTTTTATGACTTGGTTGCATACTTTTTTAGTTCTTTGGTCCATTATAGTGAGATGTGTGCATGATTTGTTTCTGGCAAAGGTAGCATCTGCTAGCAATCTGTGTGTGTTATATCAGCTGGACTGTATGTGTTTGATTTGATTTGTGCGGGGCCGGCAAGATTAAATATGTTGTTTCATGACATATTTAGTTTTTAAGCCAAGACACCACAGTTAAATATTGATAGCTTTAATTAGCACATTGTTATTGGTAGAATAAGCTTATTTCGGCTATTAAACGCCATCCTCAGGTGTTCTGCAAATATTATAACAAATATTTTATAAAGGTAAGAAACTTATATGTCGCACTATATTTAATTTTGACTTAAATGTACTTTATGTATGTGAGATTTTCTTCAATTCTACTAAAATGAAAAAATAGAACTAAAACATAAAACTTATATTGAAAACTTTACTCACATTTTCCAGCATTAAAATGGTAAAATTAGCAAATACAATCTATACGCAGATCCATAGCAACACAGATAACACCTCTGATGAAAACTTTTATATAAATGTTCAACATTATAGACACAACTGTCAAATCAAGAGGCGAGGGCCCGTGTGCCGTACCGGTGGTGCCGACGCTGCGAATTTGGCGCCGATGTTGCGGCAAAGTTTTCTCTCTGGATATTTTATATTGGCAGCTGTACCACAAGTCACTCTTTACGTTACTCGCTACGGCACACGTCAGATCTTCTCGACGAGATGCGAGATACCGCATTTCCTCCCCCTATCTGCGCCCCTGTATTCTTTCCTAAATAAATCACTCCAGTGTCAATGACCCTGACATTTAACACCTATGCTGTAGCCCACAATCCCAGCTTGGCCATTCTGTACACAATATGTAGAATTTGCATATTGTCAAGGATAGGCCGCTGATATTCAGAGGCCTCAGTGTGTTCCTCAAAAGGGGAATATTTTTTGAGCTGGCACTTTTTTGTAGAAAGATGCTCGACAAAATGTATTTGAAAGAACCAGTCTATCTGTCCTGTATATTCAGCTGGGCAGTTGGGACAATGCCAACTCCTGAGGGTTTTTACTGTGTGGGAGAATGTGCTCGAAGCTCGAAACACTGCTACAGATTATTCGCATGTCGATGCCGTGAAAACATTTAGCCGGGTTATAAGAAAAATAACCCATGAAAGGAATGGGGGATACCTTTAACTTCTTCGTCAGATGGAGCCGGTGGAGTTGTGGCTTGACTCTAGAATTAGGGTTGTGTCTGAGTGGTTTGGCCAAATCCATTAGTTGCCAAATCTAGCACACTGGCTCGGGATTCGATGTGTAATGGCCGAATACTACCAAATCCTGAATTCAAAGTGTCATATAGAAACCTTCAGTTATAGATGTTGTAATTTACTTTGTATAACAGTGTGCTTTCATTTGCATTATTTACTTTATTTTCTGCAGATCCGCTGAAAGACATGACATCTTAAAACAAAACGATCTCACTTTCAGTTTATTCAAGTGAAAACAATCTATCATATTTACCCAAATCTAACCCACACTTTTTTCTGTTTTTTATTTTATTTTATTTTTTGGTCCAAAAATCAGCCTGCCATTTAAATCGAGTACAAAGCGAATGAAGTTCTGAAAAATGGAGCTAGGAGACGCCACAAGTAACTTTCCCCGTCTTATAAGCATTGCTACACAGGTTTGCTTTGCAGGCGCAAAAAATATACTGGCACTAAAACTTTTGCGCGCTCGTAAACATAAGAAAAGGAAGAGGAGTAATTTCCTTTATATTTTCGACTACTGAATTTTAATATAGCATCCAATGGAGGAAATAGAATTTAGTATTGCTCAAATTCAAATATAGCAGCCTTTCAAATATTAGTAGCAACAAAAATAAATTTATTTAAGTAAATACTAACAATTAGGATTCTTGCATCAGTTACCTCATTCTGATTTCACCTATTGTTTCATTGAATTTTGTGAAGTTCTGGGGTATGTGAACTGTAATGAAGCACTAACATTTCAAGAAGAAAGTTATCATGCGGAAAAAGTTCTGTCAATTCAGCAACCACTTGACGTCTGCTTCAATAAATCGCTTAAGGTCAAGCTTAAACACATGTACATGAACTGCCTTTCGAAAAGTGACAGACTACTGACACCAACAGGTCATGTAAAATGTGCAAGTGTGCCAATGGATTGATGATACATGGAAGTGGGTTCCAAATCCGATTGCGTAACAGGCATTTAAAAATGTTTGACATCAAATGCACTAGATTGTACGAGGGACGAAGCTCTGTAATATGAAGGAACTGAATAACAAGGAATCAAGTGATAGTGATTCAGAATTACTGTACCAGTATCTAATTGCTATTTTAAGACCCGCTCGGTTAGCGGTGTGGTCTAATGCACCGCTTCCCGAGATGGGAAGGCGTATCGGTCCCAGTTCGAATTCGCCCGGTGGATTAAACGAAGGGGGGTCAGAGTGCCGGCCAATCTGGACGTAGTTTTTAGGTGGTTTTCCAAATCTCCCTACGCGAATACTGGACTGGTCCCCAAATCCCCGTTCAGTTACACGATTCGCAAACATTTTGTAACACTTTATGCTTTCACACACTAATAACACGTTTGGGGTACACATTTTCTCCTGGGGGCCACGGGGTGGAGGTAGAAACGGCATCTGACCACCCTGTAAATATTAACACATGCCAAATCTGCATTTAACTCAGTAAACATTTCATAAAATTTGTATTATACATCTAATAAAAAATTTTTATATTTCCACATTTAGTTTCGAAGTTATTTCCATTCTTATTTAGTAAGTGTTTAGTGTTGCCACAATAGCTGTACATTTGAAGTCTTATCTAAAAGCTAATACATAAAGCCGACTGGCAAGCCTGTGTTGCGTCAATACGCCTGACGCTACAACCACCGCCTTCTTGCAACAACATTACTTATGTGTTTTCCTGTTAGGGGCGAGGGATTGTTCCCATGAATCGTGATTTGTAAATTCCACACTCTTTGCCACAAGAATAATACAAATGTAAACATTACACCATGAAATCTTCTATGTTAGCTGTTACCACATTTAAATTTCGGCCACCTAACAAACCCGAAAAACAACAGCAAATGCAGGAGAATATATGTATCACATTAATATTTACATTTGTATTATTCTTATGCTGAACGGGAATAGTTAGAAATGAAGCATGGTAACTGACTTCTAGTACTGATTTTTAAATCCTCTACGAATATCAGTTCTGTGTAGACAAGTTACGAGATCTTAAATGTTTGAAAAAATAAATAAATCCACAAATTACTCTTGCTTAACCCTCTGAAATGCGCAATCTGCGTGTTAAGTACTTTTCTCAGTTCTGAAATGTCTTCGTGGAAATAGCAAGGGCACACACGTTGAATAAACGTGGATTTCTCTGTGTGTGAATGTCCTGTCCGTCATTCATTGAATGCCTGGTATTTCACTATAAAATTATTTAACATTTACACATCCTCCCCTTTTTCCAACTTTCAAAATATCTACTCATCATTTCAGGTTTTATTTTTGACTCTTCCCCTTTGAAAAAAGAAAAAAATATGTAATTATTTCCTTTCTAGAACTGCATTATGCAATTATTTTTTATTTCATCAAAATGAAAGTTTGAATAGAGAAGAACAGCTCAAAATGTTTCATTCATATTTCTTTTAAGGGAAGGAGTAATAAAAAATCCTTAATATTTACAATAAAATTCTAAGTGAAATTTTAATTTCTTAAATTTTACTGTAATAGTGTCATTTGGGATCGATCCCAGAAGGCTTTATCTTCATCAATGACTGCGATAGAATAGTAATTCTTTTTAAATACATATACTCAAGTTGACAGATTATTTGGGTTTGAGATTCGGAAGATTCGATTCGGGTTTGGAATTCGGCACATTTTATTTAACATTCGAACCATCCCTATCTAGAATGATTTGCACTGTGTATGTGGTGAACCGAGGACAGGTTGCAATCATTGCCAAAATGAAAGAAAGAATTAAGAAAACAGAACAAGAGCTAGAGACTTGTTATCAATTACCACTAGAACAAACAACAGAAGTAATTACACTCCTGCACCTCATCCCACCCTCATGAACCACAGACATTGCCAGGATGGGGTGGCTTGCGTGCCTCAACGATACAGATAGCCAGACCGTAGGTACAACCACAGCGGAGGGGTATCTGTGGAGAGGCCAGACAAATGTGTGGATATATGCTGGTGTCTTCTGGGGTACAATATTCGAGAGGTAAAATAGTCCCCCATTCGGATCTCCGGGCGGGGACTACTCAGGAGCATGTCGTCCCCAAGAAGAACAAAACAGGCATTCTACGGGTCGGAACGTGAAATGTTCTAACCCTTAATCGCTTAGGCAAGTTAGAAAATTTAAAAAGGTAAATGGATAGGTTGAAGTTATATATAGTGGGCATTAGTGAAGTTAGGTGGTAGGATGAACAGGATATCTGGTCAGGTGAGTACAGGGTTATAAATACAAAATCAGTTGGTGGTAACACAGGAGTAGGTATCATATGAATAAGAAAATAGGTATGCGGGTAAGTTGGGTAAGTTATTATGAACAGCATAGTGAATGCATTATCGTAGCAAAGATAGACACGAAGTCAACACCGACCACAGTGGTGCAAGTTTATATGCCAACTAGCAGAGCCGATGATGAGGATATCGAAGAAATGTATGCGGAGATAAAAGAAATCATTCAGAAAGTTAAGGGAGACGAAAACTTGATAGTGATGGGGGACTGGAACTCGGTAGTAGGAAAGGAAAGAGAAGGAAATGTAGTAGGTGAATATGGGCTGGGGAAAAGGAATGAAAGAGGAGATCGCTTGGTGGAATTTTGTGCAGAGCACAATTTAATGATCACCAACACTTGGTTTAGTCATCATGAAAGAAGGATGTATACGTGGAAGAGACCAGGAAACACTGGAAGGTACCAGATTGACTTTATAATGGTAAGGAATAGATTTAGAAACCATCTTTTAAACTGTAAGACGTATCCAGGGGCAGTTATAGACTCTGACCATAACTTGTTGGTTATGAACTGCAGATTAAAACTTAAAAGACTGCAGAAAGGTAGAAAAGTTAGGAGATGGAACCTGGACAAATTGAAGGAACCAGAGGTGGTTGAGAGTTTCAGAGGGAGCATTAGGCTGAAACGGGGGAAAGTAATACAGTAGAAGAAGAATGGGTAGCTCTGAGAGATAGGGTAGTGAAGGCAGGAGAGGATCATATAGGCAGAAGGACAAGGCCTAATAGAAATCCCTGGATAACACAGGATATACTGAAACTTAACTGATGAGAGGAGAAAATATAAAATTTCAGCAGGTGAAGTAGGAAAAAAGGAGTACAGATGTCTGAAAAATGAGATTGACAGGAAGTACAAACTGGCTAAGCAGGAGTGGCTACAGGACAAATGCAGAACCGTAGAAGAATGCATAACTACGGGAAAGATAGATACCGCCTACAGGAAAATAAAAGAGATACTTGGAGACAAGAAAAGCAGCAATATGAATATCAAGAACTCAGATGGAAAACCAGTACTAAACAGAGAGGGGAAAGCAGCACTGTGGAATGAATATATAAAGGACCTATACAAAGGAAATAAACTTGAAGGCAATGTTCTAGAAAGGAAAGATGAAGTGGAGGAGATATGATACTACGAGAATAATTTGACTGAGCACTGAAGGACTTGACTTGAAACACAGCCCTTGGAGTAGATGATATTCCGTCTGAACTGCTGATTTTGTTAGGAGACCCAGTCATGAAAAAAATTTTCATACACTGTAGCTAGGATATGACACTGGCAGGTGGTATCATACACCATCTGGAGATCAGAGAAGAAAGCAACTAGATGCCTACGCATGGTGGAAGCAGTGCCGATAACTCCAGTGACACCGCCGGATACCCTGTCATACACTGAACGGTAGTAAGCCAATAGCCACAAAGGGCAGTGGTCCACTGCTACACAGACACAAAAACAGTCTAAAAATAAATAGGGACTTAAGGGACCAACTCATAAAAGAAAAAAAAGGGACCTACAGAAATTTTAAGGGACCAAGAAGCATACGAAATACGAGACATCAATAAATTTCTTTTTAATTAACAACCCTACCCACTGACTCATTTTCCTTATTTACTTAATAAAGAAGTCTTGATTGTACTTTATATCTTTACTGCTAACGTGTTTTGCCCTTCTGAGGCATCTTGAAAATGATACCTACACTTGAGATCCGAAACGGGCTTCGAAATGTTGCTTAAAACCCACTAGCGGGCGTTATGACGTCACCGGCTCGGCCACCTGCGCTCGTGGGCTGGCTGATGTGGCTTGCCGCATTCACCGGGCCTGGCGGTACCCGCAGCAGACTCACGAGCCGCGCAGTCGGTTACACGGAATCTGCGGGGGCCGGCGGGTCGGGTCGGCGGGAGCAATGGGTACAGTGGGCAGAGCTGGCGAGCCTAAGGGTAAAACAGGGCAAGCCGGCGGGTGCAACGGGTACAGCGAGCCTGGTGAAATGAGCCGAGACTAGCCTGTGACTCTTAACGGAAGACGCACAGATTTTTCGCGACAGATACAACTTACACGTGGTAATTACCTATGCTTTCGTATTAGTTACACCTGATTTATTCCAACCTTGATGAAATGATCACTCATCACTTTCACAACAAGAGAAAGGTCACTCTTGCAGGGATTCGTTAGTGCAAGGTGGAGGGTGATTCAGTTACAGAATTTCTCACAATCTACGTTTTTGTCATGATCTTGATGAACTTTGCACACTTGACATTCAAAATAAAGGTTACGGCCTACATAAGATTTATGTGGTGGATGGCGGAGAATACTTGACATATATAGTTTACAAAATTTATTGTATTATTTCTACCTTGATGAAATTTCGAGCACTTAACGTAAAGGCTAGTGGAAGGTCACTCTCTACATAAGATTCGTGTGGTTCATGGCGGAGCGTCGATTTGATTTTCTCAGGGAAGCCAAAACAGTCTTGGTCCAACCCGCCACTGCCCGCACCCAAACTAAGATTATTGTGCGGTATCGCTCCCTGTATATCTAGTAAAGCCAACCAATGCCCTTGAACAGTGCAAGGAGTCCCTTAACCAGTTCTTTATTAGACACAATTTCTTCGGGTCTGGTTGTCCCAAATGTTCTGTGCCTCTTACTCTCCAGTGCAATGCATTCAAAGATTAGATGTGATGCAGTTTCATCACCGTCATCACAGATCCTACATTTAGGGTTCTCTTTGGCGGAGGGTACTTCAGTTAACAATTCTATAAAATCTAAAGTTTATTACGATCTTGATGTAATTTCACACACTTGACATTCAAAAGTAGCGGAAGGTTACTACGTAAGATTTGTTTGGTACACGGCGGAGGGTACTTAAGAATTCTAGCGGAAGGTCACTGTCTACTTTATATGCTTCTGGTACATGGCGGAAGGTCGGAAGGTACTTCACTTACAAATTCTACTAAATCATAACAGGGGTACCATCATGTATAACATTTTGCTTCGTTAAGAGGTGGTGGGGGTTGCTTACTCTATACTTAGTTCCGAGGCCTGTGTTTTTGTTCAACAGAGCATCTATGTCTTGTCCTGGATGAGGTAGAATAGACAAAAATACAACCGTTTTCTGTGCAGTATACATACTTTGTGTATTTTCCATCTGCAGCTTTCCCTACAACATCAAACATTTCCCAGGCACCACTCTTTCTCTTCTTTAGCATATTTGCAAGTACGTACACTCCATCATTTAAATTTCTTTTCGCATCCTCTACGGTCTCACAACTAACAGATGAATTACAGGCTATGTCATGGCTAGAGTCGGTCATTTTCGTTCTGCCAGTGATACGCAACAAAGTGAGATCGAGCACTCAACTGCCGTGTTACGTCACAACTAGTACTTCCTGTTCACTTTATAATTGACGACGGCAGCACGCTGAACCAAACTTTGTTTACGGCCAGAGAGGGCAGAAGGCGTCCGACATCACTCGACACTACCATACTACTATAGTAATCAGTCCATAGACTTACAAACTACTTAAACCAACTTAACACTAAGAACAAAACACACACACACACACACACACACACACACACACACACACACACACACACACACACCTGCGGAAGGACTCGAACCCTCGGCGGGAGTGACCGCTCAGTCCATAGATTATTGGCTGTCTGAACAATATTGCCTTATGACTGAAAGTGTTTGTCATAGACTAGTGATTCGTATTTCAACATTTAAGTTCTCGTTCTCTTTTCATTTGTGCATTACACTTTTCAGTTACTGCGTACTGGCTAATAACTAAAAGGAAGATGTCCCCGCTGCCAGGATGGATGCTGGTTGAGATTTGTCATTCACCCTGCTGAGTCTTAGTTTGAGTAGTCGATGAAAACTGAAAATTATTTAAGTTTTCCTTATAAACGTACACGATCGACGCACGTGGCTCCGCATTCTACAAAAGTGTTCAAATGTTTGTAGAGCTTATGGGACTTAACTACGGGGTCATCATCCCTAAACTTACAAACTAGTTATGAACTAGCTTATACTAAAGACAGCACGAACATCAATGTCCGAGGGGGGATTCAAACCCCCGACCGCAGTGGCCATGCAGATCGTGACTGGCATGCTGCAGACTGCTCAGCCACTGCGGCCGGCTGCATTGTACACTCACGCTATTGTCACAGTGCGGCTATGTAATCTGAGCATTTGCTGAAATGGATAGGTATCGCACAAATATACGTTGTCACAAAGTATGTTTATAAGGAATACTTAAATAATTTTCAGTTTTCATCGACTACTCAAACTAAGGCTCAGCAGGATGAACGACAAATCTACACCAGCGTCCATCCTGGCAGCGGGGTCTTCCTTTCAGTTATTACCCTGTACCTCAATATTTTAATTTCTTAGATTTTAGTATTAACAGCAAATATATTTTTATCAGCTACCTGCAAAACCAAATTATTACATTGAAAAATAATTTTATTTTAATTCCGTACAATTTTCTGTAGAAAAATATATTAACAGAAAATGTATTATGCATTCACTCCAGTTATTCGTTATAATGGGATATTTTAAAAAGTTCGAAGCAGACCTTAAATTAAAAACATAGGGCCAGTATTTAACAATTTCTAATTAAAATTTCAAAAGCTTCCACTCATCCAACAGTATAGCTGCAGCCCCATCAAAAGGTAAAGCATTATTTAAAGCTACAATTTTGGTCTAAAAATGGTTTTAAAGTCTCCAACCTTCATGCAACTTGCATTAAACAACACACTGTTGCGGTGAGAAGCTTCATTCAATTTGAGACTTGATGATGAGTACTTTGCACTTTCAACAAAACGACATTTCATGCCTGTACGAAAAGGGGCAACAACTCTCTTTTTCCATGTTATTCAGTTCCTTGATGAGGACTTCAGGTCCAAGAAATATTATTCACAGGCAAAAGGTTTTCTTCCACAACAGAGAAATTACATACAATGTCAGACTTGTAAACCTTACTTCTTAACTTCATTAGAAGTTCACTTGCATGTTCCTACAGAAGGTGGATTAAAGGTCCTTCTTTTTGAAAGAATTGCAAATAGGATGAAAAGATGTTGGCACTTTCATAAACATAAGTTGTTATTCCCATCTAGGCCATGCTGTACCCATCCCCACCACCGTGACGTAACCATTCTATCACCTCTCCTCCACAATATAAACACCGCAGAGCGTGATTCGAAGTACGGCAGTCGGAGGTGACGGTTGTATGACTGTGTTGTGTGCCTGTGTGATTTGATTGCATGAATGTTCTATTTTCTGAAGCAGGCCATGCCGATAGCTGAAAGTGTTGTATGTGTGTGTCTTTTGTATGTGCCTGTCGCAGCTCCTCGTCACGCGTTTGCGGTGAGTTGTAAACTGTCCTTATTACTATATTTGTGTTTTAATGTCAGGTCGCTATATAAGCTTGGCAATTTTTTTTTGATTTCTCTAAACTGAAGTAGGTTTAGCAGGTAGAACTGTGAGGAAATACCTTTTGATAGCATACCACTGCTCCAAAATCCTTTGGGCTGCTGGGCTTACAGTAAACCAACGTGATGGCACACATTTTAAGGAACGATGCTTAGGTGATACAACTTTCTCCTAGCATAGCTGAAATTACTCCCATCTGGCAGGTCAACCATGAAAATAGTGAAATATTGCAATAATAAGATTCACAACATCAGATCCAAAATGTTCAAGGCCTTGCAAGAATGAATTATGAATTTTACGCAAACTGCATTTTCCAATATCAATCAAAGATTTGCTTCATACTTCTAAGACACTCCGTTCATTAATTTGAATACTTCCTTATTCACATTTGGGCCATCAGAATTGATCACCTGCAAATTACATAAAGGAAGATTAGCTTTCTCCCTTGCAGAAACAAGGTTTTGATGCATGGCCTATGAAATATGTCTGAGGATGATTTTCTAACTATTTGTAGTGTCATTCACAGAACCAATTGTGGTCCTCTGGTTTGGAGCCGAGTGGAAGGCTTAAACCAGAGAATGGTATGCAGATGTCATTCTGTGGACAATGTTGCAACATGACATTACCTGTGATACTAGTTTTGACTACTTTTCCAGGATCAGTTATCATCCCACATGGTGCTACATGCTTCAAAATAATGCTTTCGACAAGGAATTTGGGGATCACTGGAGCTTTTGCAGTCAGCACAGGTTTGGTGACAGCACAGCGAGTGAGGTAGTTAGTGCAGACTATTGTCCAACGGTTACCGGTTCTCGACTTCGGGAACCTCCCTAAAAGGTCGATTCCAATTCAGTGGAATGGAGCTGCTGCAGGTGCAATTGGTACGAGATGCACTGGAGGTAATTGCGGCACATGCTTCTGTTTCTGGCACACCTTACAGTGACTCACATAGTACTTGACAGATCGGTAGAGACGTTCCAAGTAATACTTGCTTCTGATTCTGTCTAGGGTCTTCACGAATCCCAGATGAGTGGATATTGGAGCATCATGGAAATACTTGAGAATAGCTGGCTGGAGATGAGCTGGAATGACCAGTAGCCATTTGGGGCCCAGTGGATCTTACGCAATGTCCCATTTATAAGTTGGAACTCTCCATTGGTCGGTTCTCCTTTCTCCAAGACCTCTATGATTTTTTATAGTGCTGGATCTTCCCTTGGTTCAGCTGTAATGTCACCTAATTCAGTGAGGGCTGAAATTTCATTCATGTGGCGGTCTCACCTCTGTAGATGGTCGCCTTGCTAAGTTTTCCTGGGCGTGGCGGCTAGGGGAGCGGCTGGTACCTCTGTACGGCGGCGGTGAATGACAGTGGCGCATCAGGGAGCGGCCTCCTCCAGCATACGACAATGGGCTTCTTCCCACAGGTCGACTGAACTAATTAGCTGGTGACTGCCTGGGATAGAACTGCTATGATGGCTGATGTCTTGTGGCAAAATAATCGTCGAAACTCGCCTTCTCTCTCTGCAGTAGTGTACGACATGTCCAGGGGGCCCGCAGTGGAAACACAGTGGTGTGTTATCTTCTGTCCTCCAGACGTCTGTTCTGCGGGGAGTCATAGTTGCCAGGGGAGTTGGTTGTGGCCGCTTCGGCCGGTTCATGGGCTGCCGTTTGGCAGCTGCAGTGTAAGTTATAGCAGGGCGATGCCATTCTTCATGTTGAGTGCAATTGGCGGGGCAGACAGGAGCTAATGTCTGACGTACCTCTTCCTCAGCTGTGTCGGCTCCCTCTTGACTTACAGGGCTGACATCCATGGCCATAACCTGATGCTCACTTTGTCCAACAGTCCCAGCTACCATAAACTGTTGTAATTTTTCTCTCACAATTTGTCATATGACAGAAGCAAAGTCATGCTGGTCTTCCACACCGTCCACAGGGACTACATTGAGGAGTCTGTCATACTTCTTTCATCCAATCCTCTTCTGTTGCATGTCTTCAATCTGCTGGCACTTCTTGATGAAGATGAACTCTTCCATGTAGAGACGTCTTTTATAAGAACAGCTTGATACATGTATTCTGCAATGCCCTTCATCAAGTGTGTGATTTTGTCAGCCTCAGTCATATCTGGGTTAACTATGTTACATAGGACCAAAATATTCGGTACGTACGACTGAGTCGGCTCACCATGTCGTTGGGCTTGGTTCTTCAGTTGTTGTTCTGCCAAGCGGATTTGTCACTGGCGGTCTCCAAATGTCTTGTTAAGTTCCGTCTGGAATGTTTCCCAGTCATTCAGCTTCTCTTTATTGTTTTCAAATCATTGCTGGAATGTTCCATCCAGGTGAAAATAAACTTTGGCCAAGCACATTGTATGATCACAGCTGTTATACTTGGTGACTCGGTCAAACCCTTTTAGTCACTCGTTGGGGACCTGTCCAGCATCTCCAGAGAACACCAACGGGTGTCTGATGTGCAGCTGGCTTACCGCTGGTTTCGTGTCCAGGGATCTTCTGATGATACGGACTTTCAGAAGGATGTACTGAGTATATCCCTAGTATTCCGGTTCTTGTCCGTGCAGCTGTTGCACAGGATACTCAGCACCTCCACCAAGCAACGTCGCGTTGAAATGGAAGCGGGCTTGACTTCAAGGCAGGGTTGTCAACAGAACACAGCATTAAACTTCCTTTCAGTATAATCACGAACTGACACATACACGCAACACTGACTGCCTCTCAGGCAGAGTGCTCTGCTATTTATATACTGAAAGAATGTACCAGAAATAAGAAGAATAGTTGACATAAGAAACATGTAGAAATTAGACATGAATATAAGAAACATGTAGAACATTCTGGAAATGATAAATACAAAGAAATAAATTATTGCTGGTGGATGGGTTAGAACCGGCGACCTTCAGCACCGCAATTGGCGACGCTATCCATTGCGCCACACAGGCAGTCGGGTAACTTGTGGTCTTGTGGAAATATGTCCCCCTGAGGTTCAGTGGCTCTCCCAGTAAGGTACAAAACTTTTTAAATAATGACTGAAATGTTGATATGACAGCATCGTTAGATGCGCACTAAGATTCTAATGCAAATACATGCTTTACTTTAATTTCTAACACTAACAATGCCCCCAAAATCTTAAGTTTAAATAAATGAGTACCTTCAGTATGACAGATAAGTAAGTCTTTCGGTCGGGGCACAATGAATACTTAAGGAATCACTAAGGTAAAGTGTTTTCCAGGTACATTTTCCAGGCCTCTTTCCAATACACTGATCCAAATTACTGTGCTCATAAATTTAAAAAAAAAAATGTGGTCAATAAACAAATTAATTTAGTTTACAGAAAGACACAATATTAAAATAAACAAAAAATAATATATTCTAAATAGGTCATAATGTGTGTTTACGACACCTGCAATTTTTCAGTGCCTCACTGTTTATTAATTGTTATTAACAAATCACTGTTGTTCCTCCTTAAAAGTGCTTTATTATGCGTAATATAAATGTTGCAGATAATATGGTTGTACTAAATTTGTGTCCTGATGAGACCTTTCATTTGAGCCCTCACTTGTCACTGTAGTTTAATTAGTTTAACCTGTGGATTTTTCCAACTGAATAACTTTTGATATAAAATTGATATAAATGATGTCCATAAATCTTCAGAATCAAGACGTTTTCCTCTTTCATTTGCTACTATGTTCTAATCTGTAACTCTACTAGTGTCAGTGTAGTACCTAAAATTAAAGACAATGCCATTTTTTGGCGGGAAAACTG
This sequence comes from Locusta migratoria, assembly GCA_026315105.1. NCBI lineage: Eukaryota > Metazoa > Arthropoda > Insecta > Orthoptera > Acrididae > Locusta > Locusta migratoria. The sequence goes on along the minus strand of CM048753.1, from coordinate 53,054,129 downwards.
GCAGTTGGACTCGACGCCACGTCTGCTGCGTGCTTTCCATTCGCACATGGCCTGCCAGCATCGTCTCCACATGCTCTCGGTCCATCACACCGACGGGGAAATGGGCGAGGCTTACCTCCAAGCGGCAGTCGATTTCCCATTCACTCGTCGCAACTTGAAACACTCCGATGTCAACCGGCGTGCTTTGCACTCCAAACAGTATCACACATCGTTGTAACGTCACAGACTTCAGGAATCGACGAAGATCGGAAAGCACTTCGGCCGGCAGGTTGTGGATCCTTCAACCACCACCTGGGATCCGCCCTTTCAGGAGCTGAAACCACCAAACGGAGCATCCCGAGTGGCCCCTTCCCGACATGAAGGGCCAGAGAAGGCTTTGTTTCTCTGGCAGAGGAATGGGGACTGGTGTCCCTGATGGTTGGGAGGGTAGGGTGTTCCCACAGGAGGTATTGGGAGAGCAACAGTAGAAGGGGTGCCCCACCCTTTGATGGAGAAGTTGGAGTTTAATGGCCTATATACTTTTGATCCTGTTGACCCCAAAGAGAGCAGGGACAACACAACACCAGCAAATGACATTATCACACACACAGGGTGAAGCCACTCATATTTCTTTCTCACCTCAATATAAGTCTCTCCAGGGTTTTGATCTACATATTTTCCTTGTGGAGAATCGTACAGTTCGGCGAACACTGTGGATAGTGCTGTCCATAATTCACACAAACGGGACGGGCACTTGCATTCCTCGCATTTGGGGGCTGGAATTGTTTTGAGAGGATATGTCCCTGAATTTCCAGCACTTAAAGCCCGCATGGGGGGAGGAGAGGGGGGGGGAAGGATATGGCTTTATGTCCCACCAATAAATCATAACCTTGACCTTTTCCGGCAATATGTAGTCCTCAAAGGCCAGGAAGAATGCGCAAGTGGCCACTCTGCAGTCTTTTAGTCCCCTACAGATGCACCAGATGAAGTGAACACCTCACTGTCGTAAGTTGTTCAAATGTTTGTAATCCTAAGGGACCAAACTACGTTGGTCATCAGTCCCTAGTCTTACAAACTACTTAAACTAAGTTAAACTAACCTAAGGACAACACACACATCCACACCTGAGGGAGGATTCGAACCTCCGACGTGGGAGGCCTCGCGCTCCTTAGCGTGGCACTCCAGACCGCTCGGCTCCTCCCGCGCGCCACTGCGAGTTGGCACACAACTCCTCGGCTGAGTGTAAAAGTCTATCTCGATGGAAGACGATATCCTGGACCGTGCAGAGTGACTTGTGTGATGTGATTCTCACAGGAACATCACCCAGCTTGCTGCAGACAAATAATGCCGTCGACCGGTCAGGAAGTGCCATTCGTATCGAGACTGACACCACACCGCCAAACTTGTCTTCGATACCTGACAGAGAACAGAGTCTTAGCTGGCGAGAAAGATTCCCAATAACACCACATACAAACAGGGTATTGAAATGAGTACAGCTCAGATCAGTTGAGGGCCCCACACTCCTCACACGGCATTTCCAGGAGAGAGAACAACTCAGGGTCAAATGCCGTCGAATTAAATTCGAAGCTGCTGCACTTAGAGACACCGGAAGCCCAGCAACTACTGGCATTGCCTGATTTTGACCTCTTTGTTGCACATCATTTGCCCTGATGCTGCCTACTCTGAAAAAGAAATTAGTAAAATTTAATTCTAAGAAACCATGCAAAAAAACCATGGCTTACTAAAGGAATAAAAATATCGTGTAACCGAAAAAGGGAACTATATCTGTCTGCAAGAAAGAGTAATAACCCAGAAACAATAAAATATTATAAAAGCTACTGTGCTACATTAAGAAAAGTCATTTAAAAAATCAAGAAGCATGTGCAACATGTCCAAGTTTAGCTCCTCTGATAATAAAATTAAAACAATTTGGAATATTATTAAAAGGGAGACAGGGCAACGAAGAGCAGAGGAAGAGGGTATTACCATCAAAACAAATGAAAACTTTATTAACAAAAAGTCAGAAGTTGAAAACATTTTTAATGATTACTTTTTAAATGTTGTAAAGAAAATAGGATCTAAATGTTCATTAGAAGGAGCAAGGCAATTAATGGAAGAGGTCATACCCACACAATTTGATACAATTGAAATTCCACCCACCTCACCTTCAGAAATTAGGAAAATAATAAACTATTTCAAGAGTAAACGGTCATATGGAATTGATGGCATTTCCAGCAGGGTATTAAAAACTTGTTCCCAGGAGATAAGTAGGATTCTCAGTCATATTTGTAATAGCTCATTAAAGCAGGGTATTTTCCCAGTTAGACTGAAATATGCTATCCTTAAACCTTTGCATAAAAAAGGGGATACATACTATGTCAACAACTACCAGCCCATCTCACTTCTGACAGCTTTATCAAAAATTTTTGAAAAAGTTATGTATTCTCGAGTTGCTTCACATATTAGTATAAATAATGTTCTAACAAAATGTCAGTTTGGTTTTCAAAAAAGCTTTTCAAATGAAAATACTATATATACCTTCACTGATGAAATATTAAATGCTTTGAATAACCGGACATCACCAGTAGGGATTTTTTGTGATCTCTCAAAGGCTTTTTATTGTGTAAATCATGGGATTCTTCTAGATAAGCTTAAGTATTGTGGTATGAGTGGGACAGTGCACAAATGGTTTATAAATGCTAACAAAGTTTTTGTTAGCAGCTGATTGCTATTCATTCCATAATATTTGCACTTAGTGTTGATTCCACTAGTAGCATGTATATTCATTAAGCAGCAGGAAAAACATAGACCAGAAGAAGGGCACTCAAGCGCCTGAAACCGGTCGTTAAAGTTAAAAATAAATAACTACAAGCAACTGGTTGCTGCATTTCATTAATTTATAATCAGAACAGTTGCTGAAATGGATAAAATACAAATGGTTTAAATCTTACTTAACTGAAGAGTGCAGAAAGTTGAAATAAGCAGTTCACATGATGTAGATGAGGCAATTAATTCTTCTAACTGGGGAGTTATCAAAAATGGGGTCCCACAAGGTTCGGTCTTGGGTTCTTTGCTGTTCTTAAAATATATTAATGACTTGCCATTCTACATACATGAAGATGCTAAGCTAGTATTTTTTGCTGATGATACAAGTATAGCTATCACACCTGACAAACAGGAATTAACTGATGGAATTGTAAATGTTATCTTCCAGAGTCATTAAGTGGTTCTCTACAAATGGACTCTCATTAAACTTTGATAAAACCCAGTATATACAGTTTCATACAATAAATGACATGACACCATTAATAAATTTAGACTTTGAATATAAATCTGTAGCTAAGGTAGAATATTCAAAATTTTTAGGTGTTTGCATTGACGAGGGACTGAATTGGAAGAAACATATTGAAGATCTCCTGAAACGTCTGAGTTCAGATACTTATGCTGTCAGAGTCATTGCAAAATTTGGTGATATATATATATATATTTATTCACTCATGAAATTTGTTATTAACAATCTGACCCAATTCAAAAGTAATAGCAGTGTGCATAGCTACAACACTAGGAGAAAGGATGATATTCACTATTCAAGGTTACATCTAACTTTGGCTCAGAAAGGGGTGAATTATGCTGCCACAAAAGTCTTTGGTCACTTACCAAGTAGCATCAAAAGTCTGACAGATAGCCACCTAGTATTTAAAAAGAAATTAAAGGAATTTCTGAATGGCAACTCCTTCTACAATGTAGATGAATTTTTAGATAAAACTTAAAAAAATAATAATAATATAAAAAATATCCTTAAAATATTGATTGTCAAGTATAGACAACATTTACTAAACTGACACATTCCACATCATTACGAAATGCCGTATATATGATCTATGGAACAAGTATTAATCTAATCTAATCTAATCTAATCTAAAGAGGTTCTTCTCACCCAGTCACACCAAAGGTCACCTAGCGGAACGACCAATGCCACAAGTCCTGATGCCCCAGGTAGTCGTGCATCTACTCCTTGCCATGTGTAAGGAGTTCGCAACTTAGCATCTCGGCAGTGCTATCCCTGTGTTCTTTGGGAGTTACGACCAGGAGGATACGTGACAAGCTCCCTCACTCCCCTCCCCCAGCACACACAACAGACTGGCTCCAGTGCTTGATATAGGAAGAATTGTTGTTGTCGTGGTCTTCAGTCCGCAGACTGGTTTCATGCAGCTCTCCACGCTACCCTGTACTGTGCAAGCCTTTTTCATCTGACAATACGTATGGCAACCTACTTCCTTTTGAATCTGCTTACGGGTTTCGTCCCTCGGTCTCCCCATATGATTTTTACCCCACACACTTCCTTCTAATGCTAAGTTGACAATTCCTTGATGTCTCAGGATGTGTCCCACCAACCCATGCCTTCTAAAAGTCAGTATACACCAGAAACTACTTTTCTCCCCAATTCCGTTGAACACCTCATTAGTTACGTGATCTACCCATCTAGTCCTCATCATTCACCTGTAACACCACATTTCCAAAGCTTCTATCATCTTTTTTTCGGAACTCCTTATTGTCCAAGTTTCACTCCCATACAATGCTACACTCCAGACAAATGCTTTCAGAAATGATTTCCTAACATTTAAACTACTATTGGATGTCAACAAATTTTGCTTCATCAGAAATGCTCTTCTTCCCATAGCCATTCTGCATTTTATATCTTCTTTACTTTGACCATCAGACATTTTGCTAACCAAATAACAAAACTCATCTACTACTTTTATTGTCTCATTATCTAACCTAATTCCGTCAGCATCGTCTGATTTTCTGACATTACATTCCATTACCTTTGTTTTACTCTTGTTAATGTTCATCTTATATCTTTCTTTCAAGATACTGTCCATTCCATTCAATTTTTCTTCCAGATCTTTTGCAGTCTCTGGCAGAATTACTATGTAATTGGCAAACCGCAAAGTTTTTATTTCATTAATTCCCTCTCCAAATTTCTCCTTGCATTCCTTCACTTCTTGCTCAATGTACAGATTGAACAACATTGGGGAAAGACTACAACCCTGTCTTACTCGCTTCCCAACCTCTGCGTCCCTTTCTTGCCCTTCTACTCTAATAACTGCTCTCTGGTTTTTGTATAGGTTGAATATAAGTCTTAGCTCCCTATATTTTACCCATGATACCTCCAGAATTCGAAAGAGTATTCCAGTCAACAATGTCAAAAGCTTTCTCCAAATCTACAAATGCTAGAAACGTAGGTTTACCTTTCCTTAGCCTCTTCTGATGTAAGTCGTAATGTGAGCTTTGCCTAAATCCCAACTGATCTTTCCCAAGGTCTGATTCTACAAGTTTTTCCATTCGTCTGTAAATTATTTGTGTTAGTATTTTGCAACCATGACTTATTAAACGGATAGTTCTGTAATTTTCACATTTATCTGCACTTTCTTTCTTTGGAATTGGAATCACTATATACTTATTGAAGTCTGAGGGTATTTCCCCTGTCTCATACATCTTGCATACCAGGTGGAACGTTTTTTGTTTTTTTTTTTTTGTTTTTTTTTTTTTTTTTGTTTTTTCCTCCATGACTGGCTCTCCTAATGATATCAGCAGTTTACAAGGAATATCATCTACTCCAGGGGCCTTGTTTTGCCTCAAATCCTTCTCGCAATATCATATCTCCTATCTCATTTTCCTCCGCTTCGTCTTCCATTTCTAGAATACTGCCTTCAAGTTTATTTTCTTTGTATAGGCCATCTATATATCCCTTCCACAGTTCAGCTTCCCCTCTTTGCTTAGTACTGGTTTTCTGTCAGTTCTTGATATTCATACAGCTGCTTTTCTTGTCTCCAAATATCTTTTTTATTTTCCTGTAGGCGGTATCTATCTTTCTCCTAGTCAATCTGGTACCTTCCAGTGCCTCCTGGTCTTTTCCAAATATACAGCCTTCTTTTCTGATGATTAAACCAAGTGTTAGTGATCATTAAATTGTGCTCTGCACAAATTCTACCAAGTGATCTCCTCTTTCATTCTTTTTTCCCAGTCCATATTCACCTACTACATTTCCTTCTCTTTCCTTTCCTACTACCAGGTTCCAGTCCCCCATCACAATTAAGTTGCTGTGTCCCTTAACTTTCTGAAAGATTTTTTTTATCTCCCATACATTTCTTTGATATCCTCACCATCGGCCATGCTAGTTGGCATATAACCTTGCACTACTGTGGTTGATATTGCTATGATAATGCAATCATTATGCTGTTCATGGTAACTTATCCACATTCCTAATTTCTTTATCATTATCAGACCTACTCGTACATTACCACCAACTGATTTTGTATTTATAACCCTATACTCAACTGACCAGAAATCCTGTTCATCCTGCCACCGAACTTCACTAATCCCAACAATATCTAGCTTTAACCTATCCATTTCACTTTTCAAATTTTTTAATTTACCTATGCAATCAAGGGTTAGAACATTCCATGATCCAACCCGTAGAATGCCTGTTTTGTTTTTCTTGAGTTACGACCAGGAGGATATGTGACAAGTGCCGCTGCCCCCCCCCCCCGCCCCCCCTCCTCAAACACACACACAACAGACTGGCTCCCTTGCTGGATACAGGATGCGGTGTTGTTGTGGTCTTCAGTCCGCAGCATTCTGTAATGGGTACATAAGATCTTAGTTAACAATAAATACACGGTGCACCACATAAGGTGTTCTTCCCCAAATGACGCACATTTCTCTAAAATTTAGAAAATATGGAGGTGAAACACATATATGGAACCGTGTCTGTGTGTCTGAAAAGTTTGATGTAATGCCGTACTCATTCCAGTACCTCGTCTTATGAATATCTTAGGGCCATTCTACCGCCTGAACGTGCAGGAGGGACCTGCATACTGATCGATGGAAGAAATGAATGAGAGGTTAGACAATTGTTTATGGAACTTTTAAGAGAAGCATCAAGTAAATTACCACAAAACAAAATATATGATAGTTCAAACATGTAGAGATGAACAGGACAACCAATTACATGTAATAATTAGTCAACAAAAATCTGAGTATCAAATTAATAGGTACACAGCCAGTAAGTTGCAGATGGTATTTTTTATTGATCTTAACTACGGTTTTAACACAATTATTAGTGTCTTCCACAGCAGGATTATTATTTTTCCCCCCTATATTGCTCAAGCCGTGGAATAAAACTGTACTAAACAACCCTTTCAATTATGAAAAGTGTTATGGCATCACACTGATGAGTGTCTTTCCTTTATCTGTAAGTAGGGGAAGGTTGGGTAGCCACGGACATACAAATGAATTACAAATAAAACAACAATAAAACATTTTTCTGTCTTTATTTTCACTGTAAAATGAAACCAATAACTTCTTTAATCATATTTCTTAAAACAAAGTATACATAACAATTCTTTTATGAACTATATTAAAATTACTTTTGAATTAGTTTGTTGGCATTACAAAAGATGGAGGGTAGCCCCGGACACAGCATTCAGTGGTGCTGCATTTGTTTCTTGTCCTTGCAAACATCACAGTAATAATAAATATCGGAAAGCTCTATGTAAATATTGGAAAGCTCTATGTAAACACAGTCTTAATAGGCCCAGTCCTTGCATTAATAGCACTGAATCCAGTCTTCTTCGAAGGCTTCTCCACAGATGATCTATTTCGTCTCTTTTCCTTGATCCTCTTCGGAGGGACTTTGAATATTTGTCTTTGTCTTGGATGTTTCTTTAGTGCCTTTACCATTTTTTTTTTTTTACCTTCTTGTTTTTTCGGCTCTTCCTTTTTATTGCATTTACTTTTCTGTCTCTCTTCTACACCTTTTTTATATGGATATGACGTTAAAATCTCACTCTTCTGTGTTTTTTCGACCCCGTGTGACTAAACGCCTTTTTGAAGCATCAGGAAGTGGTGACAACTGTTTTAAAACCTCTGCTGTGGTGGTTGTAGGCACTGGTTCAGTTGCACGAAATGCGTGACTAGTGGAGGGCACTGGTGATGCAGCATATTTTCCTCATAAACTTCTGGAGCAACGTCTGTCATCAATGACGGTAAAAAATCTTTTTCAGCAAAGGTCTGAGGGTCGAAAGGATAAATTCGTGTGCATCTGAATACGTTTTGCGCTATGTCAACCCTAGCTGCTTTGCTAAAAGCTATGTTCACAAGTCCAGCAATATCACAGTCAGTGATTCTAGCTGCAGGATTTCGTCTCATCCATGTTGAACTTGCAGCTGCAAATGCAGCCTTAAAAGGTTTTAAAAATGTTCTATTCAGTGTCTGTAACTTATGAGTTGTATGCGGAGGTGTGATCATCATATGAATGTGATATCTACGTGCATATTTTATTACTGTCAACTCTTTACAACTAGCATGACCATCCAAAATTAAGAGCAAAGGATTTGTTTCTGGCTGAACATGCTGCTCAAAATGCTGCAACCACTGTAAAAACACATCTTCGTTCATCCACCCACTCTCATGTGCAACAGCAATACTTTCTGGCGGAGATCTTATCATTAAGTGACTGTCTCTGTCCATTTTCTTCTGAGGAAAAATGAAAAGTGGAGGTATGAAATGACGAGTGGCATTCATAGCAAAAGTTAGTGTGATGTTTCATCCTCTTTCAGCAGATGTTAATTTGCCAACTTGTTTTTTACCTTTTACTGAAATGACTTTACCATTTTTATGCACATTTGATACCCCTGTTTCATCTGCATTGTAAATACGAGAAGGAGGAAATTTATATTTCTCTTGGAGGTGATTAAGCTGGTCAAAGAAACGGTCAACTTGTGGTTTATTGAATCCAACAGCTCTTACAATGCTAGTCGATTCTGGAGTTCTTAAAACAATGTCTGGATATTCTTTTCTAAAACTATAAAAAAATCTTTTCCTGCCATTCTCTTCTCTTTATTAAATCTATGAGGGATTTTGAGAGCTTCCACGAGATCAAATGCTAATTTCAAAAACTCATTTCTGCTGAGTGGCATATGTCAGTTGTCAAGTTCCTTAACATGCTCAAAGTTGTTTGGAAAAGTTCCCAGAAAATGTGGCTACAAATCGTCCTGACTTCAGCTGGAAATCAGTGTCTTTGCCACTTTTCAAACATTTCAGGCGATCGTGAAGTGAGCTTCTTGATATGTCATACCTGTCTGCCGCTTGTCTTACTGATAAATTCCCTTCCATCACACATTTAACTGCTTCTTTCATTTTATTTTCGTCCCATTTTCCTCTATTAGTACTTCTTTCCTTAAATATCGGCATAATTCAAGTCTTCCTGCAATAGAAACCAAATTGTAAATTACTTTGCGTAAATAGTAAGTGAAATTAAAAACATCAAACAATGTCCGGAGGTGCCCGACATCATTGTGTCCGGAGCTACCCGTTTGTTGTCTTGTAATATTTTTACACTCAGCTCTTAAATTGTACGAGAAATGTTACAAATATTATAACAGACTTTAAATATATGAAACTTCCTACCACTTGAAATGATAAACATGTACAAACACTTACTTTTAACTGGTGAAAATCGCCAACGAAGTTTAACAGGAGCAACGAAAATTTGTTGCCACGAACAAACTTAACAGGTGCGAGTAGCTCGCTTGGCGCCTATGCCGCAACCAACTTGCGTATGTTTTTACTCCACAGGGCGCGTATTTCAAATGCAGTCTTGCCAACGCAACGTGCTTGGTTTCTTAGAAATTGAAATGTCCACGGTTACCCACCGTCCGGGGCTACCCGACCTTCCCCCTTATATTAATTTATCAGTAGTGACAGTTCAGTTGGTTAAGGTATACCCAGTGACTAAGAATGTAACTTTGCTTGTGACAGTTTTGAATTTATTGTTGCTTTTCATATAGTGCACGCGAGTTAATAGGAGTAATAACACATCAGCAAGTAGGGTTCTGAGGTCGACTGAAAATATGACTATTTCGAGGAAGTGTGTGGGGTAAAAATTGTCGAGGGACAAATACAGTAAGCAGATTCAAAAGAATGTAGGTTGCCGAACTTATTCTCAGATGAAGAGTCTTGCACAGGGCAGGGTAGTGTGGAGAGCTGCACCAAACCAGTCTGTAGACTGAAGACTACAACAACAATGATGTGTGTTTATGGCACACCATACTATTAAATATTTTTGTATACAGATTGTTATATATTCTACGAGTCATTTGAGGATACATGGCCAAGGTAAAGTTACAATGTGGAAAGATTTACTGCAAGTTGTTAGCAATTCCATTATGTATTTCATTGTTGGTATTTCCATAACAAATTGAAAGAAAAAGTTATAAACAACACTTCTTACCTAGTATTAATAATTAAGAGCCAACATTCACAGTATTCATTATTATCCGATTCCAATGAAAACACTTACATAATGATATTAAAGCAAAAGAAGACAGGCTGGAAAGAAGACGAAAATCTGGGGGAACGGCAGTGCCCCTGCCATTATATAAATATGCGAACTTGAAAACTATAGTGCCGATTTACTACAATATTTTATCAGGAGACGAATAAAATTTACATAATTCTAAGATGGCTTACTCTACATGTGCACAATACAATAATTAGTGTACATAGCCTTTGAGAGTAGTAAAACGGAGTAGATGTTTTAAAAGCTATAGCTCCATTCACGACTTAAAATCTCCAGCTCTAATAAAAAATGAACGTAAAAAATTGAAGTGCTACTAACAACTGCCCTAGGGATGATAGATATTAGAAAACCATCGATGGTAAAATCAATGTTCAATTCAAAGAAATTGATGTATGATCAGCATCAATAGGAAAATTTACGGGGATATCAGTGTTTTGGGTGCCGAAACAAATGCTCCTCGGCAGAACCACAGACACACGTTACTAGACAGGCACTACTGAATACAGTATTATTGGTCTTCATGTCACTTTAATCAATGTGGAGGGAAATCGTATTTAGACTATTCCAAGGCGCCTTAATCGTTAGTGGTGTAGTAGTCTAACAGTTAAGACGTCTGCCTAGTAAGCATGGAGGCCGGGTTCGATTCCTGGCCGCACCACAAATTTTAATTCAATGCTTCATATTTATCAATAATGTATCAACAATTATTTGTGTAGGAATATAACAGTCTTAAGAAATAGGAATAAACTGATAAAATTTCGCCACATTTAGAGTTCTGACGTGAAGGCTAAATTTTACTTATGACGGTGGCGTAGTGTGCAGATATTGGCAACGAAATATTCACTTTATGAGGGATATGTACAAAATCCTGTCAACTACAGAGCAGGAACAGAATAATTTACTTCATAGTCAACACAAAAGATTGTGCTCCTAATTCTACGTTACTGGTATCGGAAGCGTCTCATTCGTCAGTTGCTGGCAACTTCAGCACACAACGCCACTACTGCCTTAAGTAAAATTCTATCGTGTACTAGACAAACTTGATGATATTTGTGTAATACTAATTCACTAATCCGCAACTTCCGTGTACTATGAAGTTCACAAACTGTTGCAAAATAAAACACCGCTTTGTTGATATTTGTATATTGATCCACCAAAGGTGGCAGTACTATACATGATGAAAGGGTTGAACAGACTTTCCAAATACTGTTACGTCCAATGAAACCAAAGACATGGGG